>CM065899.1:10885000-11510000 GCA_033439115.1 Firmiana major | reverse complement strand
CTGGAATGAAAAGAGACATAGCTGAGTATGTCGCTAGATGTCTCATTTGTCAGTAGGTAAAGGTTGAGCATAAAAAACCTGGAGGATTATTGCGACCTCTACCGATACCAACATGGAAGTGGGAGCACGTCATCATGGATTTTGTGATGGGGTTACCGAGAACCTGTAAGAACCATGATGCTATATAGGTTATAATAGACCAGTTGACGAAATCGACACACTTTTTAGCCATGAGATCTACAGATACTTTGAGTGCATTGGCAAACTTGTATGTATGGGAGATAGTGCAATTGCATGGAGTCCCAGTGAGTGTTGTTTCTGATAGGGATGCCCGCTTCACTTCCCACTTTTGGGGACATTTTCAGGAAGCGGTAGGGACCCAATTGAGCTTTAGCACCACTTTTCATCCTCAGATAGATGGTCAGTCAGAGAGGACTATACAGACCCTTGAGGATATGTTAAGAGCGTATGTGCTGGATTTTAGAGGCTCCTAGGACGATCACTTGCCATGGATTGAGTTCACTTATAATAACAATTATCACTCAAGTATTAATATGGCCCTTATGATGCATTATATGGTCGTAGATGCCGATCAACCATTAGTTGGGAAGAAGTTGGTGACAGATAGTTGCTTGCTCCCGATTTGATTAAACAAGCCTCCGAGGATGTTCAGATAATATGCGAGAGGCTGCGAACAGCTCAAAGTCAATAAAAGAGTTATGTTGACAGGAGACGAAGACCACTTGAGTTTAATGTGGGTGAGTCAGTATTTTTTAGAGTATCTCCTTCTAAGGGAATAACGAGGTTCGGGAAGAAAGGAAACTAAGTCCTTGTTACATTAGTCCCTTCGAGATTTTGGATAGAATAATAGATAGAACATATAGGCTAGCCTTACCACCTGAGCTAGCGAAGCATATAGGCTAGCCTTACCACCTGAGCTAGCGAAGGTCCATAATGTCTTCCATGTTTCTATGCTTCGAAAATACTACCCGGATCCAACACATATAATTAGCTATGAGCCATTGGAGTTCAATGAGGATATGTCGTATGTGGAGAAACCGATCCGAATATTGGACAGAAAAGAGAAGGTGTTGCGGAACAAAACGATTTCATTGGTTAAGGTCCTGTGGCAACATCATACATCGGAGGAAGTCACTTGGGAGTTAGAGGACCTGATGAAGGAGAAATATACCTAACTTTTTGAGGAATAGACTTGATTCAATTTGGAGGATCAAATTTTCTAATTGGGGGAGAATGTGAGACCCCGTATATGTTTAACCTTGTACATATGTAGATGGAACTATAATATGGATTATTTTGGATCAAGTAATAAAGAATTCATAAGTATAGTGATGTACTTGTAATGTGAAGTTGCATAAGTGGTATAAATCTTGGTACTTCTATTTAGTTATGTATTGTATACCTTTGGTTATACAAGGATTGCACTGAAGTCATTTTCAAGTCTCAAAGGCGATTGGATGAGAAAATGACTATGGCAGTAAATTAAGGATGTATGTGTGTGAGTTTCTGTAGAAAACTGCAGCAAAATCTGAAAAATATGAATGACAGATCGATCTCATAGGATGAGAGATCGATCTAGAAGAGCAAAAAATACTCTTATTCGAGCAATGGAACATGGTAGATCGATCTGAGATCGTTCTGCTAAACATTCTGTAATAAGAAGATCGATTCTTAAGGCAAGCAGATCGATTTTCTTAGCTCTCGGGTTGGAGCAAACCGATCTCCTCCCTAGCCAGATCGATCTCCTTAACTCTCTACCTGAGACAGATCGATCTCAAGCCCTTGACAGATCGATCTCATTAAGATTCTGTAAAAAGCAGATCGATCTCCTACAAGAGGCAGATCGATCTCCAAGAAGGAATTTGCTTGCAAACAGATCGATCTCATCATGAAAGAAAATCGATCTGATAGTAGTTTCGTTTGGTAAAAAAGGACTACCAAACCATTTAGAGATCGATCTCTACAAGGACCAAATCGATCTCATGTCTCTGCGTTTATAAAAAGGGCACAAGATTTGGACTAAAAATCAGATTTTCCTCCCACCAAACCCGCACCTGCCATTTTCTCTCAAAGAACCAAGCTTTCTCACTCTAAAAATCACTATATTCTAGCCAGAATCTGAAGAAGCTCAAGAAGGAAAAGTTGTTCCTTGAAGCAAAGAGAACAACATACCCAAAAATCACACATTGGAGTGACCAAGAGAAGGAGTTTTGGCTACCACAAGTTTGGGCTAAGGAAAAAGACTAAGCTAGGTAAGCTCTCCAACCCTTAAGCTTTAAATATGGATTTCTAGACATTTATTGGGTTGAATGGTATGTGAAATAATGGTAGGAATGATGATTGTAGTGATGAATGAGTAATGTTGAGAGAGATTTATGAAGAGAAAATCCATGGAAAAGTGATGGAAAGCTTAAGAGAAGATAAAACGATATTAGTGAGAGAGTGAAATGTAATTTAAAGGTTTGAGGAGTATGAATAGATAAGCAAATGGCAATGTGTATGTTTAGTAGAGGGAAAGAAAAATAACATAATGATTTACACGTGTAGATTGAAATACGTGGAATACGGTTAACCCGGATCGCAAACGAAGCAAACGAGACGAAGGAAAATACGAGCGCGATTCGAGGTAAGGGACAATATGTTAGCGATAGAGGTATTTATACGTATTTTACGACAATTTTAGTAGTTATAACGCTAGCGGTAGTATGCTTAGCTATTGAGTTATGAAATGACATAAGATCATGAAATGTATTATCGTATGTATATATCTTATGAAAATGGGATGTGAGAAGGAAATCAGTCTAACATGCATGTTTTAATGCTTTTACATCTATACGATGTTTTTGACGTTTTCTCAACCATGTATTGATTTTGAGATTGAGAAATGATGATGGATGAGTTGGCTAGTTTTACATGTTTAGCATAGGACGACATGCTACGTAAATAAACATGTTTTGAGTTTTTAAAAGAGAAAATACCCACCTATTGGATTTGAGATGTGAATCGGTGTTGGAGCTCTAGCTCACACCCGTTTTAATGATTTTGACTATGTTGGAGTTTCACTCACATACGTCTACATGTTTTGATAAACCATGCTGAAGCGTGAGTCGCACGTGGTTTTATAATGATAATGTGTTAGAGTGTTAGCTCGCACATGTTTCTATGTTTTGATATGCCTTGCTGGAGTTCATCTCGTACGATGAATTTGAGAAAGATGCTGGAGCATTGCTCGCACCAGTTTTGCTGAGTTGAGTTGATACAGTGCTAGAAGTTGTTGCTCGCACTGAGAGATACCGTGCTGGAGCCTTGCGATGACTGTGTGTCACGCTGATTTGCTCGCCTGGTATATGAGACATGGTTCAGGATGATGAGTCCATCGGAGTAGGGTGGATGGACCAGGTCCATGGTTGTACGTTGAATTGTGTAGTTGTCCGTTGGTATATTATGTACCGTGCTGGGTGCACGTGAGTACGAGTATCGCGTAGATGACACATGGCGTACCTTGTACCGTGAGTTAATGAGGAAGATGGTGATGATTGAGATGAGTCGGAGGGTAGGACTGACCCATCCCCTTCAGGCAAGTGATGCCTTGTGCACACCTGATCAGTGAGGCCTGTGATCACTGACTATGGTCATATGTCGTGGATATTAGATTGTCGAGAATTCCATGTTTGTTTCATAGATAAGAGAAATGAGAAACTCAGAAAAGAAAGAGATTTGATGAAATGAAATGATTTGAGAAAAGCAAAGAGATTTTGTGATTTGATAAATCTCTTGATTTGAATGCTTGTGTTGTGATAGCCTTGTTTTTTTACATGTTTTTAAATGAAAGTATTGAATATTAGTTGTCATGAAAATGCCTATGAGAAGTACATGTTTAAATGCATTTTCTAGTAATATTTTCATTTACATTGAAACATGGTTTTGTTTATGCATACATGAGCTATGTAGATAGTACAATATCTACCTGTTAGCATCCATTTCCTTACTAAGCTGTGGTTTGCTCATCCCACTATTTTTTCCCTCAAGATACTGAGAAGTAGGACAGTGCGGTGGTCTTGAGATCCCTTTTTATATTGGACAGCTCCCACCAGTTGCAAAGGTATAAAAATTTGTATACACACGAGCATTTTGTATCTATTATAATGTATCGTACAGTTATGAATTGAAGTTGTAAACAATTGTATGAGGATGTTATGTAAAGATATTATATTATACAATTGATTTTGTATATCTACTCACACACTTGGGAGTGTGAATTAAAGTTTTAAAATTTTTCGCTATAAATGCATGGAATTTAGTAAATACATTGACTCACAGCCCAACCGTAGTAGTGTATGTATGGATAAAAGGGCACCGGGAAGTGGGGTGTGACTAGGGGTGTAAACGATACAGTGGTGCTCGCAAGCTACTCGGGCTCGACTCGAGCAAAACTCAAATTCGGCTCGATTTTAGTCGAGTCGAGCTCGAGCTCGAGCTACTTGAGCTATCGAGCGAGCCGAATTCGAGCATTTAAATACCCTACTCGAGTAGCTCGCGAGCTTAATCGAGCATCGAGTTTTTATATATTTTAATAATATAATAATATTTATATAATGATTCGAGTCTAATCGAGCTTAATCGAGCCTAATCGAGCCTAATCGAGTTCGAGCAAAATATCGAACTTATATAATCGAGCCTAATCGAGCCTAATCGACCCTAATCGAGTAGCTCGAATTCGATCTCGAGCCGAGCTCGAGCTTAAAAAATAAGACTCGATCAAGCTCGAGCCGAGTATCAAGCATCGAGTTTCGAGTCGAGCTCGAGCTCGAGCACCTCACTGTATCGACTCGACTCGACTCGATTACACCCATAGGTGTGACATCGTGAAGCCAGGCCATGAGGGTTTCGCGTAGAAGGGTCTTGCGCGGTCATGCCGTCAGGGTCTCGCGCGAGCTGGTATCCCCACGCCAAAAGTGTGCCACGTGGCGCACCAAGAAAACGGGGGGTCTTGCACAGTCATGTCGTGAGGGTTTTGTGCACCCCTGCCGTGAGGGTCTTGCGCTCCCCTGCCGTAAGAGTTAGTTACGGGCATGTCGTGAGGGTTCAATGCGGGCATGCCGTGAGAGTAAGCTGCGGGCATGCCGTAAGGGTCCAATGCAGGCATGCCACAAGAGTCAAATGCGGGCATGCCATGAGGATTCAATGCGGGCATGCCGTGAGGGTCCAATGCAGGCATGCGACGAGAGTCAGCTGCGGGCATGCCGTGAAGGTTCAATAAGAGCATGCCGTGAGAGTCAGCTGCGAGTATGCCGTGAGAGTCAGCTGCGGGCATGCCGTGAGGGTCCAATGCAGGCGTGCCGCGAAAGTCAGCTGCAGGCATGCCGTGAGGGTTCAATGCGAGCATGCCACGAGAGTCCAATGCAGGCATGCCACGAGAGTCAGCTGCGAGCATGCCGTGAGGGTTCAATGCGAGCATGCCGTGAGGGTCCAATGCAGGTAAGCCGCGAGAGTCAGCTGCGGGCATGCCGTGAGGGTTCAATGTGAGCATGTCGTGAGAGTCAGCTGCGAGCATGTCGTGAGGGTCTAATGCAGGCATTCCGCGAGAGTCAGCTACGGGCATGCCGTGAGGGTTCAATGTGAGCATGCCGTGAGAGTCAGCTGCGGGCATGTCGTGAGGGTCCAATGCAGGCATGCCGTGAGAGTCAGCTATGGGCATGTCGTGAGGGTTCAATGTGAGCATGTCGTGAGAGTCAGCTGTGGGCATGTCGTGAGGGTCTTGGGCAACACTTCTTTCTCCCACCAAATTTCGTACAATTGCTGGCAGATCCACTCGCGAGAAAGTGCCTTTGAACAGATTCACCATAGCCCATAAGGCTTGGACGATTTCTTCTCCTTATTTCTTCATGGCTTCGAATTCAGCTACGGGAATTCTCATCATACTTGACCCTCTCTCCCCTCGGACTCCATCACCCATGTCACCAATTGGAGAACTCGCCGTATCTTCATTCTCGTCACTCCTCATCGATGCTGATCGTGTTCTCACTATTACTATAGAGCTAAGAACTTTTCTTTCGGTTCCCACAGACGGCATCAATTGTTGTGGCTTGATTACAACGGTGATGAATTGCTGACGTCTTTGCCTTGATTTTTGTGCCACGTGCTACTAAAGATTCTGCAAGAAACATAATCATCAGAGGGACGCAGGGGTTTTTCCCTACGTAAGCACTCCGATGCTTAAGTCAACCAGAGAATTGGGCAGAGTTTCAGTAGCAAAATTTAGACTTAGGTTAACGAATCGTACCTGACCCTTATTTATATGGATTTACTCTGTCACTAATTACATTTTTACCCTTTTTATCTTACTCAGGGCTTGTATCATTTTTCATATGTTTTCTTCGTGCGCCACGTGATGCATTCTTCGTGCATCACGTGGTGCATTCTTCGTGCGCCAAGTGGCGCACTTTTATTATTCTTTTATCATGCGCAATAGATACTATAGTGTATTAATTTTAAGATTTTTTTAAGATATTAATTCTCAAATTTAAATTGTGTTGCACTTAAGATTTCATGTTGGATGATTTCAATTTGTATATAGAATTTAATCTTTATGAAGGATTTTTAATATTTAATTTTTAGTTTGTACTACTATTTGTATAGTGTTCAAGAACATGTGTTCATGAATAAGCGTTAGTAAACATGTTTATTTAATGTTTTATAACACTTGTTCGTGAATTCGTTTATATGTACGAACACGTTCATTTAACATGTTCAATTAATGTTCACAAACAAGTTCATTTAAGACGAACGAGCTGGTTTGTGAAAATTTAACGAATAATCCTACGAAACAAATGAACCAAGCTCAAATGTGAAAGCCAAATTCCTCAATGAACACAAACCGAACACGAACGGTGCTAACAAATAAACGAGCGTACACAGATATGATTTAGTTCATACGTGTTTAGTTCGTTTATAGTCCTACTTAAAATAGGCACTACAAGGAAAAAAAAAAAGGGTTTTTAGTGGAGAAAAATTAGTCACTAAAAGTATAAAATTTAGTCACTAATCATTTTTAGTGATCAATTTTCAAGTCGCCGCATGTTATCACAAAAAACACCGTTTAAATAGTGACAAAAAAAGTTGTCACTACAACTTAGTTTTCTTGTGATGACAACATCGACTCTAAAAGTTTTTGTCACAATAACACATTCTTTTAGTGACAAAGTTTTTGTCTCTAAAATTATTTAAATATGTCAAAAAAAAAGTTATCACACTCACTTTATTATGACAAATATTTCGACACTAAAATGTTTTAAATAGTGACAAAAAAAGTTGTCACTACAATTTAGTTTTCTTGTGATGACAACATCGACTCTAAACGTATTTATAATAGTTACAAAAATTGTTGTCCCTAATGTTATTTTTTTATAGTTCGACTATTTCGTCACTAGTATTTTCTATAATAGTGACTCATAAATTGTGTCACAAATATTAAAAGTATTTCTTACAATAGTGTTTGTCACTAATAAATTAACAATTGTCACAATTAAAATTTATCAATTTATATGAAAAAATATCATTACTGACTATAAAATGCAATGTCACAAAAAAGTTGACACTTATAGTTGCTAAATATAGTCGCTAAAAATTATTACAAAATAGAATATGATTTTAGAGACAAAAAAATTGGTCACTTCCTCTATCATTGTTAATAATAATAATAATAATAATAATTCAAATGTAATTAAAAGACGAAAAATATATAACATGTTCTTAATTTCCAAAATCTGAAACTTTTCCAAAGTAATATCTAAAATACAATTATCAATATACTAATATCATTTCATCAATATACTAAATAATTACTTCAAAGGAAAAATTGTCCAAAACTAAATATAAAATTGTCCAAATGATAGTTCAAGCTAGAAGTCCATGGATGGTCTCAATAAATATTCACTCTTCATTATTTTCCTACAAAACAAACAAAAATAAGAAAACAATGTCAATAAGTAGCACAAGAATATATTATATAATTGTTATTATAATACTAAAATTGATATTAATTATTTAGCTATTGTACTTACATTATTGCTTGTTGAATTTGATGAAGCATTATTGGATAACAAATTTGAAATTAGCCTTTTCACTTGCTAAACGTGCAAATATGTCCTCCACTTTTTTCAATTCCCGGTTTTGTTTTTCAATAGCCTTCCCTTGAGCTTCCATATCTTTTTTAAGTTAGATGCTGGCCTCCTTTTACATTTTTTTTTTCAGTAAGCCTTTCAACCTCTTACTCTACATGTTTCTTTGCAGCCTCAACTTTGGAAAATAATGCGGCTTTTTTCTTGAGAGTTAGATGTGATCCCTCTACCACCTACTCCATGTAAGTAATTTGAATTTGTTCCCAAAATAAGAGAAAAATGCTCTACTAGCGGTATAGGTGCAAATGAGATTTTCTCTTGATTTATTTCATCGAGTTTTTGAAGCTTATTCTGCATAGTTAAAATAATAATTAATTTTTTAAAAGTAATTGATTATTAAATCATAAATAAGAATTTAAACAATTTCTATACCATTATTTCTTCTCCATTTGAAACAAACCAAGTTCCATTAGATCTCATTCGTGTTGCTTTCTAAACTTTCACAGCATCTGATCATTCTTCAGAGTCTTTATCTTTCTGAAATTTAAAAAAAAATAAAAGGATAAAAGCATATAATTAAAAAGTCACTCTAAAAAAATTATAGATTTAACTTTTTTATAATATATTAAAATTGACTTTACCATCTCATATGCCTTTTGAAAAATTGACATTGTGCCAACAATATAATGATCCTATTTGTTGATTTCCCTTCACTTTGACCCTACATTATGCTAAAAAAAAAAGTATTTTTTATTTATTATAATTAACAAAAATATTAATTTCTTAAATAAGCAAATTACCTTAAATTTATCTGTGGACCATTTATTGGCAATATTGCCAATCATTCGAGTCCACATCCTCTGGACAATCTTTGCTTTTGAGGTATGTTTGGTGCAAATGATAATGATGATTCTTGTGTTGAGCTTGCACTTGCCTCATCACATAAGGATATACATCATCCGAAAAATTCAATTTGTCCTAAAATGAAAGTAAAAAATTTAGAATATTATGACATTGGAAATAAGATCACAAAAACTAACCATTTATTTATCATATTAAATTTTATATTCATAAAAAAAAACTTAAATATATATTTACAATCATACCCTTAAGAAGATCCATAATATTTTGATATCATTTGGAGGAATTTTTTTCCAATTAGTAACTTGAAGAGGTGCACCTTGTGGAATGCAATTTGTTACTTCCACCTTGAAAAGACTTACATGCTTGCCACATGCCTTAAGTAACAGATGAGGAAAGTGGATATCAAGCGTTTTACCATTGACCTTCTTTCTGGCGGGCTTTGTATTTTTAATTGCTTCCCATTCTCTTTTCTTAGAAGTTTCATTCCTATTAGAAAAAATATACAATTAAAAAACAATTACATTGCATGCAATTATTATTCACTCATTCTAATTAAAACATTATTAAATATATTTTTTGAAATGACGTAACGTGTAGAAGCAATAACTTGTCCACCTGTATTTGTCTCGTCATTTGAATTCTCAAGTAGAGCATTCCATTGTTGATTAGGTATACGGATTAATTGAGATTCATTTTGAATATGACATGGATTTTGTTGCGTATCTCTTGAATTTATTGAAGATTTGCACCGTAAAATATTCATCATTTTATACCTGAAAGCTACTTAAAATATCAATTAAAATGCATAATCATAGTCAAAGGTAAATAACGCAGAACGATATAAAAAAACATTAAAATTGAATTTATTTTTTTAGAGTTTAAAACTTAAAAAGTCATAGAAGATAAAGAATAAAACCATACACACAAAATACAATATACACCATATATATATATATATATATATATATATATATATATATATATATATATATATATATATATATTTGATGTAACTAATACACATAATTCAATAATTTAATAATTAAATCAGTTTCATGTGACAGCAGAAATCTAAATTTCTTATAATCACACAATCATTTTCACCTCTGGTTACACAATCACACCATTAAAAACTTTTACCAATTATAAAAATATAATAATAATAAATATTAAAACAAGTGCTGATTAGTGGACTGACTCTATGGGCATGCCTAAGAAAAAAAAAACATTGCTCCATCCATCTACACCTTTACCTTCTCAGCATTAAACCAGTAACCAAACCAGTTTTAAACTTTTAGAAGCCTCCATCACACAACACCTTCTTCAGATTCCTTAAAAAATACCAAAATCGTTGGTAGCCCACAAACCATCTCCATCACACAATTTTAAACTTGTCCATTGCTCTTCTTTACCTTCTTCAGACTCCTCAAAAAATACTAAAATCATTGGTGGCCCAAAGCTTTATGCAGTATATCGTGGGATGCTCATCTTCTTCTGTAAGGAGACCTCTACCCACCACTCGGTACCGGTGAAATCTGAAAGCAACCATTCTGGGATACAGAAGAAGAGAAGCTGCCGCTCATTTGCTTTGGTGTTTTGGTTTCTTTTCTCCCCAAGAAAAACCCTTCCATCGACACCTTTGGCTTCTCATTTCACTTGTTGCCCCAATCTGATCTGAACCGTAAAAACAAGAAATCCTTAAATCTGATTTAAACCCATTTCACTCATTGCCGCAATCTCTATCGGAACATCTCTACCTTCTCGGTGTACCACTAAACCTAGAAGGCAACAATCAAGGTTACCCTGTATGGTAATCCTGGGCAATCTCGATGCCCAATCTCGACAAGGGCTTGTTCGGTGATCAAATTGGGATGACAATCTCACCGTCGCAGTTATGTGTTTAATTCAACTGTGTGATTTTAAAAGGTTTTGCAATGTAAAGATGTAAGTAAATCATATATTACGATTTCATAACTAATAATCTAGAATCCATACTAAAACCAAAATTTTAACAAAAAAAATACTTACCTCGAAAAAGTTGAAGAACGGCACTCATTGCTCTTGATAAGTTAAAACAGAATAGATTATTAGGTTAATAAATGTCTATTCTATTTTATTATTTTTTCTTTCCTTTTATTTGTGGAGTCTATCTAGGATTTTTTTTACTGCCTCTGAATTTTTGGTGGTCAATTTGTTGCCTAAAATAATTTTTATTTGCTTGATTTTTTTTATCAAAATAGAAAAAAGATTATTTAACAAAAAAAAAAAAAAGACAAAATCTTAAAATTGAATAAATTATTAGTGACATTGTATTACATATTGACATGATGCTATCTTTTACAACACTTATTTGGTTTAGTATTTGCTTTTTTTTTTCATATAATTAAGTCAGATTAATAAATTTTATTATGAATACGATTAATAAACATGTTGATGCAATGATTAATTGAAAAATCAAATAAAAAAACTTTAATTTTTTTTCCTAATTATAATGATATGATGTTTCAACAAAATAATTTTAGGTTCATGGCACATTAGGCACCATTTTATAAGGTCGAGGTGATAATTGGTATTCATTTTGAAAGTCAACTTATTTGTAGTTGTGTTTTTTTGTAATTTTTGTTCATTAGCATCACCGTTAGTCAATACTAATCTTTTCTGTAGTTTACTATCAAGGTGTAACGAATTTTAGCTGAATAATTACCATTTATTTATGTGGTTTAGTATCATGGTGGAACAAATTTTGGCTAAACAGCATGTGGGCCTTTCATCACAACATACTTGTGTACACTTTATATTATGTTTATATATTTGGAGCATCTTTAAATTGTATTAGTTTATATATTTGGAATATCGATCTTAGTTATTTTCCCTAGCATAAGCAATTACTAAATTTATATTATGTTTTTTATATAACTAATTCCTTTATTTCCTCATCACATAAGGGAATGTCTCATTTACAAGCTACATCCAACATGTTGTGACCCAAAATTTTTACTATTTTCTTTTTTTTCCATCTTTTAATATCATTTTCATGAAATAATTGGTTATTTTCATATAAATTTCATTTTATTACCTAAAATAACCCCTTGAATTAGTACTAGATAACAAAACTATAATTTGATACACATCTAAACATAAATTAAACAAAACTCATGCAGTGGGAAAAGGAATCGGGTACTACAAAAGGCTATAGGGAGATGAAGATTCTTAGTTTGTAAGCAATGTGACCTGTAATTGCTCTTTCAACAAGAATAAGACTCGTAGTAAAATTTAATTGTGTCCGAGAACATTTCGATTCATTAATAGAAAATTAATAAGATTTGAGTTTGTTTAGACGAGATTTCGAAATCCAAATTTTATATTTATAAGAAATTAACTCGGTTTTAAAACATTTGTTGCTAAAATTTTTTGTGATTAATTTAAGTCTTAATTGGCTTGGATTAGAGTAAATGTTAACTTTGAAGTATGATCCAAAAATTTGACAACATTTCAAGAAATGTTTTGATTTATTATTTTTTTAAATCAATATTATGTTTCTGGATCTAATTTTGCTCTTTTAATTAATAGTTATTTTCCAAATTAATTTAAGATAAATTATGCTAAGTATGAATTTGAATCTCGAATTAAAAATGAGAGTCAAAGCTTGAGTCAACGCATTTTTCACCTAAGTCAAACCATAGGTCAAGCTTAAACCAAGGTAAAACCCTTTCCAAACTCTAAAACCATAATCCCAAACCCCAACTTTTAGCCCAAATCAATATCCTTGAATTTCAATGAAGTACAAGTTTTTAATTATCTTTTGAAAAAAATAACTAAATAAATCATAAAAAAAAGTCAACAAAAATTAAAAAGAAAATCAAAATCTAAAAATAAAAAAGAAAAGAAAAGAAAAGAAAAGAAAAGAAAGAGAATCGAATCAGTACGTTTATAGAGACAAATCCGATCCTATCAAGTTATGAAAAGGGAAGAAATTGACTTAGAGAGAGAAAAATTAGAAGAAAAGGGGGAATAACAGCCATATAGCATTCAAGGGAAAAAATAAACTCAAAGATTATGTTAACAATTTTTTTTTTTTTTTGGTTGGCCTCGAGTAAAAATTCCAATTGGAGATAAGGGGAAAATCTAGAAAAAGGTCAAAGATTATGTTTTAGAAAATAATCCCACAATCATGAACCCTACATTCTACCACCAGTAGCCTTAGCTACAGCCACAAAATCTAGAAACACAATCAGTTCATATATTATTCAGCCAACAAATCGAGAATCTACAGTACTTAGAAATATACACAATCAACCCCACCCCAACCCCCCTCCACAAAAGAAAAATGGAAAAAAAAAAAAAAACTACATTCAATAAACATAAAAGCCAAAATCATGAAAATCAGAGAAAATCCAGTTCTTACACATTTCAAGCCCTAACTCAAAATTTATCCCAACAATAGACATCAACCTTAAAGATACACAATAAAAAGAATCCAGAATTCATTCTGATTAAACCCAAAAGGCCAAAAAAGGGTAGATATTCAACTTAGAATAGATATTTAACCCAAAACCTCAGATTCCACATCAACCCAAATTCTCCATCAAACTTAATTCATAAATAATTTAAGTTGAACCAACAAAAAAAAAAAACCCAAAGTGTTTTTTTAAAAAATAATTAATGAGAAGAAAATAGTGACAGAGAGACATCACCATCATCAAAGCATCTACTTAATATTGAGATAAATTATATTAACCAATATATGATATCACATATGTTGTTAGTATGATTCTCCACCTCTACATATTCTTATTTAAAATAATTTATTTTTTTAACTTTCGTTCCGTCAAATTGTTTCGGATAACTTCCTTTCAAGTCTTTTTCAATCTTTTTCCTAACCTTGATCCTTTATATATCATTCATAACTTTCACTTTCTTAACTAGAATATCCACAAATCAATTTTATATATGTCCAAATCAACGTAAATAATTAAATAGTGACAAGAAGTATTTTAAAAACTCGGGTTTGAGATTAAAAATTTACTAGCACCTAAATTATTTACAAACTTCAAGTGTTAAGGAGATATAACCTTACACAAGTATATTTATACAATAAATCGTTCATCATCCACAGAATAAAACTTGGAGCATAGTCCAATAACAAAATATTTTTACTAATCTCCATATAAATTTTTTCAACTGCTTACTCACTATTTTCTTCTCATTCAATTTCCCTATTTTTCTATTTTTTAGCATATTTTTATCTACTTGATAAATTAAAATTGATTTTTAAGAAAATAATTTAAATTTAATATTTGAAAAGTATTCATTTTAATATAAATTTCATAAAAATCCAAATAATGACTTCTTTTAATGTGACATATCATATTTATATTTTTACATATCAAATATTTATATTATATTATTATTTAAGAATAATTTTAAATATATTAACAAAATATTTAATGGAAATTCTATTTTCATTAAGTGTGTTCCAAAAATCATCAAAATAAAAATATTTTTAACTAAATCCAGGTAAAATGGTAAAATTCTAATCCACCTATGGTGGAAAATTTGACATTCAAACCTTATTTTAATTATTGAAGTTAGGGAAAAAAGTATTTTGTCACAAAAATTACTTTTTTCAGTGAAAATTTTTATTCTATATATATATATATATATATATATATATATATATATATATATATTAAGTGTGTTCCAAAAATCATCAAAATAAAAATATTTTTAACTAAATCCAGGTAAAATGGTAAAATTCTAATCCACCTATGGTGGAAAATTTGACATTCAAACCTTATTTTAATTATTGAAGTTAGGGAAAAAAGTATTTTGTCACAAAAATTACTTTTTCCAGTGAAAATTTTTATTCTATATATATATATATATATACACATCACTATCTCAATTTTATTTATAAAATCAAAAAATTTCATTTATTGAACATTATATAATAATTCATGTACATTTATTTTTAAAAATTTAACAAAAAATGTTTTCTGAAAGGTCCGTTTGGCTTACGGATGGTAAGATTTCAATCTTGAATCATGTTTTTCTAATCAAATTTCATTGTTTGATTGTCATTATCTCCCACGCAAAGAGTTCGAAATTTTTAACAGTACCGAAATAAAAGAACAGGGAAAATAAAGCCTTCCGCCTCTTTAGGTTTTTTTATCTTTCCCCGATGAATCTTTTTTTCTTTCAAGTTAATTCGTCCTTAAAATTTTATCATTTGGGTCAACTTTACCACTTTTAATCAAACATATTTACATCGTAAACCTATTTACTCGCTCGATTATTGTTCTGCTATCTGTTGTGCACAAGCGGAAGCATAAAACACAACTATAACTACTAATTATTGAAACAGGTAAAAACAAATGCTAAACAAATGATCAAATGCAAAGCGTAAAGGAAGAAAAGAGAAAAACACAAGATTTTACGTGGTTCGGTATAATTACCTACGTCCACGGGCGCTGCTGAAAACCTTTACTAATTCCAAAATGGAATTATTACAAAAATCTGGACACAATTGCAAAATCCAGAAACCAATAGGGAAAAGCCAAAATACAAATATATGGGCTATTTATATTTTTCTCAAGGATATCTAACCTATTAGCCCAGGCCTCAATTTATAAGCCAAAACTCTTTCTCTCCCTTTGTGATTTTCCAATGTGGGATTTCTTACTAGGCTAATAAGCCATTAATTTCAAAAAATCTCCACCTTGGCGAATTAGCCTTCAGCAATGCCTTCAAATGTATATCTCAGACTTTCAAAATATTAATCAAGTTCAAACAATGATTGAACTTGATTGCTGTCACCACTTTGGTCATCATATCTGCGGGATTGTCAGCAGTCCCAATTTTCTGTAAGAGAATCTTCCCTTCAGTCAGAATTTCCCACACGAAATGATATCAAACATCAATATGCTTAGTGCGAACATGGAATACTGGATTTTTGCTAAATAAATGGCACTCTGACTATCCGAATGAATAGTGATATTCTTTTGTCCCATTCCCAATTCTTTCAGTAATCCTTGTAACCAAATTGCTTCCTTTACAGCCTCTGCTAACGCCATGTACTCTGCTTCTGTTGTAGACAAAGCAACTGTTGACTATAAGGTAGACTTCCAACTTACTAGAGCTTTTACAAGAGTGAACACATATCCAGTAGTTGACCGACGCTTATCCAAATCACCAGCATAATCTGAATCAACGTATCCGATTGCCACCTGACCAAGTGAGTCCTCCTTCTGAAAGACCAAACCAATATCTATAGTTTTCAACAAATACCGTAGTATCCATTTCACGGCTTGCCAATGTCCTTTACCAAGATCATGCATATACCTGCTCACAACTCCAACTGCCTGTGAAATGTCGGGTCTCGTACACACCATAGCATACATCAGGCTACCAACTGCATTAGCATATGGAACTCGAGACATATATTCTCGTTCATCATCTGTACTAGGAGATAAAGATGCACTAAACTTCATATGAGGGGCAAGTGGTGTACTTACAGGTTTCGATTGCTCTGAAATGCCAAAACGCTGTAATACCTTCTTTAAATATTGCTTCTGATTCAAACAAACCTTGCATCTTCCTCTATCTCTGCTAATCTCCATACCTGGTATCTTCTTTGCTTCACCCAAATCTTTCATCTCAAACTCTTGATTCAACTGAGTCTTCAACCTTTCAAGTTCTTCGACATTCTTCGAAGCTATCAACATATCATCAACATACAAGAGCAGATAAATGAAAAAATCATCATGTAGCCTCTGAAAATACACACAACTGTCAAATTTTCTTCTTGTGTACCTCATACCCATCATAAACTAATCAAATTGCTTGTACCACTGCCTTGGAGATTGTTTCAAACCATAAAGCGATTTTTTTAGTTTGCAAACCCAATTCTCTTTTCCAACAACCTTGAATCCATCTGGCTGAGTCATATAGATTTCCTTCGCCAAGTCTCCATGTAAAAATGCAGTTTTTACATCAAGTTGAACTAGTTCCAAATTCATCTGAGCTACCTAGGCCAACAAAATTCTAATGGAAGAATGTTTCACAACTGGAGAAAATACCTCATTGTAATCAATTCCTTCCCTTTGAGCGTAGCCTTTAGCCACCAACCTTGCCTTGTAGCGGACATGCTCCTTGTTAGGAAATCCATCTTTCTTCGTGAATACCCATTTGCACCCAATTGCCTTCTTATCTGTAGGTAGTTGAGCTAACTCCTAGGTTTCATTTTTTCGAAGAGACTGCATCTCTTCATCCATAGTATTCTTCCACTTATCTATTTCAGAACATTGGACTGCTTCTCTATAAGTGGAAGGAACTTCATCGTCTACAATTAGAAGTGCATAGGCCACCATATCAACAAAACGAGCAGGTTTGCAAATCTCTCGTCTTGGCCTATTCATTGCAATTGATTCTTGTTGCAGTAGAGGTTCTTGGGCGGAAACCTCTTCATCATCTTCAATAGTCTCCTTTTCAACAATTTTAACTGGATTAATTGTTGACTCAAACTCCACCTGTTTCCGTGTAGACTCCACCTGTTGCTGAATATCCTCAGCATTCTCATCTGTTTTCTTCATCAACATAGGAGATTCATCAAAAGTAACATCCCTACTAAATATTATCTTCTTCGAATTTGGATATAACAAACGATATCCTTTTACCCCTGATGAAATCCCCATAAAAATAGTTTTCTTAGCTCTCGGATCCAACTTAGATTCTTTTACATGATAATACGCAGTACACCCAAATACATGTAAAGAATCATAATCATTAACAGGTTTTTCAGACCAAACCTCCAATGGAGTTCTACCATCAATTGCTGTTGATGGTAACCGATTAATGAGATGACACGCATAAATCACTGTCTCAGCCCAAAACTTCTTGCCCAACCTAGCATTGGACAACATACACCGAACTTTCTCCAGTAACGTTCGGTTCATGCGATCTGCCACCCTATTCTGCTGCGGTGTGTTTCTGACTATGAAATGACGTACAATGCCAGCATCTTGACAAATTCTCAAAAAATGATCACTTCTATATTCACCTCCATTGTCTATTCTGAGGTACTTAATCTTTCTTCCAGTTTGAGTTTCCACCATCTTTTTCCAATTAATGAAAATCTCAAGTACGTCATCCTTCGTCTTCATCGTATACACCCAAACTCTTCTGGAAAAGTCATCAACAAATGTGACAAAATAATGTTTACCCCCCATGGATGCTGTCCTGGTAGGTCCCCAAACATCAGAATGGACATAATCCAAAATGCCTTTCGTATTATGAATTGCAGTCCTAAATTTCACTCTCGTCTGCTTTCCCAGAACACAGTACTCACAAAAATCTAACTTGCAGGTCTTTTCTCCTTTCAACAAGCCTTGATTCACCAAACTGTTTAAGGCTTTCTCACCTGCATGTCCCAAGCGCATATGCCATAGCCTGATCGAATCTGAATCAACATCCTTCTCTAAAGCTGCTGTTGTTGATCCAGTAACTGTACAACCATTGTAGTAGTACAAGTTATTCTTCCTTGTGCCTTTCATAATCACCAAAGCACCAGACACAACTTTCAAAACCCCATCTCGAATAATTACCCCATAGCCTTTAGATTCTAAGACTCCCAATGAGATGAGATTCTTCTTCAACTCTGGTACATATCGAACTTCAGTCAAAACTCTGGTTGATCCATCATCATTCTTTAACTGGATTGAACCTATCCCCAAAGTTTTACATGAGTTATCATTACCCATGAAAACAACTCCACCTTCTAGTGCTTCGAAGTTGAAGAATCACTCCTTATGTGGACACATATGATAAGTACAACCCGTATCCAAAATCCACTCATTACTTCCAGATGTGGATGGTTGACTGACCAACGCGAAATCATCATTAACATGTTCGACTACATATGCATCAGAAGTAGCTTTGCCCTTACCCTTATCTTTTTTCTGCAGTTTCGGACAATCTTTCTTCCAATGCACTTTCTCATGACAAAAGGCACATTCATCTTTATCAGGTCTTTTTTTCGAACGTGATCTTCCTCTACTTTCTCATCTTTGGCTTTGGCTTCGTCCCCTAACTACGAGCGCCTCTGCTGATTCATCCCTATTCTCTTTCTGATCTTTCTTTCGAATTTCATAATTAAGCAAAGCTGCACACACTTCTTCAAAAGATAATTTTTCCTTTCCATGAATAAGTGTAATGCACAAATGATCCAACTCATCAGGAAGAGATCCTATTAGCAGCATAGCTTTTTACTCATCTTTGAAGGTTTCATCCAAATTCAACAAATCAGCTAACAAACGGTTGAATTCATCGATGTGATCACTGATATTCATACCCGATTTCAACTGAAGGCGATATAGCCTCTTCAATAAATAAAGCCGATTCTCGTTGCTTTTCTTCATATATTTATTCTCCAGCGCCCCCCACAATATTTTGGCAGAAGTTTCCTTCATGAATGGATACTTCTATTCTCTGCAGAGACATGAACGAATCAACCCACATGCTTTCGCATTCAGTCTCTCCCAATCTTTTTCTTTAACCTCATCGGGTTTCTTTTCTTCCAGAGTAATGTCTAAATCTTGTTGACACAGGACATCCTTAACTTCACTTTGCCACAAGCCGAAATTATTTCGACCATCAAATTTCTCCACTTCAATTTTTGTTGATGCTGTCATTTCTGCTTCAAACTATTCTCCCAAATGTATACTAACCGTATACCAAAACAATGTGACACTCTAAATAGTACTGTATACTAGAATAGAAAACACAACTTACGTGAACAGTACACCAGGTCAGCTCCCAGGAAAGAGAGGTGGGTCACCAGGACACACTTAAATACCAAGTCTTTCCTTAGCCAGAGCCTTCCTAGACATGCACTACCACTTTATCTCAGTTCTGTCGTACACGGTATAAATAGAGTATAACAGAGTGCTCTTAATCAAACAGCTCAGGAATAATTTTTCTTTTTTGATGTGGAGGATCAGACAACGATGCAACCACAGAGCATACTACGACAACCAAGAGCTCTGATACCAATTGTTGTGCACAAGCGGAAGCATAAAACACAACTATAACTACTAATTATTGAAGCAGGTAAAAACAAATGCTAAACAAATGATCAAATGCAAAGCGTAAAGGAAGAAAAGGGAAAAACACAAGATTTTACGTGGTTCGGTATAATTACCTACGTCCACGGGCGCTGCTGAAAACCTTCACTAATTTCAAAATGAAATTATTACAAAAATCTGGACACAATTGTAAAATCCAGAAACTAATAGGGAAAAGCCAAAATACAAATATATGGGCTATTTATATTTCTCTCAAGGATATCTAACCTATTAGCCCAAACCTCATTTTATAAGCCAAAACTCTTTCTCTCCCTTTGTGATTTTCCAATGTGGGATTTCTTACTAGGCTAATAAGCCATTAATTTCAACACTATCAAAAGAAATTCTCCAACCGAGACCCAGATTTGCCCAAATCTTGAGCTTCCTTCCCCAGCCTCACACCCGAAGATGTCTGTCACAGGTGAGTTTCCTTGCTCAATTTCTATTTCATCTACTTTGTTTTGATTTTGGGTTCTTCCCTTTCAAACGTTGATCCAAATTGGTTTGATTTTGGGTTCTTCCCTTTCCTCTGATAATTGGTTCTTGCTCTTACCATATTTTTAATTCCTCTTCTTGAAATATTTAATTTCTTCTTAATTTCATTACAGCATTTTTGTTAGTAAGCTTAAAAACAGATTTCCCGTGAGTTTCTGTTGCTTTAGATTTCATGTTGAGTGATTATTTATTCTGCAAATGCTATTAATAAAAGAAACAATGTCTACAAACTGTTAGCTACAACCTAGAAGGAGCAAATTAAGTATGTAAATATTCTTCTTTTTTTTCATGTAATTGAAAAATATGTTATTGCTGTATAAATATTCAAATTTGATTTTCTGGGTATTATTACTGCCATTGCTGTGTATTCATGGTATTTCTTGCTATTGTTGTGTATTTTATGGAGAAAAAAAATCTTATCATTATCCACATTAAGTGCACCCAATGGTCAATACCAATGGAAGTTTATGCCATTTGGATTATGTAAGACACTCCGATTCTTTCAAAGATGGATGGACTCAATCTTTAGAAAACATGAAAAAAAATTGTGAAGTATATATTGATGATATTCTTGTGTTTTCCAAAGCCCTAAAACAACATAAAAAACATTTAAATATTATTGTTCAAGAACTTATATATCACGGAATAATTCTTAGTTCTAAAAAGATAGAGATAGAAAAAACAAAAATAGAATTCTTGAGATTAATATCCCCTGATGCCTTAAGTTTACAAGAACATATTATTGTTAAAATAAGAGAATATCTTGAACACATTGTAGATGAAAAATCAATTTCAATGCTTTTTAGGAATATTCAATTATGGTAAGCAATTTATTATAAATTTGTCCAAAAAGGAACAAAAATTGGTAGAAAAATTAAAGAAAGATGTTCAATTTACTTGAACAAAAAATATTTTTGAAATTATTAAATAAATAAAATCAGAATTAAATAATAATCCTAAGGCTATGTTTAGATAGTTATTAGTAAAGGAATGAAAAGAAAAGAGAGGAAAAAAAGTAAAAGAAAGTAAAGAAAATAATATATGTACCTCTTGTTTAGGTATAGATTTTATCTTAAAAACGACACGAAAACGATATAAATAATATATATAAAATTAATAAAAACAAAAATTAAGTAAAATTTTTATGTGAATATGATAAAAATTAAAAATAATATTTTGTATTTCATGTGTCGACATGAATTTTAACATAAAATTTTGAATTTTATATAATACGAACACTATTTTATATGATATAAAAGAGAAATTAGAAATTTAAATTTTCAGGTTGATTTTGGTTAACTAAAATTAAAAGAAAGGAAAGTAATCATACCATGTCTATTTTAGTTAAAAAGTGAATAGTAAAAAAAAATTCATTATATTTTTTTCCAATTATAACTTTATTTTTAAAAAAAATAAGCTGAATACCAAATTATTATTTTTTTGTCGTTCTATCAAAATCATAAAACAATGAACAATAATTTTTAATTGTAAGAAACAAAATGTTTTTCTTCATAAAATAACAAATGTAAGGATTACAAATTAAAAATATATTATTTTTAAGTCCAACTGTTGACAAGTCTCAGAAAATATTATTTACAAACAAGATTAATGCACACCACAAATTTGTAATGCTTAAAAGATTTTAATGGATTATAAGTTGTTCTTTAATTTTGTTTTGATTATGTTTTTGTTTTTTTAATAAAAGAAAAAACAACTAAGGGTTCAAGTGAAGTTAGTATTTACCCAAGTATCAAACTAAGGTTAAAATAGATATTTTAAATTTTACTATCCTCTCCGTTTTGCCCAATTTGAGGTTCTAAAAAATAATGTCTAGGGAAAGCTAAAGATGCTTGCTCCCCTCTCTTTTACTGGCTTAAATTAAAATGTTATCCAAACAAATGAAACGTTTTCCAACATTCTTTAGCTTTCCTTAGCTTTTCTTTCCTTAAGGAGTTACTCTCAATTCAAACATAAGGTAACGTATATCTACCTAAAATAGGAGATCTAACAATATTAGAAACAGATGCCTCAAATGAATATCGGAGTTGTGTTTTAAAAGCTTAAACAACTAATAATGAAGAATTAATATAAGGATATAATTCAAGTAAATTTAAGCCAAATGAAACAAATTATATAATCCTTGAAAAATAATTGCTATCCATAAAAAATGGCATTAGTAGATTTCAAATTTATTTAGCCCAAAACATTTATAATTAGAATAGATAATCAAGCAGTAAAAGATTTTCTTAAAAACAAAAAGATAGAAACAGATACAAGAAGATTAAGAAGGTATAATTTTTTTTTTTTTTTAATGTCAATAGAACATATTAAAGGTTCTACTAATGTTCTTGCGGATACTTTGAGTAGGTCACATGGAACCTAATAACGGCAAAAGAATACTTCCTGAACAAAAGGGAGAATGGGTCACAATTACAAAGAAGATTCCAAAATATGGATCATCTTCTTCGGTTCGCGTTAATACTCCTAAAAAAGGATATAGAGTGCCTCCAATTTGATTCCCATATTATCCTAAAAAAGAATATTATATTCCTTTTTCTCCCCCAATGCACCACAAACAGTGATGCAATCTTATCAAATTTCACTATCATCTCAAGATCCAAATCAATATTCTTCATTTCATAACAAGGGATCATTAAACTAACACAAGATTTACTGAAACCACAACAATCTTCTGAAATAAATGATTTTTATAATCCTGGTTTACCTCAAGATCTACATCATCCTAATCCTATCAATAAAGTTTGGAAAGCCCAACTTCAAGGTCAAAAAGCAGCATTTCTACGAGGAAATTTCTCTATTACAAAAACAATTGCATTTAGTCTTTGATGAAGAGCACGCAAGAAACGAGGAGGCATTTCAGAACAGTATTCATTGATCACCAGCAGCCACTAAAATATCCAGCTATTTACTATTGATGCTCTCACGTACTGTAACTCGACCTTTAGTACAATGCTAAGCTTGATGCATCTATGGCGATTGGTAAACAATCACTCTCTTAAGGTTTCAAGTCAAGCATATCTGTAGTTACATCTAATGCAAAATTGTCATGCATTCCTGCTTGATTTTAGCAACATCTATAAGATGACGAGGATCTATCTAATAAAGCAAATAACCAGCAAAAATGCAACATGCTTCAGTCAATCTGTGGGCATAGGTTTGATGAATTAATCCTCTAATGTCAATTAAGTTAAAGATGTAGCCATCAGAATAAAATGCAAAGTCAAAAAGATCACATTCTTCAATTTGCTATACATAATCATTCTACAGAGCCGCATAACGTGGAAAAGATGTTACAACATGGCATTTAGGAAATACAACAAGATGAATTCCGTTGATACAACATTTAACATTTGTATGAGAATCCATTACTATTTAGTAGTATTTACATATTTACAGTTTTATCAAAGAGAGGGTATCTCAGAGTTTGGGACAGAGGACTCCACACCCTGACGAACATCACCTCTACAAAGTGGGCACACCCTGTAAACCAAAGAGAGAGAGAGGGGTCAGTTCCCAAAAGAGAAATAAGAAGTCAGACTCGGGAAGTGTAGGGTAATAGTGAAGATACCCGTGTATCTCTTTAAGCCATTTATCCACGCAAGACATGTGAAAGTCGTGCTGGCAAGGCAGAACTCTTATTTTGTCCCCTTCCTCATATTCAGCCAGGCATATATAACACCTATATGTAAGATCAGTAATAGCAATCTTACATTAATAGCATAATCAATAAAAAATAAGAAATAAAGAATATTAAGGTCTGAGGAAGCTAAATATAATCACTACTTTCCCTACACTCTTTCAAAAGCAAATTGATGCACCCCAATCTAAGAAGTATTAACAAAGAACTTACTGTTCAACAGCATCCCCAACGTCAGATGCGTCCACTTTTTTGTGACTTCTGAGAGGGAAAGAATCGACTACAGCTTCGGGGGCTGGGAGTGACACCATAGCTAGGGAAAGTGATACTGGTTGACGATGAATTTCATCCAAAACCTACTCAATTTTCATTTTGACAGAACAAAGAAATGAGGTTAACTTGCAGAGCTCCATGCGTGTTTGTCAATATCTAAAGCACCAAGATCTGAAATTTTAATTATTGCTACATCCCATTTTACAAGCACAAAGGTTGCAAAATCTCACTTGTCTCAAATACATACACTCACCCCATTATACTAGAAATGCTTAATAAAATCTTTCTCAATAAGAACAAGAACAAATCAACATCTCAAATGCAAAGGTATAATTAAAATGGGGAAGAAAAATCATTTTTAACACCCACAAGCCATCTATAACATCATCAAAATCCTCCCAAATCGACAAAATCTACCATGACCATTATTAACAAGTAACTTTATAATTAGGTAAAGTATGCAATACAAGACCAACTTCTAATAGAGTACATGGCAGAAATGTTTTTTTTAAATGACATAAACACATTTAGTTCACATTCAGAGGAAGAAAATGCAAGTTGATAAAGAAAACTACCTCAAATAGAGCCTCAGCAAGCATAACTATGCGTGATATGCTTGCACGAGCACTAGACTCATCAGTCATCAAGCGAGAATCACATGAACATGTGCCATCAGGGTGGAGTCCAGAGGGACAAAATGTAGTTTGGCGACTATTTTCATCATGGCCACCACGGAGCCTATCCCAGATCTGAAAAGAGTCAGAAAGACAAATTGAATAATATATGTATGTATGTATGTATGCACCGCATTCAGTGCCCCATTGGTAGAGAGAACTAGATAAATGTTGTCACATGATCACAATGATTAACTCTCCATGCATCCATAACCAGACATAAAAGATTTTCTAACGGAAATTGGACACTGCTCAAAGATACACTAGACCATATGCCCCAAAATCCAGGAAAGATGGAGCCAAAGTGATTTTCAAAATAAATCTACTTAATGAAAACAAGTTTTAATATATCGCTATAAACTAAAAGCAAGCTGCAAAAATTTCTAAAAACAATGTGCTTCGTAATTAAATACCTCTGATCTCGAGTGCCGTCTTCGTTCATTCAAGTTGTGAATTCTACTGCTGAGGTAACCAGAATCCCGTCCAGCCTCATCATAAAAGAAATCACCACCGAAATCAAGGAGCCATCTTTCATGAAATCCTGCATCATCACTATCATCTGTTGAGAGAAAAATGGATGGGGAATCATTAGGTCTTCTAGAACTGTGCCTTGAAAATGCATCCCGAAACAATCTTCTACTATTCCTCCTGGCCTCGTGATTACTTGTATCAGCACTACCACCAGATAAAATATTGGAAGAGATACTCACAACGTCAACATGAAGCACATTTCCATCTCCCAGTCCCTCTTCCCCATTGGATACGATAAATCCTAAACCTGAAGGTATCGCCTCTCGAATGGATTCACCTACTAGTGAGTGAAAAGTCACCGGTTCAGAGGCATGAGGAGCAGAATCAGTACCAGAGTTATGAATTGTTGTTACTTCACCCAATTGATTCTCAAGAGGTATCCCATGCAAATGTGAATCTTCAAGCCCTTGAGGAGACAGAATACTAGACTCAGGAAGGATCTGAGATGCATCCTTGTTTGCATTTTCAAAGCCACTGACTGCATCCTCATTAGTTGAAAGATTTACTGAGACAGGATCTGAAGATTGTTGTTCTTTAAAGGTAGTGCTAGCTGAAGTACTACAAACCCTATGAGATTCACCACGACTATAATCAGTACTTACCTGAGGATCAACTAACTCCGTAGTTTCAGTCAAGCATTTCCTACAATTTCTTGTCTCTACATCTCTTGAACCACCTCCAATAGATGGATCTAAACTGGCTGCAGAACTGCTTTCAGCTGAAAATCCAGTTTCAGTACCTGTACTGCTGAATCTTGTTTCCATACTGCAGATAGATATAGATTCCTCCAGGGGACTTTGGACCGTGTTGGCAACTGGGTTATAGTGTTCTACAGACTTAACCAGAATTTCAGCCGGATAATCTTCCATCTACATCAAAAGAATGTTATTGTATCATTCCCTGCAGCACAGTCTAGAGCTTCCATATGAAATACTGAGAATTACAATCTAAATATAAAAACATGAAAAATAAAAAAGTATAGCTTCCAAGACATAAATGTGTTCATGAACATGCAATCCACAAGACATTCGCTGTTGCTAACAGATTTCACTTGACTCTTGCATCCTCAATGAAGACTTCATAGAGTTCTCTTGTTGGCCCTGGGTCTTGAGGAACAATTATGAGATACTCAACCCACAGCCAGAAAGAAGATTCTGTATTGCCTCCTTGCTACATCTTGGAACCGAGAGGAAAGCTAAAAGAGTTAAGTGACTTCATGAAATTTTAATTAAAATTCAGGTAGAAAGTTCATCATCATCATCATCATCATCATCATCACCATCATCAAAGCCTTTATCCCAATAGATTAGGGTAAGCTTCATGAACCAATATATGAATTCACATTAAGTCATCAACATGAATTAATGCTTATCTCCAAGGTCAGGTTTTGCCAATTTAAAGCTATGAGTGATCTTAATTTACATACCTATAAACTACTCAACTTATTAAACTGCTAAGGAACATTTCTCTTCTTTTTAAATTCTGCCACCCAAATAAAAGATACATGACAACTGACCAAGAAAAGGTAAATGAAACTGAAATTTCTGTTTTGAAGAGTAAAATCAAAGGAAAAGATGCTCCAGAACACAGTCCAACAGTAACTAGCAAGAACATTACACTTAAAATTTTGGAAGCAAAGAAACAGTTGAATGTGCACATTTGTGCAACAACGCAACAGGACAATCTTACTTTTCGGGACAAGGGGGCTGCAAGAACTATTAAATAGTCTTTAGTCGAAAACAAAGTTTGACACAGCCTGAGAACCAAATCCAACAAGGAACCAGAATCATCATTTTTCCCTAATAGCATTCCCCATGATGAAGCTATGGTTGAACCTACTAGTGGGGCAATAAACAGGTCCAGAATACCGAAAAAGAAAAAAAGAAAGGCAAGCTCTCTCAAACTGCATCATTCAAAATTATACAGGCACAGTCACACATACACACAAACTTCTTCTAAACCAGTATTATAGAAAGAATATTTCTTGTCTTTCAGAACGATCACCACAACATCAAGTAAATCGCCATTTATAAAGAAGCAAGCATTAAAATTTGGAATTCCTAAACATAATACGAGAATATTTCAGAAAATAAAATGCTAAGAATGATCAAGGAAAGAGTCAATAATAGAGGAAACCCCTAACGTGGTTAATTGAGAAATATGAAAACCAATAATTTACAAATAATGTCTAAGCAAGGACTTTAAAAGCTTTTCCCTTTCCTGACTTGACTTGAACCATTGGACTTGAGATGAAAATGAAATCGAATAGCAACTTGCTATTTCAAGCATGTATTGAAACAAAAAAAAAAATGACATAAAAAACATACCCAAATTTACGCGAAAAGCTGATTTTGCTGCGAATTAAGCAAAACCCAGATCGCCAAAAACTTTTTGAACATAAAAAAAGAAGGAAGAAATGGAGTATTGACTTTATGATTAGAAGTCCAAAATTAATAATCTTTGCATATAATTCAACAACCAAATAGCCAATCTCAAATTATCCAATAAAATAAAAAAAAAAATTTTTGATATCTAAATACCTCAAGAGGAGCATGGGAAGAAGAGCTACCGCAGACGAAGAGAGAAGAAAGTCTGGAACACCGATTGGGTCGGGGGTTGAGTCTCCCCCGAGATGGGTTCGGCCCCAGTCGGCTGCTACTCGACCCCATTTCAACCCCTTCCTTTTTAAGCCTTCTTCTTCTTCTTTTTTCAAACGCTTTTGAGAGAAAATAAGAGTTTTACGGCGATTGGTGGGTTTTCTTTGTTTTTTTTTTTTCAGTGTTAACGAAATTGACAATTGAAGAAAAAGAAAACCCAATTTAAAGTTTCCTTTAAAAAAAATTGTAAATGAATTATTTTCGTGGGCTTACGTATGATTGGGGCAAGAGATGGAGAACCTTTTTCAGACAAATGACAGAAGAAATTTTTGTGTTTTGGAATTTGTTTTATACTGTGAAATGTGCTCCCATCGGAATGCCCATCATCTCTTTGTTTATTTGTTTTTCTGTTTTTGGGTTCAAACTTGGAAGTTTAAATCATGCCTTAATCTGATTTCTTTATTGTTTATGCTTTTGCTGAGTCATCATCTTTTGCCTGCTTCATAATGCCAAATATGAAAGACTTCCCATAATAAAAAAAACAAAAGTGATGATTGAAATTTTTAGTATTATTTTATATATAAATTTCACCTAAAATTCTCATTGTGATTTATTTTCATAGAGATTATGAATTATCTTATATTATATTTGATATAAAATTAATTTTTATTTATTATTTGTGATTAATAATGATTTTAAAAGAATTTAATTTAATAAAAATTTAAATATAAAATCTTTTGCTTTGAATTTTTTTATTTAAAAATACAAAAAAACTTTACACTATTAAACTAATTTTAGTGTATAATTTTAAAGAAGACTATTGGACAATATTATATCTAAAAAGGAAGTTTAATTCTGGACATTGTTGTTTTCTTAGAGTTGAGGCAATAAAATATATTAAAGAAAGAAAGAAAAAATCCAATAGCAGCACTCACTCTTACAACAAAAATAACCATTTTGCTATTCATGGTTTGGAATTTGTTTGATCCATATCATACCAACACTAATAATTACTAATTTTAGTTGGAGAAAGCTTAAATAGGTTCTATGGATGTTTTTTTTAAAAAAAATACACATTATTTTTATCGAGTTCAATTTATATATTTTATTTTGTATATTAAAAATAACTCATTTAATGAATAACTTCGACATAAGTCATCATGAATTTAAATATTATCAGTACCATGTTCTGGTGCTATGTTATGAAAGAAACAATTCTTAATGTTTGCATCGTAACCCAATGAAATTAATATTGTTTAAAAAAATGAGAGAATTCTTATTATAGTATTACTTTTTCCCTCTTTTGTGCTGGAAATGCATTACCTAGAACCCACTTTGGGGGCAGTACAAGTGGGTTTATCTGCTTGGCTTGAAAGTGGTGGACACAAATAAAGGGAAAAAAATTGAAAAAAAAAAAAAAACACCTCATTTCGCAATTATACTAAATTGTTATCACTTCGTGACTCTGATGCTTTGTTTTGATTTGGCCATCATAGCAAAAAATAAATAAGTAAATAAATTCTATCATTTTATTTAACTTGTAATTTGCACTACTTCTAATTTATATATACCAATTAAACCCTTAATTTTTATATTATATTTAAATGAGCTCATAATATAAATTAATTTTTTATTTGAAATAAAAGTTTATTTTAGTAAAAATTAAAGGATGGTGCTTATTTGAGTACAGGAAAAAAATTAAGGTTACCTAAATAAAATAAAATAATTCACAGGTTTTTTTTAAAAAAAAAAAAAAAAAAAACCTTTTGATTCTAACAATGGATTAACATTTAAGTAATTAATGAAGCTACGGAGGAAGGGGAGACTTGGTTAGCCAGCCCGTCAAGCAGGAAAATTTTGGTAGGTTGGTTGGTTGGGTTTTTCAAGTTTAGTGATGATGTGATGTTGCTATTGCAAACTTGATTTCAATGTCATTTGTGTCTTGGTTTCAGTTCAAACAAGTCGGAAGTTATTTTCGGCCAAGAATTCTTAGCAAGTTATTGTGGTGGTGGATGGTCTTGGTCCATCTCATCAACCAAAAATGAACCAAACAAATCTAGGAAAGGAGAAATAAAAGAAAGTGTGGATACAAAAAGGGAATATTAGAATTTTGAAAAAAAAAAAAAAACTTCTAGAATTTAGAGTGAAAAAGGCAAATTCATAACAGTGTCATTCCAATATTTCCAACATTCTATTCAAATTTCGAACTTAATTAAATGGTTATAAATATAAAAGAAAGGATGAATTTAGATAAGATTTTTTAATTAAAGTTTTTCTTTTTTAAATAATTGGATAGTGAGATTGTAATTTATAACATATTACAATTTTTTTTATTCGCTCAATCAAAAAAAATTCTTCATTTAAATAAGATTTTTAACATTTTTAATGAAGTTTTGCATTTTCTATCTCTCTTTAATAAATTTGATAAATAACTTCTAAAATGGGAACTATATATAAAGAGAGACTTTAAATGCTTAATTTCCTAGAGTTTTTTAATCTAATTACTGTCATTTTAAATCTTATTTCTGAAAATACTATAATTCTAAACTTATTTTTTCCAATATATAATAACTTTTACCATGTCATCAATATATCATTTTTATTATTTAAAAAAATTACAAAAATATTTCCCGTTACTTGTCTTTAACCTCCTGTAAACTTTATTTTTTCATTTAGTGGAAAACAACTCTTTCTTCTTTTTGGTGGGTGAAAACACAACTCTTCTCCATGAGTGTGTTGATACCTCTCTATAAAAAATGGAGATATTGAAAGTTACTTAAACTATCGAGATATAAAACTAATAAATTATACGATGAAATTATGAGAAAAAGTGATAAAATGAAGATTGAAGAAGACTGTCGAGATATCAAAGAATCAATTTGGTTTTATACTTGGCTAGTCAACTATGAAGTAATGCACTAGTTTAGACAACTTGTAAAGCGTTCTTGAGTACAATGTAAGTATATTCATATGATTTTTATAAACTTGGCGAAAACATATGATAGTGCCTAGGGAGATGTTATGACAGTCTTTAATGAATAAAAAAGTTTCTGTGAAATATATTAAAAAAATTAAAAACATGTATAAAGATAGAATGACACATGTGAGGATGTGTGGAAGACAAACAAGTGAATTCTCTATAACAATACTACATCAAGGGTCGGTGTTAAACCTACTACTGTCCACTACAGTAATGATTGAGCAAATAAAATCCATCTAGGATAATATAGCTTAGGGTATAATGTTTGCAAATGATATTATCTTGTGTATTGAAACTAAAGCGGAGGTTAATACGAAGTTAAAATGGTGGAGAAAGATGTTAGAGTCAAGAGGATTCAGAATAAGTAAAGTAAATGTTGAATATATGGAATGTAAATTTAGTTCAAACAAATAGGAAGATGGAAACATAATGATGCTAAATGGGCTGGCGATCATTAAGTAAGATTATTTTATATATTTAGAGTCGATCTTACAGATAGACGGAGGGATTGATGAAGATGTGAATACATGATACATGTTGTTGGAGCAAGTGGGAAAGTATTACAAGTGTGTTGTGTGACAAAAGAATTCTTATAAGGTTGAAAGACAAGTTTTACAGAATAATTATTAAACCAATATTACTCTATGGTAGTCAATGTCAAGCGACCAAAAGATTGCATACACACCAGATGAGTGCAATAGAAATGCGATTATTGTTATAGATTTGTGAATATATGAAAAAAGATAGAATGAGAAATGAGAAATGAGAAATGAGAAATGAGAAATGAGAACATTTATAAAAAAGTTTAAGTGACACTTATCGAAGACTAGATGGGTAAAAGTTGTTTACATTTGTTTGGACATATACGACGTAAACCTATGGACGCTACAGTTAAAAGAGTGAGGTTATAAATGATATAAAAAAAAAGTTAAGGCTAGGAGAAGATCAAAAAAATTTGGAAGGAAGTAATCCGAAAAGATATGGTATAATAAAAGTTAGAAAAACATATTGTTTTAGATAAGAATGAGTAAAAGAAGAGAATTCATTCTGACGATTTAGTCGAAATCATATATTGGTTCATATAACATACCTTAATATTGGAATAAAAGTTCTAATAATGATGATGAACAACTCTTTATTCTTCATAGGAATTAGCTTTAGGGCCGTTTGGTTCGGGAAAAAAAATTCCCTCGAGAAAAAAAATTACTTATTATCATTTTACTTAGTAACTTTCAGGGAATATTAAATTTCTGCATTTGGTTGTATTTTATTATATTACTCTTTTATATTAAATTAAATAAATAATTTATTTAAAATGAATAATACTTTGATAAAAACTATATTTAACATATTTATTTATTATTATTTAAATTTATTCATTTAACAAATGTTGATTAATTTATTTAACACAAGTTAACCAATTTATTTAATATGTAAATTATTTTGATTTATTTAATTAATTAAGTTATTTAATTGTAAAATGTCAATTAAGCTATTTATATACAACATTTATTATCATCATTTAATCTTAGTATATTTGATAAAAAAAATTTTAATAAAATAAAAACTTATAAAAAGAAAGAAAAAGTAACACTTGCATTTATTTGATTTGTCATCTAATTTTTATATCATACAAAGAATACAATAAAATTATATATATGTATATGACTTCATTTATTTAAAAAAAAAAAACACATACACACAATAATAATAGTAATAATACTATTGATTTAGTTGTAATATTAGATAGGTTTAAGGGTAAAATAGTCCAAATATCAAGTAAACTGAGGGTAAAATAGAAAAAAAATTTGGTCGGAGAAATCTAAAAATATCTTAGGACTCGGAGGTAATCATTTTATCTCGAATTTTTTTAAAATTTAATACTGTAAGTAAAATAAAATGACTGATAAGAAAAAAATTACCAAATCAAACGACGAAAAAAAATTACGGAGAGAATCTAAAATTTCTCCAACCAAATGGCCCCTCAGTGTTTTAGTTCATGGGTATAAGAGTTTTAAGAAGCCACTCGTTAAACACAATAACCTTTTAATTTCAACCTCCTTTCAATATTATTTAAGTTTAAAAGATGATTTTTTTTTAAATGTTATGAAGAGTTTAAAGGAAACAAAAATGCTAATGAGAGAACGCAAGATAAATATTGGACTGTAGGCAAGAAAAAGATGATAAAACAATTGATTAGAACAAGTTAGCAAACCAGTAAAGAGTTAAATCCAAAAGTTAAAAATTTTATTTTATTTTTTATTTTTGGGTTAGGGGGAGAAGACAATGTTGCTACTGTGAACAAGAAGAAAAATGGCCTGTTAATGCAAAGAAAAGAAACATAAGAAATTAAAAATTAAACTCCGTAATCCTAGAAAAAAAATGAAACATAATAAATAAGTAATAAATCAAAAGTACCTCTATTACTGAAGTGGATGAAAAGTGGATGACAAGTGAAAGAATTCAAAGTGATGGAGAAAGAAAAAAATAAAATCAAAGAGATAGCCAAAGAGGAAAAAGACAAAAGGTTATTTTTTAGAGGTTACTGTGATTCAATTTTAAATAATTTGATAAATGCTAATCTTTAAATATTAAAAAAATGTCACATAGTGATTGCATATAAAAAAATATTATATATTGTGAAATAAGTTTTCAAGCACTATATTTTAGAAAATAAGATTTCAAATCATAATAGTTTGGTAAAACCTTGCTATCTTAATATCGCATGTTTATATTACTATAACGGGACTAGTGTAAAAAATTCTCCAATGGCAAATTTTAGTAGTTAAGGCCTACTTGTTATATAGATTTATCATGTAGAAATTTTGAGACCGAGAGTCCTATATAACCAAAGCTTAGTTGAAAATCCAAAATCACTTTCATTTTAAATATTCTTGTTTTATTTTCATTTTTATTTTTGTTATTTGTGTCTTAATTTTATTTTTTTATTCATTTTATTTCTGCCAAAAAAAAAGGGCATTTTAATTGGTATTAGTATTTGGCTAGGTAAGCCACCGAAACCCCATGTTGGATAGAGACTACAGAAAACCCTATGCCTTTAAATATATATATATATATATATATATATATATAAACCCCATGTTGGATAGAGACTACAGAAAACCCTATGCCTTTCCCTACAATTATATATATATATCATGCTAAAGAGACAACCAAGAATATATGCATGAAGTACGAACCAAGATCTCTTTGTTTGTTTGAGGACCAAACCCACATGAAAATGATGGGCTTTTAACTTTTTATCACTTAAACCATGCCTTTTTGTTCCCTCGATGGCCGATGGGGTTGCTGATGGCGGCCCTTTCGGTCATTCATTCACCAAACAAAAGAGCCTCACATCCTCTAGCCATGCTGTTTCGTTTCCATGGGCATAGACAGGCTTGATTTGAGAATTAAGTTTATTCGTATTTAAGCAACCGAATAATACGTGGACCAACTTGGAATTTTGTATAATTAGTAGGGGTATGATAGGATGAGAAATTTTATTGCAAAATCGATGTAATGTCGGCTTATATTATATTTATTTATATTATTATTTTTTATTTATTTTTAATATAAATAACTTGGATAGAATTTGATAAGTTTTTTAATGCTCGTGCTCTACATGGTTAATTTTAGAATTACAGTGTATCAAAATTTATAAAATATCAATAATTATAAGAATTTATATTATATCTTCAAGATCAAATTTGTTTTTATTTTTTTAATTTTGTACTTAAATTTTAAATATAAACAAGTAAATCTTACTAATAAAGCTAAATTAAATTGCTCTTTTGTCATAGCAAATTTATGCAAAGGCTAGCTTTTGGCATTCTTTTAAGTTGCGTTCAGATGAAGGATTTTAAAGAAGAAATTCATTTTAATTAGGATATTTAAAAATAAAAAAATTTAATTTCCTTATTTGATAAATTTTTTTTGCAAGAATTTTGAACTTTAGTAAGGATTTCAAGAGAAAATTTGAGATGCAGAAATTCTCTCTTGAAATTCCACCAGAAGAAATGGTTTTTCAAAATTTTTTTACCTTGTAACCTACTATTGAATATAATACTAAAACATAAATATATTATTTTAGTTAATATAATATATATTTTTTACTTTTTTATCTTATTAATAATATCTACACATTTTCACAAATCTAATGATACCCATATTGCAATTTTTTATATTTTTTCTTATATATAATATAATTATTTTTTATATTTTCAAATTTTAGTATTCAAAAATTCTTTCTAAAAAATATTTATCCAAACAAAACAATTATATATGCTAGTATTTTAAATTGATGCATTTTAAAATGTTTTTTCTATAATAACTGAAAAATTACTATTTATTGTGCTATTGTACGTCTTTAGAATGACTCAAATTACAAAAATACTCTTTTATATTTATTTTGATGCAAACAAGGCCACTTGCGTATGGAAAGGGTCATGAGCCCTATAAGAGTGCGCACATACACAGACATATCCAAGTTATCTTAATATGATGATATATAGCCTCGGGTAAAATTTTGAACCCTTAGAGATTTATTTTTCGATTTATCTCGGTAAACGTGTAACAATTGTCAAAATGACGATTTTGTCCATATATCAAATTTTCAATAGTGACTAAATGGACACTGTGAAATGAATTAGGGGTATGAAATAAATCATGTCAAGCCCTTAATTTATTATGTCAAACCTTTTTTTTCTGAAATGTCAAACAAAAATATAAAAAAAAAATCGAAATAGTTAAAATCGGGTAAATTTCATCCGAAAATGTTAAGTGACCTGTATCTTTTGGTCCATTTCACCTATAATACATTATTTACGTGCAATATACATGTGAATAATGAAAATTGTATAAGAATTACAAGTAGGCCAATAGAATTTAAGTTTAATGTAAAAAATGACATAAAGTCATATTTATGAAATTTTCATGATACATCTTATTAACTAATTAACTATTCTTATAAGTTGGCACATGATTGGCACATGCCAACATTATTTATTTATTTCTTAAGACCATGGTCGGCCATCATAAAAAAATAAGCCAAAAATCTATATGAAAATTCATGAGAAAATGAAAAACATCATTTTCTTGAATAGCAAGCTTTGTCACCAACTTTGCTCCCATTTCTAGCCATTTTGGACATCATTTCTTCTACAAAGTTGCTCCTCATCACTTTCCCTACAACATAATCAAAATTAGTAAGCAAATTCTATATAGTTGGGGAGATCAAATTGAGTTTTTAACTTTCTTATGTTTTGGTTTTGGCTATTTTCAAGGAGTTTTCAATTGCTTTCTTTTATAAGTTTAAAATATGTTGTTTAGGGACTAATGAGGAGTATTTGTATGTGTTTAGATTTAAGAAAAATTAACCCTTGTGCTTGGAGGGAGTTTGGGCCAAATTAGGATCCATTAGTTAAGATGGGTTTCAATGCTTGGTTTTGATATATGTTGACTATTTTGATATGTATAGATGATTTATGAAGTTAGTTTTATGAAACAAAGCATGTATGATATAGTTGTAGAGTAAACCTAAAGACTTTTAGAGAGAGAAAGTGGAATTTCTATGAAATTACATGAAGATTTCTTAAATGGGAATGTGGTTAATGTAATGGAACATGAAATGAACCATAATGTGGCTTAAGAATGATTATCTGACCATTATGTAAATTCGACCATAGCAGGGGTATTTTGGTAATTTTAGTCTTGCAATATAATTTTGGTCCTAGGTCAGTATTAAGTATAAGTATAAACAGTATGTGAAGTTAGAATGACCAGAAAATGAAATTCGATAACTTTTGTCACTTTGTATTAATATGTGACCTAAGCTAAATTGAGTCAAAACATATCTTTTAACTAGTTTTAGGGTATTTCGAACGGCCTATTAAGTTAATTGTACTATGTTATAGGATTCTGAAGTGAAATTGTGGTGTGTGGGAGTAATCTAACAAGCTGTGATAAGTGAAGTATTAGTGAAACTTTGGTAGTTCAATTGCATAAGCTATTGGTTAACCTCATACCAATTGTTTTATGTTTTGGATCGAACATTTGATTATCGTAAATACTTTGTTTGAACCTTTCGAATAAGTATGTGAACATTTTGATTGGTTTGAAATATGAAACGTATTGAATCAACTAAATTATGAATATAAATTGTTCTCTACCTTGCAGGTTGGATAATGAGCAATTGTTACCCGATCTTATTATAGAAATTTCGTAAATTGTCTATATGTTTCGAACTAGGACCTTGTGTTATCAGAAATGTGATTTTTATTTGTTTTGACATGTTTGAACCTTGTTATGATTTTCATACATTAAAATCATTACATGACTTTGTGTGAGAGATTTAAAAACTTGTACAAATTTTTATCTACATGCATGTGTTGCTTTATAATCTCATTTTGAATTTATTTTGGATTAATTGGAGCATATAGCTTATTTAGTTTATGCTTAGTATTTTTGGATTTAAACATAAACTGTTTTTCGTATCAATTGTTATATAACTTTTAGAAACATGTTTTTCGAATGTTTTATCGTTTATGGACGTTCTGGCTATGTTATTCTTGATAGAGCATATGGAGACAACCTTGAGTTTATGACTCTTATATGGGCAGTTTGACTTGTCCGACATTGTCGTGACAGGTTTCGGTTCTGACTGATCACTAAGACTAGAGACTTTCGGATCTATGACCATAGGTAACACCTTTGTTTCCAAGTTAGTTTACGCTCACTAGTAGCTATAGTGGGAAAGCCTTTATTGTGATATATTTGTTGACTTCGCCTATATTCGTATGATCCGATCATCAAACTTTATGAATGATATATCAAACCATATGGTTTCATAATTGTTTTTTTATATATCAACATAATAGGAATTTTATCGAACCATACGACTTTGATTCGGTTCATTGAATCTTGTGAAAGTATATGGAAAATGTGTAGTGAAATGTATTTTGATGCAAGTGTTCGATTTAAGAAATTTGATACATAAGAATTTATGATTTTTGAACTTGAAATAAACCTTAGTTTCTTACATTTGAATATGTTATTGTATTTTGAACACACGTGTATCGTATTTCGTTCAGGGTGGTCAAGTTAGATGACCAATTGAGGTATTTCAAAATACATCTCTACCTGAAAACTTTGACAGCGTCTATATAGGATTTTAATCTGAAATCCAACTAGATGTGATTTATTGAAAGATTCTGATTTATGATATAAACTTTTGACATAAAAATTGATTTTGAAATGTGATTTGTACAACATGCATTTTACTTAAATCAATATTTCTATTTTGGTTAATTCTGTATTTGTGTGGTTGGCTTACTGAGCCTCCCTAAAGCTCACCCCCTCTCTTTTCCATCACATGTCAATATAGACTTAATTTTGACCGATAATAGTGTTTGGTATTGAAGTTTCTGACTTTGAAAGTCTCGCAATATATTTATCGATATACATTTAATTATATAATTATTATTTTTTTAGACAGAATTATACTAGTAGTTAAGTCGGGATGTGTACTAAGTGTATGAATGTTTATATTATCGAAACTTAAGTTATTGAGATGTAAATGCATCAATTATTGACAAAGTGTTAGAAATAATAAATTAATATATTATTTCCTTATACAATTTTTTAAATCCTAAGATGAACTTCGAAAATTATAAAAATATTGTGAGAAGTAAATATATGAGTGTTATAGATAACTGTGTGTTAAATTTTGAATTTGAATTGCTATGAAGTATTTTCAAACTATTTTTCTAGTTTTGTCAATGAATCTATTTTTTGAATTTCCAAGATGAGCAATCGAATGCCTGTGTAAGGAAGTCAACTACCCTAATGTTTTTTACCGATAGAAAACTTTCTAGGCTTGGACAATCTACTGCTCTATAGGACGATCGATTGCTCTAGGCATATTTTAAAATAAAAAAATATATATATTTTAAGGACAGTCAATGTTCTTTTGTAAAGTCAATTACCGAAGACAATTTTATGCAGCTGTTAATTTGGGCATTCAACTTCCCTTACTACTATCCAAGGCCAACTTTTTAGCAGATTTCTATACTCTAATTATACTTCCAAAATTTTATTTTCTTAAGACGTGTATTCTAAATGAATTAAAAACTTATTTTCTCTCTAAATAATAATTTTCTTGGTGATACATACAAAACAAATTTGTTTGGCAATGCATGGGCCGGTGATATTAGCCTAAGGTGGCTGCATGAAAGGAGCCATAGCATTAAACATAGAGCAATGCCGGTAGCCAAGGCGTGGCTGAAGGAAATAGTATTGGTTTAGTTTATGTTTTTAGGTTTTTACTCTTTAAAGTTTACTAAGTCTTTGTTATTAATTAGTTAATCAATTAAGTAATGTTATTAGACAATAGTTAATAATTTTTTTAGTTTAGATTCTCAATATCAGGATTTAATTTTTAAGTAAATTAAGAATTAGTTAATTTAGATTAATTTGAATAGTTATGTCCTAATTTATAATTAATAATAACTTTGCATGGTAGGGTTATTGGTCTTAAGTTCTAATTAGCTCAATATAAAAATCATTCAATTTCAGTTAATTTAAATAAAATTAGGGTGATAAAATTTTAATACTTAGTAAATTAGTGAAACAATTCATAAATTCAATATTCCGAACTTTCTGCATTATTATATTACTTGTTTAGTACTTAATGAAATAATTCAATAAGTTTTATTTGATAGATTCTAGTATAGACATTAAAAGTAAAATTTTTTAATGTAAAAAAAAAGAATTAAATAATTGTCATGCTTTTTTCTTTTTTAATTGAAAATTATCATTCGTTTCAGTTAAACTATTTTCTTAATTATATACGCTAAAGGTAAAAAAAATTTTATGGCGCAAGCACATTAAATTTTGTCACCTTTATTATAATGTGTTCAGTTACTAATAAATATTTACTAATTTTTTAGATATAAATAAATACATGTCAAAATTTAACATTCATTTATAAAATTAAAAAAACTCTACAACACTCCCATATTAACTGCACTAATAAAGTAATATTAATAACAACAACAACAACATCAACAACAACAACAACAACAACGAAGATGAGACTGCATCTGCAATGTAGAAAAGTTGACTACTGACCAGAACAGCCATGAGTGCATGAATGATAACCCAAATACCCAAACCCAAGTCTCCGGACTTGGAGTAATGGCTCTCTATTCTTATTCTAGAAAAAAGTGATGGATTATAGGTGACACCATGCAATGCAATGCAATGCAACCCACAAATTGTTTCATTATTTAGACAACAGAGTTGAAGGTCCAAGATAGTGTTCGGCATTCAGGCTGCTGCTTCAGCAGCAGAGGAGACTTTCTGGAGGACAAAAATAGGATCTCCCACTTTCACCACCTTGCCCTTCCCTTCACTAAGACTTTCCTTGCAAACCATGTTCTGCCCAAGGTAGATCTGTCATACGGTCCAAACATGATTATTTACATAACGTTTGCATGAACAGGAACACAGAAGGATACAGCTGAAAGTTCTGAATCTACTTAAATTTTACCTTCCCTTGCTGTTTCTTGTCTGGTCGCAAAACCTTATCCGACCTGACTTTCATAAGAGTTTCATTTGGCTCTCGGCCAGCAATTGCGGTGTCTTGATTGATTGTAGGTACCTACCAAATGCACAATCATCTTTTTCAGCTATTTGACGAAAGAATATGCTTATTGCTTAAGCATATGAATAATTGACAGCTCTAGTTGATGACATCAAAATTATAGTAGGCTGCAAAAACTAAACACTTGAATAAACAGAGGCATTCTAGTATGGAAATATTGGAAAATTCCTTGAGTTAACCACCCGTCTGTAAGTTTTCACACCTCTAAATAAGAGATTCAGAAGCAAGGTATTATGAACCCAATATCAAGACGGAAAAAAACCACCCCCACCCTCATCACCACCCACCCTCAGAGATGCTCAAATACCTTGCCCTTTTATTTCCCCATATATGTAAATGGGAATTTTGAAAGAAAATATGAAGGATTTTCCACAATTGCAAGTGATAATAATGGCAACAGTAATCCTACAGCAAGACATTCTGATGAACTTTTCACCATTAAACCTATTGAAACCACTCCTATTCTGTCTTCAACTGAACCACAAGATTTAACCCATACTGATAGTCTTCAACACAAGGTCTACTAAAAGAGAGAGGAAGGGAAGGAGGGCAGGAGTGTTACTAAATTGACATCACCAAATAATAACGATCAAGTACTTGCTCTTGCTATTGACAAATTGGCATCAACTCATACTCAACTTAATTTATAAGATAGGCTGAAAATGCAGAACAAATAGCTTCTTACCTTACAGCGGGAGCATAGTTTCACACCTTTAAATGAAAACTGGCCTATTTTAATCTCCGTCCATAAGTCTTCAGAAAATGGTTCACAACCATCAACAAGGATGCTGTCACAAGCAAGTAAACGATGAAATAAAGTCATAAATAATGCAGAAAAAGACTAAAACGGGGGTAATCAAACTTAGAGTCAGACACGTTTTCCATTGCAAAAAGTCATGAGAGAAATTTATTGAGATTTGAATTTGAAGAAGTAAGTTGATCCTAGAGGAGATTTATTTATGGCAGCGGTACACAGATGAAGCACATGTTAAACAAAAACCAAGAGACATGGTATGAGCCTCAAAAAAAGAAAAATTACTTGGGTCTGAAACGATTAACTGGTACAGGCTCCTCCAGAAGGTTATTCAGTGCATCCAATGATCCCTGCAAAAGTGTGCAGTTATAACATCAGGTTTGAGCTTTGTTTAACAACAACAACAACAATAATAATAATAATAATAATAATAATAATAATTGTTAATATTAATATTTTGGGGGTAAAAAGCACTAAACATCATTTCCAAAGCTGACTTCACTAACCTGAGATAATAGCATGAATGGGTACTGGTCAGAGAACATTACGATATGCCCATGAGCATACACAGGATCCACTGGCCTAATTTCCGATGCTGCATTTATTAAAAAATAATGTTGCCAAATTATTGTCCATATAAATTTGAGACTAGAAGTATCTTAATATGCACATTATACCAACATGTCAGCAGTATCTATATATTTTCTGCTATTCAAGGAAAAAATTTTCATCTGAATCGTCTCAGTAGTGCCGTCCAAGAATACATTACATTTTCCTCTTTCTTATTTCTGATCTATTAGTTGGAATAACTGGGAAAGGGTTTAGATCTTCGAAGGTAGGTTTGGCAACCATGAGGTGCTCTCAACCAAATACTCGGCTTTCCCTCTATATCCTTTATAAGTGCATTAATGTCCAACTGAGCTACAGTGTAAGCAACTCTTCACCCATATTGTTTCCCTTCATGATGCCAAGCAATGCGCTTAGTGTCCTACTTATTGAAATGTACCAGAATCAAACCAACCTGCATTAAAACGAACTAGCCTACTGGGTTTCCCAAGATAATTCGTAAACCATTTTGAAGCCTCATCGCCCTCATCCAACGCAGAGCCAGACCACTCCCAGACAGAAACACCATCTGCTATTGCTGGTGGTTTACTAAGTGAAACCTGGAGCAAATCCATTCCAGGTGCTTTTATTACTGCAAATGAAAGTGAATAATGGCCATGACAGTAAATCTCATTAAAAAATCAATGGAAATCATGATTCGCGTATATCAAACAATGGTAGACTAAATTTAAAACTTCACAGCATCCTCACACTGCAAAGGAGAAGAGACATAAAGGTAGAATCAAACTACTAAAATGAATCAGTATAGGATATTAACAATATCAAATAATTAAGCACACCTATAATAAGGAAATTGAGTTTCCATGAAAGGGTCATCATGCAAATCCTCCATACAAACATGGGAACCACAACTCTTGACACTTGAATGAATAAATCAAAAGAAAATGGTGGTTTTTATTCTATTTACAATTTACCAAAGTTATGAAATTATTTCATCATTTTTTTTTTTTTTAAATGGTCAACTTCAATAGATAATGATTATACCAACTTGCTCACATAATTTCTGCAATTAGAGAAAAAAATTTTGACGGCTTAGATTGTTTGGACTTCTACAGCATAGGCCTTGAGATGCTTAGGTGCAGAAAAGTGACGTAGTTCAAGTCACGAGAAATGATTTAGAATCAATAGATCTTTTCATTAACTATAACACCATACTGAACAAAAGGGAGAGAAAAAGGGATGTAAGAAACCCAAAAGAGTTCGGGATTAAGTGTAAGTTCATATGAGTTGGTTTGCCAGGGAAAAATAGATGAAGCTAGTTTTCTGAAACATCAAAAGCACAGTTAATATTGCCGTGTAAAACACAATTCTGCGTACAGTGAGCATCATATGATACAACATCTCCAATAACTAAGTTGTGTTATAGATTAATGAGGCGTAGACAATGATGAGCTGATTTACCCATATATGAGGTCTTGGTAGGTTCCCAACCCTCTGAAAAGGCCTCCTTTGGCAGGTCTACCTCGACTAAAGCAAGCTTTGGTTCAACCCTTTGAGTGTATGCCCTCCCTTTCTGGTTCACAACAACCCATTGCCTATCCCATCGAAATCCTGTATATCCATCATCAAACGAACATAAGAAGGAAATTACCCTTGCTTGGAGGTCAGACACCAAGAATAAATTAAACAGGTTGACACCTTGACTGATTGTTTTCAAAGGGGGATAGTAAGAAAATGGTGAATAAACCCCAAAATTAGAGAAAAAGTAATTCATAATAATCACCACTATACTTGTCCAATATATCTTATTTCCAATGTCAGTTAGATTAACTTAATAAATTACATAATGAACTCGGACTTGTCGTGGCATCCATGTAAGCATTAAAGCTGAAACTAATCCTAGGAGTTGCAGAGTAATACGTCAGTTTATGTTAGCAACTGAAGCACAGGTGATCAATCATAATCTAAGAACAACGTCACTAATTATTGATAGTATAAAGAATTGAAATCAAAGGGGAAAGGACGCAAGTAAACAAATCCCAGCATCTCATGCGGGGATAAGAAAAAAGTGAAATAAACCCACACTTGAAGTTGAAGAAATAGTTCAAGGATTAAGGGTAATGAAACAGAAGAGCGAACAGGGTGACAGAAAGAGGGGGAAAAAAAGTACCAGTAGGAGTGAGAGGTGCATGAGGAACAGAAATTCCTCGGCATGATTTTATTGGATAGATGAAGATTGATGATATCTTAGCAGCGGCACCAGCTTCGGTTGATGATGAGATCTTCTCCATATCTTCTTCTCTCCCGCAACTCAGACGAAGATATCTTCAGTTCCTAAGCAAACACAAAGACTGTCGGTTTACTTCTCTTCTTTCTTCTGTTCAAGCCGCCCCACCAAAGACAAAAGAGCCAAAACACATGAATTCCATTTCTTCGTTTATAGTAACGTAAACTGACTTTGGATCATTGCATATTGAATTAAAAGCGTGGGCCACATGCAACCAAAAACTTTGAACACAGAAAAAACATTAAACATGTAATAAAAAAAAATGCGTGGACCATCCTGAATCCAAAATGGCCTCCGCAAGCGTACAGGGTGGCGTAATCATCATAATAGTAAGATACAAGGTATGTATTTCATATAATTTGATCCGTTATAAAAGCGGTAGGTATTGATGTTGGGAATTAATTTTATCATGAATTAAAAGTGTAGTATAAGTGAATCAATATGTATGTATGATATACCTATACACTTATTTAAAAAATACACTTATACATTTGGATGTGTTTTGTAATGAATTGATTTAAAGTCGATTCAAATTTAATCTGAATCAAATATTTAAAGATACAATTTTAACAACTTTTAATCTAAAAAATATAAAAATATATTCTTTACATATTATAATCTTTAAAAAAAATCTTACTTTAGAATTTTAATTAGTAAATTAAAATAAAAATAGAAAAATATATATTTAAAAATGTGTACTATTAATGAGCATGTTAATTGTTTGAACAAACTCACTTAATCCTATTAATATAATATTTTTTATTTTGTGTTTATTTTGTAAATATTATTTTTAATTAATTTTAAGATTATTTACTGTATCTTTCAATACGATATTGTTGTTATCTGAAACAATGGTGACGAATCGCTAACGTTTTCTCTTCGGGTTCTCTGTCACATGTTGCCGAAAGCTTCTGCAAAAAAGAAGAAGATCAGAGGAACGTAAGGGTTGTTCCCTAGTTTGCACTCTAATGCTTAAGTCAGAAAAGGAATTTGACAAAATTTTAGTATGGAGTTTTTAGATCTTCATTATGAATCATACATGATCCTTATATATAGAAGTTTCTCTCTGTCTCTAATTACGTATATGCCCTTTTCATTAAATGCCAGATTTTCTCATACATATACCCGTTTTCTTCGTGCGTCACTTGGTGCATTATTCGTGCGCCACGTGGTACACTTTTTTTATTCTTAATATCATGCACAACAGATATGATACTCAATTCTCAAAAATTAAATTTCAATTTACGATACATATTTCGATTTAATAATTATGCATGATGGACTTGATAATTTGTGTTTGTCATGTCGTGTAAAATTATATATTTATATTGTAAAATATAAAAATTTTGTATCAAAATTCATTTAAGTATAACCATCTTTTTAGGCCCAAAACTAATAAAAAAATAATTTTAATCTCATCTTTTTTTTAAATTATGTCGACCTTTCATTTTAATAAGATAATGAAATTATCAAGTTTACCATGTCATATCATCATATTATTTGTCATGTTATTAAAAATCTATATGCTTTGACATAGTATAAAAACTATGTGGTGATGACATGACATTTATGTGGCATCCAAAATTTATGTGATGACATGATTTTTTTGATTATTTGTTTTTTTTCCATAAAATATATCTAAAATAATTCAAAATTAAAAAAATAAAATGTCAAAATGATTCAAATATAAGATAATAGCAAAAAATGACTTTTTTTTTTTCTTTAGTATAATTTGAAAACCGAAAGGATCATTATGTCCTTTCTCAAGTATATCAACATTCCACTTTCCTATAATGTAATTTTCTCATAACTTATACATGGAGACAAAAATATTGTACCCAATTTCAATTTTCAAAAGTCAATCCAACTTTTATTTTTAATTCAATAATGCTTTTTTTTGTAATTACTGGAAAATGATTATTTTCTATTAGTATAAAATCTGTGCTACGCAACGAGATTAAGTTTATTTATCATATCAAACTAATAAAATCTTAAGGCAAACAGAATAGAACAGGACACATAATCAATACCATTTATATTTAAAGTAGTCTATAGGTGGTACTGTGCAAAATTGGCACCCAATTTTCAGCCATCTGTCAGACGTTGAGTAGTTTTTTTTTATTTATTTTTTTCAATTCAGCTTTTCAGTTATTTTCACCCTTCAACTTTTTTTTTTTAATTAAGCTCTTTGATTTTCTTTTTAAGCTTTTTTTTTTCTTTTCAATTAAGCCCTTCAAATTATTTTTAGTTTTTCAACTTTTTTTTAATTAAGTCCTCTTATGCTTTCTAATCGACCTTTTAGTTCTTCAATTTTTTTTAGGCAAACCCTTTAATCAGCTTTTATTTTTTTTCTCTGTTAGATTCTTTAATTTGCTTTTAACTTTTTTAATTTTTTTAATTATACCCTCTAATTTATTTTTAACTCTTCAACTTTTTTTTTTAGTTAAACCCTCTAATTTGTTTTTATTTTATAATTTTTAATCTATATCCAATCGGGGTTGTTATTATAGAAAAATCTGATTGTGACACGTAACCATTTTAAACTCTTCAACTTTTGTCTTTAGATCATTTAATATGTTTTTATTTAATTTTTTAGTTATAACCTTTAATTTATTTTTGATTTATTTTACTTTTTATTTATATTTATTTAACATGAATTCATATATATTGATTTATATAATTTACATCAATAATGAGATAAAAGTTTTAGATATGATAATGATAATCCATATGAGTATGGTTACTAGAAAAAAATGAACGTGACATGTAATTGCGGTGAAGCACGGATTAAAATATAGTGAAGTAATAAAATAAATTTGTTGGCATTATTTTCAGTTTTCTTGTAATGGTCAAAATATTTGAAATTTACGCCTATCTATAAGACTTTATATTTTAATTCTAACTTCAGTACATTTTGTTGGCAATTGCATAGTTGAAAAGTGTAAAAGATAGTTTCAATCTTATCTTAGAGTGTGTTTATTCCATCACATTAGAAGTGTGGTGGAATGGTTCGTATAAGATTTTAAAAAAAAAAAGAAAAGTGAAAGGTAAAATTATCTTCCTATCCTTTATTTTAATTTTCTATTATTCGATTAAATATATATTTTAATGGTCATTTTTTCTGTTTCAATCTCATTGGAATCAATCTCATCGTCCATCCAAACTAACCATTAATCAACAATATCAAAATCAAAGGTGATCAATGCACAAAATCACTACTAAACTATTTCGATCTAATTTGTATAGATAATAAAATTGATTTTGGTGAGATTAAGGATAATAGTAGTAGTAAGATTAGTTATCGTAGCGATGAAATTAAATACTATAATGGTGAGATTGAAATCAACGGGGAAATAAATTTTTGAATACAGATGCAACGATAGTTACGAAATAAAAAGTAGAAAGAAGATAAAACGACTATTAAAAATATTAGATTAACATTTATAAATAAAAGCTCTAGCCTATATTTGATATTTGTGAAATTAATAAATAATTAAAAAATGACAAATTATATTTATCAAATAATAATTTTGTTGATAAATAATATAATTTTATTTGAAAAATAATAATGCATTCATACATCTCAAAATAAAAATTATTAATATTTATTTTCTTTATTATTTATATAGTTATTTATTTTAGTTTGTTATTTAATTATAAAAATGTTTATTTTTGTTCATTTACCCACGATTTATTTGATAATAAAATTAATTACTAATATATTTATGATTTTTAAATATTTATTTCTTAATTATTTCGTTATATAAATTTACAAATAATTAAATAAAATATAATAAAAAAAGGTAAAGGGGAATTCCCCGACCGTAGGGTCCCATTTGCCACAACCTTCATTTCCCCATAAACCAACCTTGAAATTCGATAGAATCAATTACACAACCAGAACCAAATTAATGAAGGCTTAGGCTTAATAACGTCCTTTCTGCTTCGATATGAAAATGTGCCTAACTTTTCTTTTTCCTTTTTTTTTTAATAAACAAACTAAGTCCAAAGGGAGTGAATGCAACAAATGGCAAAAACATATACTACTGATCTTTTTTTATTGCCCCATCTCGTATCTCCATATTCCCTCTAGCTTTACTTTTCTTGAATGCTTGAAATGCAGCTTCCACATTCTTTCAAAAGAGACCAATCCCTAAATTTAATGGAATTGGTCGATTTTTTACCATTATTATAATTCTAGTTGAAGATTTAGCTGACCCCAAATCATAAGGAGTTTTTATTGAGAATTTCTACTTTCTTGGCATAAGAAAGACCACATTGCCATTGATTCATTCAGCTACAGTCTCTTAACAAATTGTTCTCGTGATCTAAGTGATCATTGGTCACATACTCAGTTGGATTCTTTTTACTTCCTTCAACTTCCAAAAAGGTGGTGATTGTGCTTCTCTTTATCTTTATGATCTTTAGGTGAGAAAGAAGTGAAAAACTCTTAGAATGTCAAAAGTGAGTGTCACACCCCACTCTCAGGTGTCCTTTATCCATACTTATTTCACTACGGTTGGGCTGTAAGGCAATGCAATTACTAAAATTCATACATTTACAGCGAAAAATTTAAAACTTTTATTCACACTCACAGGTGTGTGTAGATATACAAAATCAATTGTATAAATACAATGTGTTTACATATCATCCCCATAAAACTGTTTACAATTCCAAGATATAACTGTGCGATACAATATATTAGATACAAAATACTCGTGTATACAAATCTTATACCTTTGCGGATTGTGGGAGCTGTTCAACACAAAAGATCTAGATACCACCACTCTCCTACTTCTCAGTACCTGGAGGGAAAAAATAGTGGGATGAGCAAACCACAGCTCAGTAAAGAAATGAATGCTAGCAGGTAGATATCGTACAACCTACATAGCCCATGCATGTATAAACCAAAACCATGTTTTCATTATAAATGGAAATATCAAACGAAAAATGCATTTAAACATATATTTCTCAATAGCATTTTCGTGTAAATCAAATATATCAAGCTTCCATTTAAAACATGCTTATAAATAGTGCCCTCATGACACAAATGTGAAATAAGAGATTTATCAAAAACACAAATCTCTTCCTTTTCTTAAATCACTCTTTTCCTCAAATCTCTTTCTTTTCTGAGATTATCTCTGTTTCTCGAATCTCTGAGACAGGCATGAAATTTCGACAATCAAATATCCACGACATATGGCCATAGTCAGTGATCTCAGGCCTCACTGATCAGGTGTGCACAGGGCATCACTTTGCCTAAAGGGGAATGGGTCAGTCTTACCCTCCGGCTCATCTCAATCAACCTCATCTCCTCATAAACTCATGGTATAAGGTACGTCATGTGTCATCTACGCGATACTCGTACTCACATGCACCCAGCACGGTATATAGTATACCAATGGACAACTACATAGTACTACACACGACCGTGGACCCAAGTCCATACTCCAACTCCGATGTACTTTTCATCCTGAACCATGTCTCATATACCAAGTGAGCATGCAGCGTGATACACAGTCATCGCAAGGCTCCAGCACGGTACGATTTATAGTTAAGGCCCAACCCGTTCAAATGGCCATCGGCTGGCATCCCCTTGGGTCCCAAACCCCTAGGTTTACCTCAACTCAATAAAATAGGTGCGAGCAAAGCTCTCACACTTTCTCAAAACCATCGTGCGAGTTAAACTCCAGCACGGCACATCAAAAGCATATAAACAGGTGCGAGCTAACACTCCAGCACATAGTCAAAGTCATTAAAACGGGTGTGAGCTAGAGCTTCAACACTAAATCTCATCTCAAACCTAATAGATGTCTATTTTCTCTTTTTAAAACTCAAAACATGTTTATTTATGCCGCATGCCTCTTCATGCTAAAACATGTAAATTTAGCCAACCTATCATCAACATTTCTCAATCATCAATATCAATATAAAATTGAGAAAAACATTGAAAACATGCATATCATACTATTTCCTTACCCTATCCCATTTCTCAATACATATATACATCATAGTACATTTCATGCTTCCAAATCATTTCATAGAATTATAGTATCGTACTAATTCTAGTGATATATCTACGAAATTGCCGTAAAATACGCACGAACATCTCTATAGCTAAAACACAGTCCCTTACCTCAATTTACTTGTGTGCAACCGTCCTCCTTTATGCTTCTCGCGTTCTTATCTCGATCTGTTCCGGTGTATCGTCGAAAACTGCAATTCACCCATCAAGCACTTGAGTTAACTTTTCTAACTCTTTTTCAACTAAGCATTTATCCAATGCCTTAAATATACATTTTACTCCTTGTGGTAAATCTCCATTTTATCTAATAACAACACCTTAAAAATCATACCACAACACTATTATTAACTTCCTTATATCCCATTCATCATTAATCTCATCACATTTCACTTTCTCACCTAGACAATTTCTAGGTCATGGTGGGTTCATTTCTTCTTAAGTAGTCTATACCATTTCTATGCATACCAACAACTCCAAAATTAATATCTACACAATGTACTTGAGTTATTTCATTTAGAAACTCACCTAGCTTGATTTCCTCTTTGCTCCAATGAAAATGCACCTTTGATCCTTCAATCCAACAAGTGGGGAAATGCCTCCAAACTATGTTGTTCTTCTCTTTGATGTGAACAACTTTGTCTCTAATAGCTTTCCCTCAAATCTTACTGAAAATGGCTGGATTTAGGAGTGAGAAAGCTAGGTTTTTGAGTTGAAATGAAAAGAAATGGTTTGTCCCGAAATCTGCAGATTTAACTGCTCCTATTTATATATTCAACTTGATGAGATCGATCTTCCTTGGGTGGAGATCGATCTGGTCCTCTAAAATTCCCTCTTTTCCAATACATTTTGAAGGCAGGAGATCGATCTGCTTCCAACTCGAGAGCTAAGAAGATCAATCTGACTCCCTTGGAGATCGATCTGCTCTATTCCATTACTCAAATAAGAGCATTCTAGCTCTTTCAGATCGATCTCTCATCCTTTGAGATCGATCTGACCTTCATATTTCCAGATTTTCTGCAGCAACTTCATTTAAAACCTCCTTAATTTGCAGCCATAGTCATTTCCTCATTCATCTCTCCTTGAGACTTGAAAATGACATCCAATCACACTTAGTACATATTAAAACTTGTGGGAAATCTTTGTATAACCAAAGATACATAATATAAACCGAATGGAAGTATACAACTTATGTAAATCTTTCCTTTCACTTTACCACACTACTCATATTCCATTTCAGTCACATTCTTCCCACTTTTAAGTCAATTTCTCCATATTCATACATATTATAACTTGTATGTACAGCCACGACTTCTATTACATGTGTGTACCTTAAACTTATGGACTTACATTACATATAACTCATATTACCAGTACATCACCATACTTATGAATTCATTTACACACATATATATAAGGTTAAACCTATACGGGGTCTTACATTCTTTTCCACTTAGAAAATTTGGTCCTCCAAATTTGAACCAATCATTCCGTGAATAACTCGGGACACTTCTCCCGCATCAAACTCTCCAATTCCCATGTGGCCTCTTCCACAGTGTGATGTTGCCACAAAACCTTAACCAGTGAAATCGTCTTGTTCCGCAACACCTTCTCTTTTCTGTCCAATATCCGGATCGGTCTCTCGACATACGACATATCCTCCTTGAGCTCCAACGGCTGATAGTTAATTACATGTGTCGGATCCGGGTAGTACTTTCGAAGCATAGAAACATGGAAGACATTATGGACTTCTGCTAGCTCAGGTGGCAAGGCTAGCCTATATGCTCCATCTCCCACTCTATCTAAAATCTCAAAGGGACCAATGTAACGAGGACTTAATTTTTCTTTCTTCCCAAACCTCGTTATTCCCTTAGAAGGAGATACTCTCAAAAATACGGACTCACCAACGTCAAACTCAAGTGGTCTCCGTCTCCTGTCAGCATAGCTCTTTTGTCGACTTTGAGCTGTTCGCAGCCTCTTGCATATTATCTGAACATCTTCGGAGGCTTGTTTAACCAAATCGGGAGCTAGCAACTGTCTGTCACTAACTTCTTCCCAACCAATGGGTGATCGACATCTACGACCGTATAGTGCCTCATAAGGGGCCATACCAATACTTGAGTGATAATTGTTATTATAGGCGAACTCAATTAATGGCAAGTGATCGTGCCACGAGCCTCTAAAATCCAACACATACGCTCTCAACATATCCTCTAGGGTCTGTAAAGTCCTCTCTGACTAACCATCTGTCTGAGGATGAAAAGCGGTGTTAAAACTCAACTGGGTTCCTATCTCTTCCTGAAAATGTCCCCAAAACTGAGAAGTGAAGTGGGCATCCTGATCAGAAACAACACTCACTGGGACTCCATGCAACCTCACTATTTCTTCGCCAGTGCACTCAATGTATCTGTAGATTTCATGGTTAAAAATTGTGCCGATTTCGTTAACCGATCTACTATCATCCATATAGCATCATGGTTCTTACGGGTTCTTGGTAACCCCATCACAAAGTCCATGGTGACATGCTCCCACTTCCATGTCGGTATCGATAGAGGTAGTAATAATCCTCATGGTTTCTGATGTTCGACTTTTACTTGCTGACAAATGAGACATCTAGCGACATACTCAGCTATGTTTCTCTTCATTCCAGACCACCAATACACTTTTCGGAGATCTTGATACATTTTATTACTCTCCGGGTGTACTGTATATCTCGATGAGTGAGCCTTTGATAATATCAACTTCCTCAACTCTGAATCTTTAGGAACACATATTCTATCTCCAAACCTTAGTACTCCATCTAAAATCAATACAAATTCTGTACCCTTCCCCTTATGAATTTGGCTACTCATATCAATACACCATTAATCAATTTGTTGGGCTTGTCGGATTCTCTCAATCAACTCCGGTTCTAACCTCAAGCTAGCAATAATCCCATAGCTGCCAATCTCAGGTAGGGTCATATCCAGACTAAGGTTTGTGAATTGTTTCAGCAACTCGTACTCTCTAACCATCATATGTTATACCAACCCGAGACTCTTTTTACTCAATGCATCGACAACCACATTTGCCTTCCCCGGGTGGTACAAAATCTCACAATCATAGTCCTTGAGGAGTTCTAACCACATTCTCTGTCTCATATTTAACTCCTTCTATAAGAATAGATACTTCATACTCTTGTGATCTGTAAAGATCTGAAATCTCTCACCATACAAGTAGTGGCGCCATATCTTCAATGCGAATACTACGGCCACCAACTCCAAATCGTGAGTGGGGTAGTTCTTCTCATGATCTTTCAGTTGTCTAGATCCATAAACTACTACCCTTCCATCTTACCTCAAAACACAACCTAGTCCTTGATGCGAAGTATTTGTATACACAGAGTAGTTTCCTGAACTGTTAGGGATGATAAGAACTGGTGCAATGGTTAATATGCACTTAAGTTCCTGAAAGCTCCTCTCATAAGCTTCGTCCCATATAAACTCCACACTCTTTCTCGTAAGACGTGTCAATGGAGCAGCCAATTTAGAGAAACCCTCTACAAATCTCCTGTAGTAACCTGTCAGACCCAAAAAGCTTCTGATCTCTGTGACTGTCCTGGGCTGTTCCCACTGAACCATGGCCTCGATCTTGGATGGATCTACGGACACCCCATCCTTCGATACAACATAGCCTAAAAAGGAAATCTGCTCTAGCCAGAAGTCACATTTACTAAACTTGGCATATAACTTTTTCTCTCGGAGGGTCTGCAAAATAATCCTCAAGTGCTGCTCATGCTCTTCTCTGGACCTTGAATGCATCAATATATCATCAATGAAAATAATCACGAACTGGTCCAGGTATGGCTTGAATACTTCATTCTTTAGAGCCATAAAAGCTGCTGGCGCATTGGTCAACCCGAAAGGCATCACTAGGAATTCGTAATGGCCATAGCGGGTGCGAAATGCTGTCTTAGGCACATCCTCCTTCCGAATCTTCAATTGATGATACCTAGACCTCAGATCTATCTTGGAAAAGATCTGTGCTCCTTGAAGCTGATCCAATAAATCGTCAATGCGCGACAAGGGATATTTATTCTTGATGGTAGCCTTGTTCAGCATCCAATAGTCAATACACAACCTGAGGCTCCCATCTCTCTTCTTCACAAACAATACCGGAGCTCCCCATGGTGAGGCGCTCGGTCTTACGAATCCCTTATCTAGCATATCTTGCAATTGTTTTCTTAATTCCTCTAGCTCAACTGGAGCCATCCTATATGGTGTCTTCGATATTGGCTCGGTTTTAGGCGCCAAATCTATACCAAACTCCATTTCTCTATCCGGTGGTAATCCCGATAGGTCATCTGGAAAGACATCAGAGAATTCTCTAACCACTGAAATGTCATCCATGTCCGGATGTGTTTTTTTCAAATCCACCACATAAGCAATAAAACCTTCAAAACAACATTCAAGTCATTTATTCTAATGTACTCTACTTGTCACCAAATTCAGGATTTCATTTCTTCTCTTAAAATTTTACAACACATTCTTCAGGTAGAGAAAACTTAATGGACTTAGAACGACAATCTATGACAACATGATTGGTAGCTAACCAATCCATTCCCAAGATTACATCAATGTCAGACATGTTAAACAAAATCAAATTGGCTGTCATGCACTTATCCCCTACCCCCACTTTACAATCTTTATACACTTGCTCGGCTAATTGGCTAACTCTCATAGGGGTACTTATTAATAAAGTCCTACTCAAGTATGTGGGTTCTACAAAATCTTTTAACTTTAATGCACATGCAGGTGATATAAAGGAATGTGTAACACCAGAATCAAACAAAGCTGTAACCTCCAAATTGAAAATCAAGATTATACCTTTTATCACTTCAGAAGAGGTATCAGCTGATGCCTTGTCTATCGTATACACTCTGCCTTGACCCAAAACTTGTTTTCCCTTTTCTTTCGTCGAAGCTTTCTTTCTTGCAAGAGGTGTAACTGTAGGAACTCTCTCCGGCTCCTTACCCCTCTGTAGGACTACCTCAACTATCTCCGGGCACTCTCTGGCATAATGTCCAAATTTACCACATCTGAAGCATCGTGTACCCTGAAGATAACAGGGACTACCACCATGATATCGGTCACATGTTCTACACTGATCCGTAGTCGGTCGGGGTCCACCAATCACTATACCCTGGCTGGTGTCTAAGTTGGAGGCATAAAAGGTCTAGCAGCCTTTTCTGGAACTCATCTGCCTTTCTCCGACGCTTACTCATGAATTGCTGACCAAATTTGTCACTCTTGCCATCTCCCAGCTTCCTCGGACCCTTATCCTTACCCCAACTAAACTAAAAAATCTACAGGTCATAATCCTGCTCACATAACTGGGCCTGTCGCACGACCTCTCTATATGTAACGACATCAAATGGGGCCAACTTCGCTCGGATCGAAGGCCTCAGTCCATCTACAAATCTGTGAACTCTAATAGCCTCACTCCTGATCGAGTCCGGATCATATCGACCTAGTGAGGTGAATCGTGACTCATATTCATCAACTGTTCGATTCCCTTGAGTCAGATTCAAGAATTTCATCTGCAACCTACGTCGAGCGGTATCTGGGATGTATTTCTCTCTGAACACACCTAAGAACATATCCCACATGATAGCCATACCCTGAGCTCTCAACATAGACCTGGTGGACTTCCACCAGTGCTCTGCTTCGCCTCTCAGTACAAAGGCCGCAAGCGCTACTCTCTTCGTAGCTAAACATCTACAGAAGTCGAATAACTTCTCCATCTGACTGATCCAGTCCTCAGCCACAGTCGAATCCTTTACCCCACTAAAAGAAGGAGGCTTGAAATCCATGAAATGCCTCAACATCTCCATTTCACAATCATATCCATACCCCAAATCATCATCATCATACTGCTGTGGGGCTACTAAAGGAGGTACTGGTCGAATATAGGGATCTCGTGGCCTAACCGGTTCAGCTTGTGCAGGTGCAACATTCTCAGGTTCAAGTGCAGCTGCTGGGGGATTCGGTGCAGCCTGTCCCGTTTTACCAGGTGTACCCTCAAACCTAGCCATAACCTGACCCATCATGGTTATCATCGTGCGTATATCTTCCTCTAATCGGGCTATCCGAGGATCAGAAGCCTCTATCTGTTCTTGGGGCTCATGACTAGATGATGATCTACTATGCCTCTCGTCCTATCATTCCGTCCTTGAGCTCTCGAGCTCTCTCCCCTTTTGCGGTGTCTCTCAGACATAACTCACTAGCCTGGTAACTCCCTGCATTATAACAAACACTTAATTCACTACCAACTCTGTATACACATTTGTATATAAATATCGCACAATAACTAGGGGATGTATGTTTTCTTAGTCCTAAATATCGTCTCACATCAGACCAACCAGCTCTGATACCAAATCTGTCACACCCCACTTTCAGGTGTCCTTGATCCATACTTACTCCACTACGGTTGGGTTGTGAGGCGATGCAATTACTAAAATTCATACATTTACAACGAAAAATTTAAAACTTTTATTCACACTCCCAGGTGTGTGTAGATATACAAAATCAATTGTATAAATACAATGTGCTTACATATCATCCCCATAAAACTGTTTACAATTCCAAGATATAACTGTGCGATATAATATATTAGATACAAAATACTCATGTGTATACAAATCTTATACCTTTGCGGATTATGGGAGCTGTTCAACACAAAAGATCTAGAGACCACCACTCTCCTACTTCTCAATACCTGGAGGGGGAAAATAGTGGGATGAGCAAACCACAGCTCAGTAAGGAAATGAATGCTAGCAGGTAGATATCGTATGACCTACATAACCCATGCATGTATAAACCAAAACCATGTTTTCATTATAAATGGAAATATCATATGAAAAATGCATTTAAACATATATTTCTCAATAACATTTTCGTGTAAATCAAATATATCAAGCTTCCATTTAAAACATGCTCATAAATAGTGCCCTCATGACACAAATGTGAAATAAGAGATTTATCAAAAACACAAATCTCTTCCTTTTCTCAAATCACTTTTTTCCTTAAATCTCTTTCTTTTTTGAGATTGTCTTTGTTTCTTGAATCTCTGAGACAGGCATGGAATTTCGGTAATCAAATATCCAGACATATGACCATAGTCAGTGATCTCAGGCCTCACTGATCAGGTGTGCACAAGGCATCACTTCGCCTAAAGGGGGATGGGTCAGTCTTACCCTCCGGTTCATCTCAATCAACCTCATCTCCTCATAAACTCACGGTATAAGGTACACCATGTGTCATCTACCCGATACTCGTACTCATATGCACCCAGCACGGTACATAGTATACCAACGGACAACTACATAGTACTACGTACGATCGTGGACCCAAGTCCATACTCCAACTCCGATGGACTTTTCATCCTGAACTATGTCTCATACACCAGGCGAGCATGCAGCGTGACACACAGTCATCGCAAGGCTCCAGCGCGGTACGATTTATCGTTAAGGCCTAGCCCATTCAAATGACCGTCGGCTGGCATCCCCTTGGGTCCCAGACCCCCAGGTTTACATCAACTCAATAAAACAGGTGCGAGCAAAGCTCCCTTACTTTCTCAAAACCATTGTGCGAGTTAAACTCCAGCACGGCACATCAAAAGCATATAAACAAGTGCGAGCTAACACTAAAGCACATAGTCATAGTCATTAAAACGGGTGTGAGCTAAAGCTTCAACACCAAATCTCATCTCAAACCTGATAGATGGCTATTTTCTCTTTTTAAAACTCAAAACATATTATTTATGCCGCATGCCTCTTCATGCTAAAACATGTAAATTTAGCCAACCTATCATCAACATTTCTCAATCATCAATACCAATATAAAATTGAGAAAAACATTGAAAACATGCATATCATGCTATTTCCTTACCCTATCCCATTTCTCAATACATATATACATCATAGTACTTTTCATGCTTCCATATCATTTCATAGAATTATAGTATCATACTAATTCTAGCGATATATTTACGAAATTACCGTAAAATACGCACGAACATCTCTATAGCTAACACACAATCCCTTACCTCAATTTACTTGTGTGCAACCGTCCTCCTTTATGCTTCTCGCGTTCTTATCTCGACCTGTTTCGGTATATCGTCGGGAACTGCAATTCACCCATCAAGCACTTGAGTTAACTTTCTAACTCTTTTTCAACTAAGCATTTATCCACTGCTTTAAATATACATTTTACCCCTTTGTGGTAAATCTCCATTTTATCTAATAACAACACCTTAAAAATCATACCACAACACTATTATTAACTTCCTTATATCCCATTCATCATTAATCTTATCACATTTCACTTTCTCACACTAGACCATTTCTAGGTCATGGTAGGTTTATTTCTTTTTAAGTAGTTTCTACCCTTTCTATGCATACCAACAACTCCAAAATCAATATCTACACAATGTACTTGAGTTATTTTATTTAGAAACTCACCTAGCTTGATTTTCTCTTTGCTCCAATGGAAATGTACCTTTGATCATTCAATCGAACAAGTGGGGAAATACCTCCAAACTATGTTGTTGTTCTTTTTGATGTGAACAACTTTGTCTCTAATAGCTTTCCCTCAAATCTTACTGAAAATGGCTGGATTTAGGAGTGAGAAAGCTAGGTTTTTGAGTTGAAATGAAAAGAAATGGTTTGTCTCGAAATCTGCAGATTCAACTGCTCCTATTTATAGATTCAACTTGATGAGATCGATCTTCCTTGGGTGGAGATTGATCTGGTCCTCTAAAAATCTCTCTTTTCCAATACATTTTGAAGGCAAGAGATCGATCTGTCGAGGCTTGAGATCGATCTACTGTCAAACAGAAGCTTAAGGAGATCGATCTGGTCTTAGGGGAGATCGATCTACTTCTAACCCGAGAGCCAAGGAGATCGATCTGACTCCCTTGAAGATCGATATGCTCTATTTCATTACTCAAATAAGAGCATTCTGGCTCTTTCAGATCGATCTCTCATCCTCTGAGATCGATCTGACCTTCATATTTCTAGATTTTTTGTAATTTTTCTGCAGCAACTTCATTTAAAACCTCCTCAATTTGTTGCCATAGTCATTTCCTCATTCATCTCTCCTTGAGACTTGAAAATGGCATCCAATCACACTTAGTACATAGTAAAACTTGTGGGAAATCTTTGTATAACCAAGGATACACAATATAAACTGAATGGAAGTATACAACTTATGTAAATCTTTCCTTCCACTTTACTACACTACTCATATTCTATTTCAGTCACATTCTTCCCATGTTTAAGTCCATTTCTCCATATTCATGCATATTGTAACTTGTATGTACAACCACGACTTCTATTACATGTGTGTACCTTAAACTTATGGACTTACATTACATATAACTCATATTACCAGTACATCACCATACTTATGAATTCATTTACACATATATATATAAGGTTAAACCTATACGGGGTCTCACAGTGTGTACTTGGGTAAACCTTGTACATATGGCAAACTTGGGATAAGAGGTCTTTCTCTATAAGTAGAGGATGTTTTCATTGCATCCCTCCTCATTCAAGCTAAAGTTACGCTCAACATGCCCGACCGTCAAGTTTCTCTTTTACTTTTCCCTATCTCTTTATACTTTATTAACATTCAAAGTGAACATCATAGCCACACTAAACAGAAAGAATTTCACATTGCATTTCACATTTTTGTTCCACTTTTACCTGCAACTGAAGCAGTTGTCACTAGTCCAAGTTACATTGAAAAGTCCCCAAATAACTTTTCCAGTGCCTTTAATGTATTTGATTTTAAATCTATTAGGGATGATATCACTGATTATTCTCAAGCATTCAAGTTGCCCTCAAACATGGCTTGCCAAAATGAATTAGCAGTTCACTTTGTTCCAAATGGACAAACTATATGATGATCACTTTCATTTGCCAAAAAAAGAGAGTAAATGTAAGACCCCGTATATGTATAATGATAATGTGTGTAATTGGATCAAATAAATATGAATGGACTTGTAATGTAAAGTATGATTGATGTAAGTCCATGGATTCAATGTACGTATGTGTAATATGATTTGTAACGTACATACAAGTTCCATTGAGTATGAATATGAAGAAATGAGTTCTTATAAGTGATGGATGTGATTGAAACTCAAAATGAGTAGTGTGGTAAAATGGAATGAAGTTATGCTTCCATTTGATTTTATGTAGCATACCTTTGGACATACAATGAATGCACACAAGTTTCAATGTGCATAAGGTATGAATGGATGCCATTTTCAAGTTATAAAGGTGGATGGATGAGAAAATGGCCATGGCAACAGATTAAGGATGTGTTGGTATGAGTTGCAGCAAGGAAACTACAGGAAATCTGGAAAACATGAAGGCCAGATCGATCTCATAGGATGAGAGATCGATCTGAAAGAGCCAGAATGCTCTTATTTGGGCAATGGAATAGAGCAGATCGATCTCCAATGGGGCCAGATGGATCTTCTAAGCATTTTGTGATGAAAAGATCGATCCTCAAGCACCAGATCGATCTCCTTAGCTCTCTGTTTGGGAGCAGATCGATCTCATGCTTCGACAGATCGATCTCATGCTTAAAATTTCATGAAAATGAGAGATTTAAGGGGACCAGATCGATCTCCTCTTGGACCAGATCGATCTCCTCAAGCTATTTCTATATAAGGAGGGCTGAAAATCTAAAAATTTTGGGAAAAACACCAATCTTCCATTTCTAACCCAAAAACCTAACTTTCTCTCTCTAAAATCAGCCATTTTCAGCAAGAATCGAGGGGAGACCATTAGACATTAAGTTGTTCATCTTGAGGAAGAGAACAACATAGTTGGAACCCAAAATCCCATTATGGGTATTGAAGGAGATAAGGGCATTGGCATTTGGAGCAAGAAGAAAAATCATATTTGGTAAGATTCTAACACTCCAATCTAAGTACATTGTCTATTTAATTGATTTTGGAGTTGTTTGGCATGAGTATGTATGGATGGAAACACCTAGGTTGTGTTAGAAACTAATGTAACCTAGAAAATGGAATGCCTCTAGTGTGAGAAAGTATGATTTGGGGAGTTGGTGGTTTATGGGTTATGATAAGTTGTTAAATGAGTAATGTGGGTGATTTGGAATGGTTTTGTGGAGTTATAATGTGGGTTTAAGTGAAATTATGAAAAAGAGTATGTAAATGCTTGACAAATGCCATAATGAGGAAATCAATGAAATATGAACACTATAAGCTTGATATCGATTTAATATCGATTTGGAATAAGTTAATAGGCCTAAAAGAATCCATAGACTCGAGTTTTGGGTAAAGTAATGAAACGAGGCCTCATAAGCGTTAATAGAAAACTATAGGTCGAATTGACTATAGTGAACGCACGATGTCATATTATATGGATCGAATATAATGCGGGATACAATTTTGTGCAGTCCCGAAGAGTTCATTGACGACGAATCAAACCGTACAAGTAAGCAGCTTAAGGAAGTGGAATCACGCATCGCGATTCCAGGTAAGGGAATTTTGTGAGTATATAGAGGTAGCTGCTCATACTTTAAATTTATGGGTGAATATTGGGTGTTTTACGAAGTGCATGGTTGCTAAAGTAAATGATTGATGGTATTCATGAATGAGAAAGAGTATATGTGTGATTTTTGGTTTTGGAAGTGGATTCTATGAAATGGGATAGTAAGGCTAATAATTGCATAAATCTAATGTCTTGATGTCTTTCAAAACAAAATTGCTTTGTTTTAAGCAAGCTTGTAGATGGGTCGGCTAATGTTTATTAATGTTATGGAAAAAGGCATTTGTGAAGTGCTAAACCCGGTTGTCGGGATTGTTTGATTGTGTATGAGCCGCCTATCGTATCTGCATGACATAAATCGCGCTAGAGCCTCGCTCGCACTGGATTTCTATGTTTTCACTTGTGTGATACGTGCTTGAGCTTAGCTCGCACTTTGATTTGAATTGTGATGATGTTTTATAAACCATACTGGAGCTTACGCTCGTACTTGGATTTGAGTGGTTTTTCTTATGCATATAACCGTACTGGAGCTATGCTCGTACGTGGTTTCTTCATATTTTATGCATAAATCCCGTACTAGAGCGTTGTTCGTACGAAGTGATTGGTTTTGATGCATGAATTCACGCTAGAGCGTAGCTCGCGCTGGTTTTCACACTGTGGTATGTATGAGGCCGTGGTGAGAGATACGGATTAACTCAGGGAACCCAACAGGCCTGACAGACCTCTTGAGTGGGGTGAGGGTGAGGGGCTAGGACCGACATAATCCATTCAGGGAACCCAACAGGCCTAACAGACCTCTTGAGTGGGGTGAGGGGCTAGGACCTGAATCAGGGAACCCAACAGGGGCGAGCAAGGCCATGAGAGGCTAGGACCTGGTATTGAGGTTACTCCCACGCGCTCTTGAGACTATAAAGGTTACACTTGGTATGGGGTAGATAAGACCTATGGCAGGCACCCCCAACCTTGTTATGGGTCCGCGGAGTATGATGTACCGTGTATATCACATGAAGTACGATGTACCGCGTGGTGGTTACTTGATTTGAGAAAGTTTGGCGGAGAACTAACCCACATTCGTACCAACATGATACCCCGCACACCGGGATCCGTGTGGTCTGGGATGATATGTGACAATTGGTCAACGTAGTCACTTGAGATATAGTAACCTGTCTCCTTGCTTGATTTACTTACTACCACATGATTTTAAATCTCTAAGTGTGATTTGTGATTGTTTAAGGTAGACCCGAAGGAGGGGTCGAGCCTCGTGGATTTGATTTGTGAAATGAAAATGAGGTTGTGATTGTGAATTGATGTGATGTGATTGTATGTGTTGAGAAAGAGTTTTATGACGTGGGTTTAAAAAGGAGGTTTCTTAATGAATTGCCCTTTTTATGAATTTAAATGAGATCGAGCATGAGATGATTTATACATGATGTTTTTACCATGTTTTATATGCCAATGGACATGATTTTGATACATGATACATATATATATATGTATACTCATATGGCATAGTTTTATTCCTCATGCTCCTACCATAAATGATTTATGCATATCACTATCAGCATTTAGATAGAGTAGTTATCTACCATGCTTGCATAATTGCCTTACTGAGCGTGTGGTTGCTCATCCCTCTCTATTTTCCCCCTACATAGTGTGCATAGTAGCCCAGTGAGGACTGAGGCGTGGTATTTTGGACTCCGCTGCATCTCCATCACTTAGAGGTATATACACAGTGATTCTTTTTGTATCTAAACAATGTAAAAGCACAGTATTCTTTTGAGTTGTAATTATGGGGGATGTAGATGTCAGTAAAACATGTATTCGTATAAGTGCACGATTAAATGCAAATGTATGACATCGTTTTAGTTAACTGAGAATGAATGAGATGTGGTGTTTATTATTGACTCACAGCCCAACAGTGTGTGGTGAGTTAGTTCACGACTGGGTAAGGTAACAGTAAAACGCGAAAAATTTTCAGTGATTTTTGATTAAAGAGAATGGAATTGGGTCGTGACAGAGATTGGTATCAGAGCTGTGTTGGCCTGATGTGAGTAATTAATAAAATGTAGAAAAGTACATCCCCATAGTACTGTGCTTTTGTTTAGATATAACTGTGTATACTGTGATGGATTGAGCTTAATGAATTATTATAATACAGGAAGTTAGGCACTATGCCAGTTACACGCAAAGGTAGAGGGACGAGAGCACGTGCTAGAGGTCGTAGAGGTAGGCCTGAGAGCCATGCGGAGCCACAGACTGAGCAGGCTCCACAGAATCCTACTGAGAGAGCAGAGGATACTGAGGCTCGCTTCGCTAGGTTAGAGCGGAGTATTGAGAACCTGGTAGAGATAGTCACGCAGGCCTTAGGTACCGGTGATAGACGAGGTCTCGCGGCACAACCTACTACAGAACAGGCAGCTGCAGGAGCGGAGAGACCTCAGACTGCTGAGACAGCTATAGTTACACCACCTCCAGTACAGGATACAGATTCTCCTATCGCTCCACAGCAGAGCGGTAGTGATTTGGGTTATGACTGCGACTTGAGTAGGTTACGAGAATTTCAAGCGCTGAAACCCCCAGTGTTCAGAGGGGTGAAGGACCCAGTGGTTACGGAGGATTGTGTGTATGAGATGGAGAAACTATATAGGTTTTTTCGATGCACTTCAGCTGAGAAGGTAGCATTTGTCGTGTTTATATTGAAAGGTGAGGCCGAGCATTGATGGAGGTCCATCGAAGCTATTTTGAGGGCTAGACACTCTGTGATCTCATGGGAGATATTTCTAGAAGCCTTCAGAAGACAGTATATTCCAACTACCGCACAGAGGAAACTGCGGATGGAATTTATGAACCTGGTTTAAGGGAACCAAACTGTGGACGAGTATGAGTCCAGGTTTATGTCATTGGGGATATATGACCCTGACACGATGGGTAGTGAGACCCGAAAGATACAGAAGTTCATGGATGGATTAAGATTGGCCATCCGGACTAAGCTAGCTCCCTTCGACATTTTGACTTATGAGGAGGCTGTACATAAGACTCAGTTGTGTGAGCAAGACTTTGAGCGAAATGCCTCCGAGCTTGGGAGAATCAGTGTTAGAAAGGACAGAGATCAGAAGAGATCCGAGAGGGATAGAGTGGACAGGAAAGGAGGCCCAAGTTATTTTGAGAAGAGACCTAAGATCGAGGAGGTGCAGGAGAGAGCTGCTAGACCTCCCGTATACCAAGCCTTGACTGCACCGAGGGGTATAACTATTGGAGGATCACGACCTACCACAGATCAGTGTAGGAGATGTGGGAGATACCATGGGACTAGACCATGTCAGGTGCCCCCTGTTTCGTGTTTTAGGTGTGGGAGGCCAGGACATATATCGAGGTTCTGCACTGAGATGATTGAGGTTGCCCCACAGAAGGGCAAGGAGCCTGAGGGAGCTCCAGTTGAGACAGCAGCCCCGAGGAGGAGGGCTACAGCTGAGGAAAAAGGGAAACAGGCTATGGGTGTGAGCAGAGGAAGGGTGCACGCACTGGACCAGGACACTGCAGATGCATCGACGGATGTGATTAAAGGTACCATCCGAATCTTTGATTTAGAAGCATTGGTATTATTTGATCCTGGTGCCACGCATTCTTTCATATCACATTCCTTTGCACATAAATTGTTGAAATATGTGAAACCAACATTGTTGGATAAAATGTTGATGATTTCCACACCCATGAATGATAGTCAATTGACTGAGCATGTATGTAGAGATTGTAAGTTAAAGATAGAGGGAAAGGAAATGATAGCCAATCTGATTTTATTAAATATGAATGATTTTGATGTAATATTGAGAATGGATTGGTTGGCTACCAATTGGGTTGTTATGGATTGTCATGCCAAGACATTGATGTTTTCAGGATTAGACAATCTTATTGTAAATTTTGATAAAAAGAAATGATATGAAACTTATATAATTATGGTAAATAAAAGAGTATAATTTTAAATGCATATTGCTTGAGAGATAAATTATTGTTTATGATAAATGTTGAATGTGGAGTGATGGTTTATGTTACTAACGATGGAGAGGATAATGTGAAGGGTTCATTGCCTATGTGGTCGATATAGATGAGGCACACCCGGAATTGAGGGACATACCCATAATTGTGGATTACCCTGATGTCTTTCCAGATGAATTACCAGGACTACCGCCTGAAAGGGAAATGGAATTCTACATAGAGTTAGTGCCAGGTACAGAGCCAATATCGAAACTACCCTATAGAATGGCTTTGATAGAATTGGAAGAGCTGAAGAAACAGCTGCAAGAGTTGTTGGAGAAAGGGTTTATTAGACTGAGTGTCTCACCTTGGGGAGCACCAGTTCTATTTGTAAAGAAGAAGGATGGAAGCCTCCGACTGTGTATAGATTATCGGTTGTTGAATAAGGCCACCATTAAGAACAAGTATCCCCTTCCAAGAATCGATGATTTGTTGGATCAGCTCCAGGGAGCCGAAGTATTTTCTAAGATAGATCTGCGGTCAGGGTACCATTAGTTGAGGATCAGGAGTGGAGATGTACCTAAGACAGCATTTCGTTCCCGTTATGGCCACTACGAGTTTTTGGTGATGCCATTCGGACTGACGAATGCTCCCGCATCATTTATGGCATTGATGAATGATGTATTCAAGCCATACCTGGACAAGTTTGTAATAGTGTTCATTGATGACATTTTGGTGTATTCCAAGTCCAGGGAAGATCATGAGGAGCACTTGAGGATAGTTCTGCAGACCCTCCGAGAGAGAGAATTGTATGCGAAACTCAGCAAGTGTAACTTTTGGTTGGAACAGATCTCATTTCTGGGGCATGTTGTGTCAAAGGATGGGGTATCGGTGGATCCATCCAAGATAGATGCAGTTGTACAGTGGGAACAGCCCAAGACAGTAACTGAGATCAGGAGTTTTCTGGGATTGGCAGGATATTATCGAAGATTTGTAGAGGGTTTCTCCAGCCTGGCTGCTCCATTGACACGCCTCACGCGAAAAGATATTAAGTATGTATGGGATGAGGCATGTGAGAGGAGTTTTGAGGAGCTTAAGCGTCGATTGACCACTGCTCCAGTTCTCACCATTCCTACCAGCTTAGGAGGATTCTCGGTGTATACGGATGCATCACACCATGGACTGGGCTGTGTGCTTATGCAAGATGGGAAGGTAGTTGCCTATGGATCTAAACAATTGAAAGATCATGAGAGGAACTACCCGACACATGATTTAGAGTTGGTGGCTGTGGTATTTGCTTTGAAAATATGGCGCCACTATCTCTATGGTGAAAAATTTCAGGTGTTCACAGATCATAAGAGCCTTAAGTACTTGTTCTCGCAGAAAGAGCTGAATATGAGACAGAGGAGATGGCTCGAACTTTTAAAGGACTATGATTGTGAAATCATGTACCACTCGGGTAAGGCAAATGTAGTTGCCGATGCTTTGAGTAGAAAGAACCTTGGGTTGGTGTCTTATATGATGGTACGGGAACATGAATTGTTAGAACACTTTGCGAACCTCAGTTTGGATGTAACCCCACCTGGATCTGAGAGACTTGAGATCATGGCTAGTTTGAGATTGGAGCCAGAGTTGATTGGCCGTATTCGGCAAGCCCAGCAGAGCGATCGACGGTGCATCGATTGGCTGAGGCAGATACAGACAGGTGTGGGTATTGATTTTGAGCAGAGTGCTGATGGCTTATTGAGGTTCAGAAGCAGAGCATGCGTTCCCAAGGATCCTGAGATCAGGAGAATAATTTTATCAGAGGCTCACTTATCGAAGTATACAATACATCCGGGAAGTACCAAGATGTATCAAAACCTTCGGAAGGTTTATTGGTGGTCTGGAATGAAGAGAGACATTGCTGAATATGTCGCTAAGTGTCTCGTTTGTCAGCAAGTGAAGGTAGAGTATCAAAAGCCTGCAGGATTATTGCAGCCTCTACCCATATCGACATAGAAGTGGGAGCATGTCACCATGGATTTTGTGATGGGGTTGCCGAGGACCCGTAGAGGTCATGATGCCATATGGGTTATTGTGGACCGGTTGATTAAGTTCGCCCATTTCTTGGCTATGAGAGCTACCGATACACTGAGTCAGTTGGCGAACCTGTATATTCGAGAGATAGTACGGCTACATGATGTACCAGTGAGCGTTGTTTCTGATAGGGATGCCCGCTTCACTTCCCATTTTTGGGAACATTTTCAGGAAGCGTTGGGGACCCGACTGAGTTTTAGCACCGCTTTTCATCCTCAGACAGATGGGCAGTCAGAGAGGACTATACAGACCCTCGAGGATATGTTGAGAGCGTGTGTGCTGGATTTTAGAGGCTCCTGGGATGACCACCTGCATTTAGCCGAGTTCGCTTATAATAATAGCTATCATGCTAGTATCGGGATGACACCCTATGAGGCATTGTACGGGCGTAGATGCCGTTCCCCTATTGGATGGGAAGAGGTTGGTGACAGATAGATTTTTGCTCCGGACTTAATGTAGCAGGCATTTGAGGACGTCCAGTTGATATGTGAGAGATTACGGACAGCTCAGAGCCGACAAAAGAGTTATGCTGACAAGAGACGAAGACCACTAGAGTTTGATGAGGGTGAGTCGGTATTTCTGAGAGTTTCACCATCGAAGGGAATTATGAGATTCGGTAAGAAGGGCAAGCTGAGCCCTAGATATATAGGACCTTTCAAGATTTTAGAGAGAGTGGGAGATAAGGCGTAAGGTTGGCATTGCCACCGGACTTGGCAAATGTCCACAACGTCTTTCACATCTCGATGCTTCAGAAGTATCACCCGGACCCAGAACACATGATAAGATATGAGCTGTTGGAGCTCAATGAGAGTATGACGTATGTTAAGAAGCCGGTTCGAATATTGGATAGAAAAGAGAAAGTGTTACGGAATAAGACAATTCCCTTGGTGAAAGTTCTTTGGCAACATCACACGGCGAAATAGGCCACATGGGAATTGGAGAACTTGATACAGGAGAAGTACCCCCAACTTTTTGAAGAGTGACTTGGTTCTAATTTGGAGGACCAAATTCCTTGAAGGAGGGGAGAATGTAAGACCCCGTATATGTATAATGGTAATGTGTGTAATTGGATCAAATAAATATGAATGGACTTGTAATGTAAAGTATGATTGATGTAAGTCCATGGATTTAATGTACGTATGTGTAATATGATTTGTAACGTACATACAAGTTCCATTGAGTATGAATATGAAGAAATGAGTTCTTATAAGTGATGGATGTGATTGAAACTCAAAATGAGTAGTGTGGTAAAATGGAATGAAGTTATGCTTCCATTTGGTTTTATGTAGCATACCTTTGGACATACAATGAATGCACACAAGTTTCAATGTGCATAAGGTATGAATGGATGCCATTTTCAAGTTATAAAGGTGGATGGATGAGAAAATAGCCATGGCAACAGATTAAGGATGTGTTGGTATGAGTTGCAGCAAGGAAACTACAGGAAATCTGGAAAACATGAAGGCCAGATCTATCTCATAGGATGAGAGATCGATCTGGAAGAGCCAGAATGCTCTTATTTAGGCAATGAAATAGAGCAGATCGATCTCCAATGGGGCCAAATTGATCTCCTAAGCATTTTGTGATGAACAGATCGATCCTCAAGCACCAGATTGATCTCCTTAGCTCTCTGTTTGGGAGCAGATCGATCTCATGCTTCGACAGATCGATCTCATGCTTAAAATTTCGTGAAAATGAGAGATTTAAGGGGACCAGATCGATCTCCTCTTGGACTAGATCGATCTCCTCAAGCTATTTCTATATAAGGAGGGCTGAAAATCTAAAAATTTCGGGAAAAACACCAATCTTCCATTTCTAACCCAAAAACCTAACTTTCTCTCTCTAAAATCAGCCATTTCCAGCAAGAATTGAGGGGAGACCATTAGACATTAAGTTGTTCATCTTGAGGAAGAGAACAACATAGTTGGAACCCAAAATCCCATTGTGGGTATTGAAGGAGATAAGGGCATTGACATTTGGAGCAAGAAGAAAAATCATATTTGGTAAGATTCTAACACTCCAATCTAAGTACATTGTCTATTTAATTGATTTTGAAGTTGTTTGGCATGAGCATGTATGGATGGAAACACCTAGGTTGTGTTAGAAACTAATGTAACCTAGAAAATGGAATGCCTCTAGTGTGAGAAAGTATGATTTGGGGAGTTGGTGGTTTATGGGTTATGATAAGTTGTTAAATGAGTAATGTGGGTGATTTGGAATGGTTTTGTGGAGTTATAATGTGGGTTTAAGTGAAATTATGAAAAAGAGTATGTAAATGCTTGACAAATGCCATAGTGAGGAAATCAATGAAATATGAACACTATGAGCTTGATATCGATTTAATATCGATTTGGAATGAGTTAATAGGTCTAAAAGAATCCATAGACTCGAGTTTTGGGTAAAGTAATGAAACGAGGCCTTATAAGCGTTAATAGAAAACTATAGGTCGAATTGACTATAGTGAACGCACGATGTCATATTATATGGATCGAATATAATGCGGGATACGATTTTGTGCAGTCCCGAAGAGTTCGTTGAAGACGAATCGAACCGTACGAGTAAGCAGCTTAAGAAAGTGGAATCACGCATCGCGATTCCAGGTGAGGGAATTTTGTGAGTATATAGAGGTAGCTGCTCGTACTTTAAATTTATGGGTGAATATTGGGTGTTTTACGAAGTGCATGGTTGCTAAAGTAAATGATTGATGGTATTCATGAATGAGAAAGAGTATATGTGTGATTTTTGGTTTTGGAAGTGGATTCTATGAAATGGGATAGTAAGGCTAATAATTGCATAAATCTAATGTCTTGATGTCTTTCAAAACGAAATTGCTTTGTTTTAAGCAAGCTTGTAGATGGGTCGGCTAATGTTTATTAATGTTGTGGAAAAAGGCATTTGTGAAGTGCTAAACCCGGTTGTCGAGATTGTTTGATTGTGTATGAGCCGCTTATCATATTTGCATGACATAAATCGCGCTAGAGCCTCGCTCACGCTGGATTTCTATGTTTTCACTTGTGTGATACGTGCTTGAGCTTAGCTCGCACTTTGATTTGAATTGTGATGATGTTTTATAAACCATACTGGAGCTTACGCTCGTACTTGGATTTGAGTGGTTTTTCTTATGCATATAACCGTACTGGAGCTATGCTCGTACGTGGTTTCTTCATATTTTAGGCATAAATCTCGTACTAGAGCATTGCTCGTATGAAGTGATTGGTTTTGATGCATGAATTCGCGCTAGAGCGCAGCTCGCGCTGGTTTTCACACTGTGGTATGTATGAGGCCGTGGTGAGAGATACGGATTAACTCAGGGAACCCAACAGGCCTGACAGACCTCTTGAGTGGGGTGAGGGTGAGGGGCTAGGACCTGACATAATCCATTCAGAGAACCCAACAGGCTTAACAGACCTCTTGAGTGGGGTGAGGGTGAGGGGCTAGGACCTGAATCAGGGAACCCAACAGGGGCGAGCAAGGCCATGAGGGGCTAGGACCTGGTATTGAGGTTACTCCCACGCGCTCTTGAGACTATAAAGGTTACACTTGGTATGGGGTAGATAAGACCTATGGCAGGCACCCCCAACCTTGTTATGGGTCCGCGGAGTACGATGTACCGTGTATATCACATGGAGTACGATGTACCGCGTGGTGGTTACTTGATTTGAGAAAGTCTGGCGGAGAACTAACCCACCTTCATACCAGCATGATACCCCGCACACCGGGATCCGTGTGGTCTGGGATGATATGTGACAATTGGCCAACGTAGTCACTTGAGATATAGTAACCTGTCTCCTTGCTTGATTTACTTACTACCACATGATTTTAAATCTCTAAGTGTGATTTGTGATTGTTTAAGGTAGACCCGAAGGAGGGGTCGAGCCTCATGGATTTGATTTGTGAAATAAAAATGAGGTTGTGATTGTGAATTGATGTGATGTGATTGTATGTGTTGAGAAAGAGTTTTATAACGTGGGTTTAAAAAGGAGGTTTCTTAATGAATTGCCCTTTTTATGAATTTAAATGAGATCGAGCATGAGATGATTTATACATGATGTTTTTACCATGTTTTATATGCCAATGGACATGATTTTGATACATGATATATATATATATATATATGTATACTCATATGGCATAGTTTTATTCCTCATGCTCCTACCATAAATGATTTATGCATATTACTATCAGCATGTAGATAGAGTAGTTATCTACCATGCTTGCATTATTGCCTTACTGAGCGTGTGGTTGCTCATCCCTCTCTATTTTCCCCCTACAGAGCCTGCATAGTAGCCCAGTGAGGACTGAGGTGTGGTATTTTGGACTCCGCTGCATCTCCATCGCTTAGAGGTATATACACAGTGATTCTTTTTGAATCTAAACAATGTAAAAGCACAGTATTCTTTTGAGTTCTAATTATGGGGGATGTAGATGTCAGTAAAACATGTATTCATATAAGTGCACGATTAAATGCAAATGTATGACATCGTTTTAGTTAACTGAGAATGAATGAGATGTGGTGTTTATTATTGACTCACAGCCCAACAGTGTGTGGTGAGTTAGTTCACGACCGGGTAAGGTAACAGTAAAATGCGAAAAATTTTCAGTGATTTTCGATTAAAGAGAATGGAATTGGGTCGTGACAGTAAATTAGTTTATTATCGAGAGAGTATGTTCTTAATAGTATTATGTTTATCACTCTGTGCATCACTTTCAAGTTACATGATAATCACTTAGATTGACGTAAAAAAAAAGAGTTGAGAATATAATAATGGAGAAGGTAAAAGCTTAAATAGGATTTGCCATAAAAGCTGGCTCTACAACTTTCATAAAATGTTTGTCTCTATAAGATATGATAGTAATGGTTTAGTCAAATTCCCTACACTTATTGGCATACTCAAACATGATAGCATACACACAAGACCATATAAAAATGGCTTTAATCTGTTAGTTCAAAGTCCAAAACAAAAAATAAAATTATATATATAATATCATAGAGCAAAGATATTTGCATTGTAGTTTCAATTGATATTGCTTCATTGTATATCTTTCTTCATAAAGTTTTATCTTTACCATCCATAAAATTTCAAGAATTTAAAATTATTACTAACATATATAGACATACAGTGATAGTATAAAGAAGCATAAGCTTGAGCATTTGTACAGCAAACAGATGAATCTTCAAATGGATTACTTCACTAATCGTATGTTTACTTGTTAAAGAAGTAATGTGAGTATCTCAGTGCTAGGTATGCAATGTGATTATCCTCTTTTTTTGTGAACTTCACTTTTTTAATGGTTAGTAACCAAGATCATTCCTCTTAAGCAAGCCATTGATTATAGTTGTTTTCCATATACATAATATGTTGCATATGCATGCATACATATATATATATATATATATATATGTGTGTGTGTGTGTGTGTGTGTGTGTGTGTGTGTAGTTTTTCTATAAGAAAAAGACTTTTATTTTTATTTCTTCTATTCTCATCATAGGAGACCAATTACATATATAGGAAAGGTTGAGGAACGAAAAATGAGGTTCTCAACCTTATCAACTAATCTAACTAGTAAAGAGATAAACCAAGAGATAAACCATAAAACCTTATCAAATATTTCAAATAAAGAAAATATTCTAACTAATTCTTTAAAGATTTTCTACACTCCCCCTCAAGTTGGCGCATAAATGTCAATCATGCCCAACTTGCTTATTAAAAACTTGAAATTTGGTTTGAAGAGTCCCTTTGTAAGAATGTCTGCTACTTGCTGCATTGTTGGAACAAAAGGCAAACAAATTGTACCTGACTCAATCTTCTCCTCGATGAAATGTCTATCAACCTCAACATGTTTGGCTCTGTCATGTTGCTCTAGATTGTATGCAATGCTAATTGCAGCTTTATTATTGTAGTATAGCTTCATGGGCCATTGCTCTATACTTAGCTCTTGCTCTACTACGTGTTACCCCATTTTGTTTCTTACTTCTCGAAGCAACCAAGTTACCCCATACATGTGTACAATAGCTTGATGTGGACTTCCTATCAGTAATTGAACCTATCCAAGCCGTATCTGAATACACTTCAATATTTCTTCGCACATTTTTTTTCAAAGAATAAACCTTTTCTTGGTGTACTCTTTAAAGATCTTAGAATTTGGTACATAGCTTCAAGATGTTTTGTATAAGGGGAATACATGAATTTACTTACCAAACTTACAGCAAAAAAGATATTCAGCTGCATATGTGTTAAGTAAATTAGTTTTCCCACTAGTTTCTAGTACCGAGATGTATCTACTAGATCTCTTTCCTTGCTATCTCCTAATTTTTGATTCAGATCAATAAAAGTGTCAGCAGATCTGCATCTCCTCATTCTTGTTTCTTTTAAAAGATTAAGAATGTACTTCCATCGTGAAACAACAATTTCTTTCCTTGATCAAGCCAATTCCATTCCAAGAAAGTATCTCAAAGGGCCTAAGTCCTTAATCTCAAACTCTGATGATAGACAGTCTTAAACGATTCATTTATGATATATTGTTTACAGTAAGAATGATATCATCCACATATACTATCAACACAAATATCTTGCTATCTTCTGAGTGCCCATAAACATGGTGTGATCGGTTTGCCCTGGAATATACCTTTGATTTGTCACAAATTGGGAGAATTTCTCAAACCAAGCTCTTAGAGATTGTTTCAATCCATACAAAGACTTTTTCGGTTTGCATAACTTCAAACAAAATTTCTCGTTAAAACACGGTGGTGAGTCCAAGTAAACTTCATCTTTCAAGTCTCTATTAAGAAATACATTTTTTACATTTAGTTGTTGTAGAGGCTAATCAAGATTGACTGCATCCGATAAGAGTACTCTTGTAGTGTTTAACTTTGCCACTGGTGCAAAAGTTTCAAGATAGTCAATGCCATAGGTTTGCGTAAATCCCCTAGCTAATAATCTTGCTTTATACCTTTCAAGTGACCCATCCGAATCATACTTGAGTGTAAACACCCATTGGCAACCAATTGTCTTCTTATCTTTTGGTAAATCAACTATCCCTCAAGTATTATTTTTCTTAAGAGCTTTCATCTCCTCAAGAATGGCCTCCTTTCCACTTAGGAATTTGTAAAGCATCTTGCACATTCTTTGAAATTTCCACACAAGACAGTTATGAAGTAAATATAAGAAAGGCTGGTGACAGATTTTTATAAGACACATAGTGGGACATGGGATGTTTAATGCATGATCTAAAACCCTTTCGGGTAGTAATAAGGATATTAAGATCATTTGTGAACTTGGATTGTAAACTTGGATTGTAAACTTAGACTAGGCTGAATAATTTGGACAGATTCAATTTGACTATTACCTAAAGAGTTGTTAGAATTTTGGTCATTCTAGGTTCGGACTCATGGCATTGCAAAAAAGCAATGAACTTTTTTTTTTTGAGTTCTTCTTCGAATAGATAATAAGTTTTGGTTCTTTCGTACTTCTCTTTGAATCATTGTAAGTTTCCATATGATCATGATCATGATCATGAGATGACAGTGATGATGGACTTGGATTTTTAGCATGAGATGGCAATGATGATGAACTTGGATTTTCATTAGTTATAATAATGCCTGGTTCAATAGGTTGACAGAGTTTATAAGAAGCAAAACTGTTTTGTTCGGTTTTTCAAGTTGAAACACATTAGATACTCTAAATCTTCACACTCTTTTTCCCCTGAAGATGAGTCCTAAAAAAGGATTTTGATTCAAAAAACGTTATATCCATGGTAGCAAACATTTTTTTTTTTTTGAAAATTGGGTCATAGCATTTATAAACTTTTTGAGTAGGTGCATATCTTACAAATACACATTTTCTTTCTCTCGGGTCAAGTTTCCCACTGTCTTGATCATGAAAATGAACAAAAGTCCATGCACCCGAACAATTTTAATGGTAATGTTGATGGCAACCTAGATAAGGGATTACACTTGTGAAAGAATTGTGAAGGCGTTTGGAAGTTTAAAATCCTAGTGGGCATTCTATTTATTAGGTAAGTAGCAATGAGAATAACTTCATCCCAAAGATACATAAGAACCTTATTTATGAAAAGTAATGCCCTAGCCACTTTTAAAATGTGTGTTTTTTTTTAGTAACCCTATTCCGTTGGGGAGTGTCATTGCAAGAACTTTGATCTACAATTCCTTTTTCCAAGAAAAAATCTTTCAAAAAGATTGTTAAAGTACTCATTTCTATTATCATTTTTGAAAATTTGAATTTTTCATTGAAAATGCGTTTTGTACCATAGTGTAAAAATTTTTAAAAACCTTCTCTACTTTGATTTTTCTTTCAGCAAATACACCCAACTCACCGTTATATGATCATCAATAAAAGTAACAAACCATTTTTTTTTCAAATTGTGTAAAAACCCTTGATGGTCCCCAAACATCACAATGAATCAAGGAAAAAGGTTTAGAGGCCTTATATGGTTGTGACGGGAAAGATGTACAATGATGTTTAGCTAACTCACAAAATTCACTATGAAATGAAGATGGATTTTTAATCTGTATAAACTTGGAAACAAATACTTTAAATAATGAAAATTTGGGTGGCCTAACCTATAATGCCACATCATTATTTCATGACCATTAGAAATAGCAATAGATTTGAGACATGTATCCTGAACTTGTTTTCTTGATTCGGTTTCATCTTCAAAGAAATAAAGTCCACTCTCTCTAGCATTGCCAATTGTCTTTCCCGAGGCCAATTTGTGAATCTCACATCGAGACAAATAAAAATTAGCTTGACACTTGAGATCATGAGTTAACTTGCTTATAGACAACAAATTATAGGATAAGTTAGGAACATGAAGGACGTTATGTATTGTAAGAAATTGAGAGATTTCCAGCTATGGTTGAAAGAGACCCATCTACAATTTTTAATTTCTTATCTCCCGCACATGGATTATAAAATGAAAAAAAGATTTGAGCAACTTGTCATATAATTAGTTGCTCCAAAATCAATAATCCATGGGTAGATTTAACTAGAATTAATGCTAAGAGCTGCAATAAGGTAATTACCTTTTTGGGCTAGAGAACAAGATGGATTTATAAAAAATTATGGAGATTGAAAGAGTTTGTGTAGATGTTCTAACTGTTCCTTTGTGAATGGGGTCATTTCTGATTGGACTTGTTATCCTTGAGAATCTTCATTTGTTGCTTGAAAAGCTTGGCTAACACTACCAGGTTTCTTTTTTCCAATTCAGTGCCTTGCCATGGATTTTCCAACATGTCTCCTTTATGTGCCAGGGTTTCTTGCAGTGATCACACCATGGCCGCTTCTTCTTTTCTGCTTCGAAATCTAGACCCCTTGAGAGAAGGGCAGAAATCTCTGTTTCTGGGCAGTGATCAGATATAGAATGCTTCAACATAATCCTCTGTCTACCTTCCTTTCTACAAACATCTGAGAAAACTTCACGAATGGATGGTAATGGTTTTCTGCCAAGAATACGCCCCTGTACTTCATCCAAATTTCGATTGAGGCCTGCAAAAAGCATGTAGATACGATCATTTTCCTCCCCTTTCATGTTCCTTAAGCTATTAGCAGGACAATCCCATTTGTCACTATAACATTGGTTTAACACTTGCCATAATGTCACCATCTCATTGTAGTAGATGATAATATCTCGATCTCCCTGTTTGAATTGCCAGAGCTTTGTCTTCAATTCGAAAATCTAAGAGAAGTTTTCCATATCAGAATAAGTCTCATGAACAGCTTCCCATACTTCTCTTGTAGTTGGTAAAAATATTCTTTTCCAATCACAGGTTCCTTGGAGTTTAGCCATGCAGTCACTAATGAGTTTTCAGACCACCTTGCTTTCAAATTTGGATCATTTGTAGTCGGTCGTTTCACTTCTCCAGTTAGGTGTCTAAGTTTTCCTCTGCCATCAACTGCCAACTTCATAGATTGAGCTTATTCTAGGTAATTTTTACCGTTTAATTTATGAACAATTAATTGAAGAGAGGAATTCACAGATACATAATCAACACTAGTTATTGACACTAGTGGTGTAGAAGATGTCGTAGCTCCAGAAGAAGTTGAGCTTTTACTATGTCCAATCATGGCCCAAATATCATGTAGTTTTTTATAAGAAAAAGACTTTTATTTTTATTTCTTCTATCATAGGAGACAAATTACATATATAAGAAAGGTTGAGGAACAAGAGATAAGGTTCTCAACTTTATCAGCTAATCTAACCAGTAAAGAGAAACCAAAAGATAAACCATAAAACCTTACCAAACACCTTAAAATAAAAAATATTTTAATTAATTCTTCAAAGATTTTCTACAATACATACATACATATATATATATATATGTATATGTATATATATATATATATATATATATATATATATATATATATATATATACATATAAAGTAAAACTAAGTCCTGGTTATTCTTTCAAGGATGACAACTGATATGTCATATTTATGAAGAGTAATTAATAATGTTAATAAATAGAATAATATACAATACTTTTGAAGAAAACAAATTACTCATGCATTTATTCAAAAGTATTATGCATTATTCTGGTTATTAACATTATTAATTACTTTTCGTAAATATGACATATCCGTTGTCAAGGAATATCAGTTGTCATCCTTGATAGAATAACCATGACTCAAGTTTTACCTTCTACTTTTATTTTTCCATTTTCTTCTTTTCCCTTTATTTTGGTTCAAAGTTGTTTCGATTTAAGATATGAGGCTTTGGTTCTTCTCTAACACAAGTCTAAAATTCAACAATGGTTGTAAGTTTCACATATAGAATGGCTTAATTTTGTCGAACAATTCTTTGAAAATTGATTTCTCTTGCTTTTGGCATAAAAGGCCCCTAGCAAGAGGCCTACACAACGGGCTATTAACTCAGATAACTGTGTCGTTGTGCCTACGTTATGAGCTTCCCATCATTATTTTAACAATTATATTCTTTTAAAAAGTTATTTTCTACAGAAAAAAAAGATTTTGATTCATGAATCATTACTGGCCTAAAACTGACTTATCAATTATGCCTTGTAGGGTACAGTTACCCTATCGGTAGCTAAATCTGCATGAGATTGAACACCGTGACCTACACTTGGACTTTATTTTACCTCTATTGACTTGCTCATGCTTTATTATATCTTTCTAATATTGGTGGCTAACTAATGACCTTTAATAGCTTTCTTTTTTACATTTTTGTATATTCTTCCTTGATTTCTTTATAAAGCCTTGTTAAATTCAATTACTCATCTAATTTATGGCATGTCTCAATTGAATTAGCCTCTAAAGCAAGATCATTTGTTAAGTCTGTTCTCCACGATTTTTAAATGTTGTAGAAATCCTTAAGCTACACCTATTTATAAAAATATTTTATTTTTTATTTGGTGTTTGATAAGTTTGGTTTCTCTATTTTATTATTCAAACACCTTTAAGTGAAGTTACTTCAACTGTTGATGGCTTGAAGAGAATATATATTGAAAAAATAAAGCCATTGGAAGTAAGCAATAGATTTGATGATTTTGTGATTTTATGTCTCCTTTATTGATGAGTGAATGTGCTCTAATTAACAGTGAAAGGTATTGAACTTGAATTGAATGATTCAAAGCCTCTAGTTTCGAAGTCTATGATGAAAAACAAATAAATGACACTTATTATAGTATGTCATATACTTTGACAAAATGTTTAAATTAATGTAGTCAATTGACCTACGATTTTCTGCATGCATGCAAATCTTAATATTTTGTTTCTAGGTGGTTCATGCTAGTGAATATTTTGATAACATTCACTCTTGGCTTAGTGCTTGCTATGCTTCTCATAAAAATCACTAAAACTCCTAACACAACAAAACTTTCTATTCCAATTTAGTTTCATTTTCATTATTTATTATGTTACTATATTTGTATGATTATTGTGATGCCGACTTCTTATAAGGTACTTTGGAAAACTTGCCTAGGAATTTGGGAAACCTATTTTTCATTTTATTTCCTGCTTTTTTGTGATAAGTCAAATAATCCATTTAGAATCTGTTTACCCTACAAATGCAAACATATGAATATCCAAAGAGTATATGAAATGCCAATATAAGTATCATGTATCTAGTTTTGAACATAGACTTTGAAAACTACAGATATGAAACCATTCAATTCAACTTCAATACCTTTCAGTGATGAATTAAAGCGCAATTACCTACCAATAAAAGAGACACAAAATCGTTAAATTGATATGCTACTTCGAATGGCTTTAGCTTTTCAATGTATAATCTTTTCAAGTCATCAACAATTGAAGTAATTGCACTTGAAGGTGTCTGAACAATGAAAAAAGGAAAGCAAACTCCTCAAGCACCAAATAAAAATGAAGATAGCTTTACAAACAGGTGCAGTTTAAGGATTTATATAACACTTAAAAACTGTGGAAAAAGACATCACAAATCATTTTCTAGAGGTTAATTGAACTAAAACATGTTATAAATTAGATGAATAACTGAATTTAACAAGCCTTTATATAAAATAAAAAAACCAAGAAAGAGTATGCATATGTTAAAGTAAATAAATTAAAAGGTTCGTTAACTTATAAAAGGTAAGCCACCAATATCCAACAGATATATAATGAAGCATTAGCTAGTCAATATAAAAGAAAAACAAAACTCCCAATATATGAGAGGAATTCATTGCGAGTCATGTTCAGCAAACTTATTTTTTAATAAACACTCATATGTTATCTTTAAATATCTTCATATTTCAATTTATTGGATCAGTTGTATACTTTACAAGTAAAAGATTCAGCATGTACTGATTTTTGAGCACAATCAATGCTTATTCTTGATAGTACGATAACCAAGAATAAGTTTAGGTACAAAGCTTTGATGTATAGTGATTAACTAATTATAACACATTATAATTCACTTTCAAGGCTATTATGTCCCATAGGCTTTATATACATAAGTATAATAATCATAGTTATTCTCTAGATTTATGGAGGAAGAAATACTTCATTATTATTAAAACACAAAACGATAATATTAAATGACACAATGAATAACTATAAAAATGTTAACAACCATTAAAAGTCTCGATTGGCTTTTAAGGCTTACATTAATACGACAAACCAAACACAAAATCTTTTTTTAGCTTTTACCATCTTTATATGCAATTTCAATCAAATTTTAACCTGTGCAACCATCGTGCCTCATATTTTATGTCGTTTTTATATCATATCATTGTATTGTGTCTAGAATTGCTAGGTCTACCACTAATATTTTCTTATCTAACTGATGCATAAAATTATGGAAGTAATGTATAACAAACATATATGGCATTTCTCATACATTCTGTATTTGGTTCACCAAACAGCCAAAGCTTTCTTTTTTTTCTTTTTTTTTTTTCATTTTGTGATAGACGTGACCTTTAAAAAAGGAATAGTAAGCACTAAGTTGGTGCCAACATACTAATAGCTCACGCTCAGAATTGCCAAGAATTTCTAGCAAAAACAGCACCAGTGAATGAGATTCCAACAAAACATGCTTTAAAGAAAGCAAAATGTTTGTCCTCTCCATCTCCACGCTTTTTAAAGCAAAATGTTGTTCTACTCATACTGTTCTTGACAAATTTAGACACATAGCTTCTTCCCATCAAGCATGGTATCATGGAAAGTGATCTGGCAGCTATAGCTGATTCCTCTGAATTAAATTGTAAAATTCCAAAACCATTACTCCTGTCAATTTCTTCAGCTATCTCATTGGTACTGGTAAGGCATAATTAGCTTTATAGAAAAGCAGGTCACCCAATTCCATTGCCTTCGAAACACTCTCAAATAGAGGTGTAATTGAGCCATACCAAGTTGGTACAGTGGTGCGCTCGAGCTCGACTCTAAACTCGTTGCTCAACACTCTATTCAAACTTGATCAAGTCTTAACTTTTGAGTTCGAGCTCGACTCGAGATAAAAATTGAGCTACTCGAGCTCACTTAATTAAGTTCGATTCTCGTGCTCAAATTCGAGCTTGATTTTTATGCTCAAGTCAGCATGATTTTCTTGCCTGAACTTGAATTCAGCACATGTTCAATTCATCATATATGGAGCAAAACCAGAATTCTTAAAGCCATTTCTCTACAAGTAGGGAGCGAAGCAAAGCAAATGTACTAGCAAAATAACAATAGTTTGTTAATTAACTTAAAAAAAAAAAACTAAAACTGAAAACATAAAAGCGTGAGTTCCACTTCAACCTGAATGCTGACAAAAGGAAACTAGCTGAGATCATTACGATATCCATATTTTTGTTGAACAGCTTCAATCTCTAAGCTATAAATTAAAGAAATTATAACACTTGTAATTAGAAATAACGCTTTTAAAGAATAAATAGATTATAAAAGTGCAAGCACAATTAAATAATATATATACAAATGCTGCTTTTAAAAAATAAAAGCATATCAACTTTAAGAAAAAAAACTACTTGGTGCAATCGCTGGTTCTGTTGCTGCTAGTGCGTTGCAACTACTTGGTGCTGGTGCATGGTGGTTAAGGTTGTTTTGCTAGTTGTTGAGTTGAAACTACTTGGTGCTGGTGGTGTATAGCTTCAGCTGAGTTTCCAGTTAATGAACAATTAGTTAGAGTTAGTTAGCTAGAATTAACTAGATAAATTATGTGTATTAAGCTAATTAGCTGATTAGTTTTACTAATATATAAACAACACATTGTACAGAGTTTAGTAAGGTGAAAAACGATTCTTTCTCATGAACTTAATATGGTATCAGAGCAAATGATTTTTCTCTGGTTTCCTCTTGATTTTCTTACATTTTCTTAGTCTCTTGTGATTAATCTTTATCGAATAATATTTGTGAAAGCTTTTTATCATGACTTCTCAAACTTCACGCCCTGAGGATCTACCTTCGAGTCCTTATTTTCTGCACCCAAATGAAAACCCAGCTTTAACTCTAGTCACCAAACCTCTCACCGGATTTAACTATCAGTCATGGTATAAGTCGATGAAGATGGCTCTTATGTCGAAAAACATACTACAGTTCATCAACGGTTCGATTAAAGCTCCTATGAAGAACAATCATCTGTTTGGTGCTTGGGAACGATGTAATACTATGGTGTTATCTTTGCTTTTGCATTCTGTGTCTCCTTCGATCACACAAAGCGTGATTTGGATGGACTGTGCATCTGATATTTGTCAAGATCTTCATTATAGGTTTTCACAGGGAGATGCATTTCGATTCTCTAACTTGCAGAAGAGATCTACTCATTTCAACAAGGTGCTCTCTCAGTCACTAATTATTTCACCAAACTCAAGATGCTTTGGGATGAATTCATGAATCTCAAGGCAATTCCTGTTTGCAAATGTGATCCACGATGTTCCTGTGGAGCTTTAGACATGGTAAAAAAATTTCAAGAAAATGATTATGTGATCAAGTTCATTCAAGGTCTTAATGAATCTTTTTCTACTGTGAGATCTCAGATAATATTAATGGAACCACTTCCTTCTGTCAACAAGGCATTTGTGTTAGTCATGCAACAAGAAAGGCAGTTGAATGCAGTTATTGTTCCTACCTTCGAAACACCTGCGTTTGTAAACAGGGTGACAAGAGGTACTAATGCTGGTCTTAAAAGAGTTGCTCAGTCCAATAGGAGGCCAGTATGTTCTTACTGTGGTTTAATGAGTCATATAGTAGAGAAATGTTTTAAAAAAACATGGCTATCCTCCAGGATATAAACGAAGAGTTAGATTTGGTCCAGTCACTGGTGTTGCTAATCATGTAGAAGCTGGTATTGTTGATTCTATTAATCCTACACAGTTAACATCAACATATACGGACAATGGCGTGGTTTCTGTTCCAAGGACCCTTACTGATGATCAGTATCAAAAATTGCTTGCGATTCTTCAACAAGCTGACATAACTACTTCTCAGACCTCCCATGTTATTGCTGCAGCTGAAAGTATTCATCAACCTTCTGTCCATTCTTCATCTTTAGGTTATTGTCCCCTATCCTCTTCAACATGCATTTTTGACACAGGTGCATCATATCATATAGTTTGTTCCCTTGACATTTTTGACACATATAAACTTGTATCTAATTCCTTTGTTAAATTGCCAAATGACCACTGTGTTTTTGTCACACATGTTGGCATTGTCAAACTTACCCCTCTTTTAATGCTTACAAATGCTTTATATGTCCCAGGTTTCTCTTTTAATTTGATTTCAGTGAGCAAATTGACACAAACACTGGATTTCTTTCTAAATTTTACACATAAATTTCGTGTTGTTCAAGATGCCAAGACTTTGATGATGAATGGATTAGCTAGGCAGAATTTTGGCATATATCAATTAGACAAGTCTTTTGATCCTCAGTCTTTTAACAATGTTTCTCATTCTGTAATTAGTTCATTAGTAGACCTTTGGCATCATCGTCTAGGGCATGCTTCTAATAAAAGAATTCTGTTGTTAACTAGTATAGATCCTTCCATATCAGTATCATTACAGGAACCTTGTGATATTTGTTATCTAGCTAAACACAAGAGACTTCCTTTTCCTCTTAGCACTTCTAGTTCAAATCAGTGCTTTGATCTTATACATGTTGATATTTGGGGTCCTTATCCCATTGCTTATTTATATGGAGACCATTATTTCTTAACCATTGTAGATGATTTCAGTCGATATACTTGGTTGTACTTACTGAAAACCAAATATGAAGCTCGAACTATATTACAAAATTTTTGCAAATATATTGAAACTCAATTCCTCACAAAAATCAAACGTATTAGAACTGATAATGGTCAGAAATTTAACATGCCATTGTTTTGTTCTTCCCAAGGTATATTGCATCAGCTTTCATGTGTACAAACACCTCAACAAAATAGCATAGTTGAACGTAAGCATCAACATATCCTTAATATAGCCCGATCCTTGAAATTTCAGGCTGGTCTCTCTCACAAGTTTTGGGTAGATTGTGTCAATCATTCTGTTTACATAATAAATCGATTACCTTCACCAATACTTAGTAATAATACTCCTTATCAGATTTTGTTTCACAAACCACCTAATTTTTCCAACCTTAAAGTCTTTGGATGTCTTTGTTATGCTTCCACCTTAGCACATCATCGGTCCAAGTTTGATGTCAGGGCAGTGAAATGTATTTTTATAGGATTTGTTCATGGCATGAAAGGCTACAAATTGTACAATTTGTCCACTAGTGCTATATTTGTTTCACGAGATGTAGTTTTTTATGAAACAATTTTCCCTTTCTCATCTAACCAATCGAAAACAACCACAGAATACTTGGCTAGTAATCCATTTTCTTCTTCTAATTATGATATTCCTTATTTTGATAGTACGACTAACTTGTCTACTGATCTTTCTAATAATTTTGTTGCTACTGAGTCTAGTTTAGCTAGTACTTCCATTCTTTCATCTGATTCTTCCAACACCTTTAATTCTCCCTCTGATGTTCCAATCAGAAAATCACAAAGACTTAGCCATGCTCCCACATATCTACAAGATTATCACTACTATTTAGCTCAACTTAATCATTGTCAATCTGAGCATTTTGAACCCGCAAGTTATGATGCAAAAGTTTTTAAGCAATTCAGTGTTTCTTATCCTTTATCCTTTGTTCTTGATTAATCACATTGTAATTCCTTGCATAAAGCATTTACTCTTAATATTACTACTGTCAAAGAACCTACCAGCTATAGTGAGGTAATGACACAAGAGTGTTGGAAGCAAGCTATGACAGCAGCGCTTGAGGCTTTGCAAGCAAATCATACGTGGATTATCACTGACTTGCCTGTTGGTAAACAACCAATTGGTTGTAAATGGGTGTACAAAGTTAAGTATAAACCTAATGGTGAAGTAGAGCGCTTCAAGGCAAGGTTAGTAGCCGCGGGTTTTACACAGCAAAATGGTTTGGATTATATTGATACTTTCTCACTTGTTGCTAAGATGACTACTATTAGAACCCTTTTAGTCGTTGCTACTGCTAAGAATTGGTTTTTGCACCAATTGGATATTAATAATGCATTTTTACATGGTGATTTGTTTGAAGAAGTGTATATGCAACTTCCATTTGGTTTCACTGGTGCTCAACCAGGACAAGTCTGTAAACTTTTGAAGTCTTTGTATGGGTTAAAATAAGCCAGTCGACAGTGGTATTCTAAGCTTACTACTGCTTTAATTGCACAAGGCTTTAAGCAAGCTGACTCTAATCATTCTATGTTCATTAAGGCTGCTGCTTCCTCTTATATTGTTCTGTTGATTTATGTTGACGATGTTATACTTGCTAGTGATAATGAGCAGCTTATTAAAGATGTTAAAGCTTTTTTGGATGACTCTTTCAAGATTAAAGATCTTGGTCAATTAAAGTACTTTCTTGGATTAGAGGTTGCTCGATCAGCTGGTGGAATTAATCTTTCTTAAAGAAAGTTTACCTTGGATATTTTGTAAGACACAAGTTTTCTTGCTTGTAAACCTGTTAGTACACCCACTGCTTCTTCATCAAAGCTTTCTAAATTTTTTGGCAGTCCTCTATCAGATCCTTTTGTCTACAGAAGACTTGTTGGTAGACTATTATATTTAACTTCTACAAGACCAGATCTGTCATATGCAGTGCAACAACTTTCTCAATTCATGGATCACCCCACTGATGTTCACTTGTGTGCTGCTCATAGAGTGCTCAGGTATCTCAAGGGCACTCCAGGACAGGGTCTTTTCTTTCTTGCCAGGTCTGATTTGCAACTAAAAGGTTTTTGTGATTCTGACTCGGCTACTTATCCTGACACAAGAAAATCATTACTAGTTATTGTGTGTTTCTTGGGGGTGCTCTTATTTCCTGGAAGTCCAAGAAACAACAAACACTCTCTCGGTCTTCTTCTGAATCAGAGTATAGATCACTTGCTACTCTTACTTGTGAACTCCAATGGTTGCTATATTTACTACCTGAGTTGCAGGTTCCTCATTTCTCAGCTGCTCTTGTATACTATGACAACAAATCTGCAATCGCTATTGCTGAAAATCCTGTCTTTCACGAGCGCACGAAACATATTGAAATAGACTGTCATATAGTCAGAAGCAAATTGCAGGCAGGAATCATCAAGTTGTTTCATGTTTCCTCTTCTACTCGGCTACCTAATTTATTCACAAAGGCTCACATTGTTTGACAATTTCATTCTTTTCTCTCCAAGCTTGGAGTTCACAACATATTCACTCCAGCTTGAGGGGGGCTAATAAAGCAATCGTTGGTTCTGTTGCTGCTGGTGCGTTGCAACTACTTGGTGCTGGTGCATGGTGGTTAAGGTTGTTTTGCTAGCTGTTGAGTTGTAACTACTTGGTGCTAGTGGTGCATAGCTTCAGCTGAATTTCCAGGTCAATGAACAATTTGTTAGAGTTAGTTAGCTAGAAATTAGCTAGATAAATTATGTGTATTAAGCTAATTAGCTTATTAGTTTTACTAATATATAAACAACACATTGTACAGAGTTTAGTAAGGTGAGAAACGATTCTTTCTCATGAACTTAATAATTAAATAATATATATACAAATACTGCTTTTAAAAAATACAAGCATATCAACTTTAAGAAAGAAAAAACTATCACTGCAATCGCCTAAAATTGCTATTACTCAAATTCTAAAGATATGAACCTTGTCACTTTAAAACCTTATCCAAGCCAACATCAGGAGGTATGAGAGGGATAAGGGTATACCACTTTCAAAGAAAAGCATTGGTGACTATTGACTTGAATAGGTCAAATTTTGAGAGAACCCACCACCTATTAAAGAAGAATGAAAATGGTAAATTTGAATCAGAAAACCTTTAATAATAAAAAGGAAACACCTTAGAGATATGGGTCAAGCATCTTACCAAAACTTCTGTCAATATGGGTTAACAGCTTCACAAACTTAACAACAATGTGGGGGGAAAGGGATAAGAGATAAAGGATAGATCAATGGGAGAGGACTCGTCAATGGAATTGTTGAATTTGGGGGGAGCGGTGGTGAGGAAGAAAGAAGAGAGTAGCGTGGGAGAGGGAGAGAAGAAAGCATGGTGTGAGAGAGGCAGAAAGAGAGGAAATGAGAGTTTAGGCTTTAGGGTTGTAAATATATATAACAAGGGCAATGTTATAGTTTTACAACAAAAAATATATATTAAAATAAAAAGTTCTACTAGGCTCGCGAGCTACTCGAGTTGGATACTAAGTTACTCGAACTCAGTTCGCTCGACAGCTCAAATAACTTAAGCTCCAACTCGACTTGACAAAAATCAAGCCAAATTCAAATTTTTTTCAAGCCAAACTCGAATAAGTTGCAAGTATCAATGTATAATTTGCATCCTTACTCTCAAATACAGTGACAATAGCTATCCTTAGATCTCTTTTAATAATTCTATCTTCGAATAAAATAGCAGTTGTTTTAACATTTTTTTGTGTTTATTATGCGTCTCTCGATAGAGTTCTACTAAAATTGATGACCATTCTTAGTTTATTGGATCAGTAAAGAGATCCTGCACTTTTTGACCAATTACCACTACTTTAAATAGATCAAGATAAATTTCTCTAAGGACAGCTCGCATTCCATTAGCATGCATTGGCTTCACCACACCAGCACCCTAGCTCCCTCCCATAATGAAAATTCAAAAAAATAAAGTCACAGATTGTGTATATCTTATGCTTAGTCGATAACACTACTGAATAAGCTTCATCAAGTTTATCACAATCATCAATAGCTCTAAAAAAAAAGGGTCTAGCTAAGTAACTATTATTTGCAACCCCAAAAAACTAACTTATATTTTGTAGCAAACAATCCGATGATAGATTGAAAAACACTCCTATTCACTTTCATACCAGTATTTTCTTGTCCGTGGTGCTAAAATGCAGGGAGGAAACGTGAAGCTTCAAAAGTAACGAAGACCATATTGATTGCGGATTCAAGGGTAGGATCGTAAATGGCTATTCCAGTTCCTAAATTTCCTTCTTATTTCTCATCTTCAGCGACATTGAACCCATCTGTATTTTCAACTTTCGCTTTAAAACTACCAAATATCTAATCTATTTTTACCCATCATTCTTTCCTTCATTTGATTGAACAATCGGGTCACTCTATCGTGAAAATAGTTTAAATCAACCCGCAACTTCGCATGCCATTGTTCATTCGTGTCTTGAGCAATTCTTGACAGTGGCATCATCGTACCGTCCACCATAACCAAGAATCATTGGCTCTGGCACCAAATGATACAGGCTCATAAACTAAGGTTGGATCATCGCTAAACAGGAGCTCGAAAAAGGAAGAATTGCAACTAATTTTCGAATTTTCAGAATTTATTAGAACAGAATAATAGCGAAAAGGAAGAATACGAAGAAAAGGAAAGAAAGTTTGTTGTTCTGATATTTTCCTGCCATTACACTGGCTACATTGTCAAATATATAACACCAATTTCATGCTAACTCAACTTATAATTAACATTAATAACTAAAAAACTCTCTTAGCAAAACCTTAAAAATAATAACTAACTAGTAATTGAATACGAGTCTTAAACTAGTAATTGAACTTGTAACACTTCCAAGTTCCCAAGCAATGCCCCACAAACCAAAGGCGATGTAAAAGAAATTCTCGTACAACTCAACCCTCCTCCAGCCTTCAAGGATCTTAGAGTACTCTGGTCATGGTCTCTGCCAACCTCTTCCAAGAATGCAATTAAGCAATAATTGGCCCTTTTCTCTCTTTCCGAATATGGAGGGGATTCGCAGTCAAATAAAAGAAAAAGAAATCATATTTTGATTCTTAAATAAATTATCCCTAACCCCTATCTTGAATCCTTTATAAATAGAGCCAGAAGAATATAAAAGGAAAAGAGGATTTCGAGCTATTAACCGAAGTTCAACATAGAGAAAAAATCAGACTCTTGGCGTTTTGATCCAATAATAAAGTATCGAGGAGAGGTAGAGCTTTGGCTTTGGAAGAAATTGCCGAAAAGAAAAAAAGAAATTAGATAAAAGTCAAGCGAAGAAAAAAAAAATCCGAGAATGAACATGTATCAGTTTCTATAGTGCAGGATCTGCTTCACCTACCTTTTGCTTCAGACTTTGATAGAAGACGAGGAAGTTAACCCCAAGCAAAAAAGCAATCGAAAATTTCATAAGTACACTAATGAAAACAGATAATCATGTCAGGAAACAACAATGAAAATAGAGGTGGCAAAAGAGGGAAGCAAATTGAAAGCTTCTAGAAGACAAAAGAGCACTGCCAGATGAGGAAGACAGAAATGACTGGGTGAAAAAAAAAAAACAATTTGAAAAGGTTACCAATTAAAAGATTAAAAAAAAAAATGGGTTAGAATTACTCTCATATTATTATTTTATAATTTTTTAATAATTATTTTATTTTTTAATTTTATTAAAAATTAATTTTATTATCCACTTAAAATTCTTTTAAAAAAAAATCTACGAAATCTGTCATTTCAATGTATTGATCTATTCTTTGATTGATGGGACATTAAGATCTTCTTAACTTGAAATTATATTAGGGTTTGAAAATTGGATAATAAAATACTAGTATCAACATTCACATTATTAATAGTAGATTTTTTTGCACTGGGATTTTTCGCACTAGCTAACTAGTTATCAGTACCTTATCCTGCGCGCATGCTACTTCGTTTCAATGGTGAACCACGGACATAATTACAAGAGCAGACAAAGAAAACTGAGAATACCAACTAACCATTCTTTTCTAGTTTCAATAGTTTGCTTCTTTTTTCCTTTAGGTAAATGAGAATTGAGGAGATAGCTACCAAATATAAATAAATATACAAACATGTCTTCATCTTAATGTCAACAATTTGGGGATTATCTTTTGTGGTTAAAGAATGTATAATATTAATCTTCGTTTTGTTTATTGAAAATAATTTTTAAAATATAATTTATGAAAAATGTTTAAGTTATTTTAAAAGCTAATTTTTTTTTGTTATTTGGATAAATCAATTATATTATATGATTTATTTTTTTTGAAAATCTATTTTCTTTCTTTAAATAATATTAACATAACTAATAAAATATAAAAAATTATTTATACTTATTAATTAATTTATTAATATTAAAGAAGTAATTATATTTTAAAAATAATATTTAAAATTAAAATATTATATTATTAAACATTTAAAAGAAAACTATTTATTACTACTTATGTTATTATCTTTAAGAATTTGAAATAATATTACGATTTTAAGATACATAGTATTAAAAATATGTTAACATTTATTTTTTAAATAAGAAAAATATTTATAACATTAAAATAATTATATTTTATACTAAAAGTATTTATTATTAAAATCAAAGCAAAAGTATTATTTATTTATATATATCATTAAAATAAGAAAATAAAAATATTTGAAAATAAAATATAAAAATATAAAATATTAATAAATTAATAAAAATTTAATTTTTAAATTAATAAATATATTATTTATTAAATTATAATTTATTATTTATTATTAAAATGATAATATAATATTGTTTATTTTTGAAATATTTAAAATATTTCAGATTAATAATATACAAAATAGAATAATTAAACTTAAAATATTGAAAGATTTTTAATATTAATATTTTAAATTTTTAGTCTAATTAAATAAAAATATTTTTATAAATATAATAATATTTACATAGACTTAAATTAAATCAAATTTTAAAAAATCAAATTCAAAATCTAAATTGAGTAGAATTATACTTATGATTTTGGTAAATAATCTTACACATAAACAACTTTTTTCGAAAAACATTTTTCTTTCTTCAAAAGCTTAAAACAATTTCTAAAAACTAACATTGACCAGAGAGTTATTTTTCGTTAACCAATCAATTTTTTATCAATCAAATATCAAAAATTGTAAAAATCATTTTTTTGAAAATCATTTTTGATAGAGGTGATTTACCTCAAACTCAATCGCGCGTCTGGGCCTCCGAATACGAAAGGTCCAAAACAATAAAATTTTGGGCCTAAACAACTATGAGTCCTGAGCTTATTGAAGTCACACAGTGGACATCTATAAATACCCCACAGGTATTGTTGGCTCTACCGAGAGGGGGGTGAATCGGTTTTCTAATGTTTATGGCAAATTTTAAATTAATCCTAATTTAATTAGCAAATGATAGTGAGCAATATAATAAAATTAAACAATTTAATGCAAGATAGGGAAGAGAGAAACAAACACAATCGCTTATAGAGGTTCGGCCAAACTCTTGCCTACGTCCTCTCTCCTTGACCCTCTTGTCAAGTGCTTTCTTTCTCTCCTTCAACAGAAGTTACAATCTTCCTTTTTCAGGTTAAGGAATAACCTCTCTACCCTTTGCAATACAAAGATGTATTCACCATTTTACAATTTTATCTCACTGAGGAACAATCCTCTTCTCTTCTAAGGTAAGGATGAATACAGAATCAAGCTTTTAGTGTGGGTAGGACAATTACAGCTTTTGCACTTAAGCTTATACAACAAACTCAATAAATGAGGAATGAAGACACAAGGAATGAAAGTATTAAACTCTTGAGAATGTAAGAAATGTGCAGCAATAGTGTCTCTCTTCTCATTGTCTTCAATGCTTGGTTAAATACTGAAGGATTGGTAGTTGGAGCATTAAATGCTATTTTTCCCGTTAAGATTTTGCAGAAACTAGCCGTTGGGTACCTCCAGTAGAGTGCCAGATCGATCTGTCATCTTGGCCATATCGATCTCTTAGTTATAAATCCTGCAAGATCAAAGCACAATAACACAAGGAGATCGATCTCATAGGTTAGCAGATCGATCTGTTAATTTGAAAATGATAGGGGAGATCGATCTGTCGAATAGGCAAATCGATCTTCCAATCTCTCTGTTTGAGGCAAGATCGATCTTTAGATCGATCTGCCATGCAATCTCGTAGTGGGGAGATCGATCTCTCAATACCCCAGATCGATCTCCTTAGCTCTCTGACTTTGAGGAGATCAATCTCTTCCTTACCAGATCGATCTCATAAGTTCTCTGTTTGAGTGTAGATCGATCTTACAGATCGATCTACAGTCTATGCTTTAAGGGAGATCGATCTCTTCCTAGATCAGATCGATCCCTCAACTCCAGTATTAGGCAGATCGATCTCTTAACCCTTATAGATCGATCTCACTCTTCCTTAATACCTTTGTGCAGGTTCAAAGCTTGGCAGATCGATCTCATGTCTTCCTGAGATCGATCTCTCATCCAAGACAAACCCAGGAGATCGATCTCTCATAACCCAGATCGATCTCTCAACTATAGAAAACCCAGGAGATCGATCTTTCATAAGCCAGATCGATCTCTCATCAACAGAACTTTAAGTTCTGGTACTGATAACCTCTAAACATGTTTTTATATCATCTTTATATTATTGAATTTACTTGTTTTGTCATTTCAAAATACATTAACTCAACAATTTCCCCCTTTTTGATATGACAAAACTTATTCAATCAACATGTTTAGTTAATTTGCAGAAGCTCCCCCTTTTTGTGAGCTCCCCCTTTCTTTTAGCTTTTGACCTTGTTACTATCTTAACTCCCCCTCATTTTAATCATTCTTTTAAAACTTTAGAGATGTTTTTTAAAGCCATTTACACATCTTTTAATTAACCACATGTTCTCTTTTCTTCTCCCCCTTTTTGTCATATCAATGGCAAGAAAGAAATAGTATTTATGTCATTTCAAATTAACATTTTCATTAAAACTCAGTCAACAATAAGACAAATGGCAGTTCATTCAAGCAATTTCATTGCAAAACAACAATGAGTAATGGAAAACATATAACAGAACTAGATCTAGCAACTAAGTCCTATGGTGAAGGAGGAACGCGATCCATGAGATCCTCAATGTGTGTGCGAGCGACCTGAAGCTCATCATACATTGCCTCCTGAGTCTCATGAATATTTGCATAACCTTCATCCACTTTGCGGTTTAGCTCCTCGAACATCCGCTGCTGAGTTGCATGAAGGTTTGCAAAGCCTTCATCGATCTTCTTGTTGAGGTCACTCATCATCGTCATAATGAGCTTCATACCAGCAGGTGAGGGTGCAGGTGCAGTGGGCTGAGTAGGTGGAGATGGTGGACGCGCAGTCGGTGCAGTCGGCGGATCGACAGGCTCATCAAAGGGATCTTCCTCCATAGCTGCTGCAGAAGGCTGTTCCCGCTTCTTCTTATAGTCGCCCCGAAAGTCTTTGTAGTAGCCCATGTGATGGAGTGTCCCAATGTTGAGGACGCTCTTCGGAGAGGGCATTTCGCAGGTTTCGCAACTGCTATCTATTCTAAGTCGTTGGAGAAAGTATGCCAGTGGTTGCGGAAACACGATCGTTGTGGCTTGACCTCGTACGATCTTCAACCAGTCTTGATAGATAAAGTGGATAAGGTTGGGTTTTTGACTGGTGGAATGAATATGGTGAAGCCAGAACCTATCTAACCGTCTAACGGTGGAGTGACGGGTACCAAAAGGACGAAGGTTCCAAGAAATGATGAGGTGGAGTAACCGGGGGTGCATTGGGAGGTCACTCGCTTTATCCTCGGGAATATTTAAACTCCAAAGGGACTTCTTCATCTTCGTTTGTCAAGCCCTCATCGCGTAAGTGAAATGCTTGGGCAAGGACTTCAGTGTCTATGGCAATGGATTTTCCCATGACATACGTTGAAAACCCGAGAATATTACAGGTGTCAATGGGATCATAGGTGAGTTCGGCATTGGAAAAGAATGCTCGAACGATATTCGGAGGTACGGGTGTAGTGATTTTTAGAAAAGGCATCCAACCAAAATCGTCAAATTTAGACAGATACGAAAAATCAATTCGGTTTAAGAAAGAGAAATCGATTGTACGCCAATGTTTAATTGGCATGGTTGAAAAGTATTCTTTATATCGCTTCCTTTTGGCAGGTGTTTTAAAACACCTGTGAAGGTAGCAACGGAAGAGGGAGGAATGGATTGGGAGGATGACCCGGGTTCTACATTGAATCGGGGAGGTTTTTGGCCTACTCTCTTAAGGCGAGGCTTGGTTCTAGATACTATATTGACTCTAAGACAGGTTCACAAGCACAAAATCAATGAAACAGTGACTAGATTTGCCCTAGAGTGAAATATAACACAAATCTTAAGAAAATTTTGAAAAAACAATGAGAAATGTGGGTTACTATACCAGTAAACGAAGAAAAGATGCGACGAAGGCCGTACCGAGATCGATCTGAGGAGGAATCAAGAGAGGAGGTGCGAGGGAAGTTAGGGATTTTGATTTTGGAGTTTTGAAATTTGGGAATTTTTCGCCAGTATTTATAGTCCAGGGCACAGGAGATCGATCTGTCGGGACGACAGATCATCTGTCATTTCCAGAAGCCCAAGGAGATCGATCTGTCGTATGTACAGATCGATCTGTTTCGAACAGAGGCGTAAGGAGATCGATCTGCCAAATGCATAGATCGATCTTCAGAGGACAAAGTCTTGAGGAGATCGATCTGTTGTATGCACAGATCGATCTTCAGGATACAGAGGCTAGAGGAGATCGATCTGTCGTATGCACAGATCGATCTGTTATCTAACAGAGGCTTAAGGAGATCGATCTTATGGATAGAAGATCGATCTGCCTAGCTTAACCTTAATGCTTTAGGCTTATTTGAGGTATGGAGATCGATCTATATGAATAGGAGATCGATCTCTCATACTTGTTTCCAAGAAAAATAATTGAAAATCACTTTTAAGTCAATTTGAAATCCAGATTTTGAAGCACAAACATCTTAGGGAACATTCATAAGTCCTAATTCACCTCTAAGAATACAAAACCTATCTCTATCAAGGGGTTTGGTGAATATATCAGCTATTTGATGTAAAGTGTCAATGTACTCTAGAATTATATCCCCTTTTTGCACATGGTCTCTAAGGAAGTGATGCCTAATTTCTATGTGCTTGGTTCTAGAGTGTTGAATAGGATTTTTAGATAGATTAATGGCACTGGTATTATCACATTTAATAGAGACTTATTTCATGTCAATACCATAATCTTTCATTTGTTGTTTAATCCACAACACTTGAGCACTACAACTACCTGTTGCTATGTATTCAGCTTCAGTTGTGGACTGAGCCACACTGTTTTGTTTCTTGGAGAACCAAGAAATTAGTCTATTTCCTAAGAATTGGCAAGTACCTGAAGTACTTTTCCTATCTATTTTGCATCCCCCAAAATCTGCATCTGAAAATGCATGAAGCGTAAAGGTAGAGTCCTTGGGGTACCAAAGTCCTAGATAGGGAGTGTCCTTAAGGTATCTAAAGATCCTTTTAGTGGCTAATAAATGTGATTCCCTAGGAGAGGATTGAAATCTAGCACAAAGGCATACACTAAACAAAATATCTGGTCTACTTGCAGTTAAATAAAGCAATGAGCCAATCATAGACCTATAGAGTTTAGTGTCTACACACTTACCACTTCATCCTTATCAAGCTTGATGTTGGTGCCCATTGGAGTTGCTTGAGGTTTGCAATTGTCCATTCCAAATCGCTTGAGCAAATCCTTAGTATACTTTGCTTGATTGATGAAGGTTCCATCTTTTGTTTGCTTTACTTGAAGTCCCAAGAAGAATGTGAGTTCTCCCATCATGCTCATTTCAAACTCACCTTGCATGATCTTAGCAAACTCTTGACATAACGACTCATTAGTTGATCCAAAAATAATATCATCTACATACACTTGTACAACTAATAAATCCTTATTTTTATTTTTGATGAATAAAGTGGTATCCACTTTTCCTCTTGAAAATCCATTTTCTATTAAAAATTTTGACAACCTTTCATACCAAGCTCTAGGAGCTTGTTTCAAGTCATAGAGTGCCTTAGATAATTTAAAAACATGTTTAGGAAATTCATGATTTTCAAAGCCAGGAGGTTGTTCAACATAGACTTCTTCATTAATGAAACCATTTAAGAATGCACTTTTTACATCCATTTGATATAACTTGAAGTTTTTATAGCATGCAAAGGCAAGTGACATTCTTATTGCCTCTAATCTAGCTACCGGTGCATAGGTTTCATCATAATCTATACCTTCCTCTTGTCTATATCCTTGTGCAACTAACCTAGTCTTGTTCCTTATGATCACACTATTTTCATCCATCTTGTTCTTGAATATCCATTTAGTTCCAATTATAGAGTGATCACTAGGCCTAGGAACTAGTTTCCATACTTTGCTTCTCTCAAATTGATTTAATTCTTCTTGCATTGCTAAGAACCAATTATTGTCATCTAAAGCTTCATTGACATTCCTAGGTTCTATTTGAGATACAAAGGCTATATATTGACACATATTTCTTAGAGATGATCTAGTTCTAACTCTAAGAGTTGGATCTCCTACTATTTCACAATCTTTTACATATCCTAACTCTCTTGGTGCTCTAGACTCTCTCTCTAATATCTCTATTTCTTCTTCATCTTCTTTATTCAAGTTAAGTTTTTCTAGTAAATCATCTTCTAAGTTTGGAATTTCCTCCAAGTTTTCATCAAATATTCCAACATCCTCATCATTCGTTGAATCTTTAGATACATCATTTGACTCATCAAATATAACATGAATAGATTCTTCAACCATTAATGTTCTTTTGTTATATACTCTATAAGCCTTTGAATTCAATGAGTACCCTAGAAAGATTCCTTCATCACTTTTGGCATCAAATTTTTCTAAATTATCTTTCCCATTATTTAAGACAAAACATTTGCAGCCAAAGGGATGGAAGTAACTAATGTTAGGCTTTTTACCTTTGTAGAGCTCATAAGGAGTTTTCTTAAGCATGTGTCTAATCATAGCTCTTTTAATTATATAGCAAGATGTGTTTATAGCTTCAGCCCAAAAATATTTTGGCAAATTATTCTCACACAACATGGTTCTAGCCATTTCTTCCAAGGTTCTATTTCTTCTTTCAACTACTCCATTTTGTTGTGGTGTCCTAGGGGCTGAGAAGTTATGACTAATTCCTTGATCATTGCAATACTCGTCAAATCCTATGTTTTCGAATTCCTTGCCATGATCACTTCTAATGCTAGTTATTGTATACCCTTTTTCATTTTGAGTAATTTTTGTATAGGCTATGAATTTTTCTAAGGCTCCATTTTTTTAATCTTAAAAAGAACACCCAAGTAAACCTAGTGTAATCATCAACTATTACAAATCCATAGTGTTTCCCACCTAGACTAGTTGTTCTAGTTGGTCCAAATAAATCTAAGTGAAGTAATTGAAGAGGCCTAGTGGTGGATATAGCATTCTTAGGCTTAAATGTTGTCCTTTTGTGTTTTCCTTTAACACAAGCTTCACATATTTCTTCATAATCAAAGGATAGCTTGGGTAAACCTATGACTAGATCCTTTCTAGCTAATTTAGATAGCACATGCATGCTAGCATGACCTAGTCTTCTATGCCATAACCAAGATTCCTTTTTTTTGTCTACCATTAGGCATATATTTTCATTTTTGAGTTCATTAAGATAGACAATATATATATTACCTTGCCTATGACCTAGAAAAAGTACTTTGTTTGACTTAGGATCTACAACATGACATTTCATGCAATCAAAAATTACTTTGTAACCTTTGTCACAAAGTTGACTTATGCTTAGTAAGTTATGCTTTAGACCCCTAACAAGTAATACATTTTCTAATGAAAAATAGTCATTACCTATTGAGCCACTTCCTTCAACTTGGCCTTTGGAGTTGTCCCCAAATGTGACCTCTCCACCAACCTTTGATTTAAAAGAGTTGAAGTGGCTTCTATCTCCCATCATGTGCCTTGAGCATCCACTATCCAAGTACCATGCTTCCTTTGTTCTAGCTTTGTGGCCATGCTCAATTACCTACAAAAAGATTCCAACTCAAGTCTTAGGTACCCAAATTCTATTGGGTCCTTTGAGGTTAGTGAATGCAATTCTTGATCCCTTTGGGATCCATTTAGCTAATGCATTAACATTCTTGGAGTGAATTACTTCTTTTGGAATCCATATCCTTTTTACTATTTTTCCTTTAAGAGATCTCATTTTTATATTGCAATTATGTGATGCATGTCCCTTCCTATTGCAATATGAACAAGAAGTTGATAGTTTATTTATACTATTTCTAGCAACAAAGCTTTTAAGATGAGTCTCTCTACTTTTTGCATTATATCCTAACCCATTTTTGTCAAAGAATGCCCGTTGGGTCTCTAGCATGCTATCCAACTTTTGTTGACCCATGTGGAACCTATTAAAGGAATTATGTAGATTGCCATTTTTCTCTTTAAGATCACAAATTTCATGATTTGAAATTTCTAATTTCTTTTCGCATTCTAATTTGTCCCTTAGCATCAACTCATTTTCTTTTCTTAATTTGGATATTATCTTTTTATATTTCATGCTCATGCATTCATACTCTAATGCAAGATCATCAAAGGCATCTTGCAATTCATCAAAGGAATATTCATTGAGGTTTGAAGTTACCTTTTCATCCTCAATAGCCATAAAGCACAAGTTGGCAATGTCCTCATTTGAGTCATCATCGGAGCAGTCACTGTCGCTCCATGTTGCCACCATTGCCTTCTTTTTATGGAACCTATCATTGGACCTTTTAAGAAGATGGCAGTTAAATTTTATGTGTCCTGGTTTTTTACATTCATAACACACAATTGAATCTTTTCTACCTACTTCTTCTTGATCTCTCTTATTGTTTCTCCTATTACTACCACTAGCTCTCATCCTCATGAACTTGTTAAATCTTTTGGCAAACATTGTCATCTCAAGGTCCTCTTTACTACCACAGTCATTCTTAATCTCCTCTTGAGCAGTGGATTTTAGAGCAACTCCCACTTTCTTGGGTGGCTCTTCATTTCTTCTTAATTTCATCTCATAAGTGAGTAGAGATCCTATTAATTCATCTAAAGACAATGTGTGAGGATCCTTAGATTCCTCAATTGCAGTCACTTTAGCTTCCCATGATTTAGGTAAGCTATTTAATATTTTCTTGACCATTTCAATATTAGAGTATATCTTTCCTAAGGACTTTAATCCATTAATAACATCCGTGAATCTAGTGAACATATCACTAATTGATTCTCCTTCCTTCATCCTAAAAAGCTCATAATCATGTGTGAGCATCCCTACCTTAGTTTCCTTCACTTGGGTAGTACCCTCATGAGTTATTGCCAATTTGTCCCAAATTTGTTTAGCATTATCACACCCGGAGACTCTATTATATTCATTTGGACCTAAGGCACAAAATAATGTGTGCATAGCTTTAGCATTTAACTGAGCACATTTAATATCATTTGAATCCCATTCATCTTCTTCTTTAGGGATATCTCTTCCCTCTATTCTCTTTGTAGGGATTTGAGGTCCTTTAATTATGATCCTCCACACCTGATAGTCATTTGCTTGAATAAACAGCATCATCCTAGTCTTCCAGTAAGCATAATGTTCTCCATTGAACATAGGAGGTCTAACCGTAGAGTGCCCCTCTCCTACCAAACTAGTTGCTACATTGTTGTGAGCCATTTGATCGTTTCTAACTCTTAGGAAGTTGTTCCTATGTGATTAAAGAGTCCTAGCTCTGATACCAATTGTTGGCTCTACCGAGAGGGGGTGAATCGGTTTTCTAATGTTTACGGTAAATTTTAAATTAATCCTAATTTAATTAGCAAATGATAGTGAGCAATATAATAAAATTAAACAATTTAATGCAAGATAGGGAAGAGAGAAACAAACACAATCGCTTATAGAGGTTCGGCCAAACTCTTGTCTACGTCCTCTCTCCTTGACCCTCTTGTCAAGTGCTTTCTTTCTCTCCTTCAACAGAAGTTACAATCTTCCTTTTTCAGGTTAAGGAATAACCTCTCTACCCTTTGCAATACAAAGATGTATTCACCATTTTACAATTTTATCTCACTGAGGAACAATCCTCTTCTCTTCTAAGGTAAGGATGAATACAGAATCAAGCTTTTAGTGTGGGTAGGACAATTACAGCTTTTGCACTTAAGCTTATACAACAAACTCAATAAATGAGGAATGAAGACACAAGGAATGAAAGTATTAAACTCTTGAGAATGTAAGAAATGTGCAGCAATAGTGTCTCTCTTCTCATTGTCTTCAATGCTTGGTTAAATACTGAAGGATTGGTAGTTGGAGCATTAAATATTTTTCCCGTTGAGATTTTGCAGAAACTAGCCGTTGGGTACCTCCAGTAGAGTGCCAGATCGATCTGTCATTTGGCCAGATCGATCTCTTAGTTATAAATCCTGCAAGATCAAAGCACAATAACACAAGGAGATCGATCTCATAGGTTAGCAGATCGATCTGTTAATTTGAAAATGATAGGGGAGATCGATTTGTCGAATAGGCAGATCGATCTTCCAATCTCTCTGTTTGAGGCAAGATCGATCTTCAGATCGATCCGCCATGCAATCTCGTAGTGGGGAGATCGATCTCTCAATACCCCAGATCGATCTCCTTAGCTCTCTGACTTTGAGGAGATCGATCTCTTCCTTACCATATCGATCTCATAAGCTCTCTGTTTGAGTGTGGATCGATCTTACAGATCGATCTACAGTCTATGCTTTAAGGGAGATCGATCTCTTCCTAGATCAGATCGATCCCTCAACTCCAGTATTAGGCAGATCGATCTCTTAAGCCTTATAGATCGATCTCACTCTTCCTTAATACCTTTGTGCAGGTTCAAAGCTTGGCAGATCGATCTCATGTCTTCCTGAGATCGATCTCTCATCCAAGACAAACCCAGGAGATCGATCTCTCATCCAAGACAAACCCAGGAGATCGATCTCTCATAACCCAGATCGATCTCTCAACTATAAAAAACCCAGGAGATCGATCTTTCATAAGCCAGATCGATCTCTCATCAACAGAACTTTAAGTTCTGGTACTGATAACCTCTAAACATGTTTTTATATCATCTTTATATTATTGAATTTACTTGTTTTGTCATTTCAAAATACATTAACTCAACAGGTATGATAAAAAAACTCTAAGCTCTACTTTGTTAACAGAAACTCTGCGTAAACACTTTTTCTGACTTAAGCATCGGAGTGCGCGCACAGGGACAGATCCCTGCGGCTCTCTGACCTTTACTATTTTTACAGAATCTTCAGTACATTTGGAGAAGACGACAAGGAAGACTACATCAGCATCATTTCATTGTTGTTAAGAGCAACAACAATTGGCACCGTCTATGGAAAACAAACATAAAAGCCAAATTTTTTAGTAAAATTGTGAGAACATGTTCAACAGCAGCAGCGAATTTTGGGGAGGAGAATTCTGTGAGTCCTCCCAACGGACCTGTGAGAAGACATGAGCAGATTTGAGAAGGAGAGGGGGCTGCCACAATTTCCCTAGAGAAGTTTGAGGCTTTGAGATGTCAGAATGAAGAGGTTACTCAGGCACTCCAACGTCAAAATGAGTAGACAACTACAGCCTTAAGGGCCATGGTGGATTTCTTCAAAACTGCACTACCACAGTTCAGTCTACCCCCAGAAGTACAACACCTGGTGAGAGAGAATATCTCATGGCACACCTGTAAGACCCGAATTTAATTAAAATACGAAATGAATGAGTATTCGTGAAGGGAAGTCGGGTTAAATTAATCCCGAACACGTGTAAGGGCAAAACGGTCAAAAGATTAAAAGTCGGTATAAATTTGATAAGGAAATTTAATTAAAAATAATGGATTGAGAAATCTTGGTCAATAAAGGTGAAATAAATTTATTTCGGGTTAAATTGATCAAGATATGAATTTATAAGAATTAATCGGGATTAATCGGAATTTTTAATTCGAAAAATAATCCCGAAAAATAATTAAAAATTATACCGGGAAGCCAAAATAATACCGAGAAATTAATTTATAGACTAAATGAATAAAATATAATTTTTTTAAGATATTTTGAATATTCTAGACTAATTTAATCAATTAAATAATATTAAAATAAATTATTAAATAAAATAATAATTGTAAAAAAAAAAGAGAAATCTGAAACAATCGGGGAGAGAGAAGAAGAATGGGAACCGAGGGAGCTGCCCGCGCGTGGCCCGACCGATCCACTGCCACAGGCGACCGACGGCTCCGATGAACAGCCGAGCAGGAAGAGGAGAGGCCGACGAAGCTGTTGGCACCGGCGACGTGCGCCAAGGAGGCCGGAGATCGCCGAACGGAGAAAGAGAAGCCCGCGGGGAAAACGGAGTTGGTTCCGGCAATCCACGGCAGCTGAGCTCGAACGGCGGTACCGGTGTGATCGGGAGGAGAAGCCGGTCCTTTTGAGACTGGTATTGGCCGGCGAAATCGTCGGAATCCGCCGGATCGAGAGGTAACAGCCGCGGGGGAGAAGGAAAGATTCGTCGGCGATGGCTGCGTTTCGACTCCAGCCGAGGCCCGATCTTGGATGCCCAGGTGCAGACGCGTCGAACGGCGGTGGTGAGGCACCGGGAACCGGCCGGACGGCGCCGGAATGACCAAATGGGGACTGAACCGGCCGAACCGGACTGAATCGGCCAAACTGAATCGAACCGGACCGAGCTGAACCGACGGTCTGAACCGGTCCGAACCGGACTGAACCGGTTCAGCCAAAAAGAGGAGGAAAAAAAGAAGAAAAAGGGAAAAAGAAAAAGAAGAAAAATTGGAGAAAATTCCTATGATGCAATCGAGCTTCGGGTAAGTCGATAAGCGGTCAAATTGACCCGATTTAAATTTTAGAGTATTTAATTTAATTAATTTTGGGCCGAAAACTTACACGAAAAATTGTGGAATTGTGTAGCTCGACAATTGGCATCCAACGACAGCTCGAGACAGCCTCGAATTTCGTACTAGCATGGAATCTCGGGTAAGTGACCCTTATTTACGACAATTGTCTCGTTATGCGTGATATTGAGTTAATTTTCGCATAAATTGAATTAAATTATGGAAATTTAGATAATTGTCGTAAATAGTGAATTTAGCTATTCGAGAGCTAGGACGAGGCCCAATAAATTATTGGTGGGCCCAATGAGCCCAATAGGCCTCGATAAAGTGAAAATTAAGTGGTAAACGGGCTTAAGGCCGATTAAGGCCCATTAAGGTGCAATCGGGCCCAATAGGGGTGAACGGGCCCAATGATTTAAATTAAGCCCAGAAAGTATTAAATACAATTAAATTGTATAATATCTGACCTGAGGAATATTAATACGAAGTTTTGGGTATTTGATTGGGAGCATATCGGACTGCGCGACGAGACAACAGAGGAAAAGAAAAGGTCAGACTCGACAGAAAAATAAGGTAAGGGAATTCTGCGGACTGCTAGAGGTAACTTTACGCAATTTTAAGTTCAATTGCAGTCTTTAAAATTTATCTGAAGGGTCTAGAGGTCGAATAATAATTTTAGTGCCTCGAATGGGCAAATTACTAAAATACCCTTGTTAAGGGTAAAATCTATAAATTTAGGAAAAATTGGGAGGAGCAAGAACAAAAGGTTCCTGCTCATTCTGGAGGTATTTTAACACATGCATGAGTAGGCTGGCTCACTTTTAAAGAAAAATGCATAGCATTGCATACCTTTAACGATGTAATTTCTGTGAAAACTATTTGGAGATAACCGAGCCGCCTACGTGTTTTTATTTACATGTGACGTGCTAGAGCTCAGCTCGCACGATGTTTGATTTGTGTGATGCATGCATTAGTGCTGGAGCGAGAGCTCACACTAGAGTTTTACATCATAGGTGCTAGAGTATAACTCGCATCAGATTTCACATGCTTTTTCGTGACACGGTGCTAGAGTCTAACTCACACCATATTTTTACATGATTTTCAAGACAGGGTGCTGGAGTTTAACTCGCACCAGATTTTATAAGATTTTCATATGATTTATATACAGAGTGCTGAGCCTAACTCGCACTAGTTTTACTGGATTTGTGGAGTAGCGCTGTCTGCCCTTGGAGTCAGCCAAAAGGCCCAACAGGCTCAAAAGACCTCTTAAGTAGGGTGAGAGTGAGGGATGAGGTTGGCGGCCCTGTGGAGATGTAAAGCGGGCTCTGCCAATTTTACTTGATTTGATGAGAGTGCTGAGCATCGCTCGCACTGATTTTTATGAGAACATACGATGAGCCGTGCTTGGAGCATCGGGTAGACTGTGTCACCGATTTAATAGGCTCGCACGTGCGTTTTGAGACATGGCAATGAGTATTGAGAAACAAAACCTCTCTGTGGGAAGCAGGCTATTTGGGCTGGAGTACCTAGAGTGATATGGGTCCATGGAGTACGATGTACCGTGCAAGTAGCATGGAGTACGATGTACCATGGGGTATCTTCGGATACGGTATCTTTGTGATACGGGGTATCTTTGTGATACGGTATCTTTGTGATACGGGGTATCTTCGGATACGGCATCTTCGGATGCGTGAGATCGGATAAGACTGACGGGTTGGATTGACCCACCTCCCGAGCGGTTCCCGATCAGGGTGAGACCTCGCACACTGGGATCCGTGAAGCTAGAGGGACTCACGAGGACACATATTGGCCAGTCCTGGTTATTACCGATATACAGTTATTGCCTAGTCTCGTATCTTGTATATATATATATACATATGTTTTCGGATATCGATGCTTTCGAGAAACTCAATTTTCATGATTTTGTGTGAGTCAGGATCACCCGAAGGAGGGGTCGAGTCCTGACTTTATTGTGAAATTTTTAAAGAGAAAGAAATGATTTAAAATAATTGCATGTTGAATTTTCCGTGCAAACTCGATCTACATAACATCATAAGCTCATGTCATTTATTTTAAAATGTGTGGAGAAAGGGTGGTTTATGCATGGCACCACGTTCATGTAGGTAGTATGGTTACCTACTTGTTCGTAGGATTGCCTTACTGAGCTTGATGTGCTCACCCCTTTCATTTTCTCCCACAGATAATCTCCAGTTGAAGTTGCGACGACTCAGTACTGCATTTTGGATATCCGCTGCTGCCCATCAACATAAGGTATATACACTTGTACATATTGTATCTACATAAGTATAGCACAGTAACATGTTTGTAAGTAACTTTAGGGGATGTATAAATAATGTAAACAATTATAAATGACTGGAGAATAAATAAGTTAGATGGTAATGGTATGGTGGGACTGGCATTGACGTACAGCCCAATTTGTTAGTGGAGTGTGGTCACGATCAGAGGATAGATAAGAATTTAATAAAGAAAATAACAAAACGCGAAAAATTAACTCTGATTTTTGGGTAGTTCGGGTCGTGACATATAAAGGTGGTATCAGAGCAGCAATTGGTCTGATGTGTGTCAGTGTCAGTAATTAGAAAATTACATCCCCGTGTTACTGTGCTTGGTTAGATACAATAGTGTATATCGAGATGGGTTTTGACTAAGAAATGATCGAGAATGCAGGAATGCCTAATATGAGTCGCGTTAGATGAGATAGTGCACGAGGCAGAGGTCGTAGAGGTAGACCTGAGCCTGCTAGTCGTGCTGAGTTGACCTATGAGAATCAGAATGAAATTGGAATAGAGGCGAATGTTGAGAATGCCTCACAGAGTCCGACAGAGAGATCGGACAGTATTGAGAGACGCTTCGCGAGATTGAAGCGGAGCATGGGAATTATTGAGGAGCTAATTGCTCAGATTATGAATGAGATCAGAGGGCGCAACGGAACATTGGTGGAAACCCGCTCGACTCATCTTAAGTGTTAAACATCCATAGCTAAGATGAGAAATCTTATTGGATGTATTCCGGTGACAGGATATCCCGGACATGATTTAAAGGAAAAAATTTCTTACACTGCCCAGGAATACTAAATTGATTATGAGTATGAAACTTAGTTATATTCTTTGGCAGAATTTACCTCGACACTATGAACAGTGACAGTCGAGATGCCTAAAAGTTTATGGAAGGGCTCAGGTTTTCAATTAGAGTCCGATTGGCCCGTGAGATATTACTTATACCGAGGCAGTGCGCAGATTTACAGTTAGGTAAATAAGAACATGAATTGCACGCCTCTGAGATTGGGAAAGGTAGTGAGGGCTGAAATAGAGACAGAAAAGAGAATCGAGAAATGACAAAGATGTTAAAATGGGAAAATGGTAATTGGTAAAAGATTTAATTTGACGAGTTATGGGCTAAGATAATTGGTAAGGCCTCAGTGCATCCAATTTTGGCACTCTTGAGGGACATTGTGATTTGGAGGACCCCGACCTGCTATGAAGCAGTGTAGCAGTGTAAGCACTGTAAGCAGTGTGAGATGTGTAGTGGATACCACAGAAGGAGGGTCTATACCTACACTGTATTGATGAAAATGGCCGTTCAGTGTGGTAAGACGGACCATTGATTTTGATTACACAGAGTTGGGCGAGATCGCCCCACAGAAAAGTAAAGAGACAGAGAGAAAAACTTTATTGGTATAGCTGCAACGAAAAGGGAGGCAATAGCCGAAAAGAAAAAGGAAAGTAGACTGTTGGACGAAGGCGAGAGGATGTCTTGGACCAGGACACTATTGATGTTTCATGGATGTGGTGTAAGATACCACACTTGTTATGAATAATGAAGTACATATGTTCATTGATCCTGGTGCCACATATTTATTCATACCGCCTTCATTCACATATAAGTGAGTAAAAGGCATGAATGCCTACATCATTGGACACAATACTGATAAATGAGTACCCCAATGGAAGAGGATTAATTAACGGAATATGGATATAGAGATTTTAAGTTAAAAACAGGGGTGCAACAGTTGAAATTACAGGAGTAAAGGATTGTACTCACGGAATCAATAATGAAAGTTTTGTCATGAGGGATATGCGAAAGGAGAAAATCTTTAAGATAAGATGGATCATAAATACAAGATGTATTGGAGTAAGAGGCGTATGCTAGGTAAGAACATCTTTACGATATGAAGTCATTAGGATTGAAGCAATTAGTAGCAAATATAAATTGCGACCACATGGACTGGTATATAAAGTAAATGTGGTTAAGTCTGAAGGTTAATAAAGGTATTTCAAAATACCTCCCCGCCTGAAGACTTGACAGCGTCTAAAAGTATATATATATATAACCTATAACGTAAAATCGATCGTTGTAATAAATATCTTTAGCGTTAGGATACCTTTACTAAGACGATAAGAATATTAAAATTCGATAAATCATAAAAGTTAACATAGTAAAAATTTAATAAGAGCCGTTAAGATAAGAAAAGGAAATGACGCAGGTTAGTACCTGAAAACGTAAGCGATTTTGAAGTGATATTATACGCTTATGCGTAAATAAGTCAAGGATTGGACTGATTTGTAATCATCATTATTGATGATATGATGGGTGTAGTTAAAGTCCATGGCAAATTATAAGCAACAATTGGAAAATTGCTTTTACAAATGGGTTGTTGCGAGTTCTCAATATGGTCTACTTGGTTGACACGTTTAACTAAGAAAACGTGATCTTTAAATGAGATGATAAATAAGATGATAGATGTGACATGAATTTCGGTGTAGTGAAGTATGAACTGACCACCGTGATTAATTTCACCATACCCAATAGCTCAAGAGGTTCTCAGTGAGTATGGATACCTCGAAATAATGAAGGAGCTGTGTATTGATGTATAATGGGAAGATAGTCAATTTTGGAGTCAGACAACTCCTCGATTACAAAATAAACTATTTAACCCATGATTTAAAGTTGGCAGCAACAATATTTGTACCGAGGATATGGTACTATTATGTACACGGTGAGAAATTGTGGATATGCACTGATCATAAAGCCCGAGTATCTATTTTCACAGAAAGAGGCGAATATGAGAATACCTAGTGGGTTAGAGCTTCTGAGAGATTTTGATTTGTGAAAATTGTACCACCCAGGAAAGGCTAATGTGATGACTGATGCCTTGAGTAGAAAGAGCCTCGGGATGGTATTACATATGATGGTCAAGGAGCGTGAACTGCTAGAGCAGTTGTGAACCTCAGTATTGATGTGATCCCTTCTGATGATGACAGTGATTGTGTGACAGCTAGCCTGATGATTAGAACCGGATGAGAGTGCCCAGATTTGCCAGGCTTAGCGTGATGATCGGCATGATGTCGATAGTTTGGGTCAGATTCAGAAGGGTACAGTGACAGAGTTCACGAAGTATAATAATGAGTTACTGAGGATTTCGAAACAGTATAAGTGCTCCCCAGGACCACAGTTGATGAGATAGTAATTTTGTCAGAAGCTCACTCTTCAGGATATATGGTGCATACGGAAAGTAACGAATATATATATATATATATTAAAATCTCAAAAAGGGTATTGGTGGTCAGATGTTAAAAGAGACATGATAGAGATTGTGAAAAAGTGCCTAGTATGTCAACAGAATAAGGTAGAGTATTAAAAGTCTGCAGAGTTATTGCAGCACCTACCTATATTGACACGGCACGAAAAATGAGAGCAAGTCTCCATGAATTTTATGATGGGTTACAGAGAACCCAGGTGAATTACGAGGCTATTTGGATGATAGTCGATAGAGTGACTAAGTCTACCCACCTTATGGTTATGAAACCCCCAGATACTCAGAGTGTATATGAGGATTTATGTATAAGGAAGATTGTGGAACATTATGTAGCGTTCCAGGGAGCATTGTATTATATAGGGATTCCCGCTTCACTTCTTACTTCAGGGAATATTTTTCAGGAAGCCATGGGAACCCGACTGAGTATTAGCACAGCTTTCCGTCCTCAGACAGATGGTCAGTCAGAGAGGGCTGTACAAGTTCTGGAGGATCTGATGAAAGCGTGTGCCCTTGATTTTATAAGCTCCTGGAATGATCAGTTGTCACAAATTGAAGTCGCCAATAGCGACAGTTGTCATTCGAGTATTGGGATAACAAGATATGAGACAGTGTATGGCTGTAGGGGTTGTTCCCCAAATTGGATAAGAAAAAGTGGGTGACAGATAGAAATTATTTTAGACTTTGGATGATAAGTCTCTGAGGATGTTTAGTTAAGGATGAGAGATTAAGAACATCTCAGAGCAGATAGACAAGTATTGAAATTCACCTTTGGTGAATTAGTATGGTTGAAAGTTTCTCGTCCTAAGAGAATAAGGACATAGCGAGCCTTTGGAAGAAGGTAAATTGAGTTGTGCTGGATGAAATATTTTGAGAGATTGGACGAGTGGGAGATAAGACCTGTAAGGTGGTGTTATCACCTGAATTAACAGGCACCCACAATGTGTCCCAGCTTTTGATGCTTCGAAAATACTATCCGGATCCAGCATAGGTTATTGAATATGAATTCCAAAAGTTCAGTTTAATGCAAATATAAGTATATTGAAGAAGTTGATTCGGGCATTAAACAGGAAAGAGAAAGTATTGAGGTTTAAGATGATCTCCCTAATTAAAGTCCTTTGGTAGTAATACACTCCGGAAAAAGGTCACATAAGAATTTAAGAGTATGATACGATCGATGTACCCGGAGTTGTATATGGACTCATATGAATTGGTTCTAATTTGGAGGACCAAATTCCTTAAGTGGGGGAGAGTTGTAAGACCCGAATTTAATTAAAATACGAAATGAATGAGTATTCGTGAAGGGAAGTCGGGTTAAATTAATCCCGAACACGTGTAAGGGCAAAACGGTCAAAAGATCAAAAGCCGGTATAAATTTGATAAGGAAATTTAATTAAAAATAATGGATTGAGAAATCTTGGTCAATAAAGGTGAAATAAATTTATTTCGGGTTAAATTGATCAAGATATGAATTTATGAGAATTAATCGGGATTAATCGGAATTTTTAATTCGAAAAATAATCCCAAAAAATAATTAGAAATTATACCGGGAAGCCGAAATAATACCGAGAAATTAATTTATAGACTAAATGAATAAAATATAATTTTTTTAAGATATTTTGAATATTCTAGACTAATTTAATCAATTAAATAATATTAAAATAAATTATTAAATAAAATAATAATTGTAAAAAAAAAAAAAGAGAAATCTGAAACAATCGGGGAGAGAGAAGAAGAATGGGAACCGAGGGAGCTGCCCGCGCGTGGCCCGACCGATCCACGGCCACCGGCGACCGACGGCTCCGATGAACAGCCGAGCAGGAAGAGGAGAGGCCGACGAAGCTGTTGGCACCGGCGACGCGCGCCAAGGAGGCCGGAGATCGCCGAACGGAGGAAGAGAAGCCCGCGGGGAAAACGGAGTTGGTTCCCGCGATCCACGGCAGCTGAGCTCGAACGGCGGGTACCGGTGTGATCGGGAGGAGAAGCCGGTCCTTTTGAGACTGGTATTGGCCGGCGAAATCGCCGGAATCCGCCGGATCGAGAGGTAACAGCCGCGGGGGAGAAGGAAAGATTCGCCGGCGATGGCTGCGTTTCGACTCCAGCCGAGGCCCGATCTTGGATGCCCAGGTGCAGACGCGTCGAACGGCGGTGGTGAGGCACCGGGAACCGGCCGGACGGCCCCGGAATGACCAAATGGGGACTGAACCGGCCGAACCAGACTGAACCGGCCAAACTGAATCGTACCGGACCGAGTTGAACCGGCGGTCTGAACCGGTCCGAACCGGACTGAACCGGTTCAGCCAAAAAGAGGAGGAAAAAAAGAAGAAAAAGGGAAAAAGAAAAAGAAGAAAAATTGGGAAAAATTCCTATGATGCAATCGAGCTTCGGGTAAGTCGATAAGCGGTCAAATTGACCCGATTTAAATTTTGGAGTATTTAATTTAATTAATTTTGGGCCGAAAACTTACCCGAAAAATTGTGGAATTGTGTAGCTCGACAATTGGCATCCAACGACAGCTCGAGACAGCCTCGAATTTCGTACTAGCATGGAATCTCGGGTAAGTGACCCTTATTTACGACAATTGCCTCGTTATGCGTGATATTGAGTTAATTTTCGCATAAATTGAATTAAATTATGGAAATTTAGATAATTGTCATAAATAGTGAATTTAGCTATTCGAGAGCTAGGACGAGGCCCAATAAATTATTGGTGGGCCCAATGAGCCCAATAGGCCTCGATAAAGTGAAAATTAAGTGGTAAACGGGCTTAAGACCGATTAAGGCCCATTAGGGTGAACGGGCCCAATGATTTAAATTAAGCCCAGAAAGTATTAAATACAATTAAATTGTATAATATCTGACCTGAGGAATATTAATACGCAGTTCCGGGTATTTGATTGGGAGCATATCGGACTGCGCGACGAGACAACAGAGGAAAAGAAAAGGTCAGACTCGACAGGAAAATAAGGTAAGGGAATTCTGCGGACTGCTAGAGGTAACTTTACGCAATTTTAAGTTCAATTGCAGTCTTTAAAATTTATCTGAAGGGTCTAGAGGTCGAATAATAATTTTAGTGCCCCGAATGGGTAAATTACTAAAATACCCTTGTTAAGGGTAAAATCTATAAATTTAGGAAAAATTGGGAGGAGCAAGAACAAAAGGTTCCTGCTCATTCTGGAGGTATTTTAACACATGCATGAGTAGGCTGGCTCACTTTTAAAGAAAAATGCATAGCATTGCATACCTTTAACGATGTAATTTCTGTGAAAACTATTTGGAGATAACCGAGCCGCCTACGTGTTTTTATTTACATGTGACGTGCTAGAGCTCAGCTCGCACGATGTTTGATTTGTGTGATGCATGCATTAGTGCTGGAGCGAGAGCTCGCACTAGAGTTTTACATGCATAGGTACTAGAGTATAACTCGCACCAGATTTCACATGCTTTTTCGTGACACGGTGCTAGAGTCTAACTCGCACCATATTTTTACATGATTTTCAAGACAGGGTGCTGGAGTTTAACTCGCACCAGATTTTATAAGATTTTCATATGATTTATATACAGAGTGCTGAGCCTAACTCGCACTAGTTTTACTGGATTTGTGGAGTAGCGCTGTCTGCCCTTGGAGTCAGCCAAAAGGCCCAACAGGCTCAAAAGACCTCTTAAGTAGGGTGAGAGTGAGGGATGAGGTTGGCGGCCCTGTGGAGATGTAAAGCGGGCTCTGCCAATTTTACTTGATTTGATGAGAGTGCTGAGCATCGCTCGCACTGAATTTTATGAGAACATACGATGAGCCGTGCTTGGAGCATCGGGTAGACTGTGTCACCGATTTAATAGGCTCGCACGTGCGTTTTGAGACATGGCAATGAGTATTGAGAAACAAAACCTCTCTGTGGGAAGCAGGCCATTTGGGCTGGAGTACCTAGAGTGATATGGGTCCATGGAGTACGATGTACCGTGCAAGTAGCATGGAGTACGATGTACCGTGGGGTATCTTCGGATACGGTATCTTTGTGATACGGGGTATCTTTGTGATACGGTATCTTTGTGATACGGGGTATCTTCGGATACGGCATCTTCGGATGCGTGAGATCGGATAAGACTGACGGGTTGGATTGACCCACCTCCCGGGCGGTTCCCGATCAGGGTGAGACCTCGCACACTGGGATCCGTGAAGCTAGAGGGACTCACGAGGACACATATTGGCCAGTCCTGGTTATTACCGATATACAGTTATTGCCTAGTCTCGTATCTTGTATATATATATACATATGTTTTCGGATATCGATGCTTTCGAGAAACTCAATTTTCATGATTTTGTGTGAGTCAGGATCACCCGAAGGAGGGGTCGAATCCTGACTTTATTGTGAAATTTTTAAAGAGAAAGAAATGATTTAAAATAATTGCATGTTAAATTTTTCGTGCAAACTCGATCTACATAACATCATAAGCTCATGTCATTTGTTTTAAAATGTGTGGAGAAAGGGTGGTTTATGCATGGCACCACGTTCATGTAGGTAGTATGGTTACCTACTTGTTCGTAGGATTGCCTTACTGAGCTTGATGTGCTCACCCCTTTCATTTTCTCCCACAGATAATCTCCAGTTGAAGTTGCGACGACTCAGTACTGCATTCTGGATATCCGCTGCTGCCCATCAACATAAGGTATATACACTTGTACATATTGTATCTACATAAGTATAGCACAGTAACATGTTTGTAAGTAACTTTAGGGGATGTATAAATAATGTAAACAATTATAAATGACTGGAGAATAAATAAGTTAGATGGTAATGGTATGGTGGGACTGGCATTGACGCACAGCCCAATTTGTTAGTGGAGTGTGGTCACGATCAGAGGACAGATAAGAATTTAATAAAGAAAATAACAAAACGCGAAAAATTAACTCTGATTTTTGGGTAGTTCGGGTCGTGACAACACCTATGAGGAAGGTTAGCCCTCTGCAACGGCGAATTCAGGACAACTAGAATGGGGTCTGACGGGTAGCATGCAACTACTCAGCATCGACAGGACTCTGCCGCAGGTCTGAGAGAGATGAACCCTACCGTAGGGGTTAGGGATAGGAACCCTGCCGCGGGTCTAAGGGAGAACCCTGCCGCGGGTCTAAGGGAGAACCCTGCTGTAGGAGTCAGGAGTCAAGACCTATCCGCATGTCTGAAAGGGTTTAACCTTGTTGCATCTCTGAGGGAGAACCCTGCCGCATGTCTGGAGGACAACCCTACCGCATCTCTGAGGGAATACCCTACATCAGGGGCGAGGGAGATGACCCTTGTTGCAAGTCTGAGAGTGTTCACCCCTACCACAGCTTTGAGTAAGCACCCTGCCGCGAAGATGAGAGAGACGAACCCTGTCGCAGGGGTTAGAGACAGGAACCCTGCTGCAAGGGGCAGGAGTCAAGACCTATCTGCATGTCTGAGAGGGTTCAACCCTGTCACATCTCTAAGAGAATACCCCGTCGTAGCTTTGAAGGAGATGAACCCTGCCGCAAGTCTGAGGGTGTCAGACCCGTATTTTATGTAGCTTGTTTCTTATGATTCCTATATGTATGAACACTCTATTATCATAGATGAATCATAAGAAGAGTATTTACTAGATTTAAAGTGTACGTGAAATGATTTAACACTTATAAGCTACATAAAAGCATAATATGAGCTATAAGAGCCACAAGTTAAACGGAGTGGATTTGAATCATTCTGACTGAAGATGAGAACTTATAAAATGAAGATATAAAGAGATCATGAAGGAAAGTCAGTTTGATTTAAGCTCGAACACATAAAACAAGAGTAAAAAGCCAAAAAGGGGTAAAACAAACATTTTTAGCGAGTTAAGGTATTTAAGGTATTTCGGGTGTATTCACTTACCGAAAAAGGCCAAAACGTAAAGACGAGAGTGTAAAACATAAGATATGACACTTTTGAATTTTTGAGAAAAAATAAACTTGGTTAATAATTGAGGAAAAAGTCAACTTGGTCAATGATTAAGGAAAAAGTCAACTGTAGTTAAGGAAAGTAGACTTTTACCATAGTTGACTAACCATGGTTAAAAATTAACCTAAGTATGGAAAAAATTTTGGGGAAAAATATTTTTGGTCAGAATATAAGATAATCATCCCCGAAAGTAAGAAAAAATTATTCGGATGGATTCCGGATTAAATTTAATAGTTAAAAACGTAATGGACCAAAGTAAAGATTTTAAAGCCCATTAAGGTATACTAACTGTAGATCGAATTTCTTAGGTCCCTTAGACCAAATTGTTGGACCAATTGATAGGTAAAATATTTAGATAATTAAAGGCCCGAGGTATAGTAAAAATTTCAGCCCGAAATCCCATTAGGAAGGCCCAAACCGAGAGGCCCAATTGTAAGGCCCAAATGGATTAAAATTAAGCCCATTAGTTAAAGGTAAACATTACTAATTTGGTAACCATTACCTAAACTTTTTGAAAGTCAAACTTGATGGCTGGAAAGTAAGGCTTAATGACTAAGTAAATGGCTTATAAAATCAGCCACCACATTATCTTCTTCAACATATCATTTTCGGCTAGAAGAAGAAATCATTAAAACACATTTATCTAAGCTTTCTCTCACTAGAAATCACTAGGATTTAGGCATATTTGGAACTTGCAATCTTCATGAAAGTTGTTCCAAATTGAGAGGAGAGTGACATATGTTGGAATCGGCTATCAAGGAGCCATAGTGTGCAAACCGTGAGGCTTCAAAGTTTCGGCCAAGTGTGAACACAAGTACTAGGTATAATTTCAAGCTTTCAAATTCATATATGTTAATGTATGAATGATTTTAAGTATACTGGTATATGTTTTAAGCATTGAAACATATGAAATCACTATGAACATGGTATGACCGAGAGTGAGTAGTGATAAATTTATGAATGCCCATATGATTATAAGGCATAAATGAGTTGATGTACATGTGGTCATGATTATGGTATAGTTAGAATTAATCAATTTGATTAATTGATACATGAATTTAATTGGCAATTAAGGTGTTTGATAAAATGCCTAAATGAACTAAGTGAAGCTTAAGAACATTGTCAACCAAGTGTTTGTGAAAATCCCTAAATGAATTGGCTAAACAAATGGACATGGACGGTATGCCATGGTGTGACCGACGGCATGGGATGCTCTCGACCATGGCATGTGTCTGAGAGGTCCAATGGGCCAAGCCCAATTGGTTTCGACCCAATGTGATGTAATGGGTCTCGGATAAGCCCAATAAGAGTTAGTGGGCCCCATAAGCCCAATAGGCACGAAAATGAATAGTAAAATGGAAATAAGCTTAAGGCATAGTTAGGCCCAAAGGTGTATTAAAGTCCATTAAGTGAAATAGACTGTATTTAATGTGAAATACAGTAAGAAAAGTGTAATTAACCTGATAAATGGTTATATACAGCTCCAGAGATTAGTGGAGGAGCGAATTGGACTGCTGGATCGAGTAGCGTTGAGAAAGTAAAATTTCTCGAGTGATTGCATGTAAAGGACTTTTGTGAGTAGTTAGAGATACCTGCACATATTTTCGTATACTTTTACATTCACTTAAAAACTCTGAGTGTCAGAGAAAATGAATAATAATTATTGTGACCCAATAATGGCAATTTATGATTTTGCCCTTAGTTAGGAAAAAAGTTGTAAAAAGCATAGAAACCACCATTTTGAATGTTTTTACTACTGTTTATCAGAAGGTGAGGTAGATGGGCCAATGTTTTCATGGTTGATGAGAAATAACACTCTTTATAGTGTTGATTTTGATATTTTGAAAATCATTCCTTTTTAAAGAGTCATCTATCGAATTATATGAGAATAAATCATGCTAGAACACAGCTCGCACTTGATTTCATATATTTTTCACATATATTAGTGTTGATGTATGATTCGCACTAGATTTTCATGACATGCATGATAGAGTGCTGGAGTTATTACTCGTACTCAGTTTTATATGATTTATGCATGATAGAGTATAAGAGCATTGCTCGTACTCAGTTTTATATGATATGCATGACAGAGTGCTAGAGCGAATTGCTCGTACTCGAATTTTACATGAGATGCATGAAAGAGTGCTAGAGTTATTACTCGTACTCGATCCTTCATGATTTATACATGACATAGTACTGGAGCTATTGCTCGTACTTGATTTGATGAGTTTTGTGCATAGCATGGTACTGGAGCTATTGCTCGTACTTGATTTGAAATATGAACTATGCATGACCTAGTTGCTGGAGGTTTACTCGCATTAGAGTTGAGTTGTGATGTGAAACAGTGTTTGAGCATAGTGTCGACTATGAGTCGCGCTCAAAGGCGCGCACTGTATTTTATGTGATATATAAGACATGTTGAAAAACCATTCTTGATTTTCTCGTGTAGACTGAGTGTCACACTATGAGATGTTCACATGTGGATTTAGAGACGTGGTACTTATTTTCCATGGTATGAGGGTTAAGACCTATGGTAGGCACCCTGACTGTGATGTAGGGTCCACGGAGTACGTTGTACCGTGCGAGTGGCATGGAGTACACTGTACCGTGTGGTGTTGTGGAGTTGAGGAGTTCATAGCTGACGGTTGAGATGGACTGACCTCCCTCCCGTTGCAGCAGTGATTGCCCCGCACACCGAGTACTGTGTAGCCTGGGATCACCATTATAGGATATGGTCATAGTCCAGGATATTATTGCATTTCACCACAGAGTCTCGCATGATATATCACTTGATTGATTAATTTTATACTGATAGACCTGAGGGATGGATCGGAATCTGATTGTTGTGTTGTGAATGATTTAAATGCCATATTTACTGTGATTTGAATATAAATGACATGATTTATCTAAAGGCATTGTGATATTATAAAGATGCATTATTTTGCACTACAGGCCTACATATGAGAACGCAAGCATGATTTCTGTACATGAGATTTAATCTATACAAGTATATATATATATATATATTTTAAAGCCGAGGGAGAGAAGGGGAGATTCGACGAAATCTGGCGCTGATCGACCCCAGCCCAGGCCAAAAGAACGTTCCCCAAGCGGAGACGCGTCGAACGGTGGCCGAATAGCACTGAGAACCTGCCGCCAGCGCCGATAACGATAAAATTACCCCTGAACCGGTTCAATGTGAATGGGGCTGAACCGGTCTGAACCGGTTCAGCAGGAGAGAGAAAGAGCATAGAGAAAAAAATTTGAAAAAAAAAATTCGGTGATGCCCCGAGTTTACGGATAAACCAGTAAGCGATCGAAATTGATCGATTTAACTTTCGAAAAATTTATTTGAAATTATATTTGATCGAAATTGATCGAGGTTAAATATATGAATGTGTAGCGTGACAATAGACGACAAATGTGAGTTCGATCGAGTCTCAAATTTTAAGCCATCACGAAAACTCGGGTAAGTGAATCTTACTTACTATAACTTGTGTAGTTATACGAGTTATGAATTAATCGCATAAGTTGCGGATTAACTCTGTATAAAATGTTTTATGTTAGAAAAAGCTTAAGATGGCGTGATGATAATGTTAATAGGCCCCATAGATGACCTAATAATTGTTAATGGGTCTAAGGAGCCCAATGGGTCGTGACAGAATAAATAGTAAAGTCGAAATGGGTTTAAAATAGAGTTGGGCCCAATAAGAGGCAACGAGGCCCAATAAGAGTAATTGGGCCCATTTGATAAAATAGACTGTATAGAAAAGGATAAATGAGTTATCCGAATTAATTAATGCAATTGATAACTATCTGTAGCTCCAGGAGATATATTCGGAGTCGGATAGACTGATTTACCGAAAGTGGAAAAAGTTGAAAAAGTGCATTCGACTAGATTCCAGATAAGGGATCTATGCGAGCTCTTAGAGATAGTTGTACGTATTTTCATCGTCGTTTACATTCACTTAAATTCTGTATTGAGTATGGATATGAAATTTCTGGATAGTACCCAAATATGGAAAAATTTCTAAAATACCATTAGACCCAAGAATTTTGGAAATGCATAAAGTGCATGAAATCCATGTTTTCTTTGTGAAAAAGAGATTTTTGTGAAGTTGAAATGATAGACTGACTCATGATTTGACTGTATACATTAAATTGCACGTTTTTCTAAAGTGTGATTTGATTGACGAGTGATTTTATGGGATGTTACCCTCTCACTCTATTTTGTACCGTTTTGCATATCGCACTCGATTTTAAGTACCACTATGATGGAAAATAGAGCCAACTGTCTATTTTGTGTGTGTGAAATCGTGTTGGAGCTATGATGAGATCTATAGATTTATCCAGATCCGCTCGCACTTGATTTTAGTATGACATATGTACAGACCGTGCTGGAGCACTGCTCGCATTGGATTCTGTTGTGATTTGTGATTTAGATCATGCTGGAGTCCTCATGTTGACTGTGTGTCACACTGACTTGCTCGCACTAGATCTGAGACGACAGGCTATGGTTGATAATTTATTTGGTTGGGGTGGTGAGCTTGTGACTCAAGCACCTACAACTGTGTGGTAATTATACTATGGCTCACGGAGTACGTCGTACCGTGTAGACAACATGAAGTACATTGTACCATGCAACTATGGGATGTGAGGTTTGCGTCTTTGGACTCAGACATGCTGTGTCATTGCTCTGATTTGTGATAGTCCTTAGATAGGAGCCGATGGATAGACTAATCCCCTCCTCGGACTCAGAGACACCCTAGCACACCTGACCCGTGATAACTTGTGGGTCTTGGACTTTGGCCAATTGTCCCTTGGATTTGTGTGGATCCCTGCCTAGTCTCACCTATTTTTATTGGTTTCGGTAATGAAACTAATTGTGATTTGATTTCTGTGATGAAACCATTTGAAATGAAAATATGATTTAAATGTGAGTTTCAATACTAAACACATAAATATTTTACTCTAAACGAGAGTTGATATTCGGTTTTATGGCATTAAATTGCTATGTGTTTTACTATAATGGTTTTGTGAATGTCATGGGTTTTTCGGCATAAACCATGCATTATGAGCATCGTAGATAGTATGATTATCTACCTGCTTTCATATATTAATGCAAGTGTTTTGAAAAGTAAATGCATTTGTTTTACAAGATGATAAAACATGCATTATAAGTATCGTAGATAGTGTAGTTATCTACCTGCTTTCATATATTTCTTACTGAGCGTGTTATGCTCATCCCTTTATTTTTCCCCCTCTACAGAGCATTTTAGTAGAGTGTATAAGCTGCGTCCATCTTGCGATCTTTTACATACAGCTATCCAGCAACATCGAGGTATACACACATATACTTTTTGTATCTGAATAATAGTGTACAATGTATATGAGGGATATATATGTAAGGTAATGTAAGCAAGTTTCTAATTATGAAATAGTAACTTTATGAGCTTCCGCGATGTTAGTGCCTAGGACGAAAGCATTGCCTGTTATGCATATATATAATATATGAAACTGAGTGATAGATATTGACTCACAGCCCAACAAGTGAAGTGTGGTAAGTTCGCGAAAAATTTGTAGTAATTTTTGAGAAATTGGGTCGCGACATGCTTATTGTGACTTTCATTCCGCTCATGGTCATCCTATTTAGAGATGCAAAGATTTGATTAATCAGTTAGAAAAGCTGGCTTGATATGGGAAAATTAACCGCTTCCTGTGGAGAAGTGAAAAGCCTCGTTACCTTCCACGAGATCGAAGGGATGATCGTCCGTGGAATAGACAAAATAATGATAGAGGGAGAAACAGGCAAAGAAATGAAGAAGAAACTAGGCCAGACCCCTGAGGCAACCGGCTGGATAATGAACCCACTAGCTCGACTATAAATGTTATTGCAGTGGGAGAATCAATGGCAGGAAGTTCCTCTGCTTCTCGCAAAAGTTACGCGAGACAAGCGTATCAGATTCATGTTGTGATGAAAGAAAAGGCGGATGAAGAACCCATTATGTTCACTCCGACAGACAAGGGTGATATCCTCATACCTCATGACGATCCCATGGTGATATCAACAGTGGTGGCAAAACATCCTGTGAGCAGAATCTTGGTAGACAATGGAAGTTCGGTGAACTTAATCTATTGGAATTGCTTTAAAAAAATGAATGTATCAGAAGATAGATTAAGACCCGTTATGACGCCACTGTACGAATTTACGGACGAGAAAGTGAAGGTCGTCGGGTCTATAGAGTTGCCTATGACTCTAGAGGAAAGCCCAAAGGATGTGACTCGATAGGTATTGTTCATGGTTGTAAGATCAACCTTAGCTGCTTACAACATGATCTTGGGAAGGCCTGTACTAAATGATATGAGGGCGATAATATCTTCTTACTACCTATTAATAAAGTTTCTACTCCTAACGGAGTCGGACAAGTACAAAGAGATCAAAAGAGGGCTCGCACATGTTATATCGCCTCTACCGCAGGTAAAAGGATATAAAGAAAGGAGACATTGTATGTAGCTGACCCTCTTAAGCCTCAGCCTATTGAGGAAACGAAAGCCATTGAGATGATCAAAGGGGATAAAGAGAAGAAGGCGTTCATAGGGACTCAACTGGATGAACAAACAAGGAGAGAGATAGCAGAATTCCTATAAAGAAACTCTGATGTCTTTGCTTGGACCCCAGCTGATATGCCTGGGATTAATCCAGAAGTGATTTGCCATAGACTTAATGTTTCACCCGGGCATAAGTCTGTCAAACAAAAGAAGAGAAATTTTACCCCGGAAAGATAAAAGGCGATCATTGAGGAAGTTAATAAACTTTTAGAAGCTGGGTTTATTAGAGAGGTTTACTACCCTGAGTGGTTGGCCAATGTAGTAATGGTGAAGAAATCTAATTGGAAATGGCGAATGTGTGTGGATTTCACCGATTTGAATAAAGCTTGCCCAAAGATTCGTATCCTCTGCCCCAATTTGATAAGCTTGTGGATGAAACATTAGGGTACGAACTCCTTCGTTTTCTAGATGCTTTCTCTGGGTACCATCAAATTATGCTTCATTCAGAAGATGAAGAGAAGACTTCCTTTATAACTGACGATAGAACATATTGTTATCGGGTAATGTCATTCGGTTTAAAAACGTTGGGGCCACATATCAGCGAATGGTGAACAAAGTCTTTAAGAATCTCCTAGGAAACACTATAGAAGCCTATGTGGACGATATGATTATTAAAAACAGAGCAGGAGAGTCTCGCATTCATCAGATGTCTAAGGTATTTGATGTGTTGAGGGAATTCAGTATGAAGCTAAATCCCAATAAATGTTCATTCAGAGTTAGATCTGGAAAGTTCTTGGGATTCATGATCACTAATAGGGGGATTGAAGCAAACCCCAAAAAGGTGCAAGCAATCATAGATATGAAGCCACAAACCACAGTGAGAGAAGTTCAAAGACTGACAGGCAGAATAGCAGCTTTGAACCGATTTTTGTCAAAATCTATAGAAAGAAACTTGTTGTTCTTCAAAACTCTATAGGGTGGAAGGAATTTCAAGTGGACAGATGATTGCCAAAGAGCTTTCGAAGACTTGAAGGAATATTTGAAGCAGTTACCTTTATTAACAAGGCCTTTGGAAGAAGAACATTTGTATATGTACTTGGGAGTCGATGAATTCGTCGTCAGTGCGGTACTGCTGAAAAAAGACGAAACAGTGGATCGTCCCATCTATCATGTGAGTAAGATTCTGCTAGACTCGGAGACCCCTTATCCGCTAGCCGAAAAGCTAGCATTGGCCTTTGTGATGACCTCTCGCAAATTGTATCCTTATTTTCAGGCACACCTCATTTCTGTCATAACGGATCAACCGTTAAGGCAAATTCTTCAGAAGCCCGAACAATCAGGGAGATTGGTGAAATGGGCAGTAGAACTCGGAGAGTATGATATTACGTTTCAGCCCAGGTAAGCCATTAAGGGACAAGTTTTAGCAGATTTCATAGTAGAATGTATTAGGTCGAGGGGCAACATTGAAAAAGAAACTCGGTCGTGCCTACTGTATGTTGACGGAGCGTCGAGCGCAAATGGTAATGGGGCCGGTATAGTCTTGGTGTCACTAGAAAGGAGATCTTTAGAATATTCTTTGCGCTTTGGGTTCCCTAGTTTAAATAATATAGCAGAGTATAAGGCTCTTGTTGCTGGAATGAAGCTGGCAGAAAGGTTGCAAGTTCGCCACCTAATGGCGTATAGTGATTCTCAATTGGTGGTAAACTAGTTCCATGGACAGTATGAAATTCGAGAGCCAATGTTGGTCCTTTATCTAAAGAAAGTTCAATCACTAGCTCAAACTTTCGAAAACTTTCAGTTGATACAAATTAACCGGTCTGAAAACACACATGCAGATTCATTATCCAAATTAGTTTCTTCTAATGAGACCGAAGGAAGAACGGTCAAGGTGGAAAAACTTGAGCGGCTTAGCATTGAAGAAGTCGAAGTGTGTAGCATTGAGATGGGGGACGATTGGAGAATCTCATTCAAACAGTATCTCACTGAAGGTACGCTCCCACAAGACAAGGAAGCAGCTCGTCGTTTAAAGATACAAGGGGCGAAATTCACACTAATAAACGGGGAGCTGTACAAGAGGGGGTATTCATCACCCTTGTTAAAGTGCTTGGGGCCAGAACAAGCAAACTATGTCTTAGCTGAGGTACATGAAGGAATTTGTGGTGAACACTTGGGAGCTAGAGCCCTTGCCTCTAAGATATTACGGTCGAGATTCTATTGGCCGACGTTAAAAAAAGATGCGATGGATAAAGTCCACAAGTGTGACAAGTGCCAAAGGTTTGCACCAATAACAACGGTCCCAATGGCTCCGCTCCAAAGTACGGTACAACCAACTCCCTTTGCATAATGGGGGTTAGACATTCTAGGACCCTTTCCATTAGTTACGGGTTAAAGAAAGTTTTTGTTGGTAGCTACCGATTACTTTACAAAAATGGATTGAGACAAAACCTTTAGCTACAATCACAGAGAAGAAAATTGAAGCAATGGTATGAAAAGATATTATATGTACGTTCGAAATCCCACTCGTCTTAAATGCTGACCATAGAAAGCAGTTTGACTGTGACGCCTTTCGTGAGTTCTACAGACGCCTTGACATTCAGCTAATGATTTTCTCTGTTTCATATCCTCAAGCTAACGGACAAGCCGAAGTTAGCAACTGAACCATCCTTCATGGGTTGAAAACCAGACTGGATAAAGCTAAAGGAGCATGGGTGGATGAGTTTCCTAGTGTCTTATGGGCATATCGCACCACTAGTCGAGTATCAACTGGAAAAACGCCGTTTAGTCTGGTATACGACACTGAAGCATTGATTCTCGTGAAAATTGGAGCACTTTCACCCAGGGTAGTACCTTTAGTGGAAGAAGAGAATTCGTAAGGGCTAAGGGAAAACCTAGATCTGCTTGATGAGCATAGAGAGGTTGCCGCTATCCGACTGGCATCCTACCATCAAAAGGTAGCTAACTACAATAACAGTTAGACCGATGTCCGAGGGAGATTTGGTGCTTAGGAAGTCGCACATCACCAATGTCTTGAGGGAGGATGAAAAGTTCAGAGCCAACTGGGAAGGCCCATATCGAATCAGACAGAGGATTAGGCCCAACACTTGCATCCTGAAAACTCTGCACGGGAAGAAAATATGGAAGACATGAAACTCAAACCACTTGAACTTATATTGGAGTTAACTATTATGTCTTCTTTCCAATTTTTTATATTCTCGCATTATTATCTGTTTATTTTAAATGCATTGTGACAAGATACTATTATATGATCATTATGCAAATTACTTCTTTATTTTCCTATTATATCTTCAACATTTATGAATATGAATCTTGTGACAAAAAATAGATAAGCCGTAAGAGCCTGAGGTGCGATAACGTCACTGTGGCCAGGCGTTGAAAATGTATAAGCCGTAAGAGCCTGAGGAGCGATAGCGTCACTATGGCTAGGCGTTGAAGACAAATAAACCATAAGAGCCTGAGGCGCGATAGCGTCACTGTGGCCAGGCGTTGGAAACGTATAAGACGTAAGAGCCTGAGGCGCGATAGCATCACTATGGCCAAGCATTGAAGACAAATAAGCCATAAGAGCCTAAGGCACGATAGCGTCATTGTGGCCAGGCGTTGGAAACGTATAAGCCGTAAGAGCCTGAGGCGCGATAGCATCACTGTGGCCAGGCGTTGAAGACAGATAAGCCGTAAGAGCCTGAGGTGCGATAGCATCACTGTGGCCAGGCGTTGAAGACAAATAAGTCGTAAGAGCCTGATGCGCGATAGCGTCACTGTGGTCAGGCGTTGGAAACGTATAAGCCGTAAGAGCCTGAGGCGTAATAGCATCACTATGGTCAGGCGTTGAAGACAAATAAGCCGTAAGAGCCTGAGGTGTGATAGCGTCACTGTGACCAGGTGTTGGAAACGTATAAGCTGTAAGAGCCTGAGGCACGATAGCATCACTGTGACCAGGCGTTGAAGACAGATAAGCCGTAAGAGTCTGAGGCGCGATAGCGTCACTGTGGCCAGGTGTTGGAAACGTATAAGCCGTAAGAGCCAGAGGCGCGATAACGTCACTGTGGCCAGGCATTGGAAACGTATAAACCGTAAGAGCCAGAGGCGCGATAACGTCACTGTGGCCAGGCATTGAAGACAGATAAGTTGTAAGAGCCTGAGGCGCGATAGCGTCACTGTGGCCAGGCGATGGAAACATATCAGTCGTAAGAACCAGAGGCGCACTCGCATCATGGTGGCCAGGCATCAAAAAAATGTATGTTTACATGCGTAATTCTTTCTAAAAGTTTACACATTTTATTAAGAATTTAGGGAGCATATATATATATATATACGACGTATACAGATAGATGATGATAGCAAGAGTCAAATAAATACATGCATTAAGAAAAAAAAGGAATAAACAATATTTATTATTAAAAAGAATAAACAATTTTTATTAAAATCTAAAAAATTCATAACAATAGAATGATTTGTTACAATAAAAAATTAAAAAAGAAAAAGAAACCAATCTCCGTGATCAGACTTCTGGCACCGGTGGCTCCTCACCATCTAATCCATCAAGGGCATCAATTGGCTCAGGAGCATTATTTGGGCTTAGAGGCTGCCAAGGTCCAGTCAGGTTAGCCAAGTCATCCTGAGCAGCTTTCATCAAAAACTCATCTGCTGGCTCAACATAGGGCTCATATTTAGTCCAATATGGAGCCTCGAACAACATAGCTTCCGGCGTATATAGGAGCTCGGGGAACTCTTCGCCCTCCCTATGCTTCTCCAACCAAGATCGGGCGAGATAAAAACCATACTTCACAAACCCCGCGGAGTAGTCCTCTTTCCGCCTAAAGCAACTTTAGAGAGTCGATACTCCCTCACGGCTTCTGCCTTGATACGATCAATCTCAGTTTAGCCAAAAGAAGCAAAAGGTCGACTCTCTAAATCTATGATATGTTGCTCTAACTCCTGACTGCGATCAGCTAACCCGTTAAAACTGGTGAAAAGAGAATCATATTTGGACTGCAAATTTTCTAGCTCAGTTTGCTTCTGTTGAAGATCGTCATTAAGTTTGCTAGACCTAGTTGTCTCAATGGTAAGATCCCTCTTGACGAGCATCAAGTCTTTAAGAGCTTATGAAAACTATTCTTCTAGATATCGCACCACCCCTGGTAGCCCAGATAGTTGATTATTAGCGTTCTCCAACTCCATGTTCCTATCCCTCAGTGCCTGGAGCTCTTTTTCAGTCCGATTACGGTAAGCTTGATGTTGAGCATTATTGACGATGGTCCTTTGAGTAGCCTGAAAAAAAAACATGAAAAGTTAAAACTCAAAATAAGGCGAAAAGAAATATAATGAACGAGAATCAAAAGATTACCCTCATTAGCTCTAAATCAGCTAAGTCTTCTCCCTCTGAAAAATTCTTAAATAATTGAGGTTCGTCTTTGGGAAGGATGGTGGCCCAGCCTAATCGAGATGCTACCTCGGGCGTTTCTAAAGTATCATTGTCAAGCACTCCAGGGTATACTCAAAATTCTGATCCCTTCATCGTGTAGCCACCATCCACTCGGTATGACCTCTTATCTACAGGACCTATCTTAGGAAGAATATGTTTGTTTGCCATAGCAGATTCAACGTATAAGTGTCTCCGGTTCTTTCGATTTGGTGAGGTCATATTGCATTCAGCACAATCTTCGGACTGAGACCGATCCGAGGGGTTGAAGTTCTTCGAGAATGCGAAGAAGCCTTCCCTTTACCTCGAGAAAGGTCTCTTGACCCTCCCTCCTAAAATTGAGTCGAAGCTGGAGGAGCGGTTGCCTATCTGGAAGGAGGAGTCTGAACTCGGGATACCAGAGGCGAAATTGACATATCTCCGAAATCAGTAGCTATGGAACGAGGTCTCTTCTCAGTGGGTTCACTAGACGAACCCTCTTGCGTCCTCTGATGAATCAAAGCACGTCTGACGCTGCTCAGTTCTGCAAAAAAAGAACCCACAAAATTGTTAAGATCGTCACATAAACGAGCAATTTATAATTTTAAAGCATAAAAGGGTTACTTTCAGAAGAGTTAAGATACTCCTGAAGGGACTACGTTTAACGTTTCATCATCTGGGAGGACCATAAAAGTGGAACCAAACCCTTCCCAGCCGCTCAAATCATCTAGAGGATCACATTCAGGGCTGGATTCCCTATTTGTAGGATTTGGTTCAGAAGGAACGAATGGTGGAGGATTTGGAGAAATAGAAGGATTGATGGCATGAACACTTCCCATACCCCAATCAACAGATGCTAAATTTTCAGGTGACGGGAAGTTATAAAGGTTAATTGGCCTGTCGACTAATAGCTCGTTGATAGTTGAAGACAATTATCTCCTAAGAGTAGTAATACGAGAACCTTTAGGGATATTATGCTTGGCTTCCCATCGAGTAGGGAAGTTAATACCTTCAGGTACCTCTACAACAAACCATTCCGACTCGAACTCATAGAGTTTGTTGGGAAGTTTTTCAAATAATCTGTTTTCAAACCCAGGTTCGGATACCCTTTGAATAGAATAAGGAATTAAGCCAGAACTACCCCGAAACCTGAAAAAAGTATAAAATAAAGGGAGAGAATGAGGAACACCCCTCATTTGGCAATGCACGGTAAAACCAATTAATTGCATCTAACTATAAGGGTGTAACTAGCCTGGAACGATCTCTCGTTCCCTCAAAAAAGAAATCTCGAAATCGAATATTGGGAAACGAAAACCTAACTCTAAAGATATCCTAAAGATAGCCACTCTGCTCGATACGCTATGTACACCCCTCTCTTCAAGACTTGGAAGCCTATAAAAATACCCTTCGGGTAATGGGAACCTATGCCTAATATCTTGGAGGTCAACCTCTGTCAAACTCAATTTAAGCCCTAACTCCATATGCTTTCCTACACTGTGACTTGTCATCCTAGACCTAAAAAAGAATGCGAAACAATCCTAAATGTGACAGGGTTGAAACTCAGAGGTTTAGTGGCAGAGTTTTGGAGCAGACCTGCGATAAAAGATTTGCGGCAGGATATGCCGATTCGGCGACAGGGTGTGATAAGAGGCGATAGAGTATACGATCGCGACAGGGGTATGCCGGGTCGTTCGACAGGGGGTGTGCTAGGAGGCGACAGAGTATGCGATCGGGGTAGGGGTATGTCGGGTCGTGCGACAAGGTGTGTGTTAGGAGGCGACAGAGTATGCGATTGCGGTAGAGGTATGTCGGGTCGTGCGACAAGGATGTTATAGTAGGCGATAGAGTTTATGTCGATGAGCGATAGAGTATGGCGACAAAGGTATAAAGCGACAGAGGTATATGGGCTACAGAGTAAGTTGTGGTGACAGAGGTATAGAGCGACAGAGTAAGGAAATGCGACAGAGGTATAGGGCGACAGAGTAAGGAAGTGCGACAGAGGTATGGCGACAGAGTAATGAAGTGCGACAGAGGAATAGGGTGACAGAGTAAGAAAGTGCGACAGAGTTGCGATGGATTTCGGGTAGGAATGCCTCAGTGTTGCGACAGGGAGTGTCTTAATGTTGCGACAGAGTAGCGATAGAAATTTGGTAGGGTGCAACAGAGTTAGCGACAGAGTTGCGGTAGTGGTACAAATAGTTTTCCTAAACTATCTGGCGACTTACCTTTATATAGTCGCGGTTGAGATGGCTGAAACGTCGCAAGAACTTAAATGTCTCTCGGGAATAAAACGTTGCGTCCTTAATAGCTAACCCAGGAAGACAATTCTTTTATTATACTCTCCCATAGGGAATTTCCCTATGGAAGAGTGGGGAGCAATTGATAGAGGTGATTTACCTCAAGCCCAATCGCGTGCCTGGGCCTCCGAATACGAAAGACCCAAAACAATAAAATTTCGACCCCAAACAACTATGAGTCCTGAGCTTATTGAAGCCACACAGTGGACATCTATAAATACCCCACAAGTATGATCAAAAAACCATAAGCTCTACTTTGTTAACAGAAACTCTGCTTAAACACTTTTTCTGACTTAAACATCGGAGTGCACGCGTAGGGATAGATCCCTGCGCCTCTCTAACCTTTACTATTTTTGCATAATCTTCAAGAGAAGACGACAAGGAAAACTACATCAGCATCATTTCATTGTTGTTAAGAGCAACAACAATTTTTAATAAATCAAACAGAACCTTCATTCACCAATATATAAGTGTTAACCACCGGAACTAACATAAACAGGTAAGGATGGTGGAAAGATAAGAGTACTTTACCAGGGGCTAATTCCCTTTACCAGCATTCTACTTCAGAGAAAATCCTGTTGGCATCCGATATTCTTTCCTAACTGTATACTGTAATAAACCCAATTACAATTAGGATGATCAGATGAAACTATATATATCCAGTTATGCTTCCATCTACTGCTTCTTCATTCAACTATTCCAAGTATGAATAGAGGGACTGATAAAGGAATGGTGAACACGAAGAAACACAAAATGGAACTTATCATTTGGACTTACCAACATGATGTTTTCTGCATTCATAAAATTTTCCAAGTACAAATTGTTCTCTTTTTCTTTCTTTTTTGTTTTAAAAACATACTTAATGGCTATCCGACATCCACTATTGAACAAAACTGTCTAGGATCCTATCTAGTAGAAATCTCTTCTAAAACAATATACACTCTTGATAGATGTCCAACGCCCGGATGACCTTCTCTATGAACAATTTCCGGTGCAACCTGTACCTGCATATGTAAAAATAAAGTGACATCAACTCAGTCTGCATAATTAAGAACTAAAACCTAAATGCATGAGAAAAAGTCAGAATCACATACTTAATTGCAGTTTCAAGCGTCCTCCTTGCTTCAGGTATTGAATCTGTTGGTAGAAAATGAAGAGCTCAAAAAGACAGCTTCATGTATATAAAATAAAATAAAATAAAATTTAGCCTTGTTCAAGATGATCAGCATTATTTTAGAGTTAAGATGCTTTTTAAAAAAAATAAAATAAAGTTTATATAAAAACGTAATGAACATAGTATCTAGAAAGTTAAAAGGCAAAAGAACCTTCCATGAAATAATAATTCAGATTTCAAATAAAAAGTACTGCAATTTTGGTAGCAATTAAATTTAACAGCATATAAGTAGCAGATCTTAAAACGCTTATAGTAATACACTATTAACAAAAGTTTTTCATAATGCCACCTTAAACTGTGCTTAAACCATGAAAAGTTGAACACATTAATTTTCAAGGAATTAGGACCCTGCAAGCTTTCAGAGTGTAGGCCAACTATTCCAAATCGGCAGAAGCCTTTATTAGGATTCTGAGCACACTAACATGGATCAAGTAGAAAAGGATGTTGATTCCAATCATTTAAGATAGAAAGATGTTCACCTAGAAATTTCTGGTCTTGCTCAGAAGTTGTAGGAAACTGTTCAAGCATCTGCTGACATTCTTCCTGTAACTCCTTCACAGCTTTCCTTTCCATACTAGGGATTGGAGGAACATCACCATCTGACCATGTAGGCAATGTTCTTGCGGCGGCTATGACTGCCCCATCCACAAAATTATCTCTAGTATCTGCCAACTGACCTGATAAAAATTTGTAGATTAAGGTGCTGAATTACGCATAAAAATCTACCATTGTCATTCAAAAGGTTCTGAAATGTTAAAATCACTCATACTGTTATGATAATACTCTTCAGGAAGACCAGATATATTGAAGACCGACAAAAAAGAGTCCAAGTGAATATGTGCATTGCCAGAGAATGGTATTGAATCCCAAGGATTCTGCAATGTTCAAGCCCCATGAGTTAATTTTTAGGAAAAATAACTTAAGAATCTGATTATAAGATCAAACATGGTTTAATTTCAAAATTTTATTTGCAAAGACACCATATATTACACTGATTCCATAAACAGATTTAATTATGCAGATTGAGGAAAGATTGAAGCTAATTACCACAGATGAAGAGAAGCCGTAACGTTGGATGAGCATATTATTCTGCTGTCCACTCAGATAATTGATGGTCATCTGTCAAAAAATATGGAAATGTTGATATACCACAATGTAAATAAAAAGCATATTTAGGATCTAATTTGATTGATGGATTTAAAAGGTAAATAGCAATAACAACACAAAAAAGAAGGCTAACATATTTCGGCCTTAAAAAAAAAAGGTGGTAATAAATCTAAGTCAGTCATATTTGCAACCCAAACTTTATCACATACAAAGCTCCAATAACCACAAAGAGGCATTTCAACACATCTGATTAGATTTTTTATGTGGAGCATCACATAATCAGGTTTCAAATTCAAATCTCTAAAGAAGAGAGTCCAGAATATAAGAGATGGACTGATATTAACAATGGCCAACTTCCAAAGAGAAGAAAGAAATATGGATAATCCTGAAAAGATAGAAACCAATTAGAACAACAACAAAAAAAAAAAAGGAGGGGGGGTACCCAATGCACAAGGTTCCCACACTGTGGGGTCTAGAGAGGGTCATATGCATGCAACCTTCCCCCTGTATTTACAAAGGTTATTTCCACTTGAACCCATAACCTCCTGGTCACAAAAGAGCAACCTTTACTGTTACATTAAGGTTCCCCTCTAAAAGATAGAAACCAATTATACATCTAAAAGTTGCAAATGGAAAATTCTATCAAGTATAAATTTGGATTAAGTGAGAGGATACTGGTAAAAGACTCCACTAGGTTCTACACAAGTGCATTCATGCTTCTAATAAAAAAACTAAAAATAATGGGGATTGTACCTCATCTCCCTTTTTAATCCTCTGTCCAGCATTTATCATCACTTCAACCATGCGATCCTTAAAACGCCAGTGGAGAAAACAATTTGGCTGAAATGAATGATTTAGCATGTCTGCAATGACAAATAAATACACCAAAAACATATTAAATATAAGATAACTAAGAAAAATTATAAATTAAGGGAAACATGTTGGAATTCAAATTTCAGAAAAGGTAGAGAGATATGGTCTGATGAAGCAACAAGGCAAAGATATTTGGAAAAAGAAGAGGAAAATTGATAACAGTTCACAGAATAGTCTGTGGGGAAAAAAAGGATAAATAAAATCTTATCAAGCCCTGCATCAGTTTAACTTCAGGATAGACCGTTATAGACAAGAAAAGCATTGAAAAGAAAATTGAGTAGCCTCATGCAGCAAGATTACCGGCATAAGGTATTAGCATATTTGCATCTTGAACCAGTGCACCAATCCTAATTTGCATGTTAATGCACCGTGACTGTGCAATGCTAACAGCCCAAATGAATCTCTCAGGGTCACGAGCAAGGCGCTTTATTTTCAGGGGAACACCGGAATGCTGAGTGAGGTTAAGCACACAACAATTTATCATTATAGTGAGCAAGAACTTCCTGAAACAAATGAGAGGATGGTAGGAGGCAAAATTTTTAGTGCCATATACAATAGACAGGTTGCTTATACCCAGTTCTTTTCCCAAAACTCCAAGGCTCTTAGTTGTTGTTTTCTCATTATTGAAGTAAGATCAGGATCCTGCAGCTGTGAGAGGTCATCCTGCATGGATTGAGGAAGTTGTGAGTACAGCAAGTTGCTTCCTAAAAGGTGACTCCTTGAATTACGCAAAGCGTTACGGACAAACACTTTATCCAAAACTAAAGGTCTCCACAACATTATGTAGTGTTTGTGTGTGTATGTGTGCATTTGACATCTAACAATTCAAACCCTTTGCATTCAACAACCAAATTCAATGCTTCTATGCCATCATTAAGTTATATCTCTCTCCCCCATCAATTCATCTAAGACCAAATATGTAATTTAATTAAAAATACAAGGGAACACAAAATAAAGCAAAAGCAAGAAAATTAAGATTGAAATGAATGTTTACACACCTCTGTAGCAAGAAGCAAGCTAGTGCACTCATCTGCACTAGGCAAGAAGTCTCCATAAAGTTGCCAAAAATTATCATCCCTATCAAATGCATACAAAAGAAGGCATGCCAATCTCAAATCCCAATCTGTCTGTCAAAAAAAAAAAATACCCATAAATTGCAGTGAAAGAACAGAAGGATTAGTGTTATTGTGAAACTTAAAAGGTATGCTAGTTCATTCACTAAATTGAATAATAAATGCATAATACTTGCATGAGGATTAAGTGTTTGATAGTAAGGAAATATTCAGTTACCTCAGGATTGGTTGAGTTTATGATATCGAATATGGGATGACCTATTGGCACTATATCAGGGAAGAACATCCATGGCAGCTTCTGCCTTACTGTCAACATCAATTCTAAAGGTATTTCCATGATAATCTGTTCAGTCAAGTACAGAAGCATAGTTATCAACACACATAGATCTCATTGCAATATAACTAGTACAACATTTGTTACGAAGCAAATATAAAAAGTTACAGGCAATTGGTGATGCGGGCAGGAAGGGAGAAGTATGACAATAGATCAAATTACTTCGATTTATCTAAATGGGAAGAATGAGAGACATAAAAAGTTAGAAAGGTAGAAACAAACTCTGGCACGACGAAGCGGTTCAACATCTTTGGAGGCATAAACTCCAAAACCGTCAGGTCCTTCCTTAAACTCAATTCCATAAGCTCTCATACTTCGAACATAACCAATCTTATAGAAATCAGGGTCTGCAGGCTCCAACTGTGAGGAAAACGGAAAAGTAGCAAAGAGAAGGGAAGGTGTTAAGAACCCAAAGGCAAAATTAAAAACGATAAGAGTAGCGGACTGAGTCAAGAGCATTTACCTGAGAGGGAGATTGTTGGAGTGGGGGAGGCTGAAATAGTGGAAAAGGAGGAGTTTCCACTGAAGCATTAATGGGTCTCAAAGGATTCCTGACTCTTGGAGTTCGAGTTGGTGACCACCCATGACCGGGATGATATTCCCTTTCCCGGCGGGGATAGGTGAAGCACCCACTGACATGATGAAGGGAAACTGATGAGGCGGCCATTGGAGTTCAGAGACGACGGGAGAGAGAGTCTATTGGAGTTCAAATGGAAGCATAGTGGCAAGACTGGCAGTGGACTATTCCGGTATTGATGTTTTCTTTGTTAGGAAAGCATACAAAAACGTTATCCTCTAGCAACCGGAACCAGACTGCAGGCCGCAGGGTGCCTAGGAGTGTGCGGAAACAGCAGTATGGCCCAGCCCATCTTTCCTAGCCTCTCTGATCTCTCACCATGACCCATCCTATCCAACAACTTAGTATTTTCTGCTCTTACAAGCACCTTCAATAAATTTCGAGATCATTTCTATTTATCGCCACCTCAAAATTCTTTCAATCGTCAGAAGACAAGTTTTCGTTAGTATAAGTTGATCAATAAAAGTATAAAACTTCACTCAAAGTTTCATCTTTCCCGAGCTTAACTTCAATTGAAATTAATGACTTATTAACCTAGTGAGGAATCCCATATCACAAAGGAAGAGAAAGAGTTTTTTGGCTTATAAATTTAGGTCTGGGCTAATAGGTTAGATATCCCTTAGAAAAATATAAATAGCTCATATATTTGTATTTTGGTTTTTCCCTATTAGTTTCTGGATTTTGCAATTGTGTTCAGATTTTGTAATAATTCCATTTTAGAATTAGTGAAGGTTTTCAGCAGCACCTGTGGACGTAGGTAATTATACCGAACCACGTAAATTCTTGTGTTTTTTCTCTTTTCTTCCTTTACGCTTTGCATTTGATTATTTGTTTAGCAGCTATAGTTGTGTTTTATGCTTTCTCTTGTGCACAATAATTGGTATCAGAGCTCTTGATTGTTGTAGTATACTCTGTGGTTGCAGCGCTGTCTGATCCTCCATATCAGAAAAGAATTATTCTTGAGTTGTTTGATTAAGAACACTCTGTTATACTCTATGTATACCGTGTACGTCAGGACTGAGATGAAGTGGAAGTGTATGTCTAAGAAGGCTCTGGCTAAGGAAAGACTTGGTATTTAAGTGTGTCCTGGTGACCCACCTCTCTTTCCTGGAAGCTAACCTGGTGTACTGTTCGCGTAAGTTGTGTTCTCTATTCTAGTATACGGTACTATTTAGAGTGTCACATTGTTTTGGTATACGGTTCGTATTCACGTATACATTTGGAAGAGTAGTTTGAAGCAGAAATGACAACATCAACAAATGCAAAAATTGAAGTGGAGAAATTTGATGGTCGAAATAATTTTGGCTTGTGGCAAAGCAAAGTTAAGGATATCATGTCTCAACAAGATTTAGACATCACTCTCTGTAAGAAAAGAAACCCGATGAGATCAAAGAAAAAGATTGGCAGAGACTGAATGCAAAAGCATGTGGGTTGATTCGTTCATGTCTCTGCAGAGAACATAAGTATCCATTCATGAAGGAAACTTCTGCCAAAATATTGTGGGAGGCGCTGGAGAATAAATACATGAAGAAAAGCAACGAGAATCGGCTTTATTTATTAAAGAGACGATATCGTTTTCAATTAAAATTGGGGTATGAATATCAGTGATCACATTGATGAATTCGACCGTTTGTTAGCTGATTTGTTGAACTTGGATGAAACCTTCAAAGATGAGCAAAAGGCTATGCTGCTAATAGGATCTTTTCCTGATGAGTTGGATCATTCGTGCATTACACTTATTCATGGAAAGGAAAAATTATCCTTTGAAAAAGTGTGTGTAGCTTTGCTTAATTATGAAATTCGAAAGAATGATCAGAAAGAGAATATGGTGAATCAGCAGAGGCGCTCGTAGTTAGGAGACGAAGCCAAAGCAGAAGATAAGAAAGTAGGGGAAGATCACGTTCGAAGAAAAGACCTGATAAAGATGAATGTGCCTTTTGTCATGAGAAAGGGCATTAGAAGAAAGATTATCCGAAGCTGCAGAAGAAATATAAGGAGGGTAAGGGCAAAGCTACTTCTGATGCATATGTAGTCGAACATGTTAATGATGATTTCACGTTGGTCAGTCAACCATCTACATCTGAAAGTAATGAGTGGATTTTGGATATGGGTTGTACTTATCATATGTGTCCACATAAGGAGTGGTTCTTCAACTTCGAAGCGCTAGAAGGTGGAGTTGTTTTCATGGGTAATGATAACTCATGTAAAACTTTAGGAATAGGTTCAATCTAGTTAAAGAATGATGATGGATCAACCAGAGTTTTGACTGAAGTTCAATATGTACCAGAGTTGAAGAAGAATCTCATATCATTAGGAGTCTTAGAATCTAAAAGCTATGGGGTAATTATTCGAGATAAAGTTTTGAAAGTTGTGTTTGGTGCTTTGGTGACTATGAAAGACACAAGGAAGAATATGTTGATTCAGATTCGATCAGGCTATGGCATATGCACTTGGGACATGCAGGTGAGAAAGACTTAAGCAGTTCGGTGAATCAAGGCTTGTTGAAAGGAGCAAAGACCTGCAAGTTAGATTTTTGTCAGCATTGTGTTCTAGGAAAGCAGACGAGAGTGAAATTTGGGATTGCAATTCATAATACAAAAGGCATTTTGGATTATGTCCATTCTGATGTTTGGGGACCTACCAGGATAGTATTCATGAGAGGTAAACATTATTTTGTCATATTTGTTGATGACTTTTCCAGAAGAGTTTGGGTGTATACGATGAAGATGAAGGATGACATACTTGAGATTTTCCTTAAATGGAAAAAGATGGTAGAAACTCAGACTGGAAGAAAGATTGAGCACCTCAGAACATACAATGAAGGTGAATACAGAAGTGATTCTTTTTTGAAAATTTGTCAAGATGCTGGCATTGTACATCATTTCACAGTCAGAAACACACCGCAGCAGAATGGAGTGGCAGAACGCATGAACCGAACATTACTGGAAAAAGTTCGGTGTATGTAGTTCAATGTTGGGTTGGGCAAGGAGTTTTGGGCTGAGGCAATGATTTATGCGTGTCATCTCATTAATCGGTTACCATCAACAGCAATTGATGGTAGAACTCCATTGGAGGTTTGGTCTGAAAAACTGTTAATGATTATGATTCTTTACATGTCTTTGGGTGCACTGCGTATTATCATGTAAAAGAATCTAACTTAGATCCGAGAGCCAAGAAAGCTATTTTGTGGGGATTTCATCAGGGGTGAAAGGATATCGTCTGTTATGTCCAAATTCGAAGAAGATAATATTTAGTATGGATGTTACTTTTGATGAATCTCCTATGCTAAGGAAAAAAACAGATGAGAATCCTGAGGAAATTTCGCAGCAGGTGGAGTCTACTCGAAAACTGGTGGAGTTTGAGTCAACAATTAATCCAGCTAAAATTGTTGAAAAGAAGACTATTAAAAATGAAAAAGAGGTTTCCACCCAAGAACCTCTACTACAACAAGAATCAATTGCAATGAATAGGCCAAGACGGGAGATTCGCAAACCTGCTCGTTTTGTTGATTTGGTGGCCTATGCACTTCCAATTGTAAACGATGAAGTTCCTTCCACTTATAGAGAAGCAGTCCAATGTTCTGAAACGGATAAGTGAAAAAATGCTATGGATGAAAAGATGCAGTCTCTTCGAAAGAATGAAACCTGGGAGCTAGCTCAACTACTGAAAGATAATAAGGCAATTGGGTGCAAATAGGTATTCACGAAGAAAGATGGATTTCCTAACAAGGAGGACGTCCTCTATAAGGCAAGGTTGGCAGCTAAAGGCTACGGTCAGAGGGAAGGAATTGACTACAATGAGGTATTTTCTCCATTTGTGAAACATTCTTCCATTAAAATTTTGTTGGCCTTGGTAGCTCAAATGAATTTGGAACTAGTTCAACTTGATGTAAAAACTGCATTTTTACATGGAGACTTGGAGGAGGAAATCTATATGACTCAGTCAGATGGATTCAAGGTTGTTAGAAAAGAGAATTGGGTTTGCAAACTGAAAAAATCGTTTTATGGTTTGAAACAATCTCTGAGGCAGTGGTATAAGCGATTTGATCAGTTTATGATGGGTATGAGGTACACAAGAAACAAATTTAACATCTGTGTATATTTTCAGAGGTTACATGAAAGTTCTTTCATTTATCTGTTCTTATATGTTGATGATATGTTGATAGTTTCGAAGAATGTCGAAGAACTTGAAGGTTGAAGACTCAGTTGAATCAAGAGTTTGAGATGAAAGATTTGGGTGAAGCAAAGAAGATACTAGGTATGGAGATTAGCAGAGATAGAGGAAGAGGTAAGGTTTGTTTAAATCAGAAGCAATATTTAAAGAAGGTATTACTGCGTTTTGGCATTTCAGAGCAGTCAAAACCTTTAAGTACACCACTTGCCCCTCATATGAAGCTTAGTGCATTTTTATCTACTAGTACAGATGATGAACGAGACTATATGTCTCGAGTTCCATATGCTAATGCAGTTGGTAACCTGATGTATGCTATGATGTGTACGAGACCCGATATTTCACAAGCAGTTGGAGTTATGAGTAGGTATATGCATGATCTTAGTAAAGAACATTGGCAAGTCGTGAAATGGATTCTACAATATTTGTTGAAAATCGTGGATATTGGTTTGGTCTTTCAGAAGGAGGACTCACTTGGTCAGGTGGCAATCTGATACGTTGATTCAGATTATGCTGGTGATTTGGATAAATGTCGGTCAACTACTGGATATGTGTTCACTCTTGCAAGAGCTCCAGTAACTTGAAAGTCTACCTTACAGTCAACAGTTATTTTGTCTACAACATAAGTAGAGTACATGGCGTTAGCAGAGGTTGTAAAGGAAGCAATTTGGTTACAAAGATTACTGAAAGAATTGGGAATGGGACAAAAGAATATCACTATTCATTTGGATAGTCAAAGTGTCATTCATTTAGTAAAGAATCCAGTATTCCATGTTCGCACTAAGCATACTGATGTTCGATATCATTTCGTGCGAAAAATTCTGACTGAAGGGAAGATTCTCTTACAGAAAATTGGGACTGCTGACAATCCCGCAGATATGATGACCAAAGTGGTGACAGCAATCAAGTTCAATCATTGTTTGAACTTGATTAATAGTTTGAAAGTTTGAGAGACATATTTGAAGGCATTGCTGAAGGCTAATTCGTCAAGGTGGAGATTTGTTGAAATTAATGGCTTATTAGCATAGTGATGAATCCCACATTGGAAAATCACAAAGGGAGAGAAAGAGTTTTTGGCTTATAAATTTAGGCCTGCGCTAATAGGTTAGATATCCCTGGGAGAAATATAAATATCCCATATATTTGTATTTTGACTTTTCCCTATTAGTTTATGAATTTTGCAATTGTGTCCAGATTTTGTAATAATTTCATTTTGGAATTAGTGAAGGTTTTCAGCAGCGCCCGTGCACGTAGGTAATTATACCGAACCACGTAAATTATTGTGTTTTTTTCTCTTTTCTTCCTTTATGCTTTGCATTTGATTATTTGTTTAGCATTTGTTTTTGCCTGCTTCAATAATTAGTAGTTATAGTTGTGTTTTATGTTTCCGCTTGTGCACAACAACTTCAAATATTTAACTTGCAATTATATGATATATATAACAAATATTTAACTTGCAATTATATGATATATATATATAAATATTTGAAGTTATATATATACATATATATATATATATGTGTGTGTGTGTAATGTTTAATAATGATATATATTTGTTTTGGCCGATCACAACAATGATGTATTACTAACAATGATGTATTGCTGAAGTTCTCGCCTTAATATTTGTGTCACGTGCTTCGAAAGACTCTGCAACAAAAGGAATAAACAGAGAGATGCATGAGTTTTTCCCTGCATAAACATTCCGATGCTTAAGTCAAAAAGATAATTTGACAGAGTTTCTATAAATAAAATAGAGTCTTAATCTGATAAATCATACATGTCCCCTTATTTATAGGAATTAATTTCACTTCTAATTACGAATTTATCCATTAATTAAGTGTTTCTTACTGTTTTACGAGTTCTGCACAATCAAATGTACTTAAGGATAAAATCGTCTAGATAAATTTTAACGCAGAAACCCCTAACCGCATGATTTTCCATGTGTGAGCTTGTATGTGGGCGCTACGTGGTGCACCCCATAATCATTGCTTGGAAACCTCCCGCCTATGCTCAGTTATACTGCGGGTGCGCCACGTGGAGCACACGTAGCTTAGGCGGGAGACTCCTCCCGCCTGAACACGAGAGGGTATCCTCCCGCATGATCCCAGTTTGCATCACGTGGTGCCTTTAGCTCGCACCACGTGGTGCATTTTTATTGCGTTGCGTGGCACATTTTGATTGTGCCACGTGGCGCACTTCGATTGGTGCCATGCAATGCAGGTTTTCATTTCAGCAGTGACATGCAAGATTACATGCTTACACGTGTCAATTTTCTTTTGGTTGTCTCTCTCTCTAGTTGTTTTTGACACATTAAAATTTAATCAAATTTCATTACTCACAACAATTGCCCCCCACTCTTTCACTAGGTATAACCTTACGGAAGAGTATATATACATGTATATATATACATGTATATATTCTTTTCAGTTGTTCATGTTATCCTCCGTAATTTTCTTCCGCGGTCTAAGGTGTCATTTTTTTTTCGAATTTTTTGCTTCAGGTGTTTTTTAATTTGAGTAAGTGGCTTACCTTGTGCAATTTTTGCTTCGAGCCATTGCACTATTTTTTATGCCTTGCCTCGCGCACTTTTCACTTCAAGCTCTTCTTAATTTGAGTGTGTGGCTTACTTTGCACACTTTTCGCTTCCAGTTCTTGCACCTTTTTTTATGGTTTACCTCGCGCATTTTTCGCTTCAAGCCCTTATTAATTTGAGTGTGTGGCTTACCTCGCACGCTTTTCGCTTCAAGCCCTTGCACTTTTTCTTTGTGGCTTACCTCGCGCATTTTTCGCTTGAAGCCCTTATTAATTTGAGTGCATGGCTTACCTCGCACATTTTTCACTTCAAGTCTTTGCATTTTTTTCTTTGTGACTTACTTCGTACACTTTTCACTTCAAGCCCTTATTAATTTAAGTGTGTGCCTCACATACTTTTCGTTTCAAGCCATTTTTTGACTGTGTGGCTTACCTCACGCTTTTTTCTCTTCAAGCCCTTGCACTATTTCTTTGTGGCTTACCTTACGCATTTTTCGTTTCAAACCCTTATTTGAGTGCGTGACTTATCTCGCGCATTTTTCGCTTCAAGCCCTTGCACTATTTCTTTATGGCTTACCTTACACATTTTTCGCTTCAAGCCCTTGCATTATTTCTTTGTGGCTTACCTGGCACACTTTTCGCTTCAAGCCCTTATTAATTTAAGTGCATGGCTTACCTTGCATATTTTTCTCTTGAAGCCCTTGCATTATTTTTTTGTTGCTTACCTCGCGCACTTTTCGCTTCAAGCCCTTATTAATTTGAGTACGTGGCTTACCTCGCGCATTTTTCACTTCAAGTCCTTGCACTATTTCTTCGTAGCTTATCTCACGTACTTTTCGTTTCAAGCCCTTATACATGTAGCAGGTACGATTAGTCACCTATTAATTATTTGAAAACCTCAATGGGTAATAAAATATCAATATGGAATAAATCATAGTTCGATAAACTAAGTTTCAACTCATAGTTCATTAAATAAATTAAAGTTTCACTGCTAATATGGTTTTAAGTGGTTGGTATTCCATGTCTTTGCTATCTTCTTACCTTGTAAACTTTTCAAGATACAGGTGCCGGGTCCAATCATCCTCCTGACTCTGTAGGGTCCTTCTCAATTTACCATGAACTTCCCATCTTCTTTTAAGGCATTGGTGATAGCTGACTTCCGTAACACCAAATCTCCCTCTTGTAAGGGTCTATTTTTTACGCGGAAGTTGTAATAACGGACAACTCTTTGTTGGTAAGCGGCTAATCGCACAGCTGCAAGGTCTCGTTGCTCATCAAGTAAATCTAGGTTCTCCCGTAGACCTTGAGAATTTACTTTTTGCTCATAATGGATTACTCTTGGCGAGATGGCTTTAATTTCCACTGGTATTAAAGTTTTGGTCTCGTACACTTGCTAAACGATGTCTCTCCAATCAGTACTCAACTTATGGTCCTATATGCCCATAAAATACTAGGCAATTCATCCACTTAAGCTCCCTTTGCTTTATCCAGGCGAGTCTTAAGGCCATGAAATATGGTCCTATTACTAATTTCGGCTTGGCCGTTAGCTTGTAGGTACGATACCGAGAATACGATACTGAGAATATCTTGAGTTGGATCACCAATCCTTCACAAAAATTTCAGAATGCATCACAATCAAACTGCTTCCCATGATTAGCATTCAAAATTCTCAAAATTCCAAATTGACTGATTTTCTGTTTCCAAACCATTGCTTCAACCTTCTTTTCTGTAATTGAGGCTAATGACTCTGCTTCTATCCATTTAGTAAAATAGTCTGTAGCCACCAATAAGTGCTTCCTTTGACCAGTAGTCATGATCAGCATTTAAAATTCTCAGAATTTCAAATCGACAGATTATCTCTTTCCAAACCATTGCTTCAACCTTCTTTTCTATAATCGAGGCTAATAACTTTACTTCTATCCACTTAGTAAAATAATCTGTAGCCATCAATAAGTACTTCCTTTGACCAGTAGCCACTAGGAATGACCCTATTATATCCAAACCTCATTGGGCAAACGGTGTGGGTTAGAATGTGCATTGAAGAGTCGACACTGGTGCAATCGTCAAAGGGGCAAATCTTTGACATTTGTCACATCTCCTCACTTTATCAAGCGCATCTTACTTAAGTGTGCGCCAATAGAATCTTGCTTTAGGTGTTTTTGTTGCTAAAGCTCGGGCTCCTAAATGCTCTCCACATATCCCTTCATGCACCTCGGCCAATGTGTAGTTGGCTTGTTCTGGGCCCAAGCATTTCAACAATGGCATGGTATATCCCTTTTTATAAAGCTCCATGTTTACTAAAGTGAATTTCGCACTTTGGAATCTCATTCTCCGGGCTGTATCTTTGTTATCAGGGAGTGTTTCCTTCATTAAATAATGTTTAATAGGCGTCCTCCAGTCTGCACCAACTTCAATTATTAGCACTTCTTCTTCCTCTATGCTAGGTTTTTCCAACTTCTCTACCTTTATAAACCTTCCAATTGCTTCTTTAGATGATGTCAGCTTAAACAAAGCATCAACATGATTGTTCTCAGATCGATCGATTTAAGTTAGCTAAAAATTATCAAATTATCAAGCTAACCATTGGACCTTTGGAATAAGGACGGATTCTGGAGTCTCACATTGCCCATTGAACTGGTTAACAACAAGCTGTGAGTTGCTATGGGCTAGCAAGTTTCGAATTTGGAGCTCTCTTGCAAGTTTCATGCCACCAATCAAAGCTTCGTATTCAGCAATGTTGTTGAAACTAGGGAAGTCAAAGCGTAGAAAGTACTCCAACATTTCTCTTTCTGGTGACACTAGTACAATGCCAACTTCACTCTCTTTGTTACTTAATGCCCCATCCACAAACGACTTCCACCATTCTAATTCTTTCTGCTTAGGATATTCTCGACTTGTGCACTCAACAATAAAATCTATCAAGGCTTTTGTTTTAATAGCTTGTCGAGGTTGGAAAGAGATATCATACTCTCCAAGTTCAATAGCCCATTTGATTAACCTCTCTGAATACTTAGGCTTTTAGAGTATTTGTCTCAAGGGTTGATCTGTTAACACCGTTATCGAATGTGATTGAAAATAAGGGTGCAATTTTCGTGTAGCCATAACGAGTGCTAGAGCTACTTTCTTAGGTTAAGGATACCTTATTTTTGCCTCAGCAGCACTTTACTCACATAGTAAACTAGTATATCCCCTTCTGCAGTTTTCCTCAACAAGATTGCGCTAACAATTGCATTGCCTATCCCAAGGTACATGAACAGGCAATCCCCAGTCAAAGGTCTTGACAGTAACGGGAGTTCTTTCAGGTACTCTTTGAACTTTTCGAAAATCGCTTGACACTCTTCAGTCTATTTGAAGTTCTTCCTTCCTCGGAGTGTCTTAAAGAACGACAAGCTTCTTTCAACAGACTTTGATAAGAAACGATTTCATGCGACTATTCTTCCTATCAACCTTTGCACATCTCTAAAAGTAACTGGAAGTTTTATGTCTACAATGGCTTGGACCTTCTTGGGGTTGGCCTCAATCTCTCAATTGGTTATCATAAACCCTAATAACTTCCCATATTGAACTCCGAATGAACACTTATTAGGATTTAACTTTATGTTATACTTCCTCAAAACTTAAAAAACTTTAGACAATTGCATAGCATTGGATTCCCCCTCTCTACTTTTCACAATCATGTTATCCACATAGGCTTCCATCAAGTTACCAAGTAGATCCTTGAATATCTTATTCACCATGCGTTGATATGTAGCACCCGTATTTTTTAAGCCAAAGTGCATCACTCTATAGCTGTAAGTGCCTTTATCAGTGATAAAAGACGTCTTTTCTTCGTTTTTAAGGTGCATTAAGATCTGATGATAACCGAAAAAGCGTCCAAGAAGTTAAGAAAATCATACCCTGAAGTTTTATCCACTAGTTTATCAATCCGAGGCAACGGGTATAAGTCTTTTAGACATGCCTTATTCAAGTCGGTGAAGTCCACACACATTTTCCACTTTCCGGTGGCTTTCTTCACCATTACCACGTTCGCAAGCCAATCTGAATACTAGACTTCTCAAATAAATCCAGCCTCAAGCAACTTGTCGATTTCTTCTTCAATAACTTGTTGTCTCTTAGGGGCAAAATTCTTTTTTTTTCTGTTTAACGGGTTTCACCCCCGACAACACATTAAGTTCATGGCAAATGACTTTCAGATCAATTTCAGGCATATCAGCGAGGTCCATGCAAAAACATCAACATTTTCTCTTAAGCACTTTATTATCTCTTCCTTTACTTCTGGCCTCAATTGGGCCCCAATGTACACTTTCTTATCTTCATCATCAGCCATCAACTTTATCTCTTCCATTTCTTCAACATGTTTTGGCTTAGGTGGCTTAGTGATAGTTAGGGTTTCTTTCCTTTGAATTCTCTTACATGTAATCGATCCAACATTATACGTTCTTACTCTCCTTGGATCTCCTCTTACCTGTCTCACACCTTCGGGAGTTGAGAACTTCATCAACAAATAATACGGAGAAAGTACGGCCCTCATGTCACTCAACAATGACCATCATAGAATAACGTTGGATGCTAGAGATGTCGATTTGACTACCATAAACAGAACTTGTCTTGTAATGCTTTTAGGGTTCTCCCCCAAAGTAACGGGTAGCTTAATGGACCTTGCCACCTTCACTTTCTCTCATGCGAAGCCAAACAGAGGGGTAGTCATAGGCTTCAATCTATCTTCACTTAAATTCATCTTTTCAAAATAAATTTAATAGATAAGGTTCACCGAACTTATGTTATCTATTAGAATTCGACTTATCGGATGTTTGACCACAACTGCCGACATGACTATAGGACCATCATGTGGGATAATCACTTCTCCTCAATCAATAGGCGTAAAAGTAATCGCCTCTTCTTCTTTGGTCATCTTCATCACAGAATGAACCTGGTACGCCTGCCTAGCATAAGCTTTTCGTGAAGGAGATGAGCCACCAGTTATGTACTCTCCACCGGAAATGACATTAATAGTAGCTCATGTAGGTTCATTGTCTACCTGCTGACTCCTACGTTCTCCTCTTCTAGCCTTGTTTCCTCTTTCTTCGTTTTTCCTCATGTTTTCTCTATTATTGTCGCGCCTATCACGCGGTCTATTGTCTCCTCGACCACGCAAAGGATATTGATTCATTTCCCTCCTCCACACATAGTGGTCTAATTTTCCTTCTCTGACTAACTTCTCAAGTCGGTTCACTAGATCCTGGCATTTTTCAGTAGTGTGGCCAAAGGCATAGTGAAAAATACAATAGGACCCAATGTCTCATCCTAAATTCCCCTCGCCTCTTCTAGGGAATTGAAGCATTCCAGTTCTTTTCTATTGCAGCTAAGATTGAGGCACGTGACTCGGTAAACTGGGTGTAGTTAGCATACTTTAACTTTGGAGCTTTACCTGATTTATCTTATCTTCCTGTGTTTTTATCATCAGGTTCTCTCTCTCGTTTCCTTCCTTCCTTGAGGTCACGCGTTGGTATCATTTTCATCACTTCTTCTTGAGTGATATACTTATTTGCTCGAGAGAACAAGTTTGAAATCGTCGTCGGCTGATCTAATGATAACGACTCTTGTAACTTTTTAGACTTTTTTCCTTGTAGCATAGCTATCACAGCTACTCCAGTTTGTAGATCACTTACTTCAAAAGTAGCATCACGAAATCAATCTATATAGTTTTTCAATAATTTTTTATTTTCTTGTCTTAGGGTAAGCATATAAGTGGTCTCCTTATTCTTCTAGTTATTTATCATAAAGGCCTTTAAAAACTCACTTTTCAATTGTTCAAAAGATGAAATAGATCCTTCCGCCAAACTATTGAACCACTTCAGTGCATGACCAGTCAAAGTTAATGAGAATGCCCTACACATAATTTCATCTTTCCATCTATACAATAGCATTAATGACTCATAATTCTGAATATGGTCATAAGGGTTTGTCTTTCTTGTATATGTCATTATCTTAGGCATCTTGAATTTTGGGGGTAGGGGTTTCCCCATGATTGCCGCACTGAACGAGATCCTTCTCCTCTAGCTTTCTTCAGCTGAAACTAACATTTTTTTTCTTCCAAAATTTGTTTCACCATTTTCTTCATAACTGTAGCCTCTTGCACCCTGGGTGCAGGTTGATTTTGCATCTTTTTAGTGTTACATGAATAAGCCTGCTCACAATCAACAACCTCTTTTTCCTTACCTTGTAAGTTATGAGCTGGCCTTTGTTGAGTTCGGGGTGGTAAGTTTACCATTTCCATTTCAGGGTTCCAAGTTGGATCCATTTCTGAGTCTGTCCTCAAAGTATGAGACCCTATCGTTCCAACACCTCCTATAATATTCTTCGGCAAACCATTAGTTTTTTTGAGCCAAGGGTCTCCCGCATTCAAATATCCAGAATTTGTCATACCCTGACTCTCAAGATCTCAAACACCTTGACGTCTCAAGCTCTTCGTAGTCTCACGCGCAGGGTCTCCTGCACCCTAGTGCCATGGCTCTCTGACACCCTGATACCTCAAGTCTACTGCAGTCTCACGCACAGGGTCTCTCGCAGCCTGACGCCATGGCTCTACGACACTCTGACGCCTTAAATCTGCCGCAATCTCATGCACAGGGTGTCACACCCCACTTCTGGAAACCCTTCTATCCATACATTCTCTACTACGGTTGGGCTGTGAGAAGATGCAATTACTAAAATTTCATTCATTTACAGCGGAAGATTTAAATCTTAATTCACACTCCCAGGTGTGTGTGTAGATATACAAAATCAATTGTATAAATATCATGTGCTTACATATCATCCCCATAATACTGTTTACAATTCCAAGATATAACTGTGCGATACGATAAATTAGATACAAAATACTCTTGTATACAAATCTTATACCTTTATGGAATTGTGGGAGCTGTTCAACACAAAAGACCTAGAGACCACCGCTCTCTTACTTCTCAGTACCTGGAGGGGGAAAATAGTGGGATGAGCAAACCACAGCTCAGTAAGGAAATGTATGCTAGCAGGTAGATATCGTACTACCTACATAGCCCATGCATGCATAAACTAAAACCATGTTTTTGTTATAAATGAAAATATCATACGAAAAATGTATTTAAACATATATTTCTCAATAGCATTTTCGTGTAAATCAAATATCAAGCTTCCATTTAAAACATGCTCATAAATAGTGCCCTCACGGCACGAATGAGAAATTAGAGATTTATCAAAACACAAAATCTCTTTCTTTTCTTAAGTCACTTTTTCTGCAAATCTCTTTCTTTTCTGAGATTATCTCTATTTCTCGAATCTCTGAGACAGGCATGAAATTTTCGACAATCAAATATCCACGACATATGGCCATAGTCAGTGATCCCAGGCCTCACTGATTAGGTGTGCACAGGGCATCACTTCACCTGAAGGGGAATGGGTCAGTCCTGCCCTCCGGCTCATCTCAATCCACCTCATCTCCTCGTATACTCACGGTGAAGATACGTCGTGTGTCATCTACGCGATACTCGTACTCACGTGCACCCAGCACGGTACATAGTATACCAACGGATAACTACATTGTTCTACGTACGACCGTGGACCCAAGTCCATACTCCAACTCCGATAGACTTTTCATCCTAAACCATGTCTCATATACCAGGCGAGCAAGCAGTGTGACACACAGTCAACGCAAAGCTCCAGCGCGGTACGATCTATCGTTAAGGCCCAGTCCGTTCAAATGGCCGTCGGCTGGTATCCCCTTGAGTCCCAGACCTCCAGGTTTACCTCAACTCAACAAAACAGGTGCGAGTAAAGTTCCCGCACTTTCTCAAAACCCTCGCGCGAGTTAAAACTCCCGCACAGTACATCAAGGCATTAAAACGGGTGTGAGCTAGCGCTTCAACACCAAATCTCATCTCAAAACTGATAGATGGCTATTTTCTCTTTTTAAAACTCAAAACATGTTTATTCATACAGCATGCCTCTTCATGCTAAAACATGTAAATTTAGCCAACCTATCTTCAACATTTCTCAATCATCAAGATCAATGTAAATTAGAGAAAAACATTGAAAACATGCATATCATGCTATTTTCTTACCCTATCCCATTTCTCAATACATATATACATCATAGTACTTTTCATGCTTCCTTATCATTTCATAGAATTATAATATCGTACTAGTTCTAGCAATATATCTACGAAATTGCTGTAAAATACGCACGAACATCTCTATAGCTAACACACAGTCCCTTACCCCGCTTTACTTGTGTGCAACTATTCGCCTTTATGCTTCTCACGTTCTCCTCTCGACTTGCTCCGGCGTATCATCCGAAACTGAAATTCATCCATCAAACACTCGAGTTAACGTTTCTAACTCTTGTTCAACTAAGCATTTATCCAATGCCTTAAATATACATTTTACCCCTTGTGGTAAATCTCACAATTTTATCCCAATATCTACATGCCCAAACCATGCCCACAACATAATCATCCTCTCAAGATATCTCATTCATCATTAACGCTTCTACATTCCACTTTCTCACACTAGACCATTTCTAAGTTATATTCATTTCATGCCATCCTAGGTAGTTCTACCCACAAGGTGCACACCCAATTAACTTCATAATCATTAACTAAACCAATGTACTTGGATTTGTGCACTAGAACTTACCTCATTGGATTTCCTCTTTGCTCCAATTAGGAATGCCCTTTATTCCTTCAATCCGTCAAATGGGGAAATGCCTCTAGACTATGTTGTTCTTCCCTTTGGTGTGAATAACTTTGTCTCTAATAGTTCTTCCTCAAATCTTACTGAAAATTGCTAGATTTAGGAGTGAGAAAGCTAGTTTTCTTTGAGTTGAAGTGAAAGGAAATGGTTATCCCGAAAATCTGCAGATCCAACTGCTCCTATTTATAGTTTTGACTTGATGAGATCGATCTTCCTTGGGTGGAGATCGATCTGGTCCCCTAAAGTTCCCTCTTTTCTAAGACATTTTAAAGGCAGGAGATCGATCTGTCGAGACTGGAGATCGATCTGCTGTCGAACAGAAGCTTAAGGAGATCGATCTGGTCTTAGGGGAGATCGATCTGCTTCCAACCCGAGAGCTAAGGAGATCGATCTGATCCCTTTGGAGATCGATCTGTTTCCTTCCATTACTCACATAAGAGCATTCTGGCTCTCCCAGATCGATCTCTCATCCTATGAGATCGATCTGGCCTCCATATTTCCAGATTTTCTGCAGTTTTTCTGCAACAACTCTCTTCAAAACTTCCTCAATTTACCTCTATAGTCCTTTCCTCATTCATCGCTCCTTGAGACTTAAAAATGTCATCAAATCACACTTAGTATATATTAAAACTTGTGGAAAATCTTTGTACAACCAAATTTTCTCGATATTTCCCGAATGGAAGTATACAACTTATAAAAATCTTTCCTTTCATTTTACTACACTACTCATATACCATTTCAATCACATTCTTCTCGTGTTTAAGTTCATTTCTTCCTACTCATTTATAATGCAATTTGTACGTATAATCACGATTCTTATTACAAGCACGTACATAGTCTTATGAACTTACAATGTATATACTTCACATTACAAATGTATCATTATACTTAGGATTTTATTTACATTCTCATGTTCCTATATACAGCTATACATATACGGGGTCTCACACAGGGTCTCCCACAGCCTGATGTCATGGCTCTCCGACACTTGACGCTTCAAGTCTGCTGCAAGCTCACGCACAGGGTCTCCTGCAGCCTGACGCCATTGCTCTTCAACACCATGACGTCTCAAGTCTTCTGCAGTCTCATGCATAAGGTCTCCCGCAGCCTGACGCCATGGCTCTCCAACACCCTGACGTCTCAAGTCTGAAACAGTCTCACGCAGAGGGTCTCCCGTAGCCTGATGTCATGGCTCTCTAACACCATGACGTCTCAAGTCTGCCACAGTCTCATGCACAGGGTCTCCCGTAGCCTGACGCCAAGGCTCTCCAGCACCTTGGCGTTTAGGATTCGCTACGTCTGAAGTATACCTCCTTTGACTTCCTTCTCCCACCAAGTTTTGAACAATCGGAGGCAAGTTCATTTGCGAGAATGCACCCCTAAACAAGTCAACCATAACCCGTAATGCTTTGGCTATCTCTTCTCCCTGCTTTTTCATGGCTTCAAATTCTGCCACAAAGACTATGTTCACAAGTGCATCTCTCTCCCTTTGAACTTCATGGCCCAAGTTACGCATTGGGGAACTCACAGTATCCTCATTTTCGTGACTCCTCATTGCTGCTGGTCGTGTCCTCACCATTTTTATAGAGTAGAAAGTTTTTTTTGATTCCCACAGACGACGTCAATTGTTGTGGCTGATCACAACAATGATGTATTACTGATGTCCTCGCCTTAATCTTTGTGTCACATACTTCCAAAGACTTTGCAAGAAAAAGAATAATCAAAGAGACGCAGTGGTCTTTCTCTACGTAAGCACTCCGATGCTTAAGTCAGAAAGAGAATTTGACAGAGTTTCTGTAAACAAAATAGAGTCTTAGTCTGATAAATCATACTTGCTCTCTATTTATAGGGATTGATTCTACTTCTAATTACGTATTTATCAATTAATTAAGTATCTCTTACTGTTTTACAGGTCCTGCACAATCAAATGTATTTAAGGATAAAATCGTCCGGATAAATTTTAATGCAGGGACCCCTAACCGCATGATTTTTCCATATGTGAGCTTATATGTAGGTGTGCCCACAATCATGGCAGGAGACCTCCCGCCCATGAATAACATAGGCGGTTCTCCCGCCTATGATCAGTTATGTTGCGGGTGCACCACATGGCGCACCTGCAGCTTAGGCGGGAGACCCCTCTCGCCTAAACACGGGAGGATCCCAATTTGCGCCATGTGGCGCCTTTAGCTTGTGAAATGTGGCTCATTTTGATTGCGTCGCATGACACATTTTGATTGTTCCACATGGCGTACTTTGATTGGTGTCACGTAATGCGGGATTTCTTTTTAGCAATGACATGCGGAACTACGCGCTTACGCGTGTCAATTTCCTTTTGGTCGTCTCTCTCTCGAGTTGTTTTTGATGTATTAAGATTTTATTGGGTTTTATTACTCACAATAATATTTAATGCATTGATAATATATAATTTTTATAAATTATCAATAATAATAAAGAGACACCTTATTAATGAACTATGTTTAAAAATACATAAGTTTTTAAAAATAAATTAAGAACTTTGTAAATATTTATTCTTAAGCGCCTACATAATGATGTAATATTTTGTGGTTGATTGACAATATAAATTTTGTCTATTGTTAGTACGTCAAAATTAAATTCTTTAATAATATTATCTAAATCAATAAAGAATACAACTAGTGTTCCACATAAGTAGGACAAATTTATTTGAAACTAGACTTATTAAATAGTTGGGTTACTCATTTAAGCTCGAAGGACCGTCTCATTTTTTGATGAGTTTATATAAAAATATTAAGTCTATTAAACAAGTTTAGGCTTCAAAATCAAGCCCTAATAAAAAATCGAGTCAGATTTGAATTCATTAAGTCTAAGCCTTGTCCAACCTGACCTAAAATTATAATATTCTTACTATTTTTTATATTTTTCAATTACTTTTGATTTTTTACAATATTTGAGTATGTATTATATTTTTAGATTCTAATTTAAAATTTTAAAGGGGTGTAAGCGAATATGAATAAACGTCATTATATTCGTATTCATTTTTTCATACTATACATGTTTTGTTTGTGTTCGTGAAGCCCATTTATGAACATTAACAAATATGTTCACAAACATATGTACGTGAATATGTTCATAAGTACGTGTTCGTAAAGATTAAATGAACATATTCGTAAACAGTAAATAAAAATAATCATATAAACAAATTATATTCACATTGATATATACGATGCAAATTTAAAAAAAACTTATATAAATATGAACTTTTAATAATTATATATTAAAATAATCTATAAATAAATATATAATTTAAAATTTTATTATTATCTAAAAGCAAACGGAAGCTAAATGATTTATTAAACAAACGAGTTTTAAATTAACAATAAATAAATTTATTCGAAAATATAAATGAACCAATTATATCTCTATTCGTAATCATTTGTTATAATTAATAAATGAATATAAACAAACAAAAATCGAATATATTCACCAATTGTTCGCTGAACCTTTTGTATCTTACTCATTATATGTAAAAATAAATTTACTAAAAAGATCAAGTTTGATAAATTGAGTTTAATCAAATTTGATTTCGCTTTCAATCTTTAGTATTTTAAGTAAGACCAACTCAAACTCAATTCAACTTCGCATTTAATCTTTAATATTTTAATTAAAATCAACTCAAACTCAATTCAACTTGATTTATTAATACTACAAAACTCGTTACATGATCATTCCAATTTGAAAATTAAAATCTCTATCTTTATAAAAAGCTTAATTATAATAAAGTAAGTAATAATTTTGGCATCTAGATATCCGAACATACTTTTATTTAAAATATTGTATTAAAAAAAAAAACAACTTACAGGTAGAAGTAGAAACTATTAATAAGCCTTATGTAATCTATTAATAAAAAATTAAATTATTAATTTTAATGATCAGCATTCCACTCATGATACTCTCAAAATACAAATGATGATAATAATAATAATAATAACTAGAATTACACCCGTGCCTTGTTGCGAGAATTAAAATTACAGTTTTTTATTTTTTTTTAAATATTGATATAATTATATTTTTTAAAATTTATAATTATAGTTATTTAATAGAATAAAATATTTGCAAAAGAACAATACAACAGCAATAATATTCCTAATTAATAAAATAAAAATAATTTTCTCGTACAATCAAATTTATTAGATAATAAGGGTAAGTACGATCTTCATCAAAATGCAAGAAAACAAAAAAATACAAATCACAATTGTAACAAAAATTTAATAAATTAAAACCTCTCTGTTATTTTATAATTTTTGTTAAAACTCCTATAATAATGTAAAAAATAAATAAAAGAAAGAAACGGTTACCGGTGATTATACGATTTAGATTAAAAAAAAAGTATGCTTTAAATCAAGTTTCTTTACAAAAATAACAATAACAAATATGTCCCGAAAGAAATGAAAGGAAAAATAGTAAGAAGGAAAAAAATTGTCTTCTTTTAAAATATTTTATTTTGAAAAATTATAAATAACTTATTCATTTTATTGAGGGCGAGGATACGACTACACATGGCACCCTCTCGCTCTTTTTTTTTTTATTTTTCCTTTTTTTCCTTGTTTCTTTTTTTTTTCTTACAACTGTTTTTTTTTTCTTTGTTATCTTTTGATTTTTTTTAATGTTGGATTTTTTTTTGCTTTCCTATCCCATAAGTAAGAGTATTTTTTTTCTTTTTACTGTTTACTATATATATATATATATATATATATATATATATATATATATAGCCACTAACATTGATTTGGGTTCGATTGGGATTTTGAATATTTGTCTCAAACTTAACCCTTTTTTTTTCAATATCTTGATATTTATTTATTTTTTAAAATTTTTGTCTTCTCTTTTGAGGCAAGAAAAAGTCACATGTTATGTGGTACTACCAGCGAAGAATTTTTCTTCTAAAATTTATCATATGAATGGATAAAAAATAATTTTTTTTTGAATTTTTTTAAAAATATAATTTACTTAAAATAAGAAATAAATTATTTTGAAAAAAATTGAGCTGCCTCCAAAAAAAAGTACAAAAATAAAAGGAAAGTAAGTCAAACCTTGATGCAATATAAATACAGCGATTAAGTTTCATTTGTTACAAAATTTATCGATAAAAAAAATACCAACGAAGATATGTATAGTAAATAATAAATAAATAAAAAAGATGACATATAAACACTCTTAAAGAATTAAAAAATAATAATAAATAAAAAAATTTATAAAAATTAAAGAAAAAAATCATTAAAAAATTTAAGAGATAAAAAGGTGGGGATCGGCTGCGACGTGGCAATCCATCATCTACCGTTTTAAAAAACAAATTTATATAATGGATACGTGCAAAAAAAAAAGAGAAATTATTTAAGGGAGCTGGGCCGTTGAGGATAATGGCTTAACGCTGAGCTGTGGTGCATGATCTCAGGCGATGCACTGATTTGCAACGAACAATTGAGATTTTCCCATCACTCGCTTTCAAGAACGTACTGGATAATGCATAACGAGAAATATAAGACCGTAAACGTGTCTTCTGAGCATTGCAGTATCGTTCATCTTTCATATTTGGCTACTAGTTACCATCCAGAAGAACCTTCTCCACAACACTTAAACCATCTTGAAACTCCACCGAGTTTTAGGTAGAAACCTACCAGCAAACAACCTGCCTCTGACTTGTAGTTGTAAAGATAAAAACTTCCGACTTAAGTATGTAATAATCAAATGATCATCAGGCACTTACAAATATAAATTCACAAGCTCTCTATGCGCCGAACCACCTTATCTAAAGAGAAGCTAGTTAGCTAAAGCAGTATAAGGGCAAATTGAAAAGAAAAAAAAATGCATAATCCTCCACCACCAGACCCGCACCATCCCAGGCACCCACCAACCCATGCACCTCCTCCAGGCCCACCGCATGCGGAGCCTCCTCGTCCTCATGCCCCTCATCCAGGGCCACCGCATGCTGATCCTCCTCGTCCTCATGTCCCTCCTCCAGGCCCACCGCATGCTGAGCCTCCGCCTCCTCACGCCCCTCGTCCTGCCCCAGGTCCCCATGCGCCTCCACCAGGTCCTCCGACTCAGCCACACAAACCTCATCCCTAGTCACCACTGCTGATCATATTCGCTATAAGGCATATTCAAAACTTTATGTAGCAAGGAACAATATCTCTGCTGTGGGGTTAATGTTAATCCGTTTGTGGCACTTTACTGGTATACCCTGTCTTAGATCATATTTTCTGGTCTTATTTTTACTTGATGAAATAAAAATAAAAAAAATTATTACTACTAGAGTAAAAAGAAAGAGCACGTTTGATTTTTCTTATATATTGCTCTCTGGTTTCTACGTTGTGTGGCTATGGTCTACCGACATGTTTGTTTTTGCTTAGTTATCAGCATGTCCAATACATCCAAGTTATCAATTACGGTGATGTTCATGACTAATTTGCTTTTATTCGTTTCTTTTGGTTTCTTTTACAATCTTCTTTATAGCTGCTTATTATTTAATTTTGGTCTCTGGAAATTTGAGTAAAAATGCATGCTAGGTGGGTGAAATAAATCAGATTATTAGCTAATTAATTGTCAATAAAATTTTTAATTTTCACAAATGAATTTAAGATAATGACATATACATTTTTTATTTTTTAATATTTTTTAAAGATACATATCATCATCTTAATTTTATTTTGTGAAATTTAAAAACTCTATTGATAATATATCAAATAATAATCCAAATAATATACAATTCATATACTCATCTATCTCTATATTAAGTTAACATAAACCTCCCGCTTTAATAAGCAAGTAATTGGATTTGTTCAATATGTTGGATTAAAATTTTGAATTAATCATTTTGTTTTCAAAAAAATCGATTATTTTTTTAATAAAAGATAATAAATCAAAATAAATTGACCGCTATATTTAGTGGAAAAATCAAAATTTTCACTAAATGACAAAGGGCTCGATCATTTTCATGTCTAGGAAGGTATTGATTCTTATTGTTACAATTTAAAATTTTTTAATGTTGGAAGACAGAAGGATCGGTCTCTTTTGGTAAAATATTTAATTTTGCAAAATTAAAGAAAACATGCTATTAGATAAAAAGATACATTTGGATTTTTTTAGGAAAAGAATATATGATTTTTGACTTTTTATATAAAATCGATTAATTCAATTTGTTCAATTTAATAATTTTAAAAATAAAAAAATAAAATTAATGGACGAAATTGCTTACTATAACGGAGGCCTTCCCGTTGGACTTATTTTGTTTGTACACAATTAACGGAGGCCTTCCCGACATATGTTGCAACGTCTGCAATAGCATGATCTTACTCGTCTTTCCTTTAATAAATTATCAAATTTGGTTCCCAGCCCTCACTTCTCCTTGTTACTGTTCCTAACTCCTCCCCGGATAGTTCCCAATGTTTGGCACTTTCCATATTTCCTGGGTATCAAAACTAGACAAATGAAACCAATTCAATTAAATTCAATCAATTGAAACCAACTTCTTCTAACTCTTAATTAGAATGTCATATGGAATATTTGAACTTAAACACTCAAATTACAAAAGCACTACATGACATTGAAGCTCCTCTTAAGTTTTGTTTGGTAGGAAATTAAAAAAAAAAGGATCAGAATGAAAAAAATTGTTAATCTTTTTTTTTTGGCTAAATTAATGAGAAAATTTCAAAGTACATGATTGGAGAACACAAAAACAGGGGATGTAATAGGCATTCTTTGGTATTGGGACAACAAACCCCCAAGATCGGAAGCAAACATGATGAGCCATGAAAAAGCAATCAAAACAGAAACGCCATATGCTATGGCTTTCAATGTTTGAGTGGTTTCCTCACTTCACCTCCTTAAAGCTTCAAATTCGACTGAAGGAACTGTGGGTGCGGATTGTTCCCTTCTTCTTTGTGTTTCTTGCTGAGGGCCATGGCTGGGGGAACTCGCTAAACCCTTATCTCCATCATTTTTGACTGCAGTAGATCGTGTTCCCATTATCTTATCTAGAATCTAATTTTTTGTAAGCCATTCTCACAACGACGTCAATTATTGTTACTCAAAACAACAACGATATGATGCTGCGTAATTGATCTGACAGAGCTTAGTAAGAAAAAGAGTCATTAATTGAATTTAGAGCATACTTGTTTAGTATTTGTAGGGATTAATCACATGAATAACCTGAAGTTAATCTGATGGTCGGAGTTTATTTGGATAAGTATTTGGACATGGCCTCTGGACTTGTGTTTGAGCCATGGGTCTTAAGTGGGCGAAAGCCCTCTTCATTGGGCTAAATTGTACGTTGGCCCAGTAGTCAATGTCTGCCTTGCTGGTGGGTTGGCTGCTAGGCAAGCTCTAACTGAGCGGCTGGATCAACCGTTGAGCTTTGTATAACCCAGCGATTAAGTCAGCCGTCGGGTTGGGATAACCCAACAATTGGGTTGGCCGCTGTGGTTATCTGCCACGTGTCACAAGCGTGGGATCCTTATGCTTTGCACACGTGGCTTGAACCTTAGTCTAATAATATGATCAGTTTTCCTTTAGGCCTGGTTTTGGAATTAAACCTGCTTACACGGGTTCAATCCATATCAAATATAATATGAAACCAACAAGCCAAATTTATAAATATCTTAATCTTAATTAAAAAAACAGAGCTTGATTAATTTTTTTTTTTTTTTCAACATATATTTCGGTGTGTCTACGCCAGTGTGAGCAATATATCTTGGTTAATAAATCTCTCAAACAATTTGCTGCAGATCAAAGTTATATGAACGCGAAGAGAAAGAGCTGAGTAGCTGCTTAGAACAAGAAGATGCACCATCCTCCACACTCTGGAGCGCCGCACGGACCTCATCACCCACACCCGGGGCCAGCACCACCAAGTCCTCCTCCTCATCAGCATCACCACCATGGTCCATCTCCTCGAAGCCCACCTCACCAACAAGGTTGCTGTGTGATAATGTAGTTAAGATTTCTGCCTTGCATTCATGTTGATGCATGGTTTAAACTTTTATTGGTGTTAATTTTGCTGATTTTGCTATCCAATGTTATATCATATTTTTGGAATTTAGTCTTCCCAAAAAATTATTCAGCTGGATATTGTGTGATGTTTAACGTAATAATTTGTATCACCAACCGTTTTTATGTTGTTGATTAAGATAACTACTCTTAATTAGATTTTTCTGTGTTTGAAGTAACCATCAATGAAGTTATTTTTTATTAAATTTAGGCCACGTTTATTAATTTTATATGATGAGGGATTAAGTTATACAAATGTAAGACAAATATGTTTTTTATAATTTCATTAAGTTTCATATTTTTACAAATCAATTTTGTAAAGTTTCGAATTGATCCAATATTTTTATCATTTTGATTCAGAGTAACATTTTTTTCAATAAATATTTATTATTGAAATTTTATTATTATCAAATTAATAGATAAATATTTTTATTAATTTAAAATTTGACGAACATGATTTATATGAATAAAACATAATATTTTTAAAAAATAGAACAACAGATAAGAAAATAAAGACCATTTTCTTGTCTAAATCCGATAAAGTTTGAAAAAATATATTCATATATAGTGGTTTTTTAAAAAAGTTATTTGTAATAAAATTAAAAATATCTTGAGTTTTATTTAAATTTATTTTTTATAAATTGTCCAAGCGTGCTAGTTGTAAAATATAACCATTACATATTGCAAGTCTATCGAGTTGCCGCGATCTTTTTTTTCTAAAATTGATTGGCCCCTGTTTAACTTACTTTTCTAGAGATGTCTTAGGTTGAATTAAGATTCCTTAATAAGGTGAATTATGATATATGTTTCAAGAGTTTGGGTTTGGAAGTTAATTTACATATGAAGAAAAATTAACATCTCTACCAATTAATCACAATCAATCATAAATAGCCTTAATTAAAATGATCTTTATTTTTCTTATATTTTATTTTTAATTAATTATTTAAATATCAAAAAATTATTTAAGCCTCTTCTAATATTCTGATTAAATCTTTAATAAATCTTCTCATCTCATAAATATTCAAAGAACACATACATTCCAATGGAGTGGTTACCTCGTAGGATTCAGCAACTGCTTTATTACAAGACATTGAACCGAATTTCTATTTATTTACTCATTTATTTTTTATTAATTTAATATTTCAAAATAAATGAAAAACATTTAATATTGGAATAGTTTTCCAAATCTTCCACTCATTTGGAAAACATTCTATTTCACTTAGGACTTTTTCAAAGGTTGCACGCTTGCAAAGTTCAAGAACTCTATCTTGGTTGAATTTTCATGCTTCCCATAGTTTCTATTTAGATACATTTTCTAATTAAAACACATTTCATTATTTTATTTTTGTTTTATTTTTTTTTTGTAAATTTCTACCTTTTTAACAGCTTTTACATACTTTGACAGTTTTTATTTTTCTCATAAACAATTTTTGCATATTTTATGATTTTTATTATTTTTGTTTTGCAATTTTCTTTCTTTTATATATTATTATTATTATTATTTTATTATGTTTCTATTATTATTATTAACATTTTGTGTTTCTATTTATTTTTAGGAACACTTTTTTTTTCAAAGAACATCTTTTTTAAGGAGTTTCTCGAAGAACATTTATTTATTTTTAAAGAATTCGAAACAATTTTCAAACATACACATTTTTATTTAAAGCAGAATACACTTTTTTTTCTTTTTAATTTTTTTATCAATTATTATTCATTGACTTGAAATTAAAATTATATAAATAAAAAAGTAAATAATAAAATATTTCCCTAAATAACTAAAGCAAATTAAATTAATTAAACAAATCAACAAAGAAAAATAAAATAAAGAAATCAAACCTATCAAGACGGGTTGGCCTACATTGAAGACAAGTTTGCACGTCAGTCTAGTTGGGCTGTCCAAAACGACATCGTTTGACTTAGCTTAAAACTCTAGTCAGAACTATAACGTTTTGCCTTTGAATACGAGGCTTAAAAATGAGTTTTGTTTCGTTTTGTCTGAACCCTTTCTCTCTAAAGCAAACCAAACTTTGTCTTCTCTCTAAAACAACCTATAAATGACCGTCGAATTTCCAAATAACTCATTCCTCTAAATGGCTTACTGTACTCGAATTTTCCCGACATATTGTTTGGTTAAATGGATTCTACTTTTCATTCCTTAATCTGGATGGGATCACATTTTATTAAGTTTGGTCCAATTTTCGCTTTAGAATTTATTTTCTTGGAAATCCACCTATTCTGGGGATTAGAGGAATAAGGATTTTTTTGACTAAATCGATTATTTGGTTTTCTGCTGTACAAGGAAAATGTGAAATTTTCTTTCTTCAAGTGTGCCCCGGAATAATTGTTTAATTTCCAGCCCAAGCCATTAGGCTTTTCTGAGTTTCTCCTCTGCATCTCTTACTCTTTAAAGATTGAAGATTTTTCTAAACCCTAAACTCTATAAAAAATTAATATATTTTTTTAACGTGCATTTATATAAAATGTATATTTATATTTATATTTAATGTAATTAAATGAATACAACTTATATGTGATAATTTTTTAAAATTTGAATGCACATTAATTAAATTTAATTGCATTAAATTATTTAAAATTTAAGACTTAAGGTTTAGGGCGTGTATAAAAAAATTATTTTTAAAACACTTAAACTCCCAATTCATTTTTATAACATGTTTGATTTTCTTATGACATGTTGGGATTTATAAATTACATATTTTGAAATTTTGAATACTATCTTAAAAAAAATTAATGTTTATATACACATATTTGAGTTAAAGAATGAATTATGAATATATATTTGAAATAATGATTTAAGAACTTAACCATAAAAATATTTAAAATAAAAATATAATTAACCAATGCATGGCATGAGATGCAAACTAGAAACTAGCTTTCTATAAAGGAAACTAAAGCACAAATATTAAGTAATAATCAAATAAAAAGGAACAACTAATGATTGACATTGGTCGAACATGAGAAAATGGGAACACGAGAGGTACCAGTTTTATTTACTTGGTGATTTCCCATAACTAGCTTTCTATAAAGGAAACTAAAGCACAAATATTAAGTAATAATCAAATAAAAAGGAACAACTAATGATTGACATTGGTCGAACATGAGAAAATGGGAACACGAGAGGTACCAGTTTTATTTACTTGGTGATTTCCCATAACTAGCTTTCTATAAAGGAAACTAAAGCACAAATATTAAGTAATAATCAAATAAAAAGGAACAACTAATGATTGACATTGGTCGAACATGAGAAAAATGGGAACACAAGAGAGGTACCAGTTTTATTTAATTGATGATTTCCCCATTTGTTTAATTGATGTGGTTTGATTTATAGGCACGTAGAGATGAAATTCTTCTGATGATTTTTCAAAACATATCCAAATCTTCTTTTTTTTTTAACTTTTATCTTAATCTTAAAGTTTCAAGTTCAAATGATTTTGTTCTTTTTAAATTATTATTTCCCTTATTTTTTATTATTATTTTTATTATTTCTAGTTTATTTATCTTTTCCAAAAATTCAAAAAAAAATTTAAAATTTCAAACTCCTTGGTTTTATCTGCGAATCAATTTCCTTTCTTTTTCTAATTTATCCTAATACTTTGATTATATATATAATAAGAAGAAAAAGTGACTTTATATAACTTTGGTTATATATATAAGATTTTTAAAAGAATAGTTTTGTCGTAGATGTCACTTTAGAAAGATAAATTTTTCTAATTTATCCTAATGAAAAGATGGGGAAAATGTCAATAAGATGCAAATCAAAACTAAAATAAGATTAAAATTATAGTGAGTGAAAAATCAATAGAATTACATGTTATTTTTTTAATTTTACTTGTGAAATTTATACTCATAATGAAAAAAATCAATAAAGATATATATTATTATCTTAACTCCACTTGTAAAATTTAAAATTTTTACTAAAAATATATTAGATAATAATATGAGACTTTAATGTACTAAATCATAATATTATTTAAGAAATTATTATTACCAATGCATTAATGGATATCAAAATTTGTATTTTCTTTTAGTGATCATGCAGATTTTTTTTTTAGAGATATTAAAATTGATTAAAAAAAATCAATTTCGATCAATTCAATTTTATGGAAAAAAACCTCAACAATATGAATTATTCTATCTAATCCAAATCCCAATTAACTTGAAACTAAAATTATTTAAATTGAAATATTTGAAATACTAATTTAAAAATAATTTAAATTGTAATTTTGAAAAAATGAAATTTTAAAAAATACATTTTGGGAGAAAATGTAGTTTTTGGAAAAAAAATATATATTTTGAGGAAAAAATGTAATTTTATAAAATAAAAATAACAGTATGAAAAAAAGTAATTTGTGATAAGAAAATAAAAAATTAAAATTAAAAAAATGTAATTATGGGAAAAAAGAAATTCGAAAAAAAAATTTTTGGGCCCAATATTCCACGTCAACGATATTTGTACACGTGAAAAAAATTTTCACGTCAACAATCCATGTGACACAAATATTCCACGTCAGCATGCCATATATACCTGACTAATGGTTGTTTCTGAGATTTAATGGAAAAATGTTTAATTATGTTTTTTTTGAAATGTTAAGGTTTAAATTGCTCAAAATAAAACATAAGTGACTTATTTCCATGTAATTAAACGTCGATAACTTAATTCCATTTTTTTGGTAAACGTTGAGAGTATATTTGGGTATTAAGTCAAAAAGAATATTTTGGGAACCAATATTTCACATCAGCGATTTTTGTACAAGTGGAAAAAAATTTTTCACGTCAACAATCCACGTGACACAAATATTTCACGTCAGCATGCCACGTATACCTAACTAACGACTGTTTCTGGGATTTGACGGAAAATTGTTTAATTATATTTTTTTAAAACGTTAAGGTTTAAATTGCTCAAAATAAAATTTAAGAGACTTATTTCTATACAATTAAATATTGAAAGCTTAATTTCATTTTTTTTGTAAATGTTGAAGGCATATTTGAATATTAAGCCATCATAATATTATTTAAGAAATTATTATTAACAATGCATTAATCGATATCAAAATTTGTATTTTCTTATAGTAATCATGTAGATATTTTTTTAGAGATAGTAAAATTGATTAAAAAAAATCAATTGAGTTCGATCAATTCGATTTTATGGAAAAAAACTCAACAATATGAATTATTCTATCTAATCCAAATCCCAATTAACTTGAAACTAAAATTATTTAAATTGATATGTTTGAAATACTAATTTAAAAATAATTTAAAATTAAATTAATTTAATTTAAAAATTCAATAATTTAAATTCAAAATATTCGAACCAAAGAATCAAATTTAAATGACTCGACGATAAACTTTGGTCTTGTGATGATTAAAATTTAAAATAATTCCAATTTTCTTGGCACAATAAATTAATTAATGATCCAAAGAAGTTGCTATTTAACATCCACATGGAAACATATAATTGGTTGGTTTTAAATAAAAAAAATCTAAATTTTGATCATCTATGAGAATATATGGAAACATTACATCTGTTCATAGATTGAGTCGGGTTTAAGTAATGTATTAAAAATTTGAAAGTAAGCTGAGTTTAGGTGATGGAATAAAATTATTCCAATGCATGCTGTAGCTAGTTACCGAATAGTATTTGTATCCTAAGTTTTGACTTTGAGCATCTAATGGTTTCTGCCTCTTGTAGATCAGCGGTTTTCGAACACCAAAACTTACATTCAAACTTAAAGTGGCTTTGGCAGTCTTGATTACTATTGTTGAATTGTAGTTTAATATGAGCAAACCATGAGATTTTAGTAAATTTTTTGTGTTAATTATTTACATGGAAAGAAAATTACTATTATTAAATATTAGTTTAAGAAGATAAACAAATCTTGAGATTTCTGTTGATGCTTATTGTGATTATAAATGTGATATTGTTTTATTTGTTGTACGAACAAAACTTGTGTACTGCGATATGTCTATGTGATGCTTTTCTGTATCTGTAAATTAATTTTTTGTTAATCATTTACAAGAAAAGGAAATTACTACTATTAAATATTAATTTAAGAAAATGAACAAACCTTAAGATTTGTGTTGATAACTACTAAGATGCTTTTTGTGATGCCGTACTTTTTGTTAAATGAATAAAAATTTGCACTGTTTTGATGTCTATTCAAATGTGGTTTTGTATTATTGTGCTGTTTTATGAAAAAAGATTGGAGAGTTATAAATTTTAAAATTGATGAATGATTAACAGAAAAATGGTTTCAATAAAATTTAAAAATAGTAATAAATATATTTTGTATTAAGTTTGATTATAATTTTGGGATTACAGGAATGCACATGTCATTTTGTCAAAAGGGACAATAAAAATCCTGCAAATTAGAAGAAAGATACCAAAAAATGGCAAGGTTTTACCATTAAGGGTAGGTTTTTTTCGAGTCAATGTTTTTAAAAAGAAAACCCAGCTTGAAATTGTAAAGAAAGATTTTCTATTGTTTATGTTTAATTTTTAAAGATCGATTGTTTATTTGATAGATTTTATTTATTCCTTATTTTCTGTGAGTGCTTGGGAAGCTTTAAATTCTTATAATATATTCGGTATTGCAAGAACGATCTTTGAATAAATAGCATGTGTAGTATCATTTTATTTTTTATTTTTAAATATAAAATATATTCAGATATGATTATTTATATAAATAAATACAAAAAATATAAAATTTATCACATAAATAATCATGTGTATAATATTTATATAAATAAATGTCTAATTAGTGTCAATCTATTTCCAATTATCCCTTAACTTTGATTATATAATTTGGGGAATTATATTACTTTGATTGTATAATTTTTGAAATTATATTACTTTGACTATATTCAGTATATATGATATTGAATTGGCAGTAAATATTAATTAGAAGTGAATTTATGAATTCCCATTTATGCAAAAAGAATATTTTAAAAATTTTATATATTAACACGAATTATATAATTTTGAGAATTATATAACTTTGACCATATTCAATATATTTTTAATATTTAATTAACTAGTAAATATTAATTGACGGTTTAATTAAAAATTTCACATTTAAGCAGTATGAATATTTTCACATTTACGTAAAAGTAATAAAGTTTACTATAATTTTATAACAAATGAGGTGCAGATTTTATAACACTAAATTGAATAAATTCTAAAATATGATTTAATAAATATTTGATAATTATTATATAGCTTAAGTGTCAATAATGTAACTATCTACGTAGAAGCCTATATTTGTAATATTTAACATGTAAGTATGAACTTTGTAATATAATATATATATATATATATATATTTGATTAAATTAGATTAAATTATCTTCCTTCATCTACAAAAGTAGGCTTGTCTTTTTGTTTGTTCTTTCTGATTGCGTGTTGAAATAGCCCTAATATTTTGGGCCCAACTCATTAGCTGACCCCAGCCCAACTCAGCACTTATGAAAGCTGAGCTATTAAGGTTAGGGTTTCTTATACACCATAGCAAACCTCCCTTTTTTCACTCCTCTTCGCCTGCAGCAGCCACGACACGCTAGAGAGAGACAGAGCTCATCAACCATGGCCGAGCAGGTTCACACTCAGATCTATTACTCTTCCTCCCTTTCTCTTTTTGCTTTGCTTCTCATTTTCTGGTTGTCCTTTGTATTTTTTGCAGACCGAGAAGGCTTTTCTGAAGCAACCCAATGTGTTTTTAAGGTAATCTTAAATTCCCAAACCATGAAAATCGTTCGATTTTTTGCTTTTTCCGATTTGAATTTTTGAGTTTAGGTGGGTTTGATTGATTTTTTTTTTATCGTTTTCAGCTCAAAGAAATCTGGGAAAGGGAAGAGACCAGGAAAAGGAGGGAACCGCTTCTGGAAGAGCATTGGCTTGGGCTTCAAGACTCCTCGTGAAGCTATTGATGGTTTGCATTCTTTTTTCTTATGTCCATTGATGTATGTATTTTAGGTGGTATGAATGCTCAGTTTAAAATTTATTTAGGTATTGAGTGTCACTTAGTTACTTGCATTTAGTGGCTTAAGCAGAGTAAAGATTTCTTTAAGCTAACTGGATTCAAGTATTATGCTAATTAATAATTGCTAAACTTTTATATTGTTGTGCCTTTGAAATTTCAGAAAATGGATCCTATATATTGCTAATATATAGAAAAAAAAATTGTTTCACTGTACTTTATAGGAAATAAAAGATAATTTACTTGACTCGATTAACATAAGTATTTACTTGACTTGATTAACATAAGTATGATATTGGAAAGGAATATGTGGATTATGTTTCTATGCATTTAGAATTCAGTTGATATCCAGATTGTGATGGTTATTATTTAATAATGTTTTGCATACTTATTCTTTTAAAGGAACCTACATCGATAAGAAATGCCCATTCACTGGCACGGTTTCCATCAGGGGTCGCATTTTAGCTGGCACTTGCCATAGTGCCAAGATGATGAGGACAATCATTGTTCGACGGAATTACCTTCATTATATCAAGAAATACCAAAGGCACGATTCAGCTTCATTTGATTTACTTTTCTTAAGAGAATGGTATTTATTTTTCAAGTTGTTGTGAAAAATGTTTTCATTTTTTCCAGGTATGAGAAGAGGCATTCAAACATTCCTGCACATATTTCTCCATGCTTCCGTGTGAAGGAAGGGGATCATGTCATTATCGGTCAATGCAGGTTAAATTTCTAAACAAAGATTCTATCATCTTTGTCTATGAAACTTAATCATTTTTATATTCAGGTAGTAAGCAATTTTGGTTGTTTGTAATTTGTGTCTGTTTTATTTTACAATTTCAGGCCATTGTCAAAGACTGTGAGGTTCAATGTCTTGAAAGTGATTCCTGCTGGATCTTCTGGTGGTGGGAAGAAAGCTTTCACCGGAATGTAAGGTGTGAGTTTGTTCTGTGGTAGTCCATGGTGTAGGAACCTATGGAGAAGACATTAAGAAGCTTTTGAGGAATCTTTGACTCTTAGATATTTTTTGTTTTTCTTTTTTTACCTTTTACTTTTATGTTTGGATTCTGTCAAATTACAGCATCTAGAATTTTGAAAGTACCCTATTATATGGTTCTTAAATAGGCTTGGAATTTTTGCTCTATTAGTGTGCTCTTGCTTTTCAAGAATATCTCTATCACTTAGTTTATGGGTGAAATATCCATTGTTTTGAATCCTGATTAAGACAGCTATACGGCTTGTCTGGAAATTGAATGGGGGAATAAATGTTTCAATACCTATTAACTTAGTTTGGACTTAAAACCACAAAAATTATGATTTTTTTTTGCTGATTTCTCAGTACTATGTTGTAATCTCGAAGTCAGATGTTACTTCTGATGCTGCTATGGTTGTTATATGGATACATTGGATTGAACTTTGGTACTTTTATTTGAAAGTTAGATTCAAATACAGAAATCTGAATTCTTTATAGGGTAGTGTGGATTCCTACTATAGTCACCTTCTCTACGATTATAGTTTTCAATCTTCCACGCCTTTGAACAGATTTAACATTGATTGTACCTTCAGTATTTCAAATCTCCTTCAACTGTCATTATATGTCTAGTTAATTGTCAGTCAAATGGAGATAACAGCCGTCTGTATGCTGTAGTTGGGATAGATGGTGAGGTAAGGTTTCTATTCGGAGTTAATACTATTTTGTTTTTGGTAAGTAGCCATTCTGTTGTTTTCATGCTTTCTGCAGCCGTATTCCAGTTGTTACTTGCTAGAGATTCCTGCTATTTGGACTGAAAATAAGCAGTTTGCCCTTCAACAGTATCATTATCAAACACATCGCCTTCAATGCTAAAATGCTGCACGCTTATTCATACCAGTAACTAATTCATTTCATCAAATGCCAGCATTAGCATAATTTCCAAATAAAAGCAGATATATGTTGAGATCAAGGTAGGCTGCAATTAAAAAGGAGAGATGTACTAGTGAAAAAAGTAACCCAGTCCATTCCTTCTCTATCTCTGTATGAAAAAAAAGGCCTGGCTTGTGAACGACGAAAACTGAGGAAAAGAGAAGAGATGAAGCTGTTAGCTGAGAAACGAAAAGAGGAGGAAAGTGATGAAAACATGAGGAAAAGAGGGGATGTGCTATCGGGAGAAAGATGAAAACATGAGAAAAAGGGGAGACAAAACCTCGAATTTGGTTCGAAGGTTAGGTTGTAATTTTTGCAATTGTCCAAGGACACGCTAGGAAAAAGATTTCATTAACCCAATTCTGAAGGGTTGGAATTTAAAATCTGGGCATATTGCTCAGAATTGTTTTTCAAGCCTTGACCGCAATAGAGGCATTCTGTGTAATTCATTTTCAGAGCTTCAAATTGAAGCAAACAGCAGAAGTGGTGGATCTATACGGAAAATGGCCAGAAAGGATTGGATTTTCAATCCAACCAAAGATGCAGTAAAAGATAAAAAAGGTGACAAGGAAAATTACTCTCTTAATTTTAAATACATTTTTATTACTTTTATTAAAAATATAATTTCAATAGTCCTATTTTTTAAGCTAGTTTCAACGCCTGTCTTAATTAGCTTCAAATCCCATTATTTCTCGGAACATGTTGATTTGATTCACATTGTCTTCGGTATGTTTGGATAGATTTGGATAGATCATTCGATTAATTTTGATGTGATTGAAAATAATAATAATAATAATAAAATTGATGAAAAATAAAAATATATTTGAATATAATCACAGTAATAATAATTAGTAAATATAGTAAAAAAATAATTATTAAAACTATTATATTAAAAAAGAAAAGGCATATTTTAAATTGTAGCAGGGAAAGAATTCTTACTCGGCACCGATCTTAACTGAAGAACCAAACGGCTCTCCATATATGGTGCCGTGGCAAGATCTAATCCGATCCCTTATTGAAAATTGTTATTCTGCACTTCCTCAGTCGTGTAATATATATATATATATATATATATATATATATATATATATATATATATATATATATATATATATATTAGGTTCTTAGTTTGCATGTTGACGTGTTAGTGTTTCAAATTTAATTAAATTAATTGATTAAATTAATAATTTGATTAAGTGATTTGTTATTAGATTCATTTTGATCGAATAAAAAATAATTTTGAATTTTTTATTTTGATCAATTTGATTTGAAAATTTAATTAGCTAAAATTTTAGATGAATAGATGAAATATAAAAGTCTAAAATGAAACCAAAAATATATAAAATTATAGAAGGAGAAATATTTTATTCAATCATTAGACCATTGAAGAGAATACTAATTTTCAAGATCTCAAGTAAATTTAAATTATTCCATTTAAGATCAAGTCATTAAGACTCTTGAAGCGATTTTTTGTTAAGAATTTTTGCTGAAGAAAAAAATCAAATGATTTTCTTTTATGTTAAGAATATTGTTGGACGTGGGACGCCCATAACAGGTGTCCCATGTCCAATGTGAAAATTGCCAAGGCAGTTTTCACACTTGGGCAGTTTAAAAAGCAAAAACAAGAAAAAAAGTAGACAAATCCGAGAGAGGAGAGAAAGAGAGAAATAGAGAAAGAAGAAAAGCAAAAAGTATTTTTTTCTTCTCTTTTTTTTGTACTCTATAATTGTTAATGATTTAGGTTGTGAAATGTGTACAACTTTTACTGTGTGATTTTGTGCATGATCAGTGAATCAAGCAATCGATTTCATTTGAAATTGTAAGTGTTTAAATTTTGTAAATTATTGTTCGTAAATTATATGTTCAATCATATACATAATTGTTTTAAGATAGGATGATTGTGAATATGATATTGTACGTGATATATGATTGACGCATGGTATGATATTTTTCCTACATTGGTATTCAAGCCAAGTTGCTTGATTTCTGGTATGATAAATGCATGTAAGAAAATGATATTTAATTGCTATTATTTCGTGTAGAACAATCGAAAAACGTAATTAATATGCGATGTCATTGAAGATCACGCAAATGTGTGTGATTTATTCGAAATTGTTGCAGATGTGTATATGATGTTTTAAATAAGAAAATATTATTGGTTAGAAAGTTGAGGAATTGAAAATTATGATTTCTATCATAAACATGTGAATGCCCCAGCATGAGGAGTCCATATAACACAAGGATGATTAAAATTCGTTTTTAATCGCTACGAGGTTTGTGTTATATATATGTGTTCATTATTTTTTCTGTATTTGTTACAGAGAATCATGTCGATCATGATGAGGATTCCTATGGTTAATGGGAAAGAAGAACAACTCACTAGAGCTATAAGACTATTGGTTGAATTTGGCTCTTACCGGATGGATCCTAATGATGATATGGAGAAACATATCATTACTGTCAATAAAAAAAATTGAAGAATCAGTTTGGATTGGCCGTCGATATTTGAAGAGTGACCATAACAAATATCTCATGTTAAGGAGTACATTGATCACTCCAAGTCAAAAGGGTCTTTTAGATGATTTTTGAAAACCAAACCCAAAATTGAATTATGCAATGTTAGTGATAAATTTTTTTGAAAGAATATATGAAGATAGGGACAAGAAGGACTGCAACCCTCTCAATTAACACTAGACTTTACAATAGAAAACACAACGTTCTTGGAACTCCATGGCTAGCAGATTTAGATTTTGAATTATCAAAAGAATTTATGGACTCCGTTCCTGGAACTAGTTTTATTTTATTTTATTTTATTTTATTGTGTTGTTATTTGACTATGTTTGAACAAATATTATTATTTTAAAAGACTTGTTTATGTAAATATTTTTATTATTTTTATGCAATCAATATATGTTATTGTTTGTATATATATAATTGATTTGTTTGCAGTGGGAATTCTAAGGTATTTTAATAAAAAAATGTAATTACCTTAGAATAATAAATTTTGCACAATAAAATTAATTGGTGATAATTAAACACATCGAATTGGAGGATAATTGTGAAACTTGGTGAACTTTTGATTCCATGACATGTGAATAATTATCATTAATTTAATTTTGAAATTGTGGCAAAATGGATACGTGTAATGCTAAGTATTAATTAAGTGCATATATGTCTCTGTGTAGAATATTTTTTTGAAATGACTTTTGCTTCTAAAGCCATTGTTGCTGAGTTAAACAAATGTGAGAAACTGAATGAAGATAATTATGAAATCTGGAGTATGAAAATCCAATATGTGTTGGAAGAACAAGAGGTTCTTGAAGTTCTGAATAATGCTATGGAAGAGCCTGATGAAGGAAATAACGCACAAAATAGGAGGGACCGAGAGGCTTATGAAGCCTGAAAAAAGAAAAACTCATAGCTTGCCTTACGTTGCTAAGCAGTATGGAGAATGACATCATGCGTGAGTTCAGAAAGCATGATAATGCAAAAGAGATGTGGACAGTCTTAAAGGCAAAGTTTGGTGGCATTTCGATCACTAAGCTAAGACAGCTTACAATCAAATTTGACACGTATAAAAAAAGTCCAAATCACAGCATGAAACAACACATAAGAGAAATGTCAAATATGATTAGTGAGTTGAAGGAGGTTGGTCACACTTTAACAGATGAACAACAGGTTCAAGCTGTCATTCGGTCATTGATACACAGTTGGGAGCATATGAAAGTCCACCTTACTCATAATGAAAGCATCAAGACCATTGATGATGCTTCACGTCACCTACAATTAGAGGAAGATCGCATTGAGGCAACTAGGCCTAATGCTGACGTGTATATGGTTGATACAAGTTCTAAAGAAGCTTCAAGTGAAAGCCATTTGGTGGACATAAAGGAAAAGCTCCTAAAAAGGCAAAAGGCGGTTATCCTGACAAAGGAAATGGTCCTATGGCTCATCCGAAGAAGAACAAGTCAAAGGTCAATGCTTTAACTGTGGTAAGAAGGGTTATTTTGCTCGTGAATGTAACAAGCCGAAAAAGGTAGAAACCCTTAAAGTATTTGTGAATACTTCAGATATTTTGAAAAGTACTATATGTGTTTCTAGTACTGTATTATTGACTGAATCTCATCCTTTGTGGATTGTAGACTCTGGGGCTACAGACCATGTAGCACAATACAAGAATGTGTTTGTGAATTTTCGTCAGATTCCACGAGGATCAAAATGGATTTATGTAGGAAACAACACACGGGTTGAAGTAAAGGGTATCGGAACCTGCAGGTTATGTATGCGTGGTGGAAAAACCACCCTTATCCTACATGATGTCCTATTTGCTCATGAGATTCGGCGAAATTTAGTTTTCATTACTGTTATTCTTAATTTGGGCTTTATTTTGAACTTTCATAGTACTGGTTTAAATTTGTTTTTGGAAACGAATTATTATGGTTCTGGATATTTGTTGGATGGTTTTATTGTAATGGATGTTGACTACACTTTAAGTGGTCATATGTGTAGTAATAATTTTTCTCTTATTATATCTTCTGATGTTGATGTAAATATTTGGCATGCTAGACTAGGTCATATTGGGCAACAAAGAATTGATAGATTAGCTAAAGAGGGATTACTAGGCCCTATAGAAAAAGTTAATCTATCGACATGTAAAAGTTGTCTAGTGGGAAAAATGGCAAGAAAACCATTTGGCAAAGGAACTAAAGCTGAAATTCCATTGCAATTGATTCATTCCGATAGTTGTGGCCTAATGAATGTAAGGTCATGAAGTGGAGGTGTATATTTCATCATATTCATTGATGATTACACACGTTTCGATTTGTCTATTTGATCTCTCACAAATCTGAAGCTTTAGAATGCTTTAGAAAATATGTGAATTTTGTGGAGAATCAATTAGATAAAAACGTTAAGGCGTTAAGAACAGACCCTGGACGTGAGTACTTGTCTGAACAATTCAGATTTTTATGTAATGAAAAAGGAATCGATAGGCAGTTGACAATGCCAAGATCTCCACAACAAAACGGTATTGCGGAGAGAAAAAATAGAACCCTTCTGGAAATGGTTAGGTCCATGATGGCCCAAACAAATTTGCCAATCACCTTTTGGGGTGATGCATTATTAACAGCTGCCTACATTCTCAATCGAGTACCCTCTAAGTCAGTTGCATCCACTCCTTATGAATTATGGATGGAAAGAAAACCTGATCTTAGTAATCTAAGACCATGAGGTTGTGCTGCCTATGTTCATGAACCTGCTCATCAATACGACAAGTTAGGTTCAAGAGGAAAAAAGAGTATATTTGTAAGATACTCAGAACATTCAAAGGGATATGTGTTCATTGGTGAACAAGCAAGTGACAGTGTAACTGAATTTGAATCTCGGGATGCTACTTTCCTAGAAAATGATTTTCCAAATAGGGGTGAGATAAATCAGGAAAAATCTCTTTATGAGATTCAAGATCCAGATGATTTGATTGTTGCAAATCGTTTAATGCATATACTTGATAATGAACGAACAATATCTCATCCAAGTGAGAGTATGACAAAAGATGATGAATTTGTTTCATAAGAATCACAAGTCAGGCGTAGTAGTCGTGACAAAGTTCCTCGACGTCGTTTTGACATAGAGGGAGAAGCTTTCATGATTACCCCACAAGATGAAGAAGAGCCAAAGAATATTCAAAAGGCTCTTTCTTGTAATGCAAAAGAAAAATAGATGAAAGCAATGAAAGAAGAAATGGAGTCTATGAGATCAAACAATGTTTGGGAATTGATTGATCTTCCAAAAGGACGCAAAGCAATTGAGAACAAATGAGTTCTCAAAATTAAGTGTAAGTCAGATGGGACAATTGAAAAATATAAGGCTTGTCTAGTAGCTAAGGGATATACTCAACAAGAGGGAGTTGATTATGAAGAAACATTCTCTCCTGTTGTAAGATTTACCAGACTATTAAGATCAATTTATGATCTTAAACAATCTTCCAGGCAGTGGTATATTAGATTTCATCAAGCGATAATTTCTTATGATTTTATCATGATTGATGAAGACCACTGCGTGTATGTCAAAAGGTCCAAAGACAAGTTTGTAATATTGTCACTTTATGTGGATGCCATACTATTGGTTGGAAATAACAAGGAGTATATTATTACAGTGAAAAATTGGTTGTCCTCAAATTTTAAAATGAAGGACATGGGCGAAGCAGCTTACATACTTGGTGTTAAAATTGAAAGGGATCGTTCCAAGAAATTATTAGCTCTTTCACAAGAGCAATATATTAAGAAAATTCTTGAACGATTCCACATGTAAGATTGCAAGCCAATAGATACTCCTATTGCTAAAAGCGGAAGCCTAAGTCAAAGAATGTGTCCTAAGACTCCTCAAGAAAAGGAACAAATGACAAGAGTTCCTTATTCCAGTGCTATTGAAAGCCTTATGTATGTTATGATGTGCACAATGCCAAATATTTGTTATGCAGTTGGAATGGTAAGCATGTACCAATCCAATCCAGGATAACCACATTGGAAAGTCGTTAAAAGGATATTAAGGTATCTTAAAGGCACTGCAAATTATTTATTGTGCTATCATGGAAGTGATCTGCGTCTGATTGGCTATATAGACGCTGATTGAGGAGGAGATTTAGATAAAAGAAAATCTACCTCGGGCTATGTTTTCTTACTGAATAATGGGGCAATCTCATAGCTATTTCCACAATGAAAGTTGAATTTGTAGCATTTTCAGTAGCAGTGCAAGAGACTGTTTGGCTCAAGAGATTTTTGAATCATTTGAGATTTAATTATGATGAATCAAACTCAATGTTAGTGAATTGTGATAGTCAAACAGCAATCACATTCACTAAAGATCCCAAATATCATTCAAAAACCAAATATATAGATACCAAGTATAATTTTGTTAGAGACATGGTTGTACGTAAGGAAGTCAACATGCAATACATTTCTACGCATAAGATGATTACAAATCCATTTACAAAGCTAATACCTAGAGATGTGTATAATGGACACATTAGAACTCTAGGATTGGGTAGATTTTGATGTACTTGCTAAGATGTTTTTAGTAAACGATTTACAATTATCTTCTCATTAGTATTTGATGTTGACTAATTTTAATTTCAATTAATGCCTATAAAGTTCAGTACTTTGTTTTATAAAGCATACACACATATATATGTTAAGTACATATACAATATCATGTTAAAGGTATGTCAGATAGATGATTGGCCTTCTCACACAGGAAATCACCTCTATGGCTCAGTGCTATAGAGATGAGATTAGTTTTAAGCAGTAAGAACTAGAGAGTTCAGGCTTAAAACAGAATCGCCTTGACTGTGAGTCAAGATGAGGTCATATGATAATGAGCTTTATTACCGAAAGTGAATGACCCCACCATTCATTTTATCTGTTTTTGAATGCTAGGTGGAAGTTCTGTTGTTATTTTTCAAAGTAAGTAGAGTTGTGGACTCAAGTTAGATACTGAGTATATCTAAACTATCACCTGTACGGTATTGGAATTATGATAAAGACATACGCTCCATGGGAAAAGGAGAGTAATACCATAGCATGTGTTTCATACCACATGTGCATTATTCGACCAATAAGGGTAACCGAAGAATTGATCTCTACTTCAATCTTGTGTGAGACTCATGGGGTTAAAAGGATATCAAATTAGTACCCTTATGACTTTTGACTATTTCTTAAATTTTCAGTTCAATGTTAGCTATCTTGGAATGTTACCAATGATTATGGATAATTCGATCTAATGAGATGAATCCAGATAGCAGTTGAATTAAAATGGAGAGATTCTAGAAGAAGGGAAGACCATTCTGATGTCACATTTAATTGTATTCATTGGTCGACCAATTATATTTAAATAGTTAGACATAATTGTGAATACAAAAGAATATCATACTGTTTGATAAAAGAGAGATCATGAGAAACTTTAAATGTGACTGAATGGATTTAGGGTACTGCATACTAACTCTACTTGTATTTTGGGTTGCTATATATACCTAACAGTTGTATAGCAACAAGCTCTCGAGACGATAAAGTATGCTGATCGCACGACCTATTTTCTTGTATGAACTTTGCAGAGAAAAGAGGTGTCCTCTTGAAATTGATTATGAGAATGACACACCCATTATGTGCGAGTGGGAGATGTTGGACGTGGGACGCCCATAACGGGTTTCCCATGTCCAACGTGGAAACTGCCTTGGGCAGTTTAAAAAGCAAAAACAAGAAAAAAAAAGTAGACAGATTTGAGAGAGAAGAGAAAAAGAGAGAAAGAGAGAAAGAAGAAAAGAAAAAAGTATTCTTTGTTCTCCATTTTTTGTGCTCTGCAATTGTTAAGGATTTAAGCTGTGAAACGTGTATAACTTTCGCTGAGTGATTTTGTGCCTGACCAGTGAATCAAGTAAACGATTTCATTTGAAACTGTAAGTATTTAAATTCCGCAAATTATTATTCGTAAATTGTATGTTCAATCATATACATAATTGTTTTAAGATAGGATGATTGTGAATATGATATTGTACGTGGTATATGATTAACGCATGATATGATATTTTTCCTACAAATATTCTCTATGTTAAGAATATTCAAAAATTGTAACTTCACATTTGATAAATGAAACTGATATTTGTCTCAAAAATATTAAAAAATTGTAAGTTCAGATAAATCAAATTGATATTTGTCTCAAAAAATTTTCTAATCTAATTTATTCTAAAAGTTTCTATGTACAAAAACTAGAGGATATGTTTAATGTTTAGACTTTAAATGATATTTTAACTCTAATATTCCTAGAATTTTTAACTTAACACTCTGGAATTTGAAAATTTATAGGATGATTTTACTTAATTTATTTAAAAAAGGAAAAATTAAAATTTCAAAATATAATTTTAACATAAATGAAAAATTAAAAATTCTTACACTCTCTTAACATATTAATGGGTTTTATTTACCAAACATAATTTGATGACATAAGGACATGGTGAATAGGATGATGGATAGGGTTGGATAATTAAATGTTTGATACACATGTAAAAAGGAAATTTTTATTGCAAAGGTAATTAGTTATCCTTTTACATAAGATGATTCAATTCTCTAAAAAAAAAGAATATTTATAATCCTATGGGATTAAGTAAGAGATACTTATATTTTATTTTTTTAACTCTAAAATTTATATTTAACAAGTTCACATCTTTGAAGAATGTTTTTCACTGTTTATGAAGTGGATGATATGGTGACTAAAGTTCTCTTTTGTGAAGTGTAGCTGCTTGCTTTATTACAGTTATTTTCATACAATGGCAGATTCGTTGGTTAGTATGCGGAGCAATTTGCATTTGATTAATGATGAAAAAGATACCGTGTATATTGATGGATTAGAAGACTGTGAGACTCCACTTGAAGGGTAGAGGTGGTTATTAGCTAAATTATTAACTAGGCGATTTTTTAATAAAGGTACTTTTTTAGGCACAATGAAAGTGGTACGGAAATTGTCACAGGAGGTTACTGTTATGATCTTGGGTGATAATATTTCCTTTTTAAGTTGGCAACTATTAAGGATAAACGTGTTTTGGATGAATCCCCTTGGTTATTTAATAAGCAATTAATCTTGTTTCAAGACTATGATGGTGGTCTTAAACTTGATGACCGTGTTTTTGAAAAGGCTACCTTCTGGGTTCATGTTTATGGTTTACCATTTTGGATGACGAATTTTGATGTTGCGACAGAATTTGAGATAAAATAGGACACTTCATCAAATCAGATGCCGAATGTTCCAGGATTTCTAGTGGGATCTTTACGACTACCTGTCCAAATCGATATTACTAAGCCTCTGCATCGCTTTTTTACAATTGATAGTTTGGAATCCATTAGTTCAGTCATGGGCAGGCTCTCTTTATCACAGATTGCAAAATTTTTGTTATGATTGTGGACTTCTTGATCGTACTGATTAAGATTATGCTAGTCCAACTACTAGTAAATGTGATCCATGTGTTCCAAAGCAATGGTGATTAGATGAGGGCTTTCCCCTTTTAACAAACATGGTTTTGTCATTTTTGGTGTGACTGCAACTCTATATGCAAATCATTAGAAAAATGGAAAGTTCTTTTTCCAGTAATTACATCATGGCCGGATTGATGATTAGGAGAGATTCAAGATGAAGGCACGACGACAAATATTGTGGACACTGATTTGGTGCAAGAAGGTAAAATTATAATGGTAGTTACCTTTCCCCCAATCTTGGATTGGATGCAACTTCCCTTTCAATGTCACCACAAGTAACTGCATGAACCATCATTATTGCATGAAAAAAATTTCATGGCAAGTGCTGAGGATAATTTTGGGGCTATTTTGACTGAACATATTCGTATTGGAAAACAAATACCCAATCTGACTAGTTCAGAAGAAGCCTGTAAAGTGCCATATAGGCATGCAAGGAATCGGATTAAACGTGAAGTTGGAACCAAGGTTTTAAATAGCGGCTGCTTAATATAGCAATGACCGTTATTTGGCGGTAACGGCAGTGGCCGTCATCGCTATTAGAAAAAAACCATGACGACAGTTATTGATCGCTGCAAAACGGAGTAACGACGGATAGTGCAATAACGACCCGTTATTATCGCTATCTTCCTTTTTTGTTGAAATATTAGTATAAAATATCAATCTCAGACTCACAGTTCAGACTTTAGACAGAAAACCAAAACAATGAGAAACAAATACCTATTTTCACACTCTATCATAATCAAAACCATAAAATTAACTTCAATTCAATCATTAACAACACAGTATCAATTCACAGAGAGAGGCAAACGACAGCAGCCCACACAACACACAAATATCACTTATTTTGGCTTTTGAAGGTAAGCAATTTACATCAAAGTTAAAAATTATTTACCTTTTGTTGAATCAATCCATGTCTGGGGTTGAAGAGATCCAGATCTGGGAAGGGGAAAAACCGATATGTTGAAACTTGAAATAGGGGAGGGGGATTTTGTTGGAGGATTTTAGACTTTGTAGAAATATAGTAGAGCTGAACTGGTCGGCGGTGAGTGTGGGTTGTGGGCATTTGTTGCAGTGTCGTAGAGGAGTAGTGCTACTGCCAACTACCGAGCCCAAATTGGAAGAAAAAAGAAAGAGATGCTGAGGGGCGGCCATAGAGTGGAAACTGTGGAGTGGCAGAGGGAAGATCGAGCACTGCCGCCATTGGTGAAGTCATGTCTGTGAGGGTGAGGCTGTGAGGGTGAGATTCGTGAGAAAAAACGATGAAGCTTTTGCCTTCTTGAACAGTGAGGGTAGAGCCAGGGAACAAGAACGGGAACGAGGGGCAGAAGGAAATTGGGAAGGGAGTTTGGCCGGGGTGGGGTTAATAATTAGTTTTTTTTTTTTTAAATTAGTGTAATTTTTTAGTAGAAATTTTAATTACGGAGTTTGATATTAGTTAATGTTTTTTTAAGTAAATGTTTAATAATTATCTAAAAAAATGTTTAGTAATTAGTTTAAATGTTTAGTAGAATTCTTAATTGTCAAATTTATGGTATTAATGTTTAAATATATAGTATTAGATATTATTGTAACTTAAGAGAAAAACAATATTGATATTGATTTTTAATAATGTAAATGTGATGATTTAAATTAATTGATAGTGGCTAATTAATATTAAATTTTTAATGTAATAAAATATTATTGTAAAATATGAATAATTAACGGTTCAAATTCAATTCTTTTTTTTTATAAATTAAATTCAATTTTTATTTATGCATGAAGAATATGATATTTTTATTATTCATGTTTATAATTATTTATTTAATAGAAAATATCAACATGCCACTATGTGAGGAGTTTCCAAGTAAAGGAGTGGAAGGCGCACCAAGTGATGATATCAGTTGGCATTTCAGAATACCTAAACCAAATACAAAAGGAAATGTGTCGTGTAAACTTTGTGGGAAAGTTGTAAAAAGAGGAAAAACATGCTTCAAGGAGCATATTGCTCATAAGACTGACAATATTGCACCATGTCCCAACGTTACCGGTTAGTTATAAATATTATTATTAAATTATCAATGAAGATTATAAAATTACATTAACATGTACAACTATTTTTTTCATCTTTTTAACTATATTATTAATAGATATTGTTAGAGAAAGTATGATGAAACTCCTTCAACAAAGTAAATCAAAAAAATTTGATAACAAAAGGAGCAAAGATGAATTCTTATTACAATTAATAAGAGAGGATTATGATTATGAAGGATTCATGAACGAATATGTTGCTACAAGACAAGCTATGCGAGATAGTGTCCAGTCATAATATGAGTGACTTATGAGGCAAGAATTTAGGCAAAGAACTGGTGATTTCAGTAATACTTATGAAGAGGGATGAAACTCTTGTGACTCAGTTGCTGACTATTTTGATAAAAGAACAAGGAAATCCATTCCAAGTGACTTAGAATTTTCATTAAGGGAAGCTATACCTGAATTGGTTAGAAGCAAGAGTTCAAAGCAACCGAAAGTAAATGATTCTTTTTTAAAGACATTAAGAAAGAAGTTAGGTGAATCACTATCTAAATTTTTTATATATGACTGACTTCTTTTTCAGTTAGCAAACTTTTCATGGTTGCACAATTTAATTTCTGAAGTAGCAAAAGTTGGGCAACATGTATTTAGAGTTTAAGTATAAACAAGTGAAATGAACATAGTTGAAATGGACTATTCTCCAGCTAAGAGAAAACCTCCAATACACAACTAAAGAAAGAGTATAAAAGGAAGCAAAAGTTTTTTAGGACAATAAAGGAATAGAAATTGGACAGCCTTTTAAGAATGTTGCAGTTTTTTTTTTTGGATATGAATGATTTTTGTTCATAACTTATATTATTATCATGGTTATTGTCAAACCATCGTTTGTGATGATTGAGTAATGATGCACCCTTTTTGGTGGCTCTTTAGGCTTTGTAACCTTACATATTATAGAATAAAAACTTACAAATAACATCAAAATTTTATAGATTTAATAATAGATGGAAAATAGTGATAAAGATTAACCTAATTGATAATAGATAGAACCCTCTAGTTTAAGAAACTCAATATTCATTCTTTTACACATGCATTGGTTGGCAATAATGTAGATCTTAACAAGATTTATCTCAGATATAATTAAAATGGGATGCCATGTATCCAAAGGAACTGAGGCCTGTGTTTAAATGAAATAGACATGAGGCTTTATCTGAGAGTTTGTGTGTGTTTTTTACTCAGTTAGTGACCCACCAAGGATTTTGAGCTAAATCCCCATGTTTCACTTATTGATTATAGTGTTCGAATGGTTAATGGTCAGCATTACATGTGGGTTCACATGTCTTTGTTGGGTCACCTATGTTGTGGCCTCGAACCGAAATTTTGGTGGACCATGCAAATGAAGGAATTAATGCTTAAACCTATAGTATGGTCTCTTTAACATGTTTCAGGATGATGTATTTAGTTCACTACAACAACCTGATGGCTAGACTTGACAAATTGTTTCCACAATAATTCCCCTGCAGTTACTGGCCCAAAGGAAAACCGCACAACAACTTATATATATATATATATATATATATATATATATAAATAAATATAAAGTTGTTTATTTACAGCAATGAAACTCCATTTACATCGATTTTTTCCTTTTACAAGTAATAAGGGGTTGGAAAAAGCTATTTGAGGTCTAATTTCAAGCAAGACAACTTTTCATTTTTGTCGATGTTAGGTCTTTGAAATACAATTCTATTACATGCATTATTAAAATTTTAATCTGTGTTAAAAGACAGATTTTAATCTGTATTAAAATTTTAATTTGGTATTAGGTCTTTGAAATACAATTTGGTTATTAACGGGTCATTGTAATATATAGCTGTGTTAAAAGACATTTGCTGCTTAGCTATGTAATCACAGTCGAAGAGTGTCTAAGTATCTTATCTCTTTAACCTACTTAATTATGGAAATAAATTCGGATGCCTCTATTGTCCTATTTTGGAGGTCTTTTAGTTAAGCAATATCTTGAACAACTAGGATGATCTTGATCTCAACATAACTAATAAAATTGAATGTTACAAACCTCAATGAACCAAAAAAAAACACAAATTTACAAACCTCTACTTTGATACTAGTTAAACAAATTATTCGGTAACCAATCATCTTTAGAACTGATAATTGATAAGAAAAGGTATCTAACTTTTATATTTAAGTTCTGCTCACCTAAGGTCAAGCATTAGCATGCTATGTTGGAAGGAAAAGCTTAAACATGTTTTTCGTGACCAAACAATTATTTCATCTTTTTATCAAGAACTAAGTTCAAAATTCGAATCTATTTTTTTTCGTACCTTCTAGTGAAAAGAAAAAAGAAGAAGCTTATTCCAAGATAAGACACAATACATCCTTAAAATGTGATGGAGTGATAGTGATGGTATGATGTAGGGAATTTGCCAAGAAGTGTGTCAATAAGCAATACTTAGAATGTAGGTAGTTTGGAAGTGATGGAGAACAAACCATGAACAACCTAGATAACCAAGAACAAGAATTATAGAGAAAAGGGATGGAAATGAATTGTAGTAGTAAATCTGAGTATTATTCATTGAATGATCAACTCTAGTGTTTACAAAAGTATTTATACAATAGAAATAGTCCTGAGTTTATTATACAGTTATAACTACTATAACTGCTAACTAGTATGTAGTTACAATAGTTTTGACTAATCTTCCAGTGGCCTTTGCTTTCCCGCTCAGCTTCAAGTCACCAATAATCTTCAATACCTCCATACGCATTATGCATTTTTGATAATTCTATATTTTTTAAAATTATTTGTGCATAATTTTCTAATTAATTATTTAAATCCCCAATTTATTTTGTTAATTATCCCCTTATTTAATTAAAATTCTCATGTTTGCAGATAAATCAAATCCGAATGAATTTTGAATATTTCGGTAGAAAATGGACTGAAATTTGGCTAAAATCGAGATTAAACCACGTGGACAACATGAGCCATGCCACCTAGCACATCCAATTGGACAAGAAGACAGATGACATGAAAATATCTTTTCAAGGAGCCAATGGTGTGAAGACAAGTGACCAAACAATGTCAACTCATCTAGGATGAAAAAATTACAATTATACCCCTTAGTTTGTGTATAAATAAGACATGGATGGCAATTGAAAAACTATGTAATGTAATGTAGTGTAGAAGTAGGAGTAGTGTAGAGTAATTTAGGAGTAGTTTTAGTTTTTAGAATAGTTTAAAGTGTTATGTTAAAAGCTTTATTGTTGGATTTTTTTTTCAAGCTTTGCACGTTTGTTGTTTTTTTCTTTTTAGCCACCATTGTTAAACTTTTAGAAGCTTTCATTTTTTTATTCGATTGAAATGCAAATTTCTCATCTTAGTAGTTAGTTGTTCATTCGGTTTGAGATGAGAGCATGGTGACAGCTGCTCAACCTTAAATCATTTCCATGTTTTTCTTTACATTTTCCTTTGATTGCGATTTGAGTTCTGTTACAGCTTGATTTTTTTTACCTTACTCGATTCTCACTAGCTCCATTTAATCTTCGGTTTTCTTTCTTTGTTTCCATACCACAATCACTTTGGATGCTTCAATTTATACTGCTTTTGTCTTATTCTGGTATTTTGATGAGAGTTGGATGTCGGGTATTGCTCCCGATTCATTGGCACAGCAGAATAATGATGACTACTTAGAGGAGCAAGTTGTGAGATCTGCATCTTTGTATGATGTTCCTTATGATTTCCATATTGTATGACATTATTATATGTTAATGGATTCATAAGATGGTTGATTCGGATCTAATAAATGTGGATGAAACGAAATAATGTAAGTAAAATCGAATAAGGATAAATCAGGAAAGTAGGGACCCAACAAGTTCGTTTAAGAAATTTAATCGAGTTGACTAAAAATAAGGAATTTAAAATAGGGAAAAGATTGTGGATTTATGAAAGAAAGTCGATTTAATTTGGTCCCGAACACATGCAAGGGTAAAATGGTCAAAAGACCAAAATTCGGTATAAATTCGATAAGTAATTTTCATTAAAATATGGGATTTACGAAATCTGGATCAATATCGAGGAAAATATTTAAATTCGAGTCCAATTGATCTAGATATAAATTTATAGGAATTAATCGAAATTAATCGGGATTTTTAATTTGAAAAATTATCCTGAAAATAATCAAAAAATATACCGAAAAGACGAAAATAGATTGATAAATTCATTTATTGATTAAATGAATAAAATAATAATTTTTAAGATATTTTTAGGGATATTTTAATTATTTTAATATATTTTAATGCATTAAAATAATAATAATAAAATTAATAAAAAAATAAATCGAAAATTTGGAATCGGGAGAGAGAGAAAGACCCGCAAAAACTCAAAAATCGAAACCCAAAAACCCGATAGGAACCCTACATCCCCGACGAGCCACCGGCGGCAGACGGACCCAGCTAATGGTCGGAGGCGATAGAGCACAGTCCGGCGGACCTAACGGTACCGGTAACGCGCGTTGACGACCCCTATTTTCGGCGAATCGACGGACGAAAAACTCGAGGAAAAAACGCGTCGGTTCCGACGAATGGCGGTGTCCCAGCGCCGATTCAACCTAGTAGAACGATCACCTGGCCGAGGCGGTTCTTTTAAGCCTAGTGGCGGCCGACGAGACGGCTGGGATTGCCGACGACGGCAAACGGGCCAAAACAGCATTGTAGCCGAGAAGGAGGAAAAGAAAAAGAAAAAGAAAAAGAAAAAGAAAAAAAAGAAGAAAAGAAAGAAAAGAGAAAAAAAAGGAAAGAAAGTGTACCCGGGGACGACTCGAAATTCGGGTAAGTGATCGAGGGTTAGGATTGACCTGCGGATAAATCCCGAGAATTCAATTTAATATTATTTTAGTGGAAAATGTCTCGGATTTATATAATTGTGTAGTGTTACTACAGAGTCCGAACGAGAGCTGATTTAGCTCCGATTTTTGTACCCCGCATCATATTAGGTAAGTACATTTTAATTACGATAATATGAGTCCTTAAATGCAGAGTTAAAATTATTTTACGGATTAATTCTGCATAAAAGGAATTTTATAAGAAATTTAAAAGTAATTATCGTAAACATTATCCGGGTTATCCAATGAGTTTGGAATGAAGCCTGATGATTATTGATAAACCAAATGAGCCGAGTAAACCCGAATAAGGGATTTAAAAAGTGAAAACATGCTGAAAAATGGGTCAAGACCCATTAAAGTGCAATCGGGCCCAATAGAGTAAAACAGACCCAGAGCTTTAGATTCGATCAGTAAGAGTGAAATACTGATCAGTATATTTGAACTAAACCCATATGTGGTTATATGCAGCTCCGTAGACGATTGAATTGGACTGAGAGACTTGGTACGGCCGAGTCGGGATAAGCTCGCGCGTGATTCCAGGTAAGGGAATTTTACGAGCACTTAGAGGTAGCTGTACGTAGTTTCGAGGGGATTTACATTACGTTAAATTCATTAGGCTACCCGAAAACAGAATAATAATTTTTGCGAAAAAATATGGAAATAATGACAAATTACTATTTTACCCCCAGTTAGGAAAATTTCAAAAAGGGTAGTAAGGCTATGAAATTGCATGAAATTCATGATTTTAATGTTTTCATGATGATATTGCTTTAATTCAAGTAATTTATGGATAGGTTGGATATTATTTTCATGTTTTAAGTGAAAAGGCACAGGTTAGGTGCCAATTGATATTTATTTAACATGTTTTGATGAAATTGAGCCATCTATCAGTGTTATATGAGTTGAAACCGTGTTTGAGCACTGCTCGCACTGGATTTTATATTTTAACTCATACACAAAGTGCTGGAGCCTTGCTCGCACTATTTTACAGATTTATTTCATATGACTACTGTATTAGAGTTTTTCTCGTACGAGGTTTTCATTGAGTTTTAATACATATTCGTACTAGAGTAATGCTCGTACGTGGATTTGAATTGAATTTATAATCAGTTTAAGTTGTACTAGAGCGCTACTCGTACGCAGATTTCATTGATTTCTATGAAACCGTGCTAGAGCTTCGCTCGCACGAGGTTTTCAGATATCATGAATATGCATGGAGTCGTGCTAGAGCTTTGCTCGTACAGAGATTTATATGACATGCATATAGCCGTGTTGGAGCCTCCTATAGACTGTGTATCACAGTGAGATGGTATGCTTACACGTGCATACTGAGACATACTTGACATGGGTGGATAAGACCTATTACAGGCACCCCTGATTGAGCTTGGATTCACAGAGTATGTTGTACCGTGTATGTCACGCGGAGTACGCTGTACAGTGGGGATTGTTGGAGTGGAGTGGCATTAGCCACGAGACAGCAAGTCTTCCCTCGCAATCCTGATATTATGCTGTTCTGGCGGGTAAAATCGACCCACCTCCCGTTTCAGGTGTGCCACCTCGCACACTAGGATCCGTGTGCCAGGGATCACGAGGTTATGACCATAGTCCTGGATATTACCGATATAGTCACCTACATGTCTCACATGATATAACTTTTGGTCTTAATAGACCAGGGTAGACCCTAGGGAGGTGTCAGGCCCCGATTTTCTTATGATTTCAATTAAGTTTTGATTGTTCCCATGAAGGAATTTTATGAAACTTTCATTGATTTGTAACCTTGTGAGAAGGGTGATTTTATAACGAAAATTTGAAAATAAAGAATTTTGTTGGAATGGATTTTGATTTGTTGAGTGTATCATATTTTGACCCAGATGGAGTGTTTTAAAACGTATCGATCCATTTGAGCATGAGATGTTTTCACATGAGAATTATTCGATATTTTATATGTCGATTTCTTGTTTTAGAACAGATGATATTATATATATGTCATATCATTATTTTTACCTCATGCTCACATATATCCTGATTTCTTATCAGTATGTAGATAGTATAGCTATCTACCCGGTTGTATTATTGCCTTACTGAGCATGTGGAGCTCATCCTTTCATTTTTCACCCATTTTCAGTGTTTCTACCATAGAGATAGCGGGTGTAGAGAGTAGATGACATAGTTGATTATCTGTGATTCCCATCGACTGTCAGGTATACACCACGTACAAAATTTTGTGTTAGTATGCTTACAGCATAATATTGTATAAGAAGGGAATATTTGGGGATGTAAATATAGAATCATGTGATGTATAAAATAGACCGACCACTCTATTATAATATGAATGATACTAGTATATATATATGTACGCGTGATAATTTAATAGTTAAAAATGGTGTATCGATATTGATTCACAGCCCGACCTGTTCAGAGGGATATGTCACGAGGAGGTAAGAAAGATTTTCTAAAAGCGAAAAATTTGTACTGATTTTGGTAGTATTGGGTTGTGACACAAGTATTTCATGGTGTTAGGATCTTTGCATTTTCTAGTTTTCACGGTTCATTTTAACTACTGCATGTATAATTTTTGTTTTTGTCTATTATCTTCCGATTAGACAGAAGCCTTTCTTCATTTCAGTGCTAATAATGTTGGCCAACTACTGCCATGTGGCACAAAACAAAAGCTGGAATACACCATAGCAGTGAACTGGGATCAACAGTCTTCCTCTGTTCTGCTTTGCTTTTAAATCCTTCTACTGTTCATCATTAAGTTGTTGTAATTTTGCATTAATCTCTTGTTTGTTGTTGCTGGTGGAAGAGATCAAAGCAGAAGCTATTTACACAAAACCGAGAGCAGCAAGACACATAGGGAGGCAATGCAGGACCAGTTTGTGGAGGATAACGTTTCCTGCTAGCTGGGTAGAGGTTACGCACACCAGCAGTAGCACAGAATCGGGAGCAGAAGCCGGACATGCCTTCAGTACCAGCAGCTGGAGCAGACTTGGACGAGACATGGAGTGCAGGATAGAACCGAGAATGGGAGCTGGACACGCCTGGGCAGTAAAAGCAGTTGGAGACGTGCAGGACAGAACCGAGAATGGGAGCTGGACACGCCTAGGCAGCAAAAGCAGGTAGAGACGTGCAATTTGTATGCGGTAGTTGGGTAGAGATCGAGGAGTGTTGATGGCAGCACATACAGTACCTGGAGCAGAAGCAAACTTAGCTTGGAGCAGAGGACAAACCGAGAGGCATGGACAAACTGTATACAGCTGAGAACAAGATGGATATACCTGGAAATGAAAATAAATAATGAAGAAGACATGCACAGTGCCATGATCGGGACCACTTTGATGTTTTACAATTTGTTAATGCTTTGTTTGACATTCAACTCTTGCATTAATCCATTTTTCTTGATTAGTTCATGAATTAGATTTAATTATGTCATTAGTTCATTTTTATTTTATCATGCATTAGTTAAGTTAGATAAAATTAGTTACATGCATTAGTTAGATTTCATTGCTTAATTAGTAATTAGATATAATTAGGAGTAATGCAGAATTAATATTTTAGAAATTTAGGCTTGTAGTTATTTTCTTAATTTTTCTAGGATTTTATTTCTTTAATTTTTAAGTTGGTTTAATTTGCATTTTGATTAAGTAGTTTAATTGCATTCTAGGATTGTTCAATTTTAGCTTCATTAATTCTGCTTCTTTATTTTAGCATTTTATTTTAATTGCGTTAATTAATTTTAACTGTTCTAATTATTTTTGTAGGTTTTTTATTTTAATTGCGTGGAGCACTGTGAGTAATTTTGCTCGGTTTTATTTAGTTTTTATTATTTTATTGCTTTCAAGTAATTTTAATGTTAGCCATGTAGATCACCCATCTTAATTTCATAATTTGCTAGAATATACTTAGGGTAAGATTAACCGGTAGTTAATTAGGCTAACTAACTTCTCTGAGGAACAATAACTCGGGACTCAAATCTCATTATTACTTGTACGATCCGTGCACTTGTGGTAATACGTTCAGATTGTATCAAGTTTTTGGCACCGTTGCCAGGGAAGTTTTAATTAGTCGTTAATTAATATCGGTGAAATTATGCTTAGGTGTAATTCTAGCTTGTAAATATTTAGATTGTAAATATTTAGAAGTTTAATCTAGATTAGTTAATTGAAAAAATTAAAATAAAAAAATTTAAAAATTAAAAAACTTTAAAAAAATTTTCTAAGGACTTTTAGATGTTTGTATGAGTAGAGTCAGAAGTTTTGATTGCTTTTCTCTAGATCCTGAAATTGAATGAACTCTTAGGAAAATTCGAAAGGATTCGAGGAAATTTATAGCTCTGCTGCAATTCACCATGGCAGAAAATAAGAAAATTAGGACCGTTGGAGATCATGCAATGCCGACTATTGGAGGTTATTATACCGGCATTAGGCCACCAACTATCCCTGCAAACAACTTCGAAATTAAGCCTTCCATCCTCCAGATGATCCAGACCTCTTCACAGTTCAGTGGGCTTCCGCATGATGACCCACATGCTTACCTTGGGCAATTTCTGGACTTATGCAACACGTTCAAGCACAATGGATTATCTGATGATGCGCTTAGACTTAGATTATTCCCCTTCTCGCTTAGGGATAGGGCAAGACACTAGTTAACCTCCTTGCCTCCAGGATCCATTTCTACATGGACGAGTTAGCCCATCAATTTTTAGCTAAGTTTTTCCCTCCCTCTAAAATGACCCAACTCCGTAGTGACATATCTTCCTTTGCTCAATTTGATGCGGAATCTCTTTATGAAGCATAAGAACGATATAAGGAGCTTCTTAGGAAGTGCCCTCACCATGACCTACCTTTGTGGCTGCAAGTTCAGACCTTCTACAACGGACTTACAAGCCAAAATAGGACCATTGTTGACGCAGCTGTGGGTGGAGTGCTAATGTGCAAAACAAAGAAGGAAGCTTATGAGCTCTTAGACAAGATGGCTGCTAACAACTATCTATGGTTCTCAGAGAGGCAATTTTCAAAGAAGCCGGTGGGTATTTATAAGCTCGACACGCAGTCTACCTTGACCTCTCAAATTGCTAATCTTATGAAGAAGGTAGAGTCGCTCAGTACTCAGCATAATCATTCTACCAGTCCTCATCTGGTTTATTCTGTCCAAAGTCTTTTTCTCTCTTGTGATTTGTATAGTGGTACCCATTTTGTAGATAGGTGTCCACTTAACTTAGAATCGGTTCAGTACGTTGCCCCCCCTAAGCAACAGAACAACCCTTTTTCAAACACCTATAATCCAGGGTGGAGGAACCATCCTAACTTTTCATGGAGCCAAAACCAAGGGCAAACTTCTAGTTCTAGATCTGTAGGACCCCCTAGTTTTCAAGCTCCACCGGTTCAGGTACCACCACAACATCCATTTCCATACCTACCACCTCAATATCAACATCATCCACCCCACTTCCAACCACCACCACAACCTATGCAGCCCTAACATTACCACGTACCAGTAGCTGAGAAGAAGCCCTCGCTTGAGGAAATGTTCTCAACAATCCTGCAAAATCAAGCTTCTTCAATTAAGAATTTGGAGGTTCAGGTGGACAAATAGCAAATGCTCTTAGCCAACGTCCTCAAGGGACCCTTCCTAGTAACACTGAAGCTAATCCTGTTAAGTAAAGGGAAGGTAAAGAATATGTCAAATCCATCACCCTTAGGAATGGCAGAGAGCTAGATGAGCCACAAGTTAAGTCTGGACCTGAACAGGCCATAGTTGATAGACCCATAGGTTCTAACGAAGCAGCTCAAAAAGAGCAAGAACCTAAAGATCAGGCTGCAAAGGAATCAAAGCTAGGCGCTTCTTCATCTATCCCTTCTTCTACTTCACAACCTTCCTCATCCTCTGATGCTACACATGTTTCCACTACATCCCTTCCGGTTAGACCACCAATACATTTTCCTCAGAGGCTCCAAGATCAAAAGCTAGAACGACAATTTGCTAAATTCCTTGAGGTTTTTAAGAAGCTTCACATCAACATTCCTTTTGCAGATACTTTAGAGCAAATGCCAAATTATGTGAAGTTTTTGAAGGACATCCTCTCTACGAAAAGAAGATTTGAAGATTATGAGACGGTGGCCTTAACTGAGGAATGTAGTACAATTATTCAGAGGAAATTACCCCACAAGCTCAAGGATCCCGAGAGTTTTACCATACCATGCACTATTAAAAATTTATTCTTTGGTAGAGTCCTGTGTGATTTAGGAGTTAGTATAAATTTAATGCCATTGTCTATCTATCATAAGTTAGGAATAGGGGATGCCAAGCCCATTACAGTGACCCTTCAGCTAGCAGATCGATCCATTAAATATCCAAAGGGCGTCATTGAGGATGTGTTAGTAAAGGTGAAACAATTTATTTTCCCTGCGGATTTTATCATGTTAGACATAGAGGAAGACAGGGAAGTCCCCATTATACTAGGCAGACCTTTCCTAGCGATTGGTAGAACCCTAATTGATGTACAAAAGGGGGAGTTAACTATGAGAGTCCTAGATCAGGAGGTGACATTTCATGTTTTCAAACCTTTGAAGCTCCCTGATGACTCTCAAGACTGTTTTAGGATGGAGGATATAAGGCTTGAGCATAGAAAATCTGAAAGAAAAAAGGAAGTAGAAAGAGCTCAGGAGGATTTAACTGTTAATATTCTGTCACCATTTTGGCTGACCCTCCTACTCTTTGCCCTGCTGCTGAGTGTTGTTTTCTTCAGGTACATTTGAAGTGACTGTGTTTTTCTTTTCACTTTTTATATAGTTCTTTTTCTTTTTCTTTTCTGTTGTTTCTTTCTTTGTTTATGCTGCAGATTCATTTTTAGTATTACGCTTTCAATCAAGGTTCAGTTGTTCATTATCATCAGAAAGGGGAGTACTCTGTTCTTGAGCTTACATTCTTATATTATCTGCACACTGAGCTTACATTCTTATATTAGCTTCCTTTTCTAGTGTTGTCTGCACTTTAAGTTTGGGGGAGGGGATATCAATTGAGCAATTTTGTGAAAAGTCAAAAAAAATTTCAAATTTTTTTCGAAAATTTGAGAAAGAATTTTTAAAATTTTTTCGATAATATGAGCTTAAATTGTTTGATTTTGGGATGATTTAGTGCTTAGCATGTAGTTTTTTCATATTTCGATGATATGACCCCATGATTTAGTCTGACTTTGATTAACTAAGAAGCATGATTATAGGAAAAGCATGAAGTTGAATTCTTGAATTTGTCTTAATTCTGATTTTGATTGCCTCATCTTATGCACATGTCATGTCATGAATCGATATATTTATTTAGAGAAAGCTTATGTGTACATAGGATTGCATTTGTTCAATTGATTTTGTGCATCATATTCTAGAATTTGTTTGATCTGATCTCGAGGTGAAATATTAGATCACTCTTAATTAGGGAGATGATTTAGGCCATCTTTGGATCGTTTGAGTCTTTCTAGCCTTCCTTGTACATATTCTACCCGTAGTCACCCATCTGGACCAAATAAGCTTTTCTCTATAAATATTCTAGCAAAATTTTTTCGTAGCTTAAATACTCTGTTCCTATCCCTTACCCCAAAAGTATGAAAAGTCTTTGGGATATATTGTGAGCTATATGGGTATTAAGTGATAGTGAAGGAGTATGTATTAAAAAAAATGAAAGAAAAAGAAGAAGAAAGAAGAAAATACAAAAATAGAATAAAAAGTTTAGTGAAATAAATAAGTTTGGGGGAATTAAATTTGAGCTCTTACATAAAAATCCTAGAAGTAATGCATGTTAAGGGGTAATTAAACCTAAATCGACTTTATCATACCTTAGTCCCAGCCTTACATTATAAGCTTAATGAAGTCCTATTGATCTTTGATTAAGTGTGACTACATTAGTGGAGAGAGAAGTGAAAAGCAAACTTATGGGAATGATCACATGTCATTAACTTTGCATTCATTGTGTTTGCATAATCTGATCCGGATAATATACTGTGAAGTGACTTTGACATTTTCACACACACACGAGGAGTCCAATTTGGGTTAGGACTTATGATTGAATTATTCTGAATGTTGGACTTGTAATTGTGAGTATTTGAGATCATAGTCTGTACTTTTTCTTTGAGGATGATATTGGAGAAATTATTGTGTTTAGTACTTGTCATTCCTACAATTATTTTGTTTTGCTTGAGGACAAACAAAAACTCAAGTTTGGGGGTGTGATAATTCTATATTTTTTAAAATTATTTGTACTTAATTTTTTAATTAATTATTTAAATCCCCAATTTATTTTGTTAATTATCCCCTTATTTAATTAAAATTCTCATGTTTATAGATAAATCAAATCCGGATGAATTTTGAATATTTCGATAGAAAATGGACTGAAATTTGGCTAAAATCGAAATTGGACCACGCGGACAACACGAGCCATGCTACCTAGCACATCCAATTGGACAAGAAGACATATGACATGGAAATATCTTTTCAAGGAGCCAATGGTGTGAAGACAAGTGACCAAATAATGCCTACTCATCTAGAATGGTAAAATTACAATTATACCCCTTAGTTTGTGTATAAATAAGACATGGATGACAATTGAAAAACTATGTAATGTAGTGTAGAAGTAGGAGTAGTGTAGAGTAATTTAGGAGTAGTTTTAGTTTTTAGAATAATTTAAAGTGTTATTTTAAAAGCTTTACTGTTGGATTTTATTTTATTTTTTATTTTCAAGCTTTGCATGTTTGTTGTTCTTTTCTTTTTAGCCACCATATGTTAAACTTTTAGAAGCTTTCTTTTTTTTTATTCGATTGAAATGTAAATTTCTCATCTTAGTAGTTAGTTGTTCATTCAGTTTGAGAGGAGAGCATGGTGACAACTGCTCAACCTTAAATCATTTCCATGCTTTTCTTTACATTTTCCTTTGATTGTGATTTGAGTTCTGTTACAGCTTGATTTTTTTTGCCTTACCCGATTCTCACTAGCTCCATTTAATCTTCGGTTTTCTTTCTTTGTTTCCATACCACAATCACTTTGGATGCTTCAATTTTTACTGCTTTTGTCTTATTCTGGTATTTTGACGAGAGTTGGATGTCCGGTATTGCTCTCGATTCGTTGGCACAGCAGAACAATGATGACTACTTAGAGGAGCAAGTATTTCATGGTGTTAGGATCTTTGCATTTTCCAATTTTCACGGTTCATTTTAACTACTGCATGTACAATTTTTGTTTCGGTCTATTATCTTCCGATTAGACAGAAGCCTTTCTTCATTTCAGTGCTAATAATGTTGGCTAACTACTGCCGTGTGGTACAAAACAGAAGCTGGAATACACCATAGCAGTGAATTGGGATCAACAGTCTTCCTCTGTTCTGCTATGCTTTTAAACCCTTATACTGTTCATCATTAAGTTGCTGTAATTTTGCATTAATCTCTTGTTTATTGTTGCTGGTGGAAGAGATCAAAGCAGAAGCTATTTACACAAGACAGAGAGCAGCAGGACATGGAGGCAGGCAGTGCAGGACCAGTTCGTGGAGGATAACGTTTCCTGCTAGCTGGGCAGCGGTTGCGCACACCAACAGTTGCATGGAATCGGGAGCAGAAGCCGGACATGCCTTCAGTACCAGCAGCTGGAGCAGACTTGGACGAGACATGGAGTGCAGGACAGAACCGAGAATGGGAGCTGGACACGCCTGGGCAGCAAAAGCAGTTGGAGACGTGCAGGACAGAACCGAGAATGGGAGCTGGACACGCCTAGGCAGCAAAAACAGGTAGAGACGTGCAATCTGTATGCGGTAGTTGGGTAGAGATCGAGGAGTGTTGATGGTAGCACGTACAACACTTGGAGCAGAAGCAAACTTAACCTGGAGCAGAGGACAAACCGAGAGTCATGGACAAACTGGATGCAGCCGAGAACAAGATGGACATACCTGGAAATGAAAATAAACAATGAAGAAGACATGCACAGTGCCATGATCGGGACCACTTTGATGTTTTGCAATTTGTTAAGGCTTTGTTTGGCATTCAACTCTTGCATTAATCCATTTTTCTTGATTAGTTCATGAATTAGATTTAATTATGTCATTAGTTCATTTTTATTTTATCATGCATTAGTTAAGTTAGATTAAATTAGTTACATGCAATAGTTAGATTTCATTGCTTAATTAGTAATTAGATATAATTAGGAGTAATGTAGAATTAATATTTTAGACATTTAGGCTTGTAGTTATTTTCTTAATTTTTCTAGGATTTTATTTCTTTAATTTTTAAGTTGGTTTAATTTGCATTTTGATTAAGTAGTTTAATTGCATTCTAGGATTATTCAATTTTAGCTTCATTAATTCTGCTTCTTTATTTGAGCATTTTATTTTAATTGCGTTAATTAGTTTTAACTGTTCTAATTATTTTTGTAGGTTTTTTATTTTAATTGCGTGGAGCACTGTAAGTAATTTTGCTCGATTTTATTTAGTTTTTATTATTTTATTGCTTTCAAGTAATTTTAATGTTAGCCATGCAGTTCACCCATATTAATTTCATAATTTGCTAGAATATACTTAGGGTAAGATTAACCGGTAGTTAATTAGGCTAACCAACTTCTCTGAGGGACGATAACTCGGGACTCAAATCTCATTATTACTTGTACGATCCGTGCACTTGCGATAATACGTTCAGATCGTATCAATTTTCCATTACATTCTTCCTCTACCACTAATTTCCCATGCAACAATTGTCCCCTTAAAAACAGCCTTGTCCTTAAGGCTCTAAATTGGGAAATCCCTTCTGAAGGTCAAACAAAAATTCCCAAGTAGCATCATCGGGAAATGAATTGGACCAATGTACTAACACTTGAGTTGCAGCTTTATTACCACGACGTACCATCCTTCTATTCAATATAGCTAATGGTTCCAAGGATGGACATCCACATGGAATTGACAATTGAAATCCAAATATAGCACTAGAACCAAACCTCTTTTTCAATTGCGAGACATGAAATATAAGGTACAATTAAGAAGAAGGTGACAAAGCCAATTTATACGCCAATGTACCAATCTTGTCAATAGCTTGGTAAGGACCAAAGTATCGAGGAGCCAACTTGTGATATTGTCTATCTGCCAAAGAATTTTGCCTATAGGGTTGTAACTTGAGATAAACCTAATCACCTATAGCAAAACTCCTCTCAGAACGATGCTTATCTACCTGAGCTTTCATTCTTGCTTGAGCATAGTACAGATGATTTTTAAGAGCTGTAACATCTCTTCCCGCTGCTGAAGCTACAAATCCATCCGGTGAACAACTGAACTACCAAGTATATAAGGCAAATGAATTAGAAGAGGATAACCATATAACGTCTCAAAAGAAGTAAGATGCAGAGAAGAATGATATGACGTATTGTGCCACCATTCTGCAAGTGATAAACAAGCTGCCAAACTCTTCAGTTGATCCCCTGCAACCCAATGCAAATAGGTTTCTAAACAACGATTCACCATTTCAGTTTGGCCATCGAATCGGGGTGATATGCTATTGACTGATGCAAAGCCACTCCTTGGATACGAAACACTTCCTACCAAAAATGACTATAGAAAATGGGATCTCTGTCACTAATTATTGCTTCCGATTACCCATGTCATTTGAAAACATGCTCCATGAAAACCTGAGCAACATCAACAGTAGATAAGGATGTTTGAGTCCCATAAAGTGGACATACTTGGTTAATTTGTTTACAACCACCAAAATAACATTCTTTCCTCCAGACAGTGGTAGTCCTTCAATAAAATCAAGATTGACTTGACTCCAAGCTGCCTTAGGAATTGGCAGGGGTTGAAGTAACCCCGAAAGTGTCGCAGCGTCATACTTGAATCGTTGGCAGATGTTGCACTCCCTAATAACTTGCTGCACCTATTTTTCCATTCCTTTCGAGAAAAATAAAGTAACCAATCGTTTCTGAGTAGGAATCATTCCTGAATGTCCACCCAACTTGCCTTCATGAAAAAGTTGCATGATCTTCAAGTGTAAAGTCTCATTAGCACCCACCACCAATCGACCTTTCTTGGTCAATTGATTATTAGACCAAGTGTAAGGAGAATTAAGTATAGTCTGTTTCTTCAACTACAGAATAAACTGACTCATTTTAGGGCCTTGTTCCCAACTTTTAGCAATTTCTTCCGTAAGCTCAGTAGAAAATCTTGAAACAACTATCTCCAAAAGTTCCCCTGCACCAAGCCTTGATAAAGCATCGACAACCACGTTTTCTTTTCCCTTCTTCATAGGAATGTCATAGTCATTTCCCATTAACTTTGTAAGCCATGAGTGTTGGCCAGGAAAATTAATGCGTTGCTGGAGCAAATGCTTAAGACTCTGATGGTCTGTCTGTATACAAAAAATGGCGCCCCACCAAATAATGATGCCACTTAGTTACTGCGGATACAATGGCAAACAATTCTTTTTCATACACTGAGAAAGATTGGTGTAATGGAGAAAGAGCCTTGCTGAGGTAAGCAATAAAATTCTCATTATGCATCAATATCGTGCCTATCCTACTGTCATAAGCATCAGTTTCGATGATAAACTCCCGAGTAAAATCAGGCAAAGCCAACACCGAAGATGATACCTTGGCCTATTTAAGATGTTGAATTGTTGCTGCACCTTCAGTGGACCATTTAAGCTGGTCTTTCTTAAGTAAATCGGTTAAAGGTTTGCTAATACTATCATAATTCTTAACAAACTTTCAATAGTAACCAGTTAGCCCAAGGAACCCCTTCAACTGTTTTACATTCTTTGGCTCAGGCCATTTTTGAATAGCCTCTATCTTCTTAGGATCCGTGGCTACACCTGTAGTAGAAATATAATGCCCCAAATACTCAATTGAAGATTGAGCAAAATAACATTTGCTCTTCTTGGCCAATAACGAATACTGTTGCAACAATTAGAAGACACACTCCAAGTGAATCACATGATCTTCCAATGATTTGCTATATATCAAAATATCGTCAAAAACCATCAACATGAACTTTCTCAAATAGGGCCTAAAGATGTCATTCATTAAACTTTGGAATGTCGATGGAGCATTCATAAGTCTAAAAGGCATCACACAAATTTATAATGACCATTATGCATTCAAAAAGCTGTTTTGTGTATATCCAGAGGGTACATATAGTTTTGATGATAACCAACCCTTAAGTCGATCTTTGAATACAAGGAAGGCCCATGCAATTCATCCAACCGTTCTTCTATCATCGGAATAGGATATTTATCTTTAATGGTATTCTTATTCAACTCTGAGAAATGCATACACATTCTCCAAGAACCGTCTTTTTTCTTGACCAATACCACTAGTGAAGAAAAACGGTTGTTGCTAGGTTGTATAAGACCTGCTGCCAACATCTCTTTGGTTAACTTCTCAATAACATCTTTTTGTGGTGAAGAATATCTGTAGGACCTTAGATTAACAACATTACTTCCTTTCTTCAAAATGATCCTGTGATCGTGCTCTTTGCATGGTGGTAACTGTTTTGGCTTATCAAACAATGCCTCGTATTTGTATTATAAGGCTTGGACTTCCTTTGGTGGCAACTCACTCGTGTCTACTGTTATGCCATTGTTAAAACCAATAACCTCCATGTCCTCGTGAAGCTCTAAACTACACAACTGTATAAATGAACATTCTACAGCTTGATGAAGCAACTTACCCAATTTCTTCCCATTGATTGACTTCAATTTAGCAAATGATGACTTTCCCCTCAATAAATGTTTCTTGCCATTAACTTCCAACTTCATCCTTAATTGCTTAAAGTCTCATTCGATTTCTCCTAAAGTCTCTAACCATTGTATTCCTAACACTATGTCATAATTCTCTAATGACAGTAGTAAGACATCAGTTATGAACTTAGTTCCTTGTAACGTCTATGAAAGACCCTTGCAAATAGCCACAAAAGATACGTTGTTTCCATTTGCAATATCTAATTTCATTGGATGTATCTGTTCCATCTGAGTGCTTCCTAAGTCAATCAATATATGCAACAGTTTCTTATTAACATATATTGTTACTCGCATGGTTTTACACCCTCTAGAACCCATTCCACTCAATGCATAAACTGAGATATGTGGATTAACTTCATTCGAAATATCTTCTTCATGTTCTTCCTTGTACATGTCTCATCTTCGAGCTCATTAACCTCTATAACATACAGCTGCCGCTTCTTACACTCGTGGCCTACTTTAAACTTTTCATCACACCAAAAACACATACCTTTAGCTTACCTTTCATCCAAGTTAATGCTGCTTCTCATCCTTGTAGGGTTAAAGGTTCAACCATTATCTCTCACTTGCTTTGACAAACTATTAGTGTTATAATGAGAATTAGGAAAATTTCTTGGTGGTGGTTTCATTTGGCTTATTGGTGCAGGACATAAGCGTGGTTTCTGGTTACAAAAGTTAATTCTTGCTGTAGGTTCTTAAGAGTTGTTTCTTATAGTTGTGCCATCACATATACATGATCAATAGTTTTAGGCATGAACATTTTGACCGGTCGTTGAATTGCATTCTTAAGACCATTTAATAAGAAAATAAGCGCATACTCCTCAGTTATATCAACTCAACTCAACAAAGATTCAAATTCATCATGATAAAGAGCAATTATACCTGTTTATCTAAGTTGCAACAATTCTTCCATAGGGTTTCTAGCACAATGATCTCTAAAACGTTTTTCCAAAGCTTGTACAAAATCATTCCAAGTTGTAACTTTGCTTCCCTTCTTGTATGTCACCCAATTTTAATGCCACAACAAAGCTTTCCCTTCAAGATTGATTGACGCCAGTTTCACCATCATTTCTGGAGCTGTTCCATCAATCTCAAAAAATTGGTGACATCTATACAACCAACTATTAAGATTCTCCCTAAAAAATCTAGGAAAATCTACCTTAGCTTGTCAAGTAGCTAAGTAGTTTCCCTATGCTATGTACTTCTTGCTTGTGAGCTACCTCCACCATTCAAATGAGTCTCACCGTTCGCCTTCCTATTCTGCAATTGAGCCATGATTTGCCCCTGTTGCACTCCAGAGCAGTAATGTTCATCTCTTGAAGTTGCACCTTAGCCATGATATCCCTCAAGCTTTCCCAAAAGTTATCCTTAATAGATTCTTTAATCCTTTGAAGTTCTTGAGCCCTCATTTTCGCCATAACACTGGTCACGTTGTCGACGGGTCCTCCGATCGAAAAGCTTTGATACCAAAATTGATGCAGTGAATTTGCCGAGAAGTGTGTTAGCAAGCAATATCAAGAATGTAGGTAATTTGAAAGTGATGAAGCTAGATAACCAAAAGCAAGAATTATAGAGAAAAGAGATGGAAATGAATTGTAGTAGTAAATCTGAGTATTATTCATTGAATGATCAACTCCAGTGTTTATAAAAGTATTTATATAATCGAAATAGTCTTGAGTCTGTTATACACCTATAACTACTTTAACTACTAACTACTATTTAGTTATAACAATTGTAACTAATCTTCCAGCTAGCCTTAGCTTTCATGCTCAGTTCCAAGTCACCAATCATCTTTAATGCCTTCATGCGCACCATGTATCCTTTGTTGCATTCTTGGTTTGCCACTGATTTCTCTTGCAACATGGTAGGCTAAAGAGTTGTATAAAGGCACACTTTTCAACCTAAACGTAAGAGCTTCTAAATACACCCTACTAATTAATCTTTACATTTTAATTATTTTGAAGACGAAAATATCCTTAAATCAAAAAACATCTCTGACCTTAAAAATTTTTAAATTAATAAAAGAAAAAAAGTTTTTTCTTCGTTTTTTCCCCCTAAACCTTAACATTTCTTAATTCTCATTCTCTATAAACTTTACAAATCAAATAAAAAATTAAAAATTATGGTAATTTGAGTGAATTTGATTGCATGAATGAATACAGAGAAAGATCAAATAAGATTTGAGGAAAACAAATGGTAGAGTTGCTGCTATGACTATTTCGTGACTGGGGTTGTATACACTCATTTTGCAAGAAGTAGCTACACTGTATCCGATTTGAATCTTTAGCAAAGGCAATGAAATTCTTAATACCCAATAAGCCGATTCACCATTTAATGAGAGAGGTTGTTTCAGGGATGGATGTTGCTCTTTTTACAAGAATAGTAATACAAGCAAAATATCGAATCTTACCAAGCCAGAAGTTGAATAAGGAGACTTGGAATGAGAAATAGGAATGAATCGCTACCCACGCTTGCGCGAGGATATTTTCCTCACGTACTTGTATGGGGATCATGTTCTCGCGCAGACTCGTTTGCACTAAGAACATGTCCCAACACAAGCTTATTTGCGCTGGGATAAACTTTCCTTTTCCTTATGAGCAAAAGTTGGGCTTAAATCAATTTGCCAGACCATGTAAAAGAAGCTTTGTATTGCTTATCTTTTAGGGAAATGCATATCAAGTCCACCATTGACAACAACATAAAAATCATTTCGCAATCATTCCAGTTTCTCTAAAATCAAAATACAGGTCTTTAGACCGACAAAATTATGCAAGGACTGCTATTTCAACAATCAACTTCTCAAAGATTACAAATTGTAATATCTCCTTGCTACTTCTCATTTCTTTTGTTTTATGTTATCCTCACTAAAAACAAATGAATGGCTGCTATGTCATAGTCAAGTACTATAGGCAAAATACTCATCTCCTGATCTGTTGCAAGATCAGGAGAGTGTATATTAGAGCCAAAAGAAACAAGAACAACTCAACTGGGACTATAATATGATGTATGCTACAATTGTAGCCTGAAAGAACCTAGGTACTCAACTAGGCGCGAGATTTGGCAGAGGCAGATGGAAAAAATGGGGTATGGATATACTTTTAAATAGGTGTTAAAAAATGAAAAAAGATATAGTGAGTGAGAAAATTGGTTAACTTTAGTATAGAGATAGATTTATAATTTTAGAGAGTAGTAATAGCATTGTGTTGTAGTATATTTAGAAATGTGGTGTAGAGATAAATAATTGTTGTGTATTTAAAATTTCTCCCTACACATTAGTCCATCATGAATAGGCTCGAACCTATTTAGAAAGGTTGATAGAAAATTAGAAACAAAATAAAAAAGAAGAAATAATTCTAAAGTTTGAGTTTAATTGTTTCTTTTTTAATTAAAAATTCTTTGAAAATACAATTGAATTTCTCATACTCTCTCAAATACAAGTATAAAATTTTTACAATAAATATTAAACATAGAAGTCTACATATTTATAGTGGTCAAACAACACTTTTAAATAGATATGTTTTAAAGGATAAAACTTCAGGAAAGTTACATGATATGAACCTCACCAAAGGAATATGAGATTCAATGAAGAGCACAAAGAACACATGAAGAACAAAAAAAAACCAAGAATGCAGTAAAGAAAAATAAACAATTAAAGAAAAAAACCAAGACCCATTGTGTAAAGATAAAAGAACCTATGGTATTGGACTTAGATCAATTTCTTAGTAAAGCAATAACCTAAGGTATAAGTTGATGGAAGGTAGAAGAATGCCACAAGGAAAACCTTGATAAGTTCTAGAGTTTTCAATAAAAAATTCAATATATGTATTCTTTTATTTTCCCCAAAAGGTTACATACCCATTTATAGTTAAATAAAATCCTAAAAACTAAAACCTTAAAAAAAGGTCGTATTGTCCTTCATGACTATAAATTGGATGCATCATTCATGATTTTAACTTGGCTGAACTTTTGGCTATTGTCAAAGCTCTTTCTATTATTGCAAAAGCAAATATCCATCCATTATTGAAGCTCATTGTTGAAAGTGACTCAAAGGTGGTTATATCGTGGCTCAACAATCTTTTGGATTGTCTATGGAAATTCAATAACTTGCTTAACAAGCTTTACAATTTGTTCTCATATATTGGGGATGTTACTTTTGTTCATGTTTTTAGGAAAGCAAATTCACTTATTGATTTTCTTGTTAAGGGTTCATCGTAACTCCGATTTGATTGAATGAGTGGAATATGCTTTTTGTTGTAATAAATAATTGAACTTTTAAAAAAATACCTAAACTATTTATAAAAAAACTAAAGCATTATAATATTGGTTATTTCCAATAAGATAGAAACTCTAAAAATAAGGATAAGTTATAATACCAAAGATAAGAATATCCTAAAATTCTAGGATTAAAATCCTAATAAAATAATAAACATAAAGAAATCTATCAATATATGCAATCCCAACAGACATAAGCCTAAAAAAAATCTAACAATAAAGATATAGGGTATTAATACAATGTTCAACCTACATAATATAAATATAAGTATGAGGCTTGCACAAGGTGTGCAACTGAGCGAAGATATAATCTAACCAATACTTATAAATCTTCAAGAAGGTTGGTTTTGGGCTTGGATCAAGTTGTGTAAAACTTCATCATCCACCATACTCAAGCTTTGTTGGGCTTTCTCTCTAGCAATATTAATAAAACCAACCAAACCTTTGTTGCATCTTCTTAGTTTTAAATCTTGTCATTGGACCTTTATAAATACCCATAGGATCATGATCATCATGAACATGATTTGGGTTTAGTGAGTTTTGATGGACCTCCATCATTTGTGCATAAAGCTCAATTCAAATTTGTGGTAGGCTTTTTCAAAATCCACTTACACCATCATAAGCCCTTGATTACCCTTTTTTTTCTTTTCATTGAGTGGATGATTTCTTGGCAATAACGATAATATCATGAGCTTTCCTTCCGGCTATAAAGCTGGTTTAGAGCGGGTGAATGCATAGAGATAAGAATGGATTTAGGCAATTCACCAAAATTTTTGTAATCACCTTGTGAGAGAATTCGAAAAGTTTGTTGAAAAAGAATTTCTTGTCTTCTCGCACTTTAAAATACAAGAGCTGGGTTTGTTTATATACAGAGAAGGAAATGTAAGAGAGCTAACTAATTGTGAGCTAACTAGTCATACTCTGTAACTAATTGGCTTAACAAACTAGCTGGGTAATCAATAAATAACTGTGTAACTAATTTTGTTACAAAAACAAAAAATACAATTTTGTTATTAGCCATATATCGTGTTAGCCCCCCTCAAGCTGGAGTATAAAGATTGTGGAAAAGAAAATGAGCAACCAACGGCTGAAACACAGCAGGAGGATGAGATTTAGTGAACAAATCAACAAGCTATGCTGAAGAAGGAACATGAAGCAATCTGAGTACTCCAGCTTGGATCTTCTGCCTGATGATGTGACAATCTATTTCTATGTGCTTTGTTCTTTCATGGAAAACAGGGTTCTCTGCAATAGCTATAGCAGATTGATTATCACAAAAAAGTAAGGCTGGTGGAGCATAAGGAACTTGAAGATCATGTAGAAGGTATAGAAGCCACTGAACTTTGCAAGTTACAGATGCAAGAGCACGATACTCAGTCTCAGAAGATGATCGAGAAACAGTTGTATGTTTCTTGGACTTCCAGGAAACCAAAGCATCCCCAAGGAAAACATAATATCTAGTCATTAAACGTCTGGAATCAGGACAACTAGCCCAGTCAGAATCACTAAAAGCCTTCAGCATTAAGTCAGAAGTTGAAGGGAAGAAAAACCCTTGGCCAGGATGACCCTTCAAGTAGCGAAGGACTCGGTGTACTGCTTTTAAATGCAAATGAGTAGGTGCATCCATAAACTGAGAAAGATGTTGAACAACAAAAGAAATATTTGGCCTGGTTGTGGACAAATAAAGTAATCTGCCAATCAACTGTCTATAAGGAAGTGGATCAGATAAAGGCACACAAGATGTTTTATCAAGTTTGAGAGATGTTATCATAGGACTAGGTGCAGGCTTGCATCCTAGAAATCCAACCTCCTAGAAAATTTTCAGAGCATATTTTCTTTGGGACAGATTTATAACAGCTGAAGACCGTGCCACTTCAAGTCTTAAAAAGTATTTAAGTACACCAAGATCCTTGATCTTAAAAGCAGTATCTAAATAGCTCTTAATATCTTGAATAAGAGAATGATCATTGTTTGCTAATAGGATGTCATCTACATATATCAGAAGTGCAACAAAAGAAAAACCAGAACTTTTTATGAACAAACTATGATCTGAAGCAGCCTGTGTAAAACCTCTAGCAAGTAAAGCAGTGGTTAATTTAGAGTACCATTGCCTACTAGCCTGTTTCAATCCATATAAAGACTTGAGAAGTTTACAAACTTGTCCTGGTTGAACCTCGGAATAACCTGGAGGTGGAAGCATATAAACTTCCTCAGTTAAATCCCCATGCATGAAAGCATTGTTGATATCGAACTGATGGAGAGACCGGCCCTTAGCTGCAGAAACATCAAGCAATGTCCGAAGTGTACTCATTTTAGCCACGGGTGAAAATGTATCAATGTAATCAAGGCCATGTTGTTGTGTATAGCCTTTTGCAACAAGGCGTGCCTTAAACCTTTCTATACTGCCATCAGCTCTATGCTTAATTTTATACACCCATTTACACCCAATAGGTTCTTTAGCATGAGGCAAATCAACAACATCCCAAGTGTGATTAGCTTTCAATGCATTCAATTCTGCCTTCATAGCATTTCTCCAGCACTCATGTTGGACAGCCTGACTATAGGTTTTAGGCTCAACCACACTGGTAATGCTCACTGTAAAACTTCTATGGGAAGGAGAACATTTGTCATATGAAGGGACTTTTGATAATGGATGATATATAGTAGATTTTGTATTATCAAGTAGTACAAAGTGAGTAGAATTAGATGCAGCTAAAGCACAATGATAATCCTATAAATAAGTTGGAAGAGACCTAATTCTATTTGACCTTCTTATAGGGGGAGAAGATGAATGGGAAGATTCAGTGATAGGGGATGAATGAGAAGATTCAGTGATAGGGAACTATGTAACAATAACTGTATTTGGAGCAAAATGAGTATTAGAATATGCAGGGGAAGAACTTGTTTTTGAAGAAAAATCAATATTATCGAGCACTATAGAATCTGCAGGAGAAGAATTAAATTTACTAAGAACTAGCAAGTTAAAAGAGTTAGAAGGCTGTGTATTAAGAAATGAATCTTTTGATTTTGGTTCATATGAGAAGGGAAAAACATGTTGATAAAAAATGACATTCCTTGACATTATAACTGCGTTGTTATGAAGATCATACAATTTGTATCCCTTTTGTCCTAAAGGAAATCCTATAAAAATGCACTTTATGGCTCTAGACTCAAACTTAGTTCTTCCATGGGACAAAGTAGAAGCATAGCAAAGACTACCAAACACTCGCAAATGTGAAAAACTAGGTGGTTTATGAAACAACATCTCAAAAGGGGTCTTATTTTTAAGCACTGGTGTAGGTAATCTATTGATGAGGTATGCTGCATGTTGAATACAATCTCCCTAAAATTTCTCAGGTAAATGAGCTTGAAACTTAAAGCTCTTGCTACATTTAAAAGATGTTGATGTTTACGTTCCACTATGCTATTCTGTTGTGGAGTCTGTATACAAGAAGTTTGATGGTTAATCCCTATGGAAGAATAAAAGTCTACCATGTTAAACTCCTGACCATTGTCTGTCCTAATGACTTTGATTTTGCTATCAAATTGAGTCTCTACAAGTTTACAAAAATTATGTACAAAAAATCTAGCGTCAGATTTGAGCTTCATAAGATATACCCAAGTATAACGACTATGATCATCCACGACAGTCAAAAAATAGTGATGTCCATACAGTGACGCAGTTGGATACGGTCCCCATATGTCAATATGAACCAAATCAAAAGATTTTACAAAAACTGAATTACTTATTGGAAAAAGGAATTAGTTTTTGTTTAGCAAAATGACAAACTTTACAAGGGGAATGTTCTTGTACAGAAATGGAAGAATCGAGATCGTGCAAAATCTTAATTCTATTAGGAGAAAGATGTCCTAAGCGGTAATGCCAAATATTATTTAAAAAACTTGAACACTCATGACATTATAATACTGATGGTAAAACTGATGAAATAAACTTTTTGTGTGGAACTAAGTGATATAAACCAGATAATTGCTTAGCTGATCCAATCGTCCTCAAACTCTATGCATCCTGAATAATACAAAAGCTAGGATAAAAGATAAGTACACAATCAGCTGTTTTAGTAAGTTTTCTTACTGAAATGAGGTTGAAAGAAAAACTAGGAACAAACAACGCATCATGTAAACCAAGGTGTGATGAGAGTCTAACAGTACCTATGTGAGATACGGATGCATGAGCAAGCAGTAACCAGTGCACCTGAGTGTTGACCAATATCAGTAACTGCATTCACATAAGGTACCGGAGAAGAGTCCATATCAACAGATTGAACCAATGAGAGCAATTTCTTGTACTGACTATCAGTGAAAGCCCTTGGAAGACTATCATTCGATGATGAACGAACCATAGGTTGCTCTTCTTATGCACCAGCAACAAAATCTTTAGTTGCTTCAATACAATTGGTTGCAACAGACTTGACTCTTAGCTTAAAACCAGAAGGATAGCCATGTTTCTTGTAACATTTGTCAATGGTATGCCCTATATATCCAAAATGAGAACAAATTGGCTTTCTATTGTTAGCTGTAGCTCGTTTAAAACCTCCATTCCCTAAACCATTTCCTGCTATCACTTTGCCAGCAAGAACATTTGTTTCAATAGACTGAGAAGCAACTAACGCATTCAATTGTCTTTCCTGTTGAATAACCAATGAAAAAACCTTATTAATGGAAGGTAATGGTTCCATTAATAAGATCTGTGTTCTCACAGTACAGAATGAATCATAAAACCTTTAAGAAATCGAATCACATAGTCATTAGACTGATATGTGTGAGCTATGTTCTCTGCACCACAGCTACATGTTAAAGGAATAGGTATGTGACTTAACAACTCATCCCAAAGCATTTTAAGCTTAGTGAAATATTCAGTTACTGTCAAAGAATTCTGCTGAAAGGTATAAATCTCCTCTTGAAGCTCTGAGATTCGAAGAGCATCACATTGAGAAAATCGCTCTCGCAAGTCGTTCCAGACATCAAGCGCAGTGTCGAGCCAGAGTATGCTTTGAGCAATCGATGGAGAGACTGAGTGAAAAATCCAAGAGAGCACTATCGTATTACATCTCTGCCATACTATGAACAATGGATTAGTCTTTTTCAGGGGAGTGATGGAGCCGTCGACGAACTGCAACTTGTTCTTTGATAATAACGCCATGCTCATCGCTCGAGACCAAGAGTGATAGTTAAATCCAGTGAGAATATTTGAGACAAGCACCAATGCTGGGCTTTCATTGGTGTGAATGAAAAAAAGACTTCATTCATCAAGTTTGTTGGAATCATCAAAATTGTTGGAGCTACTAGATTTCATTGTGTAAAAGTAACGAGTCAAGAAATTGTTTGGCTAGTAAGAAAATGACTAGAAAATTGAAATCAACTGAGGGAAAAGAAGAGAGAAAACGATTGCTCTGATACCATAAGAGAATTCGAAAAGTTTGTTGAAAAAGAATTTCTTGTCTTCTCTCACTTTAAAATACAAGAGCCAAGTTTGTTTATATACAAAGAAGGAAATGTAAGAGAGCTAACTAACTGTGAGTTGACTAGTCATACTCTGTAACTAATTGGCCTAACAAACTAGTTGGGTAATCAATAAATATCTGAATAACTAATTTTGTTACAAAAACAAAAATACAATTCTGTTATTAGTCATATATCGTGTTACCTTGTATATCGTATTGCTTAAACTGATGGGATGGAACCGATGAAGACTTTCGGGGCTGTTACTCTTAGAAATATGACATATGAGGCACTCGGCGATCTTGTCGGGAATTTTTTGAAGGGAAAAGACATCCTTGATGAACTGGATAATAGATTGGTCCACAATCTACCAACATTTCTTATAGAAGATAGGATGAAGCCCATCCGGGCTTTGGTGCCTTGAGGGGTTTAATCCGAAAAACAGTTTTATAAACTTCAACGTCCTTCAAAGGGCATGACATCGACATGTTCATTCCCAAGTAAAGGGTTAGCAAATTGATTGTCCCATTAAAATAGTTGGATATAGTAAAGATTATTAAAATAGCTGGGGCTAATATTCTAATTCCAGTGGCCCCATTAAATTGTCTTTATTATTATTATTATTATTATTGTTATTATTTTTTATAGTATATGGTAAAAACAATGAAGGGAAGTCGATTGCTATACAATAGCAGTTAACTCCTCTTATTTTGTTATATATTCTAATGTAAAAAAGCAATAAAATTTAATATTAATATGTCATATAATTATTTATATATTTTGATATTTATATTGTTGTTTTTTGAACAAATAAAAATATAATTTCAAAATCTTATTATTTTTTTAATTGATTAAAATGTAATTTAAATTATATTTCACTAGCTATGGACTTGTTATTAAGTTGTTTAAATATTTTTTAAGAACAATTTATTATTTATTTAACTTTTCAAAATTTATTATGAGATATAAAATAACTGATGACTTTATTGTAAAGTCGATATTTTACGACTATAATATCAAAAAACTCTGTTAATAAAACTAGAATTTTGGTATTTTTGGATCTCTGAAGCAAATTCTAAACTAGTCTTTAATTGTAGCAAAGATATGAAATATCTTTCAAATTTGTCTAATTTAAGGAATATGATGCGCCACATCAATGGAAATTTACTTCGAATAATTAGACCAAAAGAATCATAGTTAGAGTACGGCAAGCAATTAAGTAGACCAAAAAACGAATAATAATAATAATAATAAAAATGAAATGATTATCATATAATTTGTTTTTTTTTTTTTTTTTTGTGTCTGTGTTTTTCCTTCTAGAGATAAAAAAAAATGTTATTTAACCACAGAGGAGGAGGTTAATGCTGATGCAGCAGGCTGAGTACCAAATTCAGTCTTTGTGCTCCTAGCTGAAGAAACAATCCTCAGTTTGGCTTGATTTATAAACTCCCCAAATGGGGGAACTTAAAAGATAATCCCAATCCAAGGCATCACCTGAAATCGTGGAGGCAATGTTGGAACAGCTAGCAGGAAATCATGTACTAGTTCCTGGTGTTTTATGATGAATCAAGTGGGTGTTGATCAATGAAGTCAAAAAGTTCATCTCCAATCCCAAATCCAAGCATCCTAGCCATGTCACTTGTCTTCAATCTAGGCTTTTGAATGCCATGCTGTTTCAGCCAAGAGTATACAATGAAGACCTTCTTCATGATAAACAATTCCAGGGCCTCTGGATTAAACACAACTCCCATTCTCATACTCATCTGCCAATATGTACAAGATGAAAAAATAATTATTAGGCCACAAAAATTTCCATGTCTCTCTCTCTCTCTCTCTCTCGCGTGCATATTCTATTCTATTTCTATCCATATTTACCTGGTGGGGGACTAACATTGCTGCATAACGAGCTAATTCTCCAGCTCGCCAGTCCAACAAGACAGGGAGCCAAGGATAGGTGGCATCAAGTCTTACAAACCACAGCCTTATATCAGGAAATTCTGACAGTTCTCGTGGATCATGCGGATCATCTCTTGTATAATTAATTGTAAATCCAATTGTCCTTTCAAGAAACTCTTTTGGTTCAGCTGGAAAGAATTAGTACGGTGAAGAGTTTGTCAGCATTACATTAATCCTACAATTTTATTGTTACTTGCAGTAATCACAAAAACATTACAAATTTTATTAATCTGACAAACTGTAAATTGATCATTTTAATCGAAACTATGATAAAATCACACAAATTAATTTTATTTACCCCATTTGAGTTTCACAAGCATTCTTAGACCCACACATACACACTTACTCAAAGTCATACTCAATATAAATGTGCCACACTAAATCACTCAGTTTCACTAACTATTATATCTGAATCTTTAAGCCTTTTACAGACTCGAAACAAAATAACATAGTTATAATAAAAGCAGAAAATAATAAAAACTTTATAAGAGCCACTAATAGAATAACTTTTAATGAAATATTAACTATAGTAAATAAAGTGAATGACATTAGTAAGAGAAACAAATTTTTGTTTAATTGCCAACAGTGTCTTAGTTCCTTAAACAAATTTTTTCAAAATTTACGAGCATCGAAACATTGCCATCAGTAGCAAGAATTTTCAAAATAATTGCTATTGCTGTAATTAAATCAAGCGAGGCTTAATTTCTTTCTCCGATCAAACTGAATTTTCATCTTCATATATGTAATTGATACATCTTTAAATTTGTCAAACAATTTCTTCTTTGACTCTTTGCTATCAAAGAATTGATCCATGTTTATGTATTCTTCTCCAAAGAACTCACCACCAACAAATCCATCATTATATTTTGACAAAAACCTCTCAATACCAAATAAAATCATGTTCATATTTCGACCCACTTAGACTAAAATTTCTAACAAAAGAATTACTATTAACTGATTTTTTTCAAAACGTTGACTTTCATTATAACATTACTATCATGGTCTTCAGAAATAGCTTTCAAAAATAATTCATCAACATCATTTTTTTAATATCTTGAATTTCTCTACAAAATTTGGCATCCAAACCAAAATTTGTTAATCCAAATTTTCAACCTCAGTTCTTGAAAAATGAATATATTCATTAGCAAATTTAGACTATAGCTTATTTATATTGAGCATGGACTTGTGTGAGTGCATCAGTGCATATGCATATAGCTCAAAAAATTCCCGTGAAATCCAATTTGGGTAAATAATGTTATTCTTTGATAGCTTCAATTAAAATTACCAGTTGACAGCTTACGAGATTAATGAAATTGTTCTTATGTGATTTTTTTATTTTTGTTTACAACAAGTGGTATCAAAACTAAATTCAAGCCAGCTGCAGATCTCATACAACAAGTGATATCAAAGTAGGTTATTGATCTTGCAGTATTTAAAAACAAACAATTTAGAACTAAAAGACCATGTTTGATGCATGAGATAAGGATAGGATAGGATAATATAAGATTGTAGATACGATAAAATTAGATTATATCATCCTATCTTATGTTTGGTGTGTACAAAGAATTAAGAATAAAATAGAATGATATTTTATATCTTTCACCATATTTTTGTGTAAAATTAAAAGTAAATTTTTTTTTTTCTTGCGGTATTCATTTTTAAAGTAACGTAATTTATGTTTATAATTTTTTTTGGTTATATATATAAATCAATTTTTCAAAAATTATATATTATTTAAATATTATAATTAAAATTTAAATTAATTAGTTGTTTTTTTAATAAAAATTTATTCTTTAAAAAATTAATTTGCTTTTTCAAAAATTTTAATATGTTAAAAATTAATTTTTATGAAAGAAATTCTCGATAATTTTTCACCTTTTTTTTCTTTTCTTTCCATTTTGTTTTTATTTCTTTATATGATTTATATTTCAAATAAATTTCTTTGATTGTAAGTTAAATATATTTATATTAGAAAAATGAGTTTTTCTATGAATTAAGTTAAAATTTTTTAATTACATTAATTTCTTAAAAAGAAATTTTTTTTTTTTTTGCCAATTAGAAGGAAAAACAAGTTAAATTTAAAAAGTCAAAATTTCTAAAATAAAAAATATATAATTTTTAATAATTTTATGGTTAATAGTTATTTTTCTTTCCTTTCTCCTTCTTCTTTACTTTCCCTATGGGCAAAAAGGGAAAAAAACTAAGAAAGAAAAAAAACTAAAAAAATAAAAGAAAAAATAAAATTAAACGTATATTTATTTTTATGGTTTATTCATTTTCTTTCTTTTTTTGCCAATTAGAAGGAAAAAGGGAAAAAAAATGAGTTAAATTTAATAAGTCAAATTTTCTAAACTTAAGAAATATATAATTTCTAATAATTTTATGATTAACAATTATTTTCTTTCATTTCTCCCTCTCTTTTTTTTCCTTTTCCTACATGCAAAAAGAAAAAAATTAAGAAAGAAAAAATAAAAAGAGAATAAAAAATAAAATTTAAACATAAGAAAATCTAGTTTAAAAAATATGTTATAATAATTTTTATGTTTAAGAATTTATTTTCTAGAAATTGATTTAAAAATTTGATAATATCCAAAGAATAATTTTTGAAAAAAAGAATTATTCAAAAAAATATTATTTTACAAAATTATAGTTTTTCTTTATTCAAAAAGAGGAAATAAAAGCAAAAGAAAAAAAAAGAAAAAGTGAAAAAGAAGGAAAAAAAGAAAAAAAATTATTTGGATTAATTAACTAAAGAATAATCCTTATTTTTTATTAAATGTTTAAATTAATTTTTAAATATAATTTTTATAGGTAAAATAAATAAAATATGAGTGTGTATTTTTAATCTCATGGGATTAGAAATAATCCTTGCCTTTGAAAGAAAGTAATTTTAATTTATGATGGAAGAAAGTAATTGATTTGAAAAGTACCTTTTGATAATTATGAAATTTGGGGCCTTGAAATTAAAAAATCCTTTGAAAGGAATGCAATTAGCTTGATGAACTTGAAGGATGCTAATAAAGCTTTACTAGAAGTGATTTAGGGAATAAAAAAATATCAACATGTTTTATTTTGAAAGTTGTTCCATTTTTGTATTGCATACATAAAATTTATTTACTCTTTATGATTATTGGAAGAAAATTAAGCCAATTTTTTGCTATAAAATAATATTAAAAAAATTATATTTTGTCACGACCTCTTTCAGTTGAATATTTGGAGTATCAATGGCAAGATTATAATTTTTTTTTAATATAACAAAGAAAAGCTCTTTGATGAGAAAATTTCTCCAATTATAAAAAGTCAAAATTCTCCGAACCCAATTCTTCATTTTATTAAGAGTATAAAAACTTCTCTTTTTCATAAAAAACTCTATCATCATACAATTGACACTTTCAACATTCAAAGGACTACAATTTATTAATCTCACAAACTGTCAACCTATATTTTTAATCGAGTCTATCACACAATCATACAATTTTATTTACTCCAATTAGGTTTCACAGTTATTCTTTAAGCTAGAAGAACATACTTACACAAAGTCACACTCAATATAAACGAGTCACATTAAATCTCTCTTAGCCTCACTCACAACCTCTCAACTGTTATTTTCTTAACCTTTTACAAACTCGAAACAAATTAAACATAATTATGCTAAAACTCTAAAAGACCCACTAATAAAATAATTCATCATAAAATATTAATTATAGTAAAGAAGACAGATAACAACAATAAAAATATACTCTTAATAAAATATTAATCATAACAATAATAATAATAAAAAAAAAAATTGGTTTACTATCCAACACTAGTCGAAATAAAAGAATGAATACTTTTATATGATTCCTACCTGACGAAGGTGAAGTAATTCCAGTAGCATTGTGAAATGGGGATAGATCAAGCCGGCGTATAGCGTCATTATCAATAATTACATCATATCGGCCTTCACTTGGAGGCATTGGAGGCTCTACTTGTGGTGAATCTGTGAATACAGAGTTCCCAAATAGATTTAGCATGAAATTACAATTTTAGTCATGGGAAATTGGGTAAGTTATGAAAGTTTAAATCTAAGAAATAAAAATTGATTCTTATTATCAAAACCCAATTTAATTTCCCCATCCTGCAATTGCAATCTTTATTAATTTTTTCAAAATTTCGAAATTTATCAGTTTTACAGCTATCATTGTTCTTTGTTTTACTCAAGATTGAGCTAAAAGAGAAAGCACCAAACAAAAACCAACTCAAAAATTCTAATATTAAGAATGAAATTCAGTTCTTACCATCGTTATCACCATACAAGGAAAGGTCGAAATTTCCGGATGGGTTGAATGAAACGGAGGCTGCAACCTGTCCTCTTTGTCGAGTGAAGTGCGTATTAGCCAAAGTAGCCATTGAACTAGAGATGGGTTTGCATGAAGCCCATGGAGTTAAAGAGGAGATGTTCTGATTGAGCGAAGGAGAAAGTCGAAGTAAAGGATTAATGGCAGTAGCCATGGATTGTATTTTATGGTCTGAGAGCAGTTTTTATGGTTTGTTTCCGTTATTTCAGCATCAGTTTATCTACGTTCTTCTGCTAGCGGCCTTGCGTTTTAAATTCTTCTATCCATTGTCAGAGGTTTTTGTAGGCTGCTCCTCCGACCTATCAGATTTTTATGTTACGTGCCTAAAATTTCACCACCTACGCCACTAGTTATCAAAACATTGTTTATGATATCAATACTTGTCTTAATTAGTTATATATATATATATATATATATATATATATATATATATAAGTATTTGATTACAAGTAAAATATTCTATATAGGTAGTTTATATGTTTGACAGGTATAATTTATTAAAATAAAATAATATTTTTTTCAAAAAGATAAAAATTTTTCTGTATATATTAAAAATACAAAATAAATTAATTATCTCTTTAAATTAATTACCTATTTCAAATTTTAAAAGAAATACATGTATATCTATATATAAATTAAAATTAAATAAAAAATCACATATTATTTACTTCTACCTATATAATATTACAAAATATAACATTTATATCTTTGGCTTATATCAATTTTTTTATTTTCTAAAAGAAAGCAGTTTTATTTATATATATATACATATATATAAATATTAAAATTAATATCGATAATATAATATAATATGCAATGTTAATATAACAATGCGTTATATATTATTAGATTAAAAATTATATTTTTACTTTATAAAAGATAATATTATTTTTTAATTTTTAATTTTTTAATTAATATGTAAGATATAATCATTTCTTTTTTATTCACATTAATATTACAAAATATAACATATATATCTACAGTTTTTACCAATTCAATTTTTTTAATTATCTAAATGATAAGTTGATGACATCTATATCTATTAATATTCAAATTTTTAATTTATTTTTTCAAGTTTTAGAAAAATAAAAAATCTCTCTCTCTCTCTCTCTCTATATATATATATATATTATAAATATAAAATCAATTAATTATATCTTTAAATTAATTTTCTATTTCAATTTCTAAAGGACATACATTTATATCTATATATAGATTAAAATTAAATAAAATCACATATCATTTACCTTTACCTATATTAGTATTACAAAATATAACATCTATATCTATAATTTTTATCAATTATTATTTTATTTTTTGAAAGAAAACCTCTATATATATATATATATTAAAATCAATTTGGATAATATAATATAACATGCAATATTAATATAAGAACATGTTATGTATTATTGGATTACCAACTTTTTTTTTTTTCTAAAAGATAGCATCATTTCTTAAAATTTTTAATTTTTAAAATTAATACGTAACGTGTAATCATTTTTTCACATTAATATTACATTGGTTCGTGAGTTCCTTAAAAGGAAACACACTTTTGTTATGGGACTTTGCTTTGAATTCTGTGTTAGCAAGTGATACACAAAGATAGAGTTTAATTTAAAAGATTAACTCTCATATACAAAGATTATCCAATGAGGAAATTATCCTTTAAATTTAGAAGATTAATTTCCTAAGTGACATCAATGAGATAGAGTTTGAATCAATCAAGATTATCTTTAATAATTGGTAGTAATCTCATACCTCTCATAGTGTTAGCAATCTTATCACTTGATAAGGGTTTAGTTAGGGGATCAACTAACATATACTCGGTAGGTCGATGTTCTAAATTTACCTTCAAGGACTCACACTGTGCGCATAAACCATAGTCTAACTTAGACAGTCTGCTCAGTAAGAGGGGGTGAGCATAATATAGCCCCTTAAGTAGTTTAAGTAAATGGATACTAGGCTCATGTCGATCTACATGCACATGTATGCATGATCAAAAAACAAATTGACATATAGGCATGATACTTTATCTTGGATGCCGGATATACCTATCTGAACTCACACTTTAATGTTGAGGCTATACGGGGCATTAGTTGGAAGGATACCTTAGTTACCTCATTTCCTCAAGCCTCAACACAATGCTTATAAGACACGACCACTTAATACAATACCACAATGCATATTATATATGTTGCATTACGATGATCAATGTGCTTAGTTCAAAACAGGTTCATTATGCACTTAGTTCGAAGTAGATTTACTATACACTTAATTCAAAATCGATTCATCATGCATTTAGATTAAATCAATTGCATTATGCACTTCAATTAAAACGATCACACTATGTACTTCGATTAAAACGATTACACTATGCACTCAATTAAAACCGGTAGTAAATTTAGAAGATTATCCTTTAAATTTAGAAGATTTTCTAAGTGACATCAATGAGATAGAGTTTGAATCAATCAAGATTGTCTTTAATAACCGGTATGTCACGACCCAAAACTACTCAAAAATCAGAATAAATTTTTTGCGTTTTGTTATTTTCTTTCATACTTACCTGTCCTCTGATCGTGACCACACTCCACTAACAAATTGGGCTGTGCGTCAATGCCAGTCCCACCATTCATTTACCATTTAATTTAATTCTTTATCAGTCATTTATAAGTGTTTACAATATTTATACATCCCCTAAAGTCACTTACAAACATGTTACTGTGCTATGCTTATTTAGATACAATATATATAAGTGTATATACCTTAAATGATGGGCAGCAGCGGATATCCGGAATGCAGTACTCAGTCACCTCAACATCTACTGGAGATTATCTGTGTGAGAAAATGAAAGGGGTGAGCACATCAAGCTCAGTAAGGTAATCCTACGAACAAGTAGGTAACCATACTACCTACATGAACGTGGTGCCATACATAAACCACCCTTTCTCCACACATTTTAAAACTGATGCTGTGATTCATGATGTCATGTAAAACACGTTCGCATGGAAAATTCAACATGCAACTCTTTTTAAATCATTTCTTTCTCATTTAAAAATTTCACAATAAAGTCAGGACTCAACCTCTCATTCGGGTGGTCCTGACTCACACAAAACCATGAAAATCAGTTTACATCACACATGGGTTTAAAAAGCATGGAAATAGCATCATGCAAATTTAGTTTAAAATCCAGTTTCAATCATCATCAAGATCATCAACATGCGAGACTAGGCAACATCTGTATATCGGTAATAACCAGGACTATGGCCGTGTGTCCTCGTGAGCCCCTCTACTACACGGATCCTACTGTACGGGGTCTCACCCTGATCGGGAACCGCCCGGGAGGTGGGTCAATCCAACCCGTCAGTCTTATCCGATCCGACGCATCTGAAGATGCCATATCCAAAGATACCCCGTATCCGAAGATACCACACGGTACATCGTATTCCATGCTACTTGCACGGTACATCGTACTCCGTGGACCCATATCATATCTCTATACTCATGCCATGTCTCAAAACGCACGTTCGAGCCTATTTAATCGGTGACACACAGTCTACCCGACGCTCCAAGCACGGCTCATCGCATGTTCTTATAAAAATCAGTGGGGGTTGTGAGCGATACTCCAGCACTCTCGTCAATTCAAGTAAAACTAGTGCGAGCTAAGCTTTAGCACTCTTATCAAATCATGTGGAAAATCTGGTGCGAGTTACACTCTAGCACACTGTCATGAAAATCATGTAAAATCTGGTGCGAGTTAGACTCTAGCACCGTGTCACGAAAATCATATATATATATATATATATATAAATCTGGTGCGAATTCGACTCCAGCACCAATGCATGTAAAACTCTAGTGCGAGCTCTTGCTCCAGCACTAATGCATGCATCACACAACTCAAAATATCGTGCGAGCTGAGCTCTAGCACGTCACATGTCAATAAAAACACGTAGGCGGCTCTATTTCCTCAAAACAGTTTTCAAAACAATTTCCTCGTTGAAAATATGCAATGCTATGCATTTTTCTTTCAATGTTAGCCAGCCTACTCATGCATGCGTCAAAACATCTCCAAAACGAGCAGGAACCTCTTGTTCTTGCTCCTCCCAAATTTTTCTTAAAATTGTAAATTTTACCCTTAACAAGGGTATTTTGGTAATTTGCCCATTCGGGGCACTAAAATTATTAACTTACTTCTAGACCCTTCAGATAATTTAAAAGACTTTATATGATTTTGAAATTTTGTAAAGTTACCTCTAGCAGTCCGTAGAATTCCCTTACCTTATTTTTTTGTAGAGTCTGACCTTTCCTTTTCCACTGCTGTCTCGTCACGCAGTCCAATTTGCTCCCAATTCAATGTCCGAAACTGCGTATAATTATTCATCAGGTCAGATATTATACAAATTAATTGTATTTCCTATTTTCTGGGCTTAATTTAAATCATTGGGCCCATTTACCCCTATTGGGCCCGATTGCACCTTAATGGGCCTTAATCGGCCTTAAGCCCGTTTTCCACTTAATTTTCACATTATCGAGTCCTATTGGGCTCATTGGGCCCACCAACAATTTCTTGGGCTTCATTCTAACTCTCGAATAGCTCAATTTATTATTTACGATAATTTATCTAAATTTTCATAATTTAATTTATTTTATACGATAATTAAATCCAAAGCACGCATAATGATGTAAATTATCGTAAATAAGGTTTACTTACCGAGATTCCATGCTAATACGTAAATCGAGGCTATCTCGAGCTCTCGTTGGATGCCTATTGTCGAGCTACACAATTTCATAAATTTTTGGGTAAATTTCCAATCAAAAATTAATTAAATAAAATATTCGAAAATTTAAATCGATCAATTTCGACCGCTACTGACTTACCCGTAGCTCGATTACATGGTCGGGATTTTTCTCCAATTTTTTCTCTTTTTCTTTTTCCCTTTTTCTCCTTTTTTCCTTTCTTTCTTGGCTGAACCGGTTCAGTCCGGTTCAGACTCGGTTCGGACCGTCGGTTCACTCCGGTTCGGTCGGTTCGATGCCTTGCCGGCCGGTTCTCCACCGGCTTTCGCCGTCAGTGGCTCCGCTGGGCCGTCCGCAGCATGAATCTGCCCTCGGTTTCGTCCATGTCACGCCCCGGAAGCGCGGAAAAATGGGGCTAATTTAAAATTTTTATCCATTAACTATGTTGTTTTCCTGTCCATGTCTAAATTTAAAATCTTTTTCATTTTTCAGGATCTCATTACATTACATACATTCTGTATATATAAAATCATTTACAACTATTACATCCCGACTATTATATACAATAGTGTCTATTATGTATCACATGTCTGGAATATAAGTAAGACTGTACCTCAAGGTTACAAAAGTATCCGATGAAAGGTCGGACTACCTTGTCAACGACCATAGTCTCGTATGTGCAGTAGACTCGCTATAGATAATCTGGGAGATGGAGAGAAGGGGGTGAGTTTTTCAGACTCAGTAAGAGATACATTTAAAATAGCTTTAAATACTCAAAACATGGTAAAACTCATGGTTTTACAAATCAGCATAAATATGTACTGGAGTAGAGATGCTTATATTTCCTAAAAGCAGTAAAAACATGCTTAAATCATAAGTTTACACATCATGCATCCTTTTAGTAAAACTCATATATAATATGCATATCACGTCGTGTAAACAAGTAAAAAGCATCTCAAAACTTAATCATGCATATCATAACATGCTTATCACTTTAAAATGAAATTGTATTGTCATATGCACATTTCGTAAGACATACTTATGGCTACCTTTAAAATCTCATCATAGAAAATATATGCTCAATAAAATCATAAAACAGGTAGCATGAAATGTGCGAAAACATATATATATCGTTCCGTCAATTCATCGTGTAGGGTCAGGCAATTGTCTCATATACTAGTCTCGAAGGACATCATACATCTGGTCCCGTAGGACTAAATCATGGTACTCATGGCCATAGTACAGGGAGTCGTAGGACTGGATCAGGGTCGTACGCTACTCTATCTCTCGTGCACCACTAAATGGGGACTATACGCACGAACTCACGTGCATCACCAAGTGTGGTCTATACGCACGTTTCTCATATCAAGTCAGAGCCTGCCCGTTCCCTGGCCGTCGGCTAGGTAGATCCTCGATTGTCTCCATACGAGATCGATCCCAGATCCACTGACTTTCTTCATGTCATGTCTTTTTACCCCACAAAAATCATTTTAGGCCTCTTACTCAATTTATCAAAATCATTTCGGGCCTCATACCCGTGTATTAAAATCGTTACGGGACTCTAACCCGATTTTCATAAATCATTACGGAACTCTAGCCCGTGTCCCATAGAAAATATAGTTTTCATAAATCGTTGCGGGACTCTAGCCCGTGTAAATATGAAAAGCATAGTTATCAAAGTTAATTCTTGGGACTCATACCCGTACCGTGAAAATATAGCTTAAAAGTTGTTTCGGGACTTTAACCCGTATCATGAAAACATGGTTTCGTAAAACATATCGGGACTTTAACCCGTAATCTCACATGAAAATACTATGCTTTCGTTTCAGAAGTGAAAATCACTTTTATAAACATGTATGCTGTAAAATGTATCTCAAATATATAAAATATGCTAAAAACTCGGGAAATGGTTTTGGCTTCGGTTTGAATACCATTGGAAATCCATTTCGTAAAATCTCATTCAATTCTCATAGATAAACAGTTGGTAAGGATGAAGGAGTACTAACGCTACTCTAAATTATATCCCTTACCTCTTAGCGACTGATGAAGAGCACTTTTCTCGATACTCGAATATACCTCGTAAAACGTGTCGATAGACCGAGCTGCTGCAAAACAAGGTCAACTTACCACATACGGCTTAAATTCATTTCAACATATCCAAATATGTGATTATATCGAAGCTTTGACTAAAAGTTGACTTTTATCGATTTTACTCTTTTTGCTCGGTTTTATCGGTATAAACCTCGTTTTAATCGTATTCAACTCAATAAATATTTTCTTCATATTTATTATGGTCGATTTAGCTAATTGGACCAATTTCTCTCTTATTGGGCCAAATTACACCTTAATGGGTCTTAATCCGTTTTAAGCCCGTTTCCACTTATTAATTCTTTCATCGAGGCCTATTGGGCTCACTGGGCCCATTTGTACTTATTGGGCCTTTTTCTAAACTCTTTGAATAGTCTGTATATCATTTACGACAATTTAATTAAAATCTCAATTTAATCCACTAAATGCACAATTTAATCCGTAACTCGTAAAATAAACTTTTAATGCGCAATAATTACATAGATTGTCGTAAATGAGTTTTACTTACCCGAGATTTTGCGATAGTGCGCAAATCAAAATTCGATCGGGTTCAGGTACGCGATTTATCGTCGAACTGCACAATTTATATATTTAATTTCGGGTGAATTTTCGATCAAATATAATTTAAATAAATTTTTTGAAAATTACATCGGTCACTTTTGACCTCTTACCGACTTACCCGAAGTCCGGTGTATCCCCGAAATTTTTTTCTTTTTCCTTTTTTCTCTTTTCCTTCCCTTTTTCTCCTTTTTCTCTCTCTTTCTTGGCTGAACCGGTTCGGTCCGGTTCAGACCGGTCCGGTTCAGTCCGGTTCAGTTCCGGTCCAACTTCTCCCTCGCCGTTCGGGGCTTTTCCGGCCGGTTCTCCGCCGGCTTCCGCCTCCAGCTTGTTCGCGGGGTAGTCCGATGCATGGATCTGTGGTCGGCTTCGCCAAAGCTCACCGGAAAGTGGCCGGTACGGCCTCTTCTCTCCTCCGGCGGTGGCACCGAATTTTTTTCGCGCCGTTCGGCGGCGTTTCAGGCCAATCTGCGCCTGGATCAGCGTCGCAGAGGTCCCCTCTGGCCGGTGGTGGTTCGCTCCTCCCCTCATCGGCCGCCGATCTCTCTCTCTCTCCTCTCTTTTCTCTCTTTCTCTCTCGGTCTCTTTCTCCCTCTCGGTTGCCGACGTTTTCCTCGCCAGTTTTCATCGAGGGTCGGCGTCGGCTGGGTCTCCTCCCGCCTGGTGTGTTCGTCGGGGCCCTCGCCGGTGAGCAGATGGGAGCTCGGCTCCCTTGCTGCCTCTGCTCCTCGTTTCCTCTCTGTCGCGCGACTTTGTTTCGCGCGACAGAGTTTCGTTTTCCTTTTTTTTTTTAACTTATTATTATTTTATTATATTTTATTATTTTAATCAAATAAAATATAATAAATTGTACAAATTATCTCAAAATCATATTATATTTTATTAATTAATTTAATTTATTTTAACTTTTTTGGTGTATTTTTCGCATATTTTCGGGATAATGTCCCGGGCGAAAATTACGAAAATTCGTAATATCTTCGTATCTTGACCAATTGGACTCGAAATTTCAAAATTTCTTCTTTATCGATCAAGATTTCCTAAATCCATATTTTTAATGAAATTTTCTTATCGAATTTACACCGAAATTAGGATCATTTAAGCATTTTACCCTTCTACACGTTCGGGATTAATTTAGACTGATTTTCCTTCTCGGACTCACTATCTTTTCTCATTTAAATTTCGTATTTTTCGTCCAACGATTTAAATCCTTTTTTTTTTTAAATTATGGTCCCAAATAATGAACATAGTGGGAAAAATTCGGGTTTCACATTTCTCCCCACCTTTTAAGAATTCAGTCCTCTGAATTCAAGCTGGTCCATCAACCCGGTGATGGTACTTCTCCCTTATTTGGCTCTCTAGTTCCCAAGTGGTTTCTTCTGTCTTGTGGTGTTGCCAGAGAACCTTTACTAGTAGAATAGTCTTAAATCGTAGCACTTCCTCTTTTTTTTTTGAAGTGTACTATACCCTTCATCAGTGACACCTTAACAATTACAGAGTCCCTAACTTGAAATTCAAGAGGATGTCTGCGCACATTGGCATAACTTTTCTGTGCGGTCCTTAATCTGTCACATATGAGCTGAACATCCTTAGTTGCCTGTTCGATTAAATCGGAAGCAAGGTGAATCTAGGACAATGAGACTCCTTTAGAATGCTATGTCTCAAGGTGTCATCATGTGGCACACAGATACGGCCTTGTTACCTCAGTAATCCATCATCACTGACTGTAAACTCAGACTACGATCACTCCTCTGCCTGGCTAACCATATCTAGTAATCTTTGATCGTTTCGCTATCCAGCTCTAATCTGGTCTAGTTTACTGGGTTCAATCCATAGGCTAGCCATGTATCCATACTCAATCTCATCCATACTAATCCTGAGTTCGGTGAATTATCCCAATAAGTCCCACTCTCTAATCATCATGTAGGACACCATACCCTTTCTGCTTAGGGCATCGGCTATCACATTCGCTTTGCCCGAATGATATAAGATCTCACAGTCATAGTCTTTCAGGAGCTCTATCCATCTCCACTGTCTCATATTCAGCTCCTTCTAATTAAACAAGTACTTAAGATCTTATGGTCAGTGAAAATCTGAAATCTTTCTCCATATAATTAATACTGTCATATCTTGAGTGCAATCACTACTGCAGCTAACTCCAAATCGTGAGTGGAATGATTACGCTCGTGATCCTTTAGCTGACAGAATCCATAAGCTACCACTCTACCACGCTGCATAAGCACACAGCCGAGACCTTGGTGGGAAGCATCATTGTATACCACAAATCCCCCAGACCACTCGAAATGGTTAAGACTGGTGTCGTAGTCAACCGACATTTGAGCTCTTGTAAGCTTTTATCACACTACTCAAACCATATAAACTGAACCTATTTACGGGTCAGTCAGGTTAATAGAGCTGTTATCCGTGAAAACCCTTCGATAACCCATCGGGAATACCATACTAATCCCAATAAGCTTCTGACCTCCGTGACTGTACTCAATCTTTTCCCATCTCAATACTGCATCTACCTTGGACAGATCTATTGGCACCCCGTCCTTAGATACCACATGTCCGAGGAATGCAATTTGATCTAGTCAGAAGGCATAATTACTAAATTTACCATATAGCTTCTTCTCACGGAGAGTTTAGAGCACAGTCCTCAAATATTGTTCGTGCTCTTCTCGGGATCTAGAATAAACCAAGATGTCATCGATGCATACTATCATCAATCTATCTAAATATTCTCGAAAGACATCATTCATAAGACTTATGAATGCAGCTGGGGCATTAGTCGATCCAAAAGGGCATAACTAGGAACTCGTAGTGCCCATATCGGGTCCGAAATGTTGTCTTCGGTATATCAGCCTCCTTAATCCTTAGCTGATGATAACCCGATCTCAAATCTATCCTTGAAAACACTAAAGCCCCTCTCAGCTGATCAAATAAGTCGTCTATCCTTGGCAGGGGATACTTATTCTCAACTGTTGCTTTATTCAAAAGCTTGTAGTCTATACATAGACAGAAACTACCATTCTTCTTTCTGACAAATAGTACTGGTGCACCGCATGGTGACACATTAGGCCTTATAAACCCCTTATCGAGTAATCCTTACAACTGCTTCTTTAATTCTTTCAACTCTACCAATGCCATTTGGTAAGGTGGCTTGGAGATGGGTTGAGTATCTGATATTAGTTCACTGGCAAACTCAACTTCTCTCTCGGGTGGTAATCCCATTAAGTCCTCTAGGAATACTTCAGGAAACTTACATGTAAATTATGGTGACATAACAAGTGTGTGGAACTTGGGTCACCAGTACATATGCTTCTTGATTACAGACAAGAAGAGTACCTCGAATAACATCGAAAGATGTATCTGTTGTCTCTTGGTTATGGGCGTACACTCGGCCTTGGGAGACAGGCTTCTTGCCTTTGTCCGCGGTTATGGCTCTCCTCTGTAGAGCCTGAGTTGGTCTCTCTGTCTGTCTAAGTGCCTCATAAGGTTCCTGAGATCTCATAAGTGGACACTCTCATTATGTGCCCTACTTCATTACATCTGCAGCAAGTAAATGTACCTGTACGACAAGGTCCGATGTGAATATTATCACATGTCCTGCACCGTGGCACTATTATCTCAAGGTCTCTAATCATACCTGCGGCACCAATAGGAGTCTTGGGCTTACCAGCCCCTATCTGAGGTCCTTCCACCCTTTGTCTCTTGGGCTGATCCCTTCTCAAATCATGTCAAGAAGTAATTGCTCTCTTTTCATTAACTCTGACTGATCACCTGAGATCATGCTTTGCTTGAGGAATATCCAAGCCCCTCTCTATCTCTTGGACTCGTCTCAGAGCATATCTAAAATCTACGATATTCTGACCCAACAGCTTATCTCCGATCCCAGATCTCAGTCCCGTCAGAAATCTCTTTGTCTGGCGCTCGGGATCTCTAACTGTCTCTGGATCGTATCTCATCAGGGTTGTAAATCTATTCTCATACTCATCTACTGTAGAACTTCCCTGTTACAAATCTAACAACTCTGCTTGCATCTTCCTCCGAGCTGCAAGCGGTACATACTGCTCTTGGAATGCGACTAAGAAAGCATTCCTAGTGATCTCTGAGGGATCCTCGACTAATATCGTCTGTGTCGATCTCCACCAGAACTTAGCCTGTCCCTTTATCATTTAACCTGCCATAGTCACTCTCTCCCTATCAGTACACCCCAAAACTGAAATATCGCCTCAATATCAACGATTCACTCCTCAGCCTTAACCGGGTTCTTAAGCCCTATGAACTCTGAAGGATGCATACTCAAGAAAATCTCGCACCCTCTGAGCCTCTCTGTCATCCCTATGCTGGGGAACTGCTGGCTGAGTGCTGAGGCTACTGGAGGAACTGGTGGGGGAGGAGGATTAGGCGTAAGAGTAGCTGTCTCCGTACCAGGTGTACGTACCCCAAACTGCTGGGTAAACATAGTGGTAAGAGCTGTAAGGGACCCAAACTGCTGGGTAAACATAGTGGTAAGAGCTGTAAGTCTTTCCCTCGTACCATGTACTGTCTCTTCGAGCCTCCTTATTCTATCAGTAGGGCTCTCAGGTTGAGGGGTAAGATGATAGAGTGGGTTGAGCTCGTCTCTATGAACGGTCCCGTCTACCTCTCATGATTAGCGATCTACTATTTGAACATAATCCATAAATTAAGTCATACTTTGACAAGTAAGCTTACTTTATTACCAGACATGCATAGACACATTGGGATGTAATACACTCTTATTACTAGACACGACAGTACTACACAACATTTGCTTTGATACCAAGAAAACTGTCATGCCTCGGAAGCGCGGAAAAATGGGGCTAATTTAAAATTTTTATCCATTAACTATGTTGTTTTCCTGTCCATGTCTAAATTTAAAATCTTTTTCATTTTCCAAGATCTCATTACATTACATACATTCTGTATATATAAAATCATTTACAACTATTACATCCCGACTATTATATACAATAGTGTCTATTATGTATCACATGTCTGGAATATAAGTAAGACTGTACCTCAAGGTTACAAAAGTATCCGATGAAAGGTCGGACTACCTTGTCAACGATCATAGTCTCGTATGTGCAGTAGACTCGCTATAGATAATCTGGGAGATGGAGAGGAGGGGGGTAAGTTTTTCAGACTCAATAAGAGATACATTTAAAATAGCTTTAAATACTCAAAACATGGTAAAACTCATGGTTTTACAAATCAGCATAAATATGTACTGGAGTAAAGATGCTTACATTTCCTAAAAGCAGTAAAAACATGCTTAAATCATAAGTTTACACATCATGCATCCTTTTAGTAAAACTCATATATAATATGCATATCACGTCGTGTAAACAAGTAAAAAGCATCTCAAAACTTAATCATGCATATCATAACATGCTTATCACTTTAAAATGAAATTGTATTGTCCTATGCACATTTCGTAAAACATACTCATGGCTACCTTTAAAATCTCATCATAGAAAATATATGCTCAATAAAATCATAAAACAGGTAGCATGAAATGTGCGAAAACATATATATATCGTTCCGTCAATTCATCGTGTAGGGTCAGGCAATTGTCTCATATACTAGTCCCGAAGGACATCATACATCTGGTCCCGTAGGACTAAATCATGGTACTCATGGCCATAGTACATGGAGTCGTAGGACTGGATCAGGGTCGTACGCTACCCTATCTCTCGTGCACCACTAAATGGGGACTATACGCACGAACTAACGTGCATCACCAAGTGTGGTCTATACGCACGTTTCTCATATCAAGTCAGAGCCTGCCCATTCCCTGGTCGTCGGCTAGGTAGATCCTCGATCGTCTTCATACGAGATCGATCCCAGATCCTCTGACTTTTTTCATGTCATGCCTTTTTACCCCACAAAAATCATTTTGGGCCTCTTACCCAATTTATCAAAATCATTTCGGGCCTCATACCCGTGTATTAAAATCGTTACGGGACTCTAACCCGATTTTCATAAATCATTACGGAACTCTAGCCCGTGTCTCATAGAAAATATAGTTTTCATAAATCGTTGCGGGACTCTAGCCGTGTAAATATGAAAAGCATAGTTATCAAAGTTAATTCTTGGGACTCATACCCGTACCGTGAAAATATAGCTTAAAAGTTGTTTCGGGACTTTAACCCGTATCATGAAAATATGGTTTCGTAAAACATATCGGGACTTTAACCCGTAATCTCACATGAAAATACTATGCTTTCGTTTCAGAAGTGAAAATCACTTTTATAAACATGTATGCTGTAAAATGTATCTCAAATATATAAAATATGCTAAAAACTCGGGAAATGATTTTGGCTTCGGTTTGAATACCATTGGAAATCCATTTCGTAAAATCTCATTCAATTCTCATAGATAAACAGTTGGTAAGGATGAAGGAGTACTAACGCTACTCTAAATTATATCCCTTACCTCTTAGCGACTGATGTAGAGCACTTTCCTCGATGCTCGAATATACCTCGTAAAACATGTCGATAGACCGAGCTGCTGCAAAACAAGGTCAACTTATCACATACGGCTTAAATTCATTTCAACATATCCAAATATGTGATTATATCGAAGCTTTGACCAAAAGTTGACTTTTATCGATTTTACTCTTTTTGCTCGATTTTATCGGTATAAACCTCGTTTTAATCGTATTCAACTCAATAAATATTTTCTTCATATTTATTATGGTCGATTTAGCTAATTGGACCAATTTCTCTCTAATTGGGCCAAATTACACCTTAATGGGTCTTAATCCGTTTTAAGCACGTTTCCACTTATTAATTCTTTCATCGAGGCCTATTGGGCTCACTGGGCCCATTTGTACTTATTGGGCCTTTTTCTAAACTCTTTGAATAGTCTGTATATCATTTACGACAATTTAATTAAAATCTCAATTTAATCCACTAAATGCGCAATTTAATCCGTAACTCGTAAAATAAACTTTTAATGCGCAATAATTACATAGATTGTCGTAAATGAGTTTTACTTATCCGAGATTTTGCGATAGTGCGCAAATCAAAGTTCGATCGGGTTCAGGTACGCGATTTATCGTCGAACTGCACAATTTATATATTTAATTTCGGGTGAATTTTCGATCAAATATAATTTAAATAAATTTTTCAAAAATTACATCGGTCACTTTTGACCTCTTACCGACTTACCCGAAGTCTGGTGTATCCCCGAAAATTTTTTCTTTTTCCTTTTTTCTCTTTTCCTTCCCTTTTTCTCCTTTTTCTCTCTCTTTCTTTGCTGAACCGGTTCGGTCCAGTTCAGACCGGTTCAGACCGGTCCGGTTCAGTCCGGTTCAGTTTCGGTCCAACTTCTCCCTCGCCGTTTGGGGCTTTTCCGACCGGTTCTCCATCGGCTTTCGCCTCCAGCTTGTTCGCGGGGTAGTCCGATGCATGGATCTGTGGTCGGCTTAGCCAAAGCTCACCGGAAAGTGGTCGGTCCGGCCTCTTCTCTCCTCCGGCGGTGGCACCGAATTTTTCCCCCGCCGTTCGGCGGCGTTTCAAGCCGATCTGCGCCTGGATCAGCGTCGCAGAGGTCCCCTCTGGCCGGTGGTGGTTCGCTCCTCCCCTCATCGATCGCCGATCTCTCTCTCTCCTCTCTTTTCTCTCTTTCTCTCTCGGTCTCTTTCTCCCTCTCGGTTGCAGGCGTTTTCCTCGCCAGTTTTCATCGAGGGTCGGCGTCGGCTGGGTCTCCTCCCGCCTGGTGTGTTCACCGGGGCCCTCGCCGGTGAGCAGATGGGAGCTCGGCTCCCTTGCTGCCTCTGCTCCTCGTTTCCTCTCTGTCACGCGACTCCGTTTCGCGCGACAGAGTTTCGTTTTCCTTTTTTTTTAACTTATTATTATTTTATTATATTTTATTATTTTAATCAAATAAAATATAATAAATTGTACAAATTATCTCAAAATCATATTATATTTTATTAATTAATTAATTTAATTTATTTTAACTTTTTCGGTGTATTTTTCGCATATTTTCGGATAATGTCCCGGGCGAAAATTACGAAAATTCGTAATATCTTCGTATCTTGACCAATTGGACTCGAAATTTCAAAATTTCTTCTTTATCGATCAAGATTTCCTAAATCCATATTTTTAATGAAATTTTCTTATTGAATTTACACCGAAATTAGGATCTTTTGACCATTTTACCCTTCTACACGTTCGGGATTAATTTAGACTAATTTTCCTTCTCGGACTCACTATCTTTTCTCATTTAAATTTCGTATTTTTCGTCCAACGATTTAGATCCCTTTTTTTTTAAATTATGGTCCCAAATAATGAACATAGTGGGAAAAATCCGGGTTTCACAGTCCAAGGCTGCCGAAAAGTCGTCGGTTCGGCCTGTTCTCTCCACCGTCGGTACCCATTTCCTCTTTTCGCCGTTTCTGGAGTTTGCCGGCAGTTTCGCCTGTCGTGGCCGCCACCAATCGGCTCATCTATGCCTCGGGGATGTTCGGCTGGGGGTGGGGTCGGCCAGATCGGCGCCGATCGTCGATTTTCTTCCTTTCCTTCCTCGGTTTCGTTTCTCGCTGTTCCTCTCGCCGGTGGCCGCCGTTCGTGGCTCCTTTAGGCCGGTGGTGGTCCGGGCCTCGTCGGGCTTCCTTCCTCGGCCTCCGTCTGCCATCAATCGTCGGCGAGGGGCTCGGCCTCTGCTTCGTTTTCTGTTGTTTCTTCAGAATCGCGTTTCGCGATTCTGAGTTTCCTTTTTTTTTCAATTCTTCTTTTTTTTCTTTTTTTTTATAATTTTATTAATTATTTTTATTATTATTTTAGTCATTAAAATACTATTATTTTGTCAAAAATATCTAAAAAAATTATTAATTTATTCAATTAATCCCTAATTGAATTTATCAGTATTATTTCGGCTTTTCGGTATATTTTTTGATTATTTTCGGAATGATTTTTCGAATTAAAAAATTTCGATTAATCCCGATTAATTCCAGTAAATTGATATCTTGACCAGTTTAACCCAAAATAAATTTATTTCACCTTTATTGACCAAGATTTCTCAATCCATTATTTTTAATTAAATTTTCTTGTCGAATTTATTCCGACTTTCGATCTTTTGACCGTTTTGCCCTTGCACGTGTTCAAAAATTTCATTTCAATCCTTTTGCATTTTTAATTTCGTGTTTTAACTAAAATCGGGTCTTACACGGTAGTAATCCCATACCTCTTATAGTGTTAGCAATCTTATCACTTGATAAGGGTTTGGTTAGGGGATCAACTAACATCTACTCGGTAGGTAGATGTTCTAAATTTACATTCCCTTTCTTTACAACACTTCTTACATAATTGTACCTCATAGCAATATGTTTACTATTATTTGACAACCTATCATTCTTTGTGTTGTAAATAGTAGCTTTATTATCACAATATAAAGTAATTGGTCATCTGGTTTTCTCAATAAAAGGTATTCCTCTTAGAAACTTTTTAAACCAAAGTAAATCTTTAGTAGCTTGCAACATAGAAAAGAACTCAAAATCCATTGTTGATAATGACATACAAGTTTGTTTTTTAGAGGAATAAGAAACAATAGCTCCACCTATGGTAAACAACCATTCACTAGTTAATTTGAACTCGTCACGTCTTTCACGACCTGAAGGTCGTGACAGATGCTTAACACTTCCACTTATTCTACTTAACAAATTTACGAACTAAATTTTTTTCTTTTCACTTTAAGGTTTGGATTCAGTGTCAGTATAGTCGCTAACACATGTCTATTATTATTCGCTTAAATCACTCTTCTTTAATCATCCAAAAAGTAACCGGACGAAAAATTCCTCCTTATATTAGTTAACTTTCCTCAGTTTCCTAAACATGCACTATAAACACATCCATAATCAACAAATTTCCACATGAATTCATAAATCACAATATCCTTAAGCAATCCAAATCCACAATCCAAAATCATTGCAGTCCTAATATCCACCACTACTTAAATTCTTAGATTTATTTATATATAGAGAGAAAAGAAAACTTAATATTCACAAGTTGACATTCATTGCATAGTCATATACAAGATTGCATTATCAACGATAACTACGATCATACGCATACTCAAGAATTCACTCGATAACCTCATTTTTGCTCAAGACCCTTTAGATCGACACTAAGTTACATCACACTTACAGAACTAACAATGTACTATGCAATAAGGTATATTGTTCGTAAAACAATTTGCTATACATAATTTTTTTACCTTTTAAAGATTAAAGGCAGCCTCAGAGGATAAAGGCAGTACCAGCTGAGGTACAGCCACTGAGGTACAGCTTTCAAGGTCTCATACTGTGCGCATAAACCAAAGTCTAACTCAGATAGTTTGCTCAGTAAAAGAGGGTGAGCATAATATAGCCCATTAAGTAGTTTAAGCAAATGGATACTAGGCTCATGTCGGTTTACATGCACATGTATGCATGATCAAAAAACAAATTGACATGCATGCATGATACTTTGTCCTGGATCCTGGATATAACTATCTGAACTCACACTTTGATGTTGAAGCTATACAGGGTATTAGCTGGAAGAATACCTTAGTTACCTCATTTCCCCGAGCCTCAACATTGTAACGACCCAAATTACGAAACTATGTGGTTGGGCTACAAGTCGAAACTATGTGGTTGGGCTACTGTTCAATTTAATTTCTTAGAAACAAATTTAAACAAAAACAATGGTAATACTTTCCAATTTAATCAGCGAAATTTTTCTTTTACAAAATATTCGTGTTCACATTCCCAGACACATTTTCCTATACACTATTGTACTCACAAAATTTAGATACAAAATAGATCTCTATACTGGATATACCTTTAACATGGATGAATATTTTGTTGACGTATGGCTGTGCAAAATATTTCAACTTACAAAAGACAGTCCTGCTACTGGTGAGGATCTGTGCAAGAGAGTAAGGGGTGAGCTTAATGTGCTCAGTAAGAAAAACACGTGGCAGGTAGATAAATACACTATATATATATATTTGCCAAACTAGGAGTTCTCATGAAAAACATACGGATAAATTGTCAAATTCAAAAGATCGGAGTCAAAAATCGATAGCAGAATCAACAACGATAGTGTAATCAGTTTACTACCGTAAACACAAAATTTCAAAACTTTAAGCAGTAGAATAAACAATTTCCAAATAACATTGTTCATACAGTTAAATCCAGAATGTCTAATAGATGAGACCGTTCATACAGTCGTTTCAGAAAATCAAATAGACGATACCGTTTATACAGTTAATTCAGAAAATCAAATAGACGATACCGTTCATACAGTCAGTTCAGAAAATTGATACGAGCTGAACATATTGTCCGCAAGTGCACGGGTCGAACAAGTAATAATGAGATTTGAATCCCGGATTATCGTCCCTCAGAGAAGTTGGTCAGCTTAATTAATTACCGATTAATCTTACCCTAAGTATATCCTAGCAAATTATGAATTGAAGGTGGGTGATCTACTAAGTCTAAAATTAAAATTACTGAAAAACAATAAAATAATAAAACTGAATAAAACCGAGCTAAGATTACTTACAGTGCTCAACGCAATTAAAAGTAAGTACCTATAAAAATAATTAAAACAGTTAAAAATTCATTAACGCAACTAAAATAAAATGCAAATATGAAAATAACAAAACAAGATTAATTAAACTACAATTAAACTAACCTAAAATAAGATATGCATGTAATTAAGCTAATTAATAAAAATGCAAATTAAACTAAACTAAAATTTAATGAAAATAAAATCCTAGGAAATTAAGAAAATAACTATAAAACTACATGTCTAAGATATTAACTCTAAACTAATCCTAACTATACCTAATTACTAACTTAACAATAGAATCTAACTAATGCATGTAACAAATTTAATCTAACTTAAATGCAACTCACAAAATACTAAACTAAAATAAAGTCCTAAAACATATAATATAAAATTAACTACTAACTAAAAAATAAAAACTGAAAATTAAATTAACATGCAAAAAATATTAAAGCAAACCTACCATTTTAATTGATTAAACTACCTAACTAACAACTAACAAAGGAATGGAAATACTAATAATGCATTAAACTATAACATGACTAAATTGAACTATGGCCAAACATGGCCTTAAGCTTAAATCAGCCAAGTGGTCCTGAGCATGGCATTGTGCATGTCTTCTTTATTTTCATTTTCATTCTGTCCAGGCTTGTCTATCTTGTTCTTGGTTCTGCCTAGTCTGCTATCTTGGCACCAACGCACATCCTGCTTCTGTCGTGCTTCTGCTGTGCTTCTGCTCCAGGTTCTGTACATGCTGCCAGCAACACTCCTCACCACATGGCAGATTACACGTCTCAACCTGCCCAGCTTACCAGCTACCCAGGCGTGTCCAGGTGCTACTCTGCTGCTTCCACCAACTCTGCCTTGATTCTGTGTACAGCATCATTCTCTGCACAACTCCAGCACGTTTCCAATTGCTTCAGCTATTCTCAATGCAGAAAAGAATCCCGCAAGCTTACAGCAGTAGCTCCTGCTCTCGGTGTTGTCTTGCGTTGTTGGCACCAGCACCATGCACCGGCTCGAGCTTAGTCCTTGCCCAGCTGCTTCCTGCCCAGACCTGCTCTCGATTCCAGCTTTGCTCTCGATCTTGTTTGCTGCTCCAGGTTTAGCTCGGTGCTATCCTTTCTAGGTACTACTCCGCATATCCCAGCTCAGCTAGCATCGGCTTCTTCATGCACCTAAATTACAGCAGACATGTTCTGTTGTTCTGCTCTCGGTTTTATGCTCTGCATCAACCCAGATTCCAGCTTCAATCACCAGCCTTCTGCATCACGATCGAATTACACCATCTCACCGAAGTAAAACATACCGATAAGGTTATTAACAATAAACCGAAGCATCAACAGAATGCATAATAATGATTAGACTATGCTGAACAATAACATACATATAATAACAGAGTATAACAGAGGAGCATCATAGATTATCAAGGGACCATCAAAAACTGACATGAACATCACTAAGAAGGAGAAGAAATGAAACTAAACAATTAGTAAAAAAAAAACAAACTATGCACGCTGGAATAAATAGAAGGCCAAAGTCATCGTTTCTTTGTTTTCAACAATCGATTGCTGGTTTAGTTGCTGAAAAAAAATGCACTCCAACATCCTCGGGTTGCTTCATTTTCAACTCTCACCGTGGTTCCACATTGCTCTTGATGTGGAACAATGCTCAGCATCAACCCACATCAAGGCACCAGAACCGAAAGGTAGAAGAAAAATTGAGGAACCGAGAGCTATGAAAAAAATACAAGTTTCTCAAATAAAAACATAAGCAGTTTTAGATCAAACCGAGAGCTACCACTAGGAATTATTTGCTATGTATTAAAACTAAAAAATAGAAGAAATGGATTTAACAAAACCGAGAAGAAGAAATGATATTGATTGCCATGAAATAGAATTATCCAAGACTAGAGAATGAAGAACATAAAAATGGAATGAACAGTAAAAGTAAAAATGGAGGCTAACGGGAAAACTAAAAAAAAAAAACAGGAAATTAAATCCTAAAAATTTAATCTAAAACTATTCTACTCTACATTACATTGTTTTTCAATTGCCATCGTTTCCTATTTATACACACACTTAGGGGTACAATTGTAATTTTTCCATCCTATATGAGTTGGCATTGTTTGGCCACTTGTCTTCACACCATTGGTTCATTGAAAAGATATTTTCATGTCATCTGTCTTCTTATCCAACTGGATGCGTTAGGTGGCATGGCTCGTGTTGTCCGCGTGGTCCAATCTCGATTTTAGCCAAATTCTAATATATTTTCTATCGAAATTTTCCAAATTCATCTTGATTTAATTTATCTGCAATCATGAGAATTTTAGTCAAAATGAGGGGATAATTAACAAAATAAATTGGTGATTAAAATAATTAATTAAGAAATTAAGCATAAATAATTCTATTTTTATAGAATTATCTCACCCCCAAACTTGAGTTTTTGCTTGTCCTCAAGCAAAACAAAATAATTGTAGGAATGACAAGTACTAAACACAATAATTTTCCTAATATCATCCTCAAAGAAAAAGTACAGACTATGATCTCAAAGATTCACAATTACAAGTCCAACATTCAGAATCATTCAATCATAAGTCCTAACCCAAATTGGACTCCTCGTGAGTGTGTGAAAAATGTCAAAGTCACTTCACAATACATTATCCGGATTAGATTATGCAAACACAGTGAATGCAAAGTCAATGACATGTGATCATTCCCATAAGTTTGCTTTTTCACTTCTCTCTCCACTAATGTAGTCACACTTAATCAAAGATCAATAGGACTTCATTAAGCTTGTAATGTAAGACTGGGGCTAAGGTATGATAAAGTCGATTTAGGTTTAGTTACCCCTTAACATGCATTACTTTTAGGATCTTAATGTAAGAGCTCAAATTTATTTCCCCTAAACTTATTTACTTCACCAAACTTTTTATTCAATTTTTGTATTTTTCTTCTTTCTTCTTTTCTTTTTCTTTTCCTTTCATTATTTTTTTTTTCAATACATACTCCTTCACTATCACTTAATACCCATATAGCTCACAATATATCCTAATGACTTTTCATGCTTTTGGGGTAAGGGCTAGGAACAGAGTATTTAAGCTATGGGAAAAATTTGCCAGAATATTTACAGAGAAAAGCTTATTTGGCCCAGATGGGTAACTAGGGGTAGAATATGTACAAGGATGGCTAGAAAGGCTCAAACGATCCAAAGATGGCCTAGATCATCTCCCTAATTAAGTGTGATCTAATATTTCACCTCGAGATCAGATCAAACAAATTCTAGAATATGATGCACCAAATCAATTGAACAAATGCAATCCTATGTACTCATAAGCTTTCTCTAAATAAATATACCGATTCATGGGATGACATGTGCATAAGATGAGGTAATCACAATCAGAATTAAGACAAATTCAAGAATTCAACTTCATGCTTTTCCTATAATTTTGCTTCTCAGTCAATCAAAGTCAGACTAAATCATAGGGTCATATCATCGAAATTTGGGAAAATTACATGCTAAGCACTAAATCATCCCAAAATCAAACAATTTAAGCTCATATTATCGAAAAAATTTTGAAAATTCTTTCTCAGATTTTCGAAAAAATTTTGAAATTTTTTTCAATTTTTCACAAAATTGCTCAAGTGATATCCCCTCCCCCAAACTTAAAGTGCATAGTATCCTCAATGTGCAGATAATATAAGAATTTAAGCTCAAGAATAGAGTACTCCCCTTTCTGATGATGATGAATAACTGAAGCTTGATTGAAAGTGTAATACTAGAAAAGAAATCTGTAACATAAACAAAGAAAGAAATAACAGAAAAGAAAAAGAAAAATAACTATATACAAAGTGAAAATAAAAACGCAGCCACTTCAAATGCAGCTGAAGAAAACAACACTTAGCAGCAGGGTGAAGAGTAGGAGGGTCAGCCAAAATGGTGATAGAATGTTGACAGTTAACTCCTCCTTAGCTCTATCTACTTCCCTCATTCTTTCAGATTTCTTATGCTTAAGCCTTATATCCTCCTTAATCTCCATCTTAAAACACTCTTGAGAGTCATCAGGGAGCTTCAAAGGTTTGAAGACATTAAACTTTACTTCTTGATCTTGGACTCTCATCGTTAACTCCCCCTTCTGTACATCAATTAAGGTTCTACCAGTCGCTAGGAAAGGTCTGCCTATTATAATGGGGACTTCCATGTCTTCTTCCATGTCCAACACGATAAAATCCACAGGAAAAATAAATTTATCCACCTTTACTAGCACGTCCTCAATAATCCCCTTCAGATATTTAATGGATCGATCAGCTAGCTGAAGGGTCACTGTGGTGGGCTTGTCATCCCCTATTCCTAACTTCTGATAGATAGACAAAGGCATTAAATTTATACTAGCTCCTAAATCATACAGGACTCTACTAAAGAATAGATTTCCAATTATGCAGGGTATGGTAAACTCCCGAGATCTTTGAGCTTGGGGGGTAATCTTCTTTGGACAATGGCACTACATTCCTCAGTTAAGGCCACCGTCTCATAATCTTCCAATCTTCTTTTCCTAAAGAGTATGTCCTTCAAAAACTTCACATAACTTGGCATTTGCTCTAAAGCATCTGTGAAAGGAATGTTGATGTGAAGTTTCTTAAAAAGTTCAAAAAATTTGGAGAATTGTTGATCAAGCTCTTGGTTTTGAAACCTCTGAGGAAAAGGTACTGGTGGTCTAACTGGAACGGATGTAGTGGTAACATGTGTAGCATTGAGAACGAGGAAGGTTGTGAAGTAGAAGAAGGTAAAGATGAAGAAACGCCTAGCTTTGTTTCCTTTACAGCTTGATATTTAGGTTCCTGCTCTTTCTGAGCTGCCTCTTTAGAACTTATGAGTTCTTCAACTATGGGTTATTCAGGTCTGGACTTAACTTGTGGTTCATCATCTAGCTCTCTGCTGCTCCTAAGGGTGATGGATTTCACATGTTCTTTACCCTCCCTTTGCCTAACAGGATTAGCTTCGGTGTTACTAGGAAGGGTCCCTTGAGGACGCTGGCTAAGAGCATTCGCTATTTGTCCAACCTGAACTTCTAAGTTCTTAATTGAAGCAACTTGGTTTTACAGGATAGTCGTGAATATTTTCTCAAGCGAGAGCTTCTTCTCAGTTGCTGGTAAGTGCTGGGGTTGTGGTGGTGGTTGATGGAAGTGGGATGGATAGGAATGATTAGGTGGATGATATGGATACTGAGGTGGTGGGTGGTGAGGAAATTGATGCTGTGGTGGTACTTGAATCGGTGGAGCTTGAAAATCAGGGGGTCCTACTGGTCTAGAGTTAGAAGTTTGCCCTTGGTTTTGGCTCTAAGAAAAGTTAGGATGGTTCCTCCACCCTGGATTATAGGTGTTTGAAAAAGGGTTGTTCTGTTGCTTAGGGGGGGCAATGTACTGAACCGATTCTAAGTTAAGTGGACACCTATCTACAGCGTGGGTACCACTACACAGATCACAAGAGAGAAAAGGACTTTGGACAGAAAACACAAGGTTAGGATTGGTGGAAGGATTATGTTGGGTATTGAGCGATTCTACCTTCTTTGTAATGTTAGTGATTTGAGAGGTCAAGGTAGATAGTGTGTCGAGCTCATAAATACCCGCCGACTTCTTTGGTAATTGTCTCTCTGAGGACCATTGATAGTTGTTAGCCACCATCTTGTCTAACAGCTCGTAAGCTTCCTCCTCTGTTTTGCACATCAGGGCTCCACCCGCAGCAGCGTCCACGATGGTCCTATTTTGGCTTGTAAGTCCGTTGTAGAAAGTTTAGATTTGTAGCCATAAAGGTAGGCCATGGTGAGGGCACTTCCTAAGAAGCTCCTTATATCGTTCCCATGCTTCGTAAAGAGATTCAAAGTTGGACTGGGCAAAGGAAGATATGTCGCTACGGAGTCTGGCCATTTTAGAGGGAGGGAAAAACTTAGCTAAAAATTGATGGGCTAACTCGTCCCAAGTAGAGATAGATCCTGGAGGCAAAGAGGTTAACCAGTGTCGTGCCCTATCCCTAAGTGAGAAGGGAAATAATCTAAGCCTAAGCGCATCATCAGATAATCCATTGTGTTTGAACGTGTGCACAAGTTCAGGAATTACCCCAGGTGAGCATGTGGGTCATCGTGCAGAAGCCCACTGAACTGTAAAGAAGTTTGGATCATCTGAAGGATTGCAGGCTTAATTTTGAAATTGTTTGCAGGGACAGTTGGTGGCCTAATGCAGGTATAATATCCTCCAATCGTCGGCACTGCATAATCTCCAACGGTCCTAATTTCTCTATTTTCTGCCATGATGTTTTGCAGCGGAGCTATAAATTTCTCAGAATCCTTTCGAATTTTCCTAAGAGTTCGTTCAATTTTAGGATCTAGAGGAAAGCAATCATAACTCTTAGCTCTACGCATGCAAACATTTAAAAGTCCTTAGAATTTTTTTTTTAAGTTTTTTTTTTTAATTTTAATTTTTCAATTAACTAATCTAGATTAAACTTCTAAATATTTGCAACCTAAATATTTACAAGCTAGAATTACACCTAAGCATAATTTCACCGATATTAATTAACGACTAATTAAAACTTCCCCGGCAACAACGCCAAAAACTTGATACGAGCTGAAGTATTGTCCGCAAGTGCACGGGTCGTACAAGTAATAATGAGATTTGAGTCCCGGATTATCGTCCCTCAGAGAAGTTGGTCAGCGTAATTAACTACCGGTTAATCTTACCCTAAGTATATCCTAACAAATTATGAATTGAAGGTGGGTGATCTACTAAGTCTAAAATTAAAATTACTGAAAAACAATAAAATAATAAAAACTAAATAAAACCGAGCTAAGATTACTTACAGTGCTCCACGCAATTAAAAGTAAGTACCTACAAAAACAATTAAAACAGCTAAAAATTCATTAACGCAACTAAAATAAAATGCAAATATGAAAATAACAAAACAACATTAATTAAACTACAATTAAACTAACCTAAAATAATATATGCATGTAATTAAGCTAATTAATAAAAATGCAAATTAAACTAAACTAAAATTTAATGAAAATAAAATCCTAGGAAATTAAGAAAATAACTATAAAACTACATGTCTAAAATATTAACTCTAAACTAATCCTAACTATATCTAATTACTAACTTAACAATAGAATCTAACTAATGCATGTAACAAATTTAATCTAACTTAATTCTAAATGCAACCCATAAAATACTAAACTAAAATAAAGTCCTAAAACATATAATATAAAATTAACTACTAACTAAAAAATTAAAATTGAAAATTAAATTAACATGCAAAAAATATTAAAGCAAACCTACCATTTTAATTGATTAAACTACCTAACTAACAACTAACAAAGGAATGGAAATACTAATAATGCATTAAACTATAGCATGACTAAATTGAACTATGGCCAAACATGGCCTTAAGCTTAAATCAGCCAAGTGGTCCCGAGCATGGCACTATACATGTCTTCTTCATTTTCATTTTCATTCTGTCCAGGCATGTCCATCTTGTTCTCGGTTCTGTCCTAGTCTGCTATCCTGGCACCAGCGCACATCCTGCTTCTGTCGTGCTTCTGCTGTGCTTCTGCTCCAGGTGCTGTACATGCTGCCAGCAACACTCCTCACCACACGACAGATTGTACGTCTCAACCTGCCCAGTTTACCAGCTACCCAGGCGTGTCCAAGTGCTACTCTACTGCTTCCACCAACTCTGCCTCGGTTCCGTGTACAACATCATTCTTTGCATAACTCCAGCACGTTTCCAACTGCTTCAGCTATTCTCAATGCAGAGAATAATCCCACAAGCTTACAGCAGCAACTCCTGCTCTCAGTGTTGTCCTGTGTTGTTGGCACCAGCACCATGCACCGGCCCGAGCTCATTCTTTGCCCAGCTGCATCCTGCCCAAACCTGCTCTCGGTTCTAGCTTTGCTCTCGATCTTGTCTGCTGCTCCAGGTTTAGCTCGATCCTATCCTTTCTAGGTACTGCTCCGCATATCCCAGCTCAGCTAGCATCGGCTTCTTCATGCACCTAAATTACAACAGGCATGTTTTGCTGTTCTGATCTCTATTTTCTGCTCTACATCAACCCAGATTCCAGCTTCAATCACCAGCCTTCTGCATCACGATCGAATTACACCATCTCACCGAAGCATCAACAAAATGCATAATAATGATTAGACTATGGTGAACAGTAACGGACATACAATAACAGAGTATAACTGAGGAGCATCATAGATTATCAAGGGACCATCAAAAACTGACATGAACATCACTAAGAAGGAGAAGAAATGAAAATAAACAGTTAGTAAAAAAAAACAAACTATGCATGCTGGAATAAATAGAAGGCCAAAGTCATCGTTTCTTTGTTTTCAACAATCCATTGCTGGTTTAGTTGCTAGAAAAAAAATGCACTCCAACATCCTCGAGTTGCTTCATTTTCAACTCTCACCGTGGTTCCACATTGCTCTTGACGTGGAACAATGCTCAGTATCAACCCACATCAAGGCACCAAAACCGAAAGGTAGAAGAAAGATTGAGGAAATGTTGTCACCCGAATGTGCAGAAGATGAACAAACCGAGAGCTATGAAAAAAATACAGGTTTCTCAAATAAAAACATAAGCAGTTTTAGATCAAACCGAGAGCTACCACTAGGAATTATTTGCTATGTATTAAAACTAAAAAATAGAAGAAATGGATTTAACAAAACCGAGAAGAAGAAATGATATTGATTGCCATGAAATAGAATTATCCAAGACTAGAGAATGAAGAACATAAAAATGGAATGAACAGTAAAAGTAAAAATGGAGGCTAACGGGAAAACTAAAAAAAAAAGGAAAGTAAATCCTAAAAATTTAATCTAAAACTATTCTACTCTACATTACATTATTTTTCAGTTGCCATCCTTTCCTATTTATACACACACTTAGGGGTACAATTGTAATTTTTCCATCCTATATGAGTTGGCATTGTTTGGCCTCTTGTCTTCACACCATTGGCTCCTTGAAAAGATATTTTCATGTCATCTGTCTTCTTGTCCAATTGGATGCACTAGGTGGCATGGCTCGTGTTGTCTGCGTGGTCCAATCTCGATTTTAGCCTAATTCCAGTATATTTTCTACCGAAAATTTTCAAATTCATCCTGATTTAATTTATCTGCAATCATAAGAATTTTAGTCAAAATGAGGGGATAATTAACAAAAGAATTTGGGGATTGAAATAATTAATTAAGAAATTAAGCATAAATAATTCTATTTTTATAGAATTATCAAAAATCAAGTAGACGAGACAAGGTAGAACATGCTATATCAAAATTTAGAAATGACTATTGGCCAATGTCGGTGACTTCGGGCCTCACTGATCAGGTGTACCGGGATGTTGATTAACGTGGAAGTGGTCAGCTAGCCTAACTGCTCACAGAACAGAACAGAATGTCTGAAGACCAGAATACATGGTACATTGTACTCACGTATGTGTCGCATGGTACATCGTACTCCGTGGACCATAGAAACAGAAACAGACAGAAATGCATTATGATTTAACCATCGCCTTTGTCTCAAAATCAATGGGAGTCAGACCATGTGACACATTGTCAGCACACGCTCAAGCACATATCCTCAGTATCACTTTATAAGCAAATCATTTCCCTTAAATCGCTTATAAATTCAGTTCGTTTCATAAAACAATTCAAAAGAGACTGATTAGCCCTTTTTCGATTAAAAATCTCAGTAAATAGACTAAGGTGATTTAATCAGGGATTTTCGACTTAAATCAATAATTAAAACTATATTGATATATATTTAATTAAATTAAATTTATGTCGGTGTAGATAGGCCATATAATCGAGACTAAAGTTTTCTGTAATTTTTGGTACTATAAAATCGGCCTAATGCTTTCTACAATTTCGATATCTATATATTCGGCCTAGGATGCAATAACTACAAATCCATAGAAAAATGCGTGAATCTATCTCTAGCAACACACATAATTTTCCTTACCTCAGTGTCTATCAGCAATCCTCAATGCCTCAACGCTGCGAGTCGGTGGATCCGCTATATTCGATTTATTCCTCCAGAGCTCTTTCCCTCGGGTTTTCCAATTTTCTCTGTACCTTCTTTCCTATCTCCAAATATTTTTATTTATTTATATATATATATATATAATCTTTTATATATATATATACATATAAAAATATTTCCCTTCCTTTTTTTTCAAACTTTCTTTTCTTCTTTCCCGCCCTTTTTTCTTTTCTCTTTCTTTCTTTTCTTCTTCCTCTTCACCTTTGCTTGTCACCCCTATTCACGGTCTCCTTCCTTCTCCTCGATGTTGACTCCACCTCTCTTACTGTCGGTGTTGTTCTCCTATCGTTGCCATCTCTAGCACCTTCGCCTAGGCCCCCCTTAGCTCGCTCCTCAATCATTGCCTTTAATTGAACTCCGTTTCGACCACCGAGAACAGAGGTAGCTTCGGGCTGTGTTGGTCCTTTAACTCCAGCTTTCCTTACAGTCGAGAGTCTTCTTGCAGCTGCCAAGTTTCAGTAGCCTAAACCGTTCGTTACTGCCCCAGTTTTCGAGACCCTACCTCACACGTCGTCCACTGCTCTGTATTTTCCTCTCTTTCTCCCTACTACTTCACGTCTAAACAGGTAGGAATGGTGCCTGCTTCCTGTTTTAGCTTCAACAACTCCTCATCTATTCAGCCTCCGCTACTATTAGTAGCCCAACGCCCTCTGCTCTGTTTCACTTTCGACTTCAGATTTCCTCCCTCTCTCCCACTCTCTCGGAATGGATCAAGATCAGGGGCTAAGCCTATGTTTTTCTCACTTTCTCTTCTTTATATGTTCTCGTTTCTTCAGTAACCAGTCTCTCTTTCTCATCCCTTTTTATTTTTGTTCTCCTGGCATGCACAGGGTATGGGCATAGCAGGTAAACTGATGGCGTGAAGATGAGAGTGGGTTCGACATCTGCTTCTTTATGTTTCCTGTGACAGTTTCCAGTGTTTCCGTTTCCCACTCATCCATTGTTGTAGTTCACTTCACACACTTCCTCTCCTGGTTCTCCTTACCTTGCCCAGGCTGAACCTCTCGGTCGGTCACCAACTTCCCTGTCAAGTGCCAACTCCAATCCTTTCTCATAGACCCTACTGCCAATAACACGTTTCTCTTCTCTCTTTCCACTGTTCGGCACCTTACCCTCTAGCTTCCCACTGAACATTTCAATCTTCATATAATTAACTGATGTGCATAAGTATATATAATCTATGTGCACTCTTGGCCCCGTACATATGTATATAAGTATGTATATATATAGTTATCTATGTATATGTTCATTAATTGTTTTACATATATACTTATATACTGATATAAATATGTATATTTATGTATTCCTATATACTTGATTTAAATAATGAACATATTGTTACCCACCTATACGTATATATATACATGTCTGTATATCTATGCTCCTCGTAAATTTCTTTATAGAATATATAGAAATAGATATTTCCATCGATATTCCTCCTTGGAACTAATATGCTTTAATTAAATTAATTCTTCTAAGTCTCACTAAAAAAAAAATAAAATTTTAAATTTAAATCTTTGACTGAAATAATGCCTCTTCAATTCATGGATAAATTCATGTACATAAGACTTAGGGTATTTACATTCTCTCCACCTTAGGAAATTTGGTCCCTAAATTTAGAAGTACATCAATCCTCAAATAACTGTGGGTACTTCTCATGCATTAAGTTTTTCAATTCCCACGTAGCCTCCTCCGATGTGTGGTACTGCCACAAAACCTTGATCAAATGAATCGTCTTAGGTTGCAAAGCCTTTTCTTCCCTGTCAAAGATCCGAATCGGTTTCTCCACATACGTCATATCCTCTTTCAACTCCAGTGGTTCATACTTTATCACATGTGTCGAATCCGGATGATATTTACGAAGCATCGAAACGTGGAAGACATTGTAGATACTCGATAATTCTGGTAGTAAAGCCAATATGTAAGCTTTGTCTCCCACTCGGTCTAAGATCTTGAAAGGTCTAATATAACGAGGACTTAACTTTCCTTTTTTCCCAAATCTCATTATGCCCTTGGAAGGTGAAACTTTCAAAAACACTGAATCTCCTACTGAAAATTTCAAGGGTCTTCGTCTTTAGTTAGTATAACTCTTTTGCCTGCTTTAAGTTGTCTCAACCTATCATAAATCAATTAAACATCCTCAGAAGCTTGCTTAACCAGATTGAGAGAAAATATCTTTCTCTCACCCACCTCTTCCTACCCAATTGGCGAACGACACCTTCGACCATACAACACTTTATACGGTGCCATTCCGATACTTGAATGATAACTGTTATTATATGTAAACTCCACTAGCGGTAAATGGTCATCTCAGGAGCCTCTAAAATCTTGAGCACAAGCTCTTAACATGTCCTCTAAAGTCTGAATAGTTCTCTATTATTGCCCATCTGTTTGAAGATGAAAAGCTGTGCTCAAATTCAGTTGGGTTCTCGTGGCTTCTTGGAAATGTTCCCAAAAGTGCGAAGTTAACCGAGAATCCCTGTTAGACACAATGTTCACTGGTACGCCATGTAATCTTATAATCTCCCGCACATATAGATTCACTAAGGCACTCAACGTATCAGTTGACTTCATAGCCAGGAAGTAGGTGAACTTTTCAGTCTGTCAATTATTACCCAAATTGCATCATGGTTTCTCCGGGTCATTAGCAATCCCTTAATGAAATCCATGGTGATATGCTTCTATTTCCATATTGGTATCGATAGAGGTTGTAACAATCCTGTAAGTTTCTGCTGTTATACTTTAATTTGCTAACACATAAGACATCGAGCCATAAACTCGACCACATCTTTCTTCAACCCTGACCACCAATACACCTTCTGTAAATTCTGATATATCTTATTACTTCCCGAATGTAAAGTATACCTCGAGGAATGAGCTTCTATCAATATCAGTTTCTTCAACTGTGCATCATCGAGAACACATACTCTACCTTTGAACCTCAATAAACCATCAGAGCTAACTTCAAAATCTGTCACAGTTCCCAACAGAATCTGACTAGCCACATCTGTACAATATCGATTAGTACGCTGATCCTGTCGAATTCTGTCAATCAAATCCGGTTCTATTCTCAGGCTAGCTATCACATCATAACTAGCAGTGTTAGATGGCTCAATGTCCAAGTTGAGGTTCGCAAACTGTTCCAGCAGTTTGTATTATTGAATCATCATGTACGATATCATCCCGATGTTCTCCCTGCTTAAGGCATCTGCCACTACGTTAGCCTTTCTCAGGTGGTATAGGATCTCATAGTCATAATCCTTCAGAAACTTTATCCACCTTATCTGCCTCATTTTTAACTCCTTTTGCGAAAATATATACTTGAGGCTTTTATGATCTGTGAAGATCTTAAACTTCTTTCCATATAAATAATGGCGCCATATTTTTAGTCCAAACACTACAGCTGCCAATTTTAAATCGTGGGTCAGATAGTTCCTCTCATGGTCTTTTAGTTGACAGGAACCATAAGTAACTATCTTCCCATGCTGCATCAGCACACATCCCAGACCTTGATTGAACGCATCTGTATACACTGAGAAGCTTCTTGAACTAGTGGGTATAGTCAAAATAGGTGCGGTGGTCAGTCTATGCTTTAACTCCTAGAAACTTCTCTCACATGAGTCACTCCATTCAAACTTAACATTTTTCCTCGTAAGCCATGTCAGAGGAGCAGCCAATTTAGAGAAATCCTTAACAAACCTTCTGTAATATCCGCCAAACCCAAAAAACTCCAAATCTCAGTAACAGTCTTGGGTCTTCCCTATTGCACTACAGTATCGATCTTAGACGGATCTATAGACACTCTATCTTTAGACATAATGTGACCTAGAAAAGCTATCTGATCTAGCCAAAAATCACATTTGCTGAGGTTGGCATAAAACTTCTTCTCCCTGAGGGTTTGTAGAACTATTTTCAAATGTTGCTCATGTTCTTCTCTAGACTTCGAATATACCAAAATATCATTAATAAAAACTATAACGAATTTGTCTAGATACGACTTCAGTACTTCGTTCATCCATGCCATGAAAGCTGTAGGAGCATTTGTCAACCCGAAAGGCATAACCAAAAACTCATAATATCTGCATCGGGTTCTGAAAGCTATCTTGGGTACATCCTCACTCCTGATCTTCAACTGATGGTGCCCTGACCTCATATTAATCTTGAGAAAGATCTATGCTCCTCGCAGTTGGTTCAACAAATCATCGATACGAGGTAGGGGATATTTGTTCTTGATGATTGCCTTGTTGAGCAGTCTATAATCAATGCATAGCCTAAGACTCCCATTTTTTTCCTTGACAAACAATACCGGTCTACCCCATGGTGAAACACTCGATCTGATGAACTCCTGTCTAGCAATTTCTATAATTGCTTTCTCAACTCTTCCAACTCAACATGAGCTATTCTGTAAGGCGATTTTGATATTGGCTCAGTACCAGACACTAAATCAATACAGAACTCCATCTCCCTATTTGGAGGTAATCTTGGTAAATCGTCTGGGAATACGTTGGGAAACTCCCTGACTACGAGAATATCACTCAACTCCAGACTTGCCTTATCCATATCGATTACATAGGCAATGTAACCCTCAAAATATTATTCATATAGTTAGTAAGAATTTTTCCATTAAACTACCATTTCTTTTTCATTACTTTTCAGACTTGTTGCTAACCAGTCCATGCCCAATATCACATCAAAATCATACATATCTAATAGGATCAGGTTTGCTAACATATTCCTATCTCCTATTTTGAGCCTACAATCCTTATATACTTGTTTTGTCATTCAACTATCTTTCATTGGTGTCATAATCATTAACATCATTTGTATTGGTTTAGGTTGTACATAAGAAGTCAATTTACATGCAAACATGGGCGATATAAATGAATGATGTCACGACCCTCAACTTACCAAAATACGTACAAATTTTTCGCATTTTCATGCATCAATCCTTAATCATCCTTCCTCGATCGTGAACAACCACACGCTTAACAGTTGGGCTGTGTGTCGACGTCTAACTCACTCCACCATACCAATTCAATTTGAAACATTATTTATGAGTAAACACTTGTATAAATGTATATATATCAGAGTTGTTACATGTGTTTACATTGTTTTACATCCCCAGTGGTTACATACAAAATGCTACTGTGCTATGTCTAGTTTAGATACAAAAAAATCAAGGTGTGTATACCTTTAGCGATGGGATGCAGCGGAATTACCAAAAAGGGAACGCCTCCAGTCACGTCCAATCTATACTCAAATCTCTGTAGAGAGGGGAAAATAAGGGGGTGAGCAAACCACACGCTCAGTAAGGCAATCATGCGAACATGTAGATACTGTACTATCTACGTGATCGTGATGCCATGCTCAAAAGCATTTAATTCATTGTTTATCTCAAAACATGAGTGTATGATTGTGTTAATGGTATGTAAAGCATTCATGCTATAGAAATCAAGTGCACATGTCAACTCAAAGCATGGTATAAATCATCATGCATAATTCACAATAAAAGCGTGGCATTACCCATCATGCATTTTCACAATAAAGCATGGCATTAAACATCATGCATCCGTGCACTTTTAAAAACCATTAACAAATCAATTCATCACTGGTCAGGTCTCGGCCCATCCCTCGGGCTTTCCTGACCCACAATCATTTCAAACATGGATTTAATCTCAAATAGCAGTAGACATGTGAGATAGGCAGTTCAACAATAGGTAATAACCTCAAGGCCTATGTACATAACCTGTGATACCGGCTACACGGATCAGGTGTGCGGGATATCACCACTATCTGCTTCCACACGGAAGGTGGGTCAAATCCTACCCGCCGGTCCATAGCAGATCTCGTCCGAAGACGACACATCATAACTCAACACGATACAATGTACTCTATGCTACATGCACGATACGACGTACTCCGTGGACCCAATCAACACATCATATCACGCTACATCTCAAACGTACGTGTGAGCCTATTTAATCGGGGCGACCTCTTGTCTATCCGAAGCTCCTAACACGGCTAATTAATCATGTCAACACAATGCACGTGTGAGCCTATTTAATCGATGTGACACCCAGTCTACTCGAAGCTCCAAACACGGCAACATACAAGGTGGGCATCCAGTGCGAGACAAACTCGAGCACAATGCCAAAACAATTATGAAATCCATGTGAAAACTAGTGCCTCTTGCACTCTTTCATACTCACGAAATCATGTAGGTGGCTCAAAACTTGCAAAATATGACTAACAAAACCAAAACACACTCATCTCTTTTGCAAATCATTTCAATGTTAGCCAACCTACCAATCATTTGCTAAAAAGCAATAAAACATGATTTTCAAAGCAATATGCTTTTGTTTTCATGCACATTTCTCAAACTCCCAACTTTTACCCTTCAATCACCCAACAACATTTCCTAGTCTCATGCATTCTAGCACAACATTTAAGCGTCCAAATTGCGCACAGATATCTCTAAGAGTCCACACAATTCCCTTACCTCGATTTACTTGGTGTAACTCCTTTCCTTTTAGCTTCTCACGCTCTTGGCTCAACTCGCCTCAGCGTATCCTATGAATCTGCGATTCATTCATTAAATCGATTGAGTTAATGTATTTAACCCATAATTGACCTCACTAGTCAATATTATTCACTTATGCATTACCAATGCCTTATTCCATATTTTACCTCTTTTAGGTAAATCTCACAATTTATCCACCAACAACATCTTAAAATCATACCCATAACACTATTAATAACTTCTATATATCTCATTTCTCATTAATCTCCATCAATTTCACTTTCTCACACTAAACCATTTCTAGGTCAAAATCATTCCAATGCATTTAGATAGTTTCTAACCATCCATACTCATGCCAAACAACTCCAAAATCAATTAATTAAACAATGTACCATAGTTGGAGTGTTAGAATCTTACCAAATTTGATTTCTCTTCTTGCTCCAATGGCAATGCCCTTAACTCCTTCAATACCAACAATGGGAAAATGCTTTCCAACTATGTTGTCCTTCTCTTTGATAGGAACAACTTTGTCTCTAATGGTCTCTCTTCAAACCTCACTGAAAATGGCTGATTTTTGAGAGAGAATGTTAGGTTTTTGGGTTGAAAGTGGAAGGTTTGTGTTTTTCTCGAAATTTTCTGATTTCCAGCACTCCTTATATAGAAATGGCTTGAGGAGATCGATCTGGTCCAAGAGGAGATCGATCTGGTCCCTTAAAATCCCTCTTTTTCAGGGCATTTTTAAGCCTGAGATCGATCTGTCGAAGCATGAGATCGATCTGTCGAGGCATGAGATCGATCTGTCGAGGCATGAGATCGATCTGCTCCCAAACAGAGAGCTAAGGAGATCGATCTGGCTCCATTGGAGATCGATCTGCTCTATTCTTTCGCCCAAATAAGAGCATTCTGACTCTTCCATATCGATCTCTCATCCCATGAGATCGATCTGCCCTTCAAAATTTCCAGATTTCAGCAGTTCCTCTGCAACAACACTTACCAAACATCCTTAATTTGCTACCATGATCATTTCCTCATTCATTCATCTTTGAGACTTGAAAATGGCATCCATCCTCACTTCATACACATTAAAACTTGTGTAGAATCTTTGTATAACCAATGGTACTTAATATAAACAAAAATGGAAGTGCACATCTTATGCAATTCTACTTCCATTTTACCAAACTATTCATAATCCATTCTACACACATTCTCCACATGTTTAAGTCCATTTCTACACATTCATACATAATGAACTTGTATGTACGATTACCACTCTCATTATAGGTGTGTACATTACTTATGAACTTACATCACATATACTTCACTCATGAATTCATAGTACAACTCTATTTACACTTCTATGTACATATATACCCTTATACATATACGGGGTCTCACATTCTCCCCCACTTAGAAAATTTGGTCCTCCAAATTGGAACCAATTATTCTGTGAACAACTCGGGATACCTCTCCCGCATCAAACTCTCCAATTCCCATGTGGCTTCTTCCACAGTGTGATGTTGCCAAAGTATCTTCACCAAGGGAATTGTCTTTGTCCTCAGCACTTTCTCTTTTCTGTCCACTACCCGAACTGGCTTCTCAACATAGGTCATACCCTCATTGAGCTCCAAAGGCTCATATCTTATCACATGTGCCGGGTCCGGGTGATACTTCCTCAACATGGATACGTGGAAGACGTTATGCACACTTGCCAACTCTGGTGGCAATGCCAACCTATACGCCTTGTCTCCCACCTTATCAAGTATCTCAAATGGCCCTATATATCGAGGGCTCAACTTTCCCTTCTTCCCAAATCTCATAATTCCCTTCGAAGGGGAAACTTTCAGAAACACTGACTCACCCACCTCAAACTCTAGTGGTCTCCGTCTCTTGTCAGCATAACTCTTTTGCCTACTCTGAGCTGTCCGTAACCTCTCACATATCAATTGGACGTCCTCAGAGGCTTGTCTAACCAAGTCAGGAGCAAAAATCTGTCTGTCACCAACTTCTTCCCATCCAATAGGGGAACGGCATCTACGCCCATACAATGCCTCATACGGTGCCATCCCGATACTCGCATGAAAACTGTTATTATACGCGAACTCTGCGAGTGGCAAATGGTCATCCAAGGAGCCTCCAAAATCTAATGCACACGCTCTCAACATGTCCTCCAGGGTCTGTATAGTCCTCTCTGACTGACCATCTGTCTGAGGATGAAACGCGGTGCTAAAATTCAACTGGGTCCCCATCGCTTCCTGAAAATGTTTCCAAAAGTGGGAAGTGAAGCGGGCATCCCTATCAGAAACAACGCTCACTGGAATTCCATGTAGCCTCACTATGTCGCACACATATAGGTTCACTAACTGGCTCAGAGTATCGGTAGCTCTCATAGCTAGAAAATGGGCTGATTTCGTCAACCGATCCACAATCACCCATATGGCATCATAACCTCTCCGGGTCCTCGGTAATCCCATCACAAAATCCATGGTGACATGCTCCCACTTCCATGTCGGTATCGGTAGAGGCTGCAATAACCCTGCAGGCTTCTGATGCTCTACCTTCACCTGCTAATAAATGAGACACTTAGCAACATATTCAGCAATGTGCTTTTTCATTCCCGACCACCAATAAACCTTTCGAAGGTTTTGATACATTTTGGTACCCCCTGGATGTATCGTATATGTGAGACCCCGTACATGTATAGCTATGTATATAGGAACATGGGAATGTAAATAAAATCATAAGTAAGATGATGTATTGTAATGTGAAGTGTATGCAATGTAAGTTCATAAGATTATGTACGCACTTGTAGTAAGAATTGTGATTATACGTACAAGTTGCATTATGAGTGAGTAGGAAGAAATAAACTTGAAACGAGAAGAATGTGATCGAAATGGGATATGAGTAGTATAGTAAAATGGAAGGAAAGATTTACATAAGTGTATATTTCCCATTTGAGTAATATCGTATATATTTGGTCATACAAAGATTCTACACAAGTTTTAATGTGTATGTAGTGAGGATGGATCCCATTTTCAAGTCTCAAAGATGAATGAATGAGGAAATGATCATGGTAGTAAATTAAGGGTGTTTGGTAAGGGTTGTTGCAGAAAAACTGCAGGAAATCTGGAATTTGTGAAGGCCAGATCGATCTCATAGGATGAGAGATCGATCTGGGAGAGCCAGAATGCTCTTATGTGAGAAATGGAAGGGAACAAATCGATCTCCAAAGGAAGCAGATCGATCTCCTTAGCTCTCGGGTTGGAAGCAGATCGATCTCCCATAAGACCAGATCGATCTCCTTAAGCTTCTGTTTGATAGCAGATCGATCTCCAGTCTCGACAGATCGATCTCCTACCTTTAAAACGTCTTAGAAAAGAGGGATTTTAGAGGAACAGATCGATCTCCACCCAAGGAAGATCGATCTCCTCAAGTCAAAACTATAAATGGGAGCAGTTGGATCATCAGAATTTTGGGATAAACCATTTCCTCTCACTTCAACTCAAAGAAATCTAGTTTCTCACTCCTAAATCCAGCCATTTTCAGTGAGATTTAAGGAGAGTCTATTAGAGACAAAGTTGTTCACAACAAAAAGAAGAACAACATAGTCTAGAGGCATTTTTCCATTTGATGGATTGAAGAAATAAAGGGCAATCCTAATTGGAGCAAGAGGAAATCCAATGAGGTAAGTTTCTAATGCAAATACCCAAGTACATTGGTTTGGATATTGATATGGGAAATGGTTAGTATGCATAGACATGATAGAACTACCTAGAATGGTATGAAATGAATATGACTTAGAAATAGTCAAGTGTGAGAAAGTGGAGTGTGGAAGTGTTTATGATAAATGAGATATCTTGAGTGGATGATTATGTTGTGGGAATGATTTGGACATGTTGATGTTGGGATTAAATGGTGAGATTTACCACAAAGGGTAAAAATGTGTAATTAAGGCATTTGATAAATGCTTAGTCGAATAAGAGTTAGAAACATTAACTCAAATGTTGGTGGATGAATTTCAGTTTCGGATGATACGCCGGAGCAAGTCGAGATGAGAACGCGAGAAGCATAAAGGCGGATAGTTGCACACAAGTAAAATGAGGTAAGGGACTGTGTGTTAGCTATAGAGATGTTCGTACGTAATTACAGCAATTTCGTAGATATATTGCTAGGACTAGTACGATATTATAAGTTTATGAAATGATGTGGAAGTATGAAAAGTACTATGATGTATATATATGTATTGAGAAATGGGATAGGGTAAGGAAATAGCATGATATGCATGTTTTCAATGATGTTCTCAATTTTATATTGTTATTGATGATTGAGAAATGTTGATGATAGGTTGGCTAATTTTTACATGTTTTAGCATGAAGAGGCATGCTGTATGAATAAACGTGTTTTGAGTTTTAAAAGAGAAAATAGCCATCTATCAGTTTTGAGATGAGATTTGGTGTTGAAGCGCTAGCTCACACCCGTTTTAATGCCTTGATGTACCGTGCGGGAGTTTTAACTCGCACGAGGGTTTTGAGAAAGTGCGGGAACTTTGCTCGCACCTGTTTTGTTGAGTTAAGGTAAACCTGGGGGTCTGGGACCCAAGGGGATACCAGCCGACGACCAATTGAACGGGCTGGGCCTTAATGATAGATCGTACCGCGCTGGAGCTTTGCGTTGACTGTGTGTCACGCTGCTTGCTCGCCTGGTATATGAGACATGGTTTAAGGATAAAAAGTCCATCGGAGTTGGAGTATGGACTTGGGTCCACGGTTGTACGTAGAATAGTGTAGTCACCCGTTGGTATACTATGTACCGTGCTGGGTGCACGTGATTATGAGTATCGCGTAGATGACACACGACGTATCTTCACCGTGAGTATACAGGAGATGAGGTGGATTGAGATGAGCCGGAGGGTAGGACTGACCCATCCCCCTTCAGGCGAAGTGATACCCTGTGCACACCTGATCAGTGAGGCCTGGGATCACTGACTATGGCCATAAGTCGTGGATATTTGATTGTCAAAAATTCCATGCCTGTCTCAGAGAATCGAGAAACAGAGACAATCTCAGAAAAAAAAAAGAAAGAGATTTGCGAGAGAGAATGATTTGAGAAGTGAAAGAGATTTCGTGTTTTAATAAATCTCTGATTTCACATTCGTGCCATGAGGGCACTATTTATGAGCATGTTTTAAATGGAAGTTTGACATTTGATTTACACGAAAATGCTATTGAGAAATATGTGTTTAAATGCATTGTTCGTATGATATTTCCATTTATAACGAAAACATGGTTTTGGTTTATGCATGCATGGGCTATGTAGGTAGTACGATATCTACCTGCTAGCATACATTTCCTTACTGAGCCGTGGTTTGCTCATCCCACTATTTCCCCCTCCAGGTACTAAGAAGTAAGAGAGCGGTGGTCTCTAAGTCTTTTGTGTTGAACAGCTCCCACAATCCGCAAAGGTATAAGATTTGTATACACGAGTATTTTGTATCTAATATATTGTATCGCACAGTTATATCTTGGAATTGTAATCAGTATTATGGGGATGATATGTAAGCACATGGTATTTATACAATTAATTTTGTGTATTTACACACACACCTGGGAGTGTGAATTAAAGATTTAAATATTCCGCTGTAAATAAATAAATTTTTAGTAATTGCATCTTCTCACAGCCCAACCGTAGTAGAGAATGTATGGATAGAAGGGTTCCCGAAAGCGGGGCATGACAGGCTTGGTATCAGAGCATGGTCGGTCTGATGTGAGTTGATGCTTAGGACTAAGAAAACATACATCCCCAAGTTACTGTGCGATATTTAGATACAAATGTGTATACGGAGCTGGTAGTAAATTAAATGTTTGTTATAACGCAGGAAAGTTATCAGGCTAGTGAGTTATGCCTGAGAGACACCACAAAAGGGGAGAGAGCTCGAGAGCTCGAGGGCAAAATGACAGGACTGAGAGGCATAGTAGATCATCCTCTAGTCATGAGCCCCAGGAACAGATAGAGGCTTCTGATCCTCGAATCACTCGATTGGAGGAAGACATGCGCACGATGATGACCATGATGGGTCAGATCATAGCTAGGTTTGAGGGTACACCTGGTACAGCGGGACAGGCTGCACCGAATCCCCCAGCAGCTGCACCTGAACCTGAGAATGTTGCACCTGCGTAAGCTGAACCGGTTAGGCCACGGGAACCTCATATTCGACCGGTACCTCCTCCGGTAGCCCCACATCAGCATGATGATGATTTGGGGTATGGATATGATTGCGACATGGAAAGATTGAGGCATTTTATGGACTTTAAGCCTCCTTCGTTTAGCGGGGTAAAGGATCCGACAGTGGCTGAGGACTGGATTAGTCAAATGGAGAAGTTATTTGACTTCTGTAGATGTTCAGCTACGGAGAGAGTAGCACTTGCGGCCTTTGTATTGAGAGGCGAAGCAGAGCACTGGTGGAAGTCCGTTAGGCCGATGTTAAGAGCTCAAGGAATGGTTATCACTTGGGATATGTTCTTGGACATTTTCAGAGAGCAATACATCCCAGATACTGCTCGACGGAGACTACAGATGGAATTTCTGAATCTGACTCAAGGGAATCGAACAGTTGATGAGTACGAGTCACGATTCACTTCACTGGGTAGATACGATCCGGACTCGATCAGGAGCGAGGCTATTAGAGTCCGTAGATTTGTGGATGGACTGAAGCCTTCGATCCGAGCGAAGTTGGCCCCATTTGATGTCGCTACATATAGAGAGGCCGTGCGATGGGCCCAGTTATGTGAGCAAGATCATGACTTGCAGATTTCTGAGTTTAGTTGGGGTAAGGACAAGGGTCCGAGGAAGCTGGGAGATGGCAAGAGTGCCAAATTTGGTCGAAAATTCATGAGTAAACGTCGGAGAGAGGTAGATGAGTTCCAGAAGAAGGTTGTTAGACCTTTTATGCCTCCGACTCAGACACCAGCCAGGGGAATAGTGATTGGTGGACCCCGACCGACTACAGATCAGTGTAGGTTATGCGGTCGATACCATGGTGTAGGCCATGTCATCTTCAGGGTACCCGATGCTTCAGATGTGGTAAATTTGGACATTATGCCAGAGAGTGCCCGGAGATAGTTGAGGCAATTCCACAGAGGGGTAAAGAGCCAGAGAGGGTTCCTACAGTTGCACCTCCTGCAAGAAAGAAAGCCTCGGCTGAAGAGAAAGGAAAACAAGTTGTGGGACAAGGCAGGGTGTATGCGATAGACCAGGCATCGGCTGATACCTCTTCTGAAGTGATAAAAGGTACAATCTTGATTTTCAATCTAGAGGTTATAGCTTTGTTTGATTCTGGTGCTACGCATTCCTTCATATCACCTGCATGTGCATCTAAGTTAAAAGGTTTTGTAGAACCCACATACTTGAGTAGGACCTTACTAATAAGTACTCCAATGAGAGTTAGCCAATTAGTTGAACAAGTGTATAAAGATTGTAAAGTGAGGGTAGGAGATAAGTGCATGACAGCCAACTTGATTTTGTTGAATATGTATGACATTGATGTAATTTTGGGAATGGATTGGTTAGCCGCCAATCATGCTATCATAGACTGTCATTCTAAGTCCATTAAGTTTTCTCTACCTAAAGAATGTGTTGTAAGATTTTAAGAGAAGAAATGAAATCTTAAATTTTGTGTTAAGTAAAGTACTTTGGTATAAATGGCTTGAGTGTTGTTTTGAAGGTTTTGTTGCTTATGTGGTGGATTTGAACAAAGTACATCCGGATATGGAGGACATCTCAGTGGTTAGAGAATTCCCTGATGTCTTTCCAGACGATCTACCAGGATTGCCACCTGATAGAGAAACAGAATTCGGTATAGACTTGACGCTTGGAACCGAACCAATATCGAAGTCACCATATAGGATGGCTCCAGTTGAGTTAGAGGAATTAAGGAAACAGCTGCAAGAGTTGTTAGAGAAGGGGTTCATAAGATCGAGCGTCTCACCATGGGGAGCCCCGGTATTGTTTGTGAAGAAGAGAGATGGGAGCCTCAGGTTGTGCATTGACTATCGGATGTTAAACAAGGCTACCATCAAGAATAAGTACCCCTTGCCACGCATTGATGATTTATTGGATCAGCTTCGGGGAGCGCAGATCTTCTCCAAGATAGATCTGAGGTCTGGGTATCATCAATTGAAGATTCGGAAGGAGGATGTGCCCAAGACAGCATTTCGTACCCGCTATGGCCATTACGAATTCTTAGTGATGCCTTTTGGGTTGACCAATGCGCCGGCAACTTTTATGGCTCTAATGAATGAAGTATTCAAGCCATACCTGGACCAATTCGTAATTATTTTCATTGATGACATATTGGTGTATTCAAGGTCCAGAGAAGAGCATGAGCAGCACTTAAGGATTATTTTGCAGACCCTTCGAGAGAAAAGGTTATATGCCAAGCTTAACAAATGTGACTTTTGGCTAGAACAGATTTCTTTTCTAGGCCATGTTATATCGAAGGATGGGGTGTCAGTAGATCCATCCAAGATTGAGGCAGTTGTTCAATGGGAACAACCTAGGACAGTCACAGAGATCAGAAGTTTTCTGGGTTTGGCTGGTTACTACAGAAGATTTGTAGAGGGTTTCTCTAGATTAGCTGCTCCATTGACACGTCTTACGAGGAAAAGTGTGGAGTTTTCATGGGATGAAGCTTGTGAGAGAAGTTTTCAGGAACTTAAGCGCAGATTAACTACCGCGCCAGTTCTTGTCATCCCTAACAGTTCAGGGAATTACTCGGTGTATACTGATGCTTCGCATCAAGGACTAGGCTGTATTTTGATGCAAGATGGAAGGGTAGTAGCTTATGGATCTAGACAGCTGAAGGATCATGAGAAGAACTACCCCACTCACGATTTGGAGTTAGCGGCCGTAGTGTTTGCGTTGAAGATATGGCGCCACTACTTATATGGTGAGAGATTTCAGATCTTTACGGATCATAAGAGTCTGAAATATCTATTCTCACAAAAGGAGTTAAACATGAGACAGAGGAGGTGGTTGGAACTCCTCAAGGACTACGACTGTGAGATCTTGTACCACCCGGGGAAGGCGAATGTGGTTGCCGATGCATTGAGTCTGAAGAGTCTCGGGTTGGTGTCTCACATGATGGTTAGAGAGCACGAGTTGTTGGAACAATTCACGAACCTTAGTCTGGATATGACCCTACCTGAGATTGGCAGCTATGGGATCATTGCTAGCTTGAGATTAGAACCGGAGTTGATTTAGAGAATCCGACAAGCTCAGCAAATTGATTAATGGTGTATTGTCATGATTAGCCAAATCCGGAAAGGGAAGGGTGCTGATTTTATATTGAGTCCAGATGGAATACTAAGGTTTAGAGATAGAATATGTGTTCCTAAGGATTTAGAGCTGAGAAAGCTGATCTTATCAGAGGCACACTCGTCGAGATACACGATACACCTGGGGAGTAGTAAGATGTATCAAAATCTCCGAAAAGCATATTGGTGGTCTGGAATGAAGAGAGACATAGCTGAGTATGTCGCCAGATGTCTCATTTGTCAGCAAGTAAAAGTCAAACATCAGAAACCAGGAGGACTATTACAACCTCTATCGATTCCAACATGGAAGTGGGAGCATGTCACCATGGATTTTGTGATGGGGTTACCGAGAACCCGTAAGAACCATGATGCGATATGGGTGATAGTAGATCGGTTAACGAAATTGGCACATTTCTTAGCCATGAGATCTACAGATACATTGAGTGCACTGGCGAACCTGTATGTGCGAGAAATAGTGAGATTGCATGGAGTCCCAGTGAGTGTTGTTTCGGATCGGGATGCCCGCTTCACTTCCCACTTTTGGGGACATTTCCAGGAAGCAATGGGGACCCAATTGAGTTTTAGCACCGCTTTTCATCCTCAGACAGATGGTCAGTCAGAGAGGACTATACAGACCCTGGAGGATATGTTGAGAGCATGTGTGCTGGATTTTAGAGGCTCATGGGACGATCACTTGCCATTGATTGAGTTCGCATACAATAACAGTCATCACTCAAGTATTGGTATGGCCCCTTATGAGGCACTATACGGTCGTAGATGCCGATCGCCCATTGGTTGGGAAGAAGTTGGTGACAGACAGTTGCTCGCTCCCGATTTGGTTAAGTAAGCCTCCGAGGATGTTCAGATAATATGCGAGAGGCTGCGAACAGCTCAAAGTCGACAAAAGAGCTATGCTGACAAGAGACGGAGACCACTTGAGTTTGATGTTGGCGAGTCCGTATTTTTGAAAGTATCTCCTTCTAAGGGAATAATGAGGTTTGGGAAGAAAGGAAAATTAAGTCCTCGTTACATTGGTCCCTTCGAGATTTTGGATAGAGTGGGAGAAGGAGCATATAGGCTAGCCTTACCACCTGAGCTAGCAGAAGTCCACAATGTCTTCCATGTTTCTATGCTTTGGAAGTACTACCCGGATCCGACACATGTAATTAGTTATGAGCCGTTGGAGCTCAAGAAAGATATGTCGTACGTCGAGAGACCGATCAGGGTGTTGGACAGGAAAGAGAAGGTGTTACGAAACAAGACGATTTCATTGGTTAAGGTTTTGTGGCAACATCACACTGTGGAAGAGGCCACATGGGAACTGGAGAGTTTGATACGGGAAAAGTATCCCGAGTTATTCACAGATTGAATTGGTTCTAATTTGGTGGACCAAATTCTCTAAGTGGGGGAGAATGTGAGACCCCGTTCATGTATAGCTATGTATATAGGAACATGGGAATGTAAATAAAATCATATGTAAGATGATGTATTGTAATGTGAAGTGTATGCAATGTAAGTTCATAAGATTATGTATGCACTTGTAGTAAGAATTGTGATTATACGTACAAGTTGCATTATGAGTGAGTAGGAAGAAATAAACTTGAAACGAGAAGAATGTGATCGAAATGGGATATGAGTAGTATAGTAAAATGGAAGGAAAGATTTACATAAGTGTATATTTCCAATTTGAGTAATATCGTATATATTTGGTCATACAAAGATTCTACACAAGTTTTAATGTGTATGTAGTGAGGATGGATCCCATTTTCAAGTCTCAAAGATGAATGAATGAGGAAATGATCATGGTAGTAAATTAAGGGTGTTTGGTAAGGGTTGTTGCAGAAAAACTGCAGGAAATCTGGAATTTGTGAAGGCCAGATCGATCTCATAGGATGAGAGATCGATCTGGGAGAGCCAGAATGCTCTTATGTGAGAAATGGAAGGGAACAAATCGATCTCCAAAGGAAGCAGATCGATCTCCTTAGCTCTCGGGTTGGAAGCAGATCGATCTCCCATAAGACCAGATCGATCTCCTTAAGCTTCTGTTTGATAGTAGATTGATCTCCAGTCTCGACAGATCGATCTCCTACCTTTAAAACGTCTTAGAAAAGAGGGATTTTAGAGGAACAGATCGATCTCCACCCAAGGAAGATCGATCTCCTCAAGTCAAAACTATAAATGGAAGCAGTTGGATCATCAGAATTTTGCGATAAACCATTTCCTCTCACTTCAACTCAAAGAAATCTAGTTTCTCACTCCTAAATCCAGCCATTTTCAGTGAGATTTAAGGAGAGTCTATTAGAGACAAAGTTGTTCACAACAAAAAGAAGAACAACATAGTCTAGAGGCATTTTCCCATTTGATGGATTGAAGAAATAAAGGGCAATCCTAATTGGAGCAAGAGGAAATCCAATGAGGTAAGTTTCTAATGCAAATACCCAAGTACATTGGTTTGGATATTGATATGGGAAATGGTTAGTATGCATAGACATGATAGAACTACCTAGAATGGTATGAAATGAATATGACTTAGAAATAGTCAAGTGTGAGAAAGTGGAGTGTGGAAGTGTTTATGATAAATGAGATATCTTGAGTGGATGATTATGTTGTGGGAATGATTTGGACATGTTGATGTTGGGATTAAATGGTGAGATTTACCACAAAGGGTAAAAATGTGTAATTAAGGCATTTGATAAATGCTTAGTTGAATAAGAGTTAGAAACATTAACTCAAATGTTGGTGGATGAATTTCAGTTTCGGATGATACGCCGGAGCAAGTCGAGATGAGAACGCGAGAAGCATAAAGGCGGATAGTTGCACACAAGTAAAACGAGGTAAGGGACTGTGTGTTAGCTATAGAGATGTTCGTACGTAATTACAGCAATTTCGTAGATATATTGCTAGGACTAGTACGATATTATAAGTTTATGAAATGATGTGGAAGTATGAAAAGTACTATGATGTATATATATGTATTGAGAAATGGGATAGGGTAAGGAAATAGCATGATATGCATGTTTTCAATGATGTTCTCAATTTTATATTGTTATTGATGATTGAGAAATGTTGATGATAGGTTGGCTAATTTTTACATGTTTTAGCATGAAGAGGCATGCTGTATGAATAAACGTGTTTTGAGTTTTAAAAGAGAAAATAGCCATCTATCAGTTTTGAGATGAGATTTGGTGTTGAAGCGCTAGCTCACACCCGTTTTAATGCCTTGATGTACCGTGCGGGAGTTTTAACTCGCACGAGGGTTTTGAGAAAGTGCGGGAACTTTGCTCGCACCTGTTTTGTTGAGTTAAGGTAAACCTGGGGGTCTGGGACCCAAGGAGATACCAGCCGACGGCCAATTGAACGGGCTGGGCCTTAACGATAGATTGTACCGCGCTGGAGCTTTGCGTTGACTGTGTGTCACGCTGCTTGCTCGCCTGGTATATGAGACATGGTTTAAGGATAAAAAGTCCATCGGAGTTGGAGTATGGACTTGGGTCCACGGTCGTACGTAGAATAGTGTAGTCACCCGTTGGTATACTATGTACCGTGCTGGGTGCACGTGAGTACGAGTATCGCGTAGATGACACACGACGTATCTTCACCGTGAGTATACGAGGAGATGAGGTGGATTGAGATGAGCCGGAGGGTAGGACTGACCCATCCCCCTTCAGGCGAAGTGATACCCTGTGCACACCTGATCAGTGAGGCCTGGGATCACTGACTATGGCCATAAGTCGTGGATATTTGATTACCGAAAATTCCATGCCTGTCTCAGAGAATCGAGAGACAGAGACAATCTCAGAAAAAAAAAAGAAAGAGATTTGCGAGAGAGAATGATTTGAGAAGTGAAAGAGATTTCGTGTTTTAATAAATCTCTGATTTCACATTCGTGCCATGAGGGCACTATTTATGAGCATGTTTTAAATGGAAGTTTGACATTTGATTTACACGAAAATGCTATTGAGAAATATGTGTTTAAATGCATTGTTCGTATGATATTTTCATTTATAACGAAAACATGGTTTTGGTTTATGCATGCATGGGCTATGTAGGTAGTACGATATCTACCTGCTAGCATACATTTCCTTACTGAGCCGTGGTTTGCTCATCCCACTATTTTCCCCCTCCAGGTACTGAGAAGTAAGAGAGCGGTGGTCTCTAAGTCTTTTGTGTTGAACAGCTCCCACAATCCGCAAAGGTATAAGATTTGTATACACGAGTATTTTGTATCTAATATATTGTATCGCACAGTTATATCTTGGAATTGTAATCAGTATTATGGGGATGATATGTAAGCACATGGTATTTATACAATTAATTTTGTGTATTTACACACACACGTGGGAGTGTGAATTAAAGATTTAAATATTTCGCTGTAAATAAATAAATTTTTAGTAATTGCATCTTCTCACAGCCCAACCGTAGTAGAGAATGTATGGATAGAAGGGTTCCCGAAAGCGGGGCATGACAGTATACTTCGATGAGTGAGCCTCTGTCAGGATCAACCTTCTGATCTCTGCGTCATCAGGAACACATATCCTACCTCTGAACCTCAGCAATCCATCCGAACTCAACCCAAATTCCGTCTCTATACCCCTCTGTATCTGCCCGACAATATCACTACACTGCTGATCAACTCACTGAGCCTATCGAATTCGATCTACCAGATCCGGTTCCAACTGCAGGCTAGCTATCATAAATCCACTATCAGCGTCAGGCAGGGTCATATCCAAACTGAGGTTCATGAACTGTTCCAACAGCTCGTGTTCCCTGATCATCATGAATGATACCATCCCGAGATGCTTCCTACTCAATGCATCAGCAACCACATTTGCTTTACCCGGATGGTATAGGATTTCACAATCATAATCCTTTAACAGCTCGAGCCATCTCCTCTGTCTCATGTTCAACTCTTTCTGTGAGAATAGGTACTTAAGGCTCTTATGATCTGTATAAATCTGGAATCTCTCACCATAGAGGTAGTGGCGCCATATCTTCAGCGTAAACACCACCGCTGCCAACTCCAAGTCATGGGTCGGGTAGTTCCTCTCATGATCCTTTAATTGTCTTGATCCATAGGCTACTACCTTCCCATCCTGCATCAATACACAGCCCAGTCCCAGATGTGAAGCATCCGCATACACCGAGAAACCTCCTGAGCTGGTAGGAATGGTGAGTATTGGAGCTGTAGTTAATCTCCTTTTCAACTCCTCAAAACTTTCTTCACACTTTTTATCCCACACAAACTCCACATTCTTTCTTGTGAGGCGTGTCAAAGGAGCAGCTAACCTCGAAAATCCCTCTACAAACCTTCTATAATATCCAGCTAAACCCAGAAAACTCCTGATCTCTGTCACTGTCTGGGGTCTCTGCCACTGAACTACGGCCTCAATCTTAGATGGGTCCACTGATACTCCATCCTTCGATACTATGTGACCCAGAAAAGAGATCTGTTCCAACCAAAAGTCGCACTTACTGAGTTTAGCGTACAACTTCTTCTCTCGGAGGGTTTGTAGCACTATCCTCAAATGCCTTTCGTGTTCCTCTCTGGACCTTGAATACACCAGTATATCATCAATAAACACAATAACAAATCGATCCAAGTACTGGTGGAATACCTCATTCATCAAAGACATAAAAGCTGCGGGAGCATTCGTCAACCCGAATGGCATAACCATAAACTCATAATGTCCATACCGGGTGCGAAAAGCTGTCTTGGGTACATCTCCACCTCGTATCTTCAACTGATGGTACCCTGATCTCAGATCTATCTTGGAAAAGACCTGCGCTCCCTTAAGCTGATCCAACAAATCATCGATGCGTGGGAGGGGATACTTATTCTTGATGATAGCCTTATTCAACAACCGATAGTCTATACACAGTCGGAGGCTTCCATCCTTCTTCCTTACAAATAGAACCGGTGCTCCCCAAGGTGAGACGCTCGTCCTGATGAACCCCTTCTCCAGCAACTCCTGTAACTGTTTCCTTAACTCCTCTAACTCAACTTGAGCCATTCTGTATGGTGGCTTGGACATCGGCTCTGTACCAGGTGCTAAGTCTATACCAAACTCCATCTCCCTATCTGGAGGTAACCCTGGTAACTCATCCGGGAAGACATCTGGAAATTCCCTAACCACTGGTATGTCTTCCAATTTCGGACGTGCCTTATCCGTCTCAATCACAAAAGCGATGAATCCTTCACATTATTCTTTCCACCATTAGTATCACAAATCATCACATCACATACATAAATGAAATCAAATTTATCTTTCATACATCATGTATCAAGATTGTACTCATCACACTTATAATAATCATGTTCTTTAATTTCATTTCACAAAATAATCTACAAGATTGTCTATCCTTGGAAACATCAAAGTTTTTGCATGACAATCCATAATAACATGATTGGCAGTCAACCAATCCATTCCTAGGATAACATCAAAATCACTCATATTTAATAAAATTAAATCGGCTGCCATCTCTTTACCTCCTATCTTCATTTTACAATCCCTATATATATGCTCAGTCAACTGACTATCATTCATAGGGGTAGATATCAACAGCATCTTATCAAGCAGCGTGGGTTTTACATGCTTCAACAATTTACATGCTAAGGATGGCGAAATAAAGGAATGCGTGGCACCAGGATCAAACAGTACATAAGCTTCTAAATCAAAGATTTGGATGGTACCTTTTATCACATCCGATGACTGATCTGCAGTATCTTGATCCAGTGCGTGCACTCGTCCTCTGCTTACACCCACTGCTTGCTTCCCCTTTTCCTCGGCTGTAGCCCTCCTCCTCGGAGCAGCTGTACCAACTGGAGCTCTCTCTGGCTCCTTGCCCTTCTGTGGGGCTCTCTCTATCATCTCTGGGCAATCTCTGATTATGTGCCCTGGCTTCCCACATCTGAAGCATACAACCTGAGGTCCATAACATGGTCGAGTACCATGGTACCTACCACACTTGCCACACTGTTCCGTAGTAGGTCGTGGTCCTCCAATCACGATTCCCTTAGCTGGAGCAATAGCCGGATACATGGGAGTATCAACTGCCCTCTCCCGGATCTCATCAATTCTCGGCCTCTTTCCAGAGAATCTCTTGCTTCCTTTATAGCTAAGCCTCTATCCATCATAGGTCTCTTCTTATCTCTGTCCCTCATCTTACCAACCTTTCCAAACTCCGAGGCGATTCTATCAACATCTTGTTCACATAATTGCGCCATGCGCACTGCCTCCTCATAGGTCGGTATATCCAGGGGAACCAATCTAGACCTGATGGTCGGTCTCAATCCATCCACAAACTTCTGGATCTTCTCGACCTCATTACCCATCGTGTTGGGATCATATCTGGCCAGGGATATAAAAGCAGTCTCATACTCATCCACAGTCCTGCTCCCTTGGGTCAGTCCCAAAAATGCAATCTTTAGCTTCCGCTGTGCGGTATCCGGGACATACTATCTCCGGAAGGCCTCTAGAAACACATCCCAGCTGATCTCAGTATGCCGGGCTCTCAAAATAGGCCTGGTGGAGTTCCACCAATGTTCTGCTGATCCCTTCAGCATAAAAGCGGCAAATGCTACCATCTCGGTAGTAGTGCACTCAAAGAACCCATATAATTTCTCGATCTCATTGATCCAATCCTCAGCCGCTACTGGTCCTTTACTCCACTGAAAGACGGCGGTCCAAACTTCTGGAACTGCCGCAGTCTATCCAAATCGCATCCATATCCCTAACCTCTACTGCCTGGCATAGCAACCGACGTAGGCACATCCTGTGTGGGTGGGGTATCTGTCGTCTGAGGTCCTTGGGCTTACCTTGCCCGTGCCTCGGGAGCTGCTGCCTGCTCGACATCACCCTGTGTAGCGGGACTCTGTCTACCGCCAACTCCAGATAAAGATTGGGTGACCAACTCCATAATCATCTCAATGCTCCGCTCAATCCTCGCGAAGCGAGCCTCAGTACTCTCGGGCCTCTCCTCTGGACCCTGTGGAGCGTGCTCAACATCAGCCTCCACCTCAACATTCTCCTGAGCCTCGTGTGTTTCTGGCTCAACACGACCCCCAGGCCTACCTCTACGGCCTCGAGCCTGTGCTCTCATCCCTCTATCGCGACTGGTATTAGGCATACTTACTCAGTTCCCTACATTCACAACCAATTACTTAGTCAACCCATCGACATACACTATTTGTATCTAAACAAGCACAGTAACTTGGGGATGTAATTTTTTTCACTTATTAAGTTTTTTAGACACGACACACGTCAAACCAACTCGAGCTCTGATACCAACTTCTGTCACGACCCTCAACTTACCAAAATACGTACAAATTTTTCGCATTTTCATGCATCAATCCTTAATCATCCTTCCTCAATCTGAACAACCACACGCTTAACAGTTGGGCTGTGTGTCGACGTCTAACTCACTCCACCATACCAATTCAATTTGAAACATTATTTATGAGTAAACACTTGTATAAATGTATATATATCAGAGTTGTTACATGTGTTTACATTGTTTTACATCCCCAGTGGTTACATACAAAATGCTACTGTGCTATGTCTAGTTTAGATACAAAAAAATCAAGGTGTGTATACCTTTAGCGATGGGATGCAGCGGAATTACCAAAAAGGGAACGCCTCCAGTCACGTCCAATCTATACTCAAATCTTTGTAGAGAGGGGAAAATAAAGGGGGTGAGCAAACCACACGCTCAGTAAGGCAATCATGCGAACAAGTAGATACTGTACTATCTACGTGATCGTGATGCCATGCTCAAAAGCATTTAATTCATTGTTTATCTCAAAACATGAGTGTATGATTGTGTTAATGGTATGTAAAGCATTCATGCTATAGAAATCAAGTGCACATGTCAACTCAAAGCATGGTATAAATCATCATGCATAATTCACAATAAAAGCATGGCATTACCCATCATGCATTTTCACAATAAAGCATGGCATTAAACATCATGCATCCATGCACTTTTAAAAACCATTAACAAATCAATTCATCACTGGTCAGGTCTCGGCCCATCCCTCGGGCTTTCCTGACCCACAATCATTTCAAACATGGATTTAATCTCAAATAGCAGTAGACATGTGAGATAGGCAGTTCAACAATAGGTAATAACCTCAAGGCCTATGTACATAACCTGTGATACCGACTACACGGATCAGGTGTGCGGGATATCACCACTATCTGCTTCCACACGGGAGGTGGGTCAAATCCTACCCGCCGGTCCATAGCAGATCTCGTCCGAAGATGACACATCATAACTTAACAAGGTACAATGTACTCTATGCTACATGCACAGTACGATGTACTCCGTGGACCCAATCAACACATCATATCACGCCACATCTCAAACGCACGTGTGAGCCTATTTAATCGGGGTGACCTCTTGTCTATCCGAAGCTCCTAACACGGCTAATTAATCATGTCAACACAATGCACGTGTGAGTCTATTTAATCGATGTGACACCCAGTCTACTCGAAGCTCCAAACACGGCAACATACAAGGTGGGCATCCAGTGCGAGACAAACTCGAGCACAATGCCAAAACAATTATGAAATCCATGTGAAAACTAGTGCCTCTTGCACTCTTTCGTACTCACGAAATCATGTAGGTGGCTCAAAACTTGCAAAATATGACTAACAAAACCAAAACACACTCATCTCTTTTGCAAATCATTTCAATGTTAGCCAACCTATAAATCATTTGCTAAAAAGCAATAAAACATGATTTTCAAAGCAATATGCTTTTGTTTTCATGCACATTTCTCAAACTCCCAACTTTTACCCTTCAATCACCCAACAACATTTCCTAGTCTCATGCATTCTAGCACAACATTTAAGCGCCAAAATTGCGCACAGATATCTCTAAGAGTCCACACAATTCCCTTACCTCGATTTACTTGGTGTGACTCCTTTCCTTTTAGCTTCTCACGCTCTTGGCTCAACTCACCTCGGCGTATCCTCGGAAGCTGCGATTCATTCATTAAATCGATTGAGTTAATGTATTTAACCCATAATTGACCTCACTAGTCAATATTATTCACTTATGCATTACCAATGCCTTATTCCACATTTTACCTCTTTTAGGTAAATCTCACAATTTATCCACCAACAACATCTTAAAATCATACCCATAACACTATTAATAACTTCTATATATCTCATTTCTCATTAATCTCCATCAATTTCACTTTCTCACTGTCACGCCCCGAAAATACGGAAAATAGGGCTAATTTAAAACTTTTTACTCGTTAATTCACAATTAAAGGTGCATTCCTGTGCAGTGTCATACATCATCATAATTATCATGCCTCAGGATCTCATCAATAGGATTTATATATCATATCAAATACATTAATCCATCTCCAGTTAATTAATCCTAATACATCCCATACAATGATACACATCAAGTGTCTGCAATTACAATAATAGTCTGGGTACATGAAAAGATAAAATATACCTCAAGATACAATTTATATGGCCTGGAGCTCGAATCCTCCACTAACCACTACTCCGTACGTCGCAGGGAGATCCTTTTTCACTTGAAGAACTCTGGGGGGAAAGGAAAACAGGGTGAGCCTCTAAATCGCTCAGTAAGGGGGTAAAGAACTCATTTCATAAACCAAAATACACATCACAAAAGGTTTATTTGTATGTGAAACTCATTTGAAAACCATAGCATGAAAGTACTCAAAACGATATTCTCATATCTCAAATCATGTAAAAACATGAAGTAAAAAGGCTCATTCTAGAGCAATAACAAAGCATGTGAAAATAACGCGTTAAACGCTTTCTCAAATAACGTAATAAAATCACAGTAAAAATAATGCACGTGGCACAGCCACTAAACACACGTGGCATAGCCACTGTTTTAAATTCTCGCGTGGCATAGCCACAAAACACACGTGGCAAAGCCACTGATTTAATTTCTCGCGTGGCGTAGCCACAAATTTAATTTCTCGCGTGGCATAGCCACAGAATAGGGTTTCTCAACGTGGCACAGCCACCAATGGGGTTTCTCAACGTGGCACAGCCACCAATAGGGTATAACGTGGCACAGCCACCAATGGGGTTTCTCAACGTGGCACAGCCACCAATCGGGTATAACGTGGCACAGCCACCAATGGGGTTTCTCAACGTGGCACAGCCACCAATGGGGTATAACGTGGCGCAGCCACCAATGGGGTTTCTCAACGTGACATAGCCACCAATGGGGTATAACGTGGCACTGCCACCAATGGGGTTTAACGTGGCATAGCCACCAATGGGGTATAACGTGGCACAGCCACCAATGGGGTTTCTCAACGTGGCACAGCCACAGAATAGGTTATTCTCACGTTACCAGAACGGAGAAGAAATCGAGCTTACATGCTGCCAGAGCAATGCCCGGTGTGTACTCACAACTACACACCGAAGTCTTATCACATAAGACGGGTTTGCCTTCACGTAGAACTCATAATGGTTTTTCTCTCATAAAACTCATTTGAAAATCGTTTTGTACTCAACACAAAACGTAATAAAACCGAGTTCCAACCGGCAAAGCACACGCACACATTTCTCAAATCTCAATATTGCCTTAACGTAGAACCCAGTTATAAACTCATAAAAATATTGGGTTCCAACCGGCTATAAAAATCGTGTGCAATTATATCTCAACACAAAACACTCAACATGCTTGTTTTATAAACCACAAATCATGCTATAACAGTTCACAAATCACATACACAAATGGTTTAGATTTTCCTTACCTCTTTGCACCTCGTATAGTGCAATCGTTTCCCCCGTATCACGGACTAGCCTCGCATTCCACTCTGGAACTCCCGAGCTGTCCAAACGATGTTAAAACATCAATACTCAATTATCTCAATTCTCAAAATCGAGCATAATTGCTCATAATCCTCAAATCTCTTTGTTCTCGTAACTCAACCATAAACTACAACCTCATTCACAATATCTCAACGTCCTACATCTCTAATACCAATTATCTATGCTAATTCACCACATTGTCTATATTTCCATTTATAGCACAAATTCTCAAAATTACCAAAATCACCAAATATCTACATTACTCCAACTACATTGCAATTTCATCAATCCCTAATCATTTCTCAGCTATTTCAACATAATGATAACCACCAATATCATCAAAATCAGCTCAAATATCAAGATCGAGGTTTAGAAATTACCCAAAGCTTGTGAGACGCACAACTCACGCCTCGATCCGATTCGTCCTTCGATTTCCAAGTATGTTGTTCTCCCTTTGATGAGGAACAACTTTCCTTCTTACCACAACAGCTGATTCGGTTGGAAATGGGTGATTTGGATGAGTGAGAAAGCTAGGTTTTCGGTGGAAATGGGTTTGGAAGAGAGAGAAAGTGAGTTTGCAGGAGAAAACACGGGTTCCTTATATAGACTGGAGGTAGGAGATCGATCTGCCTCTTGATGAGATCGATCTGTGTTTGAATTTTGAGGACGATCTGGGCAATTTTATGCCTAGGAGATCGATCTGTCGAGGGGTGAGATCGATCTCTTTATGGCTTTATGAGATCGATCTGCTCCTAAGGAGATCGATCTTCTCCCCAAACAGAATCATTTGGAGATCGATCTCTTCCTCATGAGATCGATCCTTTCTCAAACAGAATCATTTGGAGATCGATCTCTTCCATTGGAGATCGATCTGCTCCTCAAATTCCTCCTTCCTCGTCATTTTTAACTCACCAGATCGATCTCTCCTTCTCCCAGATCGATCTGTCCTCATGGTTAATGCTTATTTTACACACTTAACATATAAATCTCCAATTATAATTCCCACAATTCACTTAGCTCAATAAATTACACTTCAAATTCTTATTACATCATTAAAATATGTCTGAAATTCTCAGATCTCACACTCACACTAAACCATTTCTAGGTCAAAATCATTCCAATGCATTTAGATAGTTTCTAACCATCCATACTCATGCCAAACAACTCCAAAATCAATTAATTAAACAATGTACCATAGTTGGAGTGTTAGAATCTTACCAAATTTGATTTCTCTTCTTGCTCCAATGGCAATGCCCTTAACTCCTTCAATACCAACAATGGGAAAATGCTTTCCAACTATGTTGTCCTTCTCTTTGATAGGAACAACTTTGTCTCTAATGGTCTCTCTTCAAACCTCACTGAAAATGGCTGATTTTTGAGAGAGAATGTTAGGTTTTTGGGTTGAAAGTGGAAGGTTTGTGTTTTTCCCGAAATTTTCTGATTTCCAGCACTCCTTATATAGAAATGGCTTGAGGAGATCGATCTGGTCCAAGAGGAGATCGATCTGGTCCCTTAAAATCCCTCTTTTTCACGGTATTTTTAAGCCTGAGATCGATCTGTCAAAGCATGAGATCGATCTGTCGAGGCATGAGATCGATCTGTCGAGGCATGAGATCGATCTGCTCCCAAACAGAGAGCTAAGGAGATCGATCTGGCTCCATTGGAGATCGATCTGCTCTATTCTTTCGCCCAAATAAGAGCATTCTGGCTCTTCCAGATCGATCTCAGATCGATCTCTCATCCCATGAGATCGATCTGCCCTTCAAAATTTCCAAATTTTCTGCAGTTCCTCTGCAACAACACTTACCAAACATCCTTAATTTGCTACCATGATCATTTCCTCATTCATTCATCTTTGAGACTTGAAAATGGCATCCATCCTCACTTCATACACATTAAAACTTGTGTAGAATCTTTGTATGACCAATGGTACTTAATATAAACAAAAATGGAAGTGCACATCTTATGCAATTCTACTTCCATTTTACCAAACTATTCATAATCCATTCTACACACATTCTCCACATGTTTAAGTCCATTTCTACACATTCATACATAATGAACTTGTATGTACGATTACCACTCTCATTACAAGTGTGTACATTACTTATGAACTTACATCACATATACTTCACTCATGAATTCATAGTACAACTCTATTTACACTTCTATGTACATATATACCCTTATACATATACGGGGTCTCACAAATGAGTTACACCAGAGTCAAATAAAACTACTACTTTAATATCAAAAATTAGAATGGTACCTTTAAATACTTCTGCTAGTGCATCAGTTCCTGTTGCCTCAAGCTCAAAGGCTTACACTCGCTCCTATCCTACGACCTGCTTACCCTTTTCTTCTATTGTAGCCTTCCTCCTCGGTGCAGAGGTAGTATCAGGTGTCCTCAACTGTTCTATACTCTTCTGAGGGGCTGAGCTGATATTCTCTGGATAATTCCTGATCAAGTGCCCCATCTTGCCCCAGCCATCCAGTAGCAGGGCTCGTTATCATGATTTCCCCTACAGTGTCTGCACACCTCAAAATTAGGTCGGGGTCCTCCGATCACAATCCCCTTAGTAGGAGCTGAGGCTGGATAGATAAGAGGCTTAACTGTCTTACGCCGTGACTCCTCAAAATTCCTCTGTCGCTTAAACAATGGCCTTCTGTCCTCTCGACCACTCCTATCCCCAACTAACCTTTTCTGATCCTGATCCTTACCTCTACCCATTTTGCTGAACTTAGAGGCATGCATCTCATAGTCCTGTTCGCACAGCTGGGCTCGATGAACCACTTCCTCATAAGTACTAAGGTCCAGCGGAGCTAGTTGGGCTCGAATCGAAGGCCTCAGTCCTTCCATAAACTTTCAAACCTTCTTCGCCTCATTATCCATAATGTTTAGATCATATCTCCCAACTCAGGTGAACTTAGACTCATACTCGTCCACAAACTTACTCCCCTGAGTCAAGTTCAAAATTCTATCCGTAATCTCCTCTGAGCAGTATCTGAGATGTACCTTCTCCAGAAAGCATCAAGAAACAAATCCAATGTAATCACCCCATGTATGGCTCTCAGGATCAGTCGGGTGGACTTCCACCACTGTTCTGCTTCTCCCTTCAATACAAAAGCTACAAAAGCAACCTTCTCGATAGATGTACATCAGAAGAATCCATAGAGCTTCTCCATGTCATTTATCCAATCTTTCGCAACGACTAGATTCTTAACCCCATTATAAGACAGAGGCTTAAACTCTTGAAATTGCCTCAATCTATCCAATTCACAGTTATGCCCCATTTCATTACTACGCTACTGTGGGGCCACTAGCGCTGGTGAATGAGGTACATGTGGGGTCTGCGGTAATATAGTAGCTAGAGAAGTAAAAGGTTCTTCCGTTGGTGGCATAGGCGCTGTCTAAGCTGGTGTGGGCGTATTAGGCGCGACTGTTGGAGTAGTCAGTGCAATCTGAGCAGCAGTGCCCAGCGTGTTATCCAATCTTGCCATCACTTGCCCAATCAGATTCAGTATCTACTCCATACCCTGTTTCAAACTAGTAATTCAAACTTCGGAGCTCTCAGTAGGGTTACGAGTGGGCTGCTCAACTGTGGGGCCACCCCGCCTTTCAGGCCTATCCTCATGGCCACGGGATGACCTACCCCCTCGCCCTCTCGGTCGACCTCGCGGTCTACAAGCCATATCTAATCGTTTTCCTGCATTCGGTAGCAATTTTTTAGCAAAACATAACCATGTATACCCGTTTGTATCTAAAAATGTACAATAATGTTGGGGATGTGAACTTTCCAAATTTTCTCTTACTCCTAACATCGACTCATATCAGGCTAACCTTGCTCTGATACCAACTTCTGTAACGACCCAAATTACGAAACTATATAGTTGAGTTACGAGTCGATAATAGATCAAAACAGTAAATCCGACTATTCAATTTAATTTCTTATAAACAAATTTAAACAAAAACAATGGTAAAACTTTCCAATTTAATCAGCGAAAATTTTCTTTTACAAAATATTCGTGTTTACATTTCCCAGACACATTTCCCTATACATTACTGTACTTACAAAATTTAGATACAAAATGGATGTTTATACTGGGTATACCATTAACACGGATGAATACTTTGTTGACGTATGAAAGTGCAAAATATTTCAACTTCAAAAGACGGTCCTGCTACTGGTGAGGATCTATGGAGGAGAATAAGGGGTGAGCTTAACGTGCTTAGTAAGAAAAACACGCGGCAGGTAGATAAATACACTACCTATATATATATATTTGCCAAACTAGGAGTTCTCATGAAAAAAATACGGATAAATTGTCAAATTCAAAAGACCAGAGCCGAAAATCGATAACAGAATCAACAGCGATAGTGTAACCAGTTTACTGCCGTAAATACAAAATTCTAAAACTATAAGCAGTAGAATAAACAATTTCCAAATAACACTATTCATACAGTCAAATCAAAAATTTCAAATAGATGAGACTGGTTATACGGTCGTTTCAGAAAATCGAATAGACGATACCGTTCATACAGTCAGTTTAGAAAATCAAATAGACGATACCGTTCATACAGCAAGTTCAAAAAATCAAATAGAAGAGACAAGGCAGAACATGCTATATCAAATTTAGAAATGACTATCGGCCAATGTCGGTGACTCCGGGCCTCACTGATCAGGTGTGCCAAGAAGTCAATCGTCGTGGGAGTGGTCAGCTACCCTAACGGCTCACAGAATAGAACAGAATCTTCGAAGACTAGAATACACGGTACATTGTACTCACGTGCGTGTCGTACGGTACATCGTACTCCATGGAGCACAAAAACAGACAGAAATACAACATGATTTAACCATCACCTTTGTCTCAAAATCAGTGTAAGTCGGACCATGCGACACACAACCAACACCCGCTCAAGCACATATCCTCAGTATCACTTTATAAGTAAACTATTTCCTTTAAATCGCTTATAAATTCAGTTCGTTTCATAAAATAATTCAAAAGAGGCTGAGTAGCCCTTTTTCGAATAAAAATCTCAGTAAATAGACTATGGTGGTTTAATCGGGGATTTTCGACTAAAATTAATAATTAAAACTATATTGATATATATATTTAATTAAATTAAATTTATGTCGGTGTAGATAGGCCATATAATCGAGACTAAATTTTTTTAGAGTTTTCAGTACTATAAAATCGGCCTAATGCCTTCTACAATTTCGATATCTGTATATTCGACCTAGGATACAATATCTACAAATTCACAGAAAAATACGATAATCTATCTCTAACAGCACACATAATTTTCTGTACCTCAGTGTCTATCAGTAATCCTCAATGCCTCAATGCTGAGAATCAGTGGGTCCGTTATATTCGGTTTATTCCTCTGGAGCTCTTTCCCTCGGGTTTTCCAATTTTCTCTCTGCTTTTTTTCCTATCTCCAAATATTTTTATTTATATATATATAATTATATATATATATATATACATATAAAAATACTTCCCTTCCTTTTTTTTTCAAACTTTCTTTTCTTATTTCCTGTCTTTTTTTCTTTTCTATTTTTTTCTTTTCTTCTTCCTTTTCACCGTCGCTTGTCACTCCCGTTCACGGTCTCCTTCCTTCTCCTCGGCACTGACTCCACCTCTCTTACCGTCGGTACTATTCTCCTAGCGTCGCCGTCTCCAGCACCTCCGCCCGACCCCCCTTAGCTCGCGCCTCAGTCACTGCCTTTAATTGAACTCTGTTTTGACCACCGAGAACAAAGTTAGCTCCGGGCTGTGTTGGTCCTTCAACTCCAGCTCTCCTTACAACCGAGAGTCTTCCTGCAGCTGTCGAGTTTCAGTTGCCTAAACCGTTCGTTACAACCTCGGTTTCGAGACCCTACCTCACCCGTCGCCCATTGCTCTATATTTTCCTCTCTTTCTCCCTACTGCTTCACGTTTAAACAGGCAGGAATGGCGCATGTTTCTTGCTTAAGCTTCAACAACTCCTCCTCTGTTTAGCCTCCGCTCCTACCAGTGGCCCAATGCCTTCTGCTCTGTTTCACTCTCGGCTTTAGATTTCCTCCCTGTCTTCCACTCTCTCGGATTGGAACAAGATCAGGGGTTAAGCCTCTGTTTTTCTCACTTTCTGTTCCTTATATGATCTCGTTTCTTCAATAACCAGTCTCTCTTTCTCATCCCTTTTTATTTCAATTCTCTATGCATGCACAGGGTATGGGCATAGCAGGTAAACTGATGGCGTGAAGATGAGAGTAGGTTCGGTATCTACTTCTTTACGTTTCCTGTAACGACCGTGTGGCACTTTGTTCCCACAGGATTCAAGAGGTGGCCCCCACAGTCTTACTCATACGTACTGTCCGCTTTGGCGGCCCCGCAGGCCCCTCACGGCTTTATCTAGGTAAATACCCTAATTCGCGTCCTCAGAGGTTCGAACCCAAGACCTTAAAGTCTTTGTTCTGACACAGATGATACCAATTGTTAGCTTAACTTGAGCACAACCTATCATCCTCAGACCGATGGTCAGTCCGAGAGGACCATTCAGACCTTAGAGGATATGCTGAGGGAGTGCGTTTTGGAGTTCAAGGGCTCATGGGATGATCACTTGCCTCTTGCAGAGTTTGCTTATAACAACAGCTATCATGCTAGCATCGGGATGGCACCTTATGAGGCTTTGTATGGTAGGAAATGTAGGTCTCCAGTGGCTTGGGAAGAAGTGGGGGACAGAAAGATCTTGGCTCCCGAGTTGGTAGAACAGGCAGCAGAAGGTGTTCGGATAATCTGTGATAGACTTAAGACCGCACAGAGCAGGCAGAAGAGTTATGCGGATAAGCATAGACGACCACTTGAGTTTCGGATTGGGGACTCCGTATTTCGGAAAGTATCCCCGAGTAAGGGTATAATGCGCTTTGGAAAGAAGGGGAAACTAAGTCCTCGCTTCATTGGTCCTTTTGAGATTCTAGAGAGAGTGGGAGACGTGGCCTACATACTTGCCCTACCCCCGCAGCTCTCTGGGGTACATAATGTCTTCCACGTCTCGATGTTAAGGAAGTATAATCCGGATCCCTCACATATCATTAAGTATGAGCCTTTGAGTATTCAAGAGGACATGAGCTGCATTGAGCGACCTATTCGGATTTTGGACAGAAAGGAAAAGGTACTTCGATCGAAGACGATACCTCTAGTAAAGGTTCTCTGGCAACACCATTCGATAGAGGGAGCTACATGGGAGCTAGAGAGTCTTATGAAGGAAAAGTACCCACACCTATTCTGATGGGCTCAGAGGAATTTGGAGGACCAAATTCTTTAAAGGTGGGGAGAATGTAAACACCGCAAATTTTTAGTATTTAGATTAAACGAAAATATATATATATATATATAATAAATAGAAATATGTTATAAGGAAATATGTGAATATATATATATATATATATTTGTTAAGTTGGAAAAAAATGAAGGATAAAAATAATTACAATTAAAAAAATATATATACATGTAATTTTCCCAAGAATGAAAATATAATTAAAAATATACATATATATATATATATAAATACAAATATAACCTATATAATAAAAATATAAAATAAATATAAATATAAATATAAAATATATATATAAATATAAATAATATATATAATAAAAATAAAAATAAAAATAAAAAAATTAATAAAAAAAACGCGCGTTTTTTTGTAACGACTGTGTGGCACTTGTTCCCGCAGGATTCAAGAGGTGGCCCCCACAGTCTTACTCATACGTATTGTCCGCTTTGGCAGCCCCACAGGCCCCTCACGGCTTTATCGAGGTAAATACCCCAATTCGCGTCCTCAGATGTTCGAACCCAAGACCTTAAAGTCTTTGTTCTGACACAGATGATACCAACAATTGGTATCATCTGTGTCAGAACAAAGACTTTAAGGTCTTGGGTTCGAACATCTGAGGACGCGAATTGGGGTATTTACCTCGATAAAGCCGTGAGGGGCCTGTGGGGCTGCCAAAGCGGACAATACGTATGAGTAAGACTGTGGGGGCCACCTCTTGAATCCTGCGGGAACAAAGTGCCACACGGTCGTTACATTTCCTGTGACAGTTTCATGTGTTTCCGTTTCCCACTCATCCACTGTTGTAGTTCACTTCACACACTTCCTCTCCTGGTTCTCCTTACCTTGCCTAGGCTGAACCTCTCGGTCAGTCATCAGCTTCCCTGTCAAGTTCCAGCTCCAGTCCTTTCTCATAGACCCTACTGCCAATAACACGTTTATTTTATCTCTTTCCATTGTTCGGCATCTTACCTCTAGCTTCCCATTGAACATTTCAATCTTCGTACAATTAACTGATGTGCATAAGTATATATAATCTATGTGCACTCTCAATCCTATACATATGTATATAAATATGTATGTATATATAGTTATTTATGTATATGTTCATTCATTGTTTTACCTATATATTTATATACTGATATACATATGCATATTTATGTATACCCATATACTTGATTTAAATAATGAACATATTGTTACCCACCCATATATATATATATATATATATATATATATATATATATATATATATATACACATGTCTGTATATCTATGCTCTTGCTAAATTTCTTTATAGAACATATAGAAATAGATATTTCAATCGATATTCCTTCTTGGAACTAATATGCTTTAATTAAATTAATTCTTCCAAGTCTTACTAAAAAATAAAATAAAATTTTAAATTTAAATCTTTGACTGAAATAATGTCTCTTCAATTCATGGGTAAATTCATGCACATAAGACTCAGGGTAATTACAAACATAATGCTTACAAGATACGACTACTTAATACAATACCAGAATGCATATTATATATGTTGCATTATGATGATCAATGGGCTTAGTTCAAAACAGGTTCATTATGTACTTAGTTCGAAGTAGATTTACTATGCATTTCGTTCAAAATCGATTCACTATGCATTTAGATTGAATCAATTACACTATGCACTTCGATTAAAATGATCACACTATGTACTTTGATTAAAACGATTACACGATGCACTCAATTAAAACATATTCATTATGCACTTCATTTAATCAGACACTTTTAAAGAATAATAATCGATAGAAATAAGCTTAAAGCCTCAATTGTTGAAATTGATGTTGAAACAAAACAGTTTCTTTATACACTTAATTCAATCAAACACTTTTATAAAAATAATAGTCAATAGAGTTAGGTATAAAACCTCAACCACTTAAAGCAATACTAATACAAAATGGTTTTCTTATAGACTTCATTCGATCAAACACTTTTACGAAAATAATAGTCAATAGAGTTAAACATAAAGCCTCAATCACTGAAATCAATATCGGTAAGAAAGCCGATAGTGAGTGGAGTTTAGGCCAAAATCCCTAAACAGTACGATCAATAATTATATCCATCCTATTTAGTAATGGAGGAAGCATCGCAAATGACATACCCTAGTAGCACTTAGCTCTCTAAGGATTCTAAAGGTGGCTCCCACGGAACAATAACTATGGCCATAGATTTAATCCAGTCCTACTGCAAAGTCGAGAACTGGAACTTGTCTGTTGTTTTTCTAGATAAGTATGATTTGCCTAGAGTACTAGGCTTGATTGGCACAATATACAATAGTTTAGAGCAAAAAGCTCGATAGACAGGTAATGAAACCTAAAGTAATGCTCCACAGGCTTATAGTGACCCGAAGGTCAAAGGGTCTACTTGCACTCAAAACAATGTTCAAAACAGATTTCTCGTGTAACACGTAGTTCCCTTGGGATTTCTAGAGGTGACTCCCACGATTGAAAGGTACCTATGTAGCACTTACGTCTTTTAGGATTCTAGAAGCAGCTTTCACAGTTTCAAAACACTAGTGAAAATGGTTTTAAGTGTCAAATATATATGGTTTTCAATTTATTTCAAAGATCAACTCAAAGCTGGTATTTTTCAAGCTAAAAACATAATTTAATATATTATAAAACTTATGCATAAAAATAGCATAAATCTAAACATGCTATCCATGGAATCACTTACACATCATTGGTTTCAAAGATCAATTCTAACTAAAACATAATGCAAATCACTATAAAACTTATAAATAAAGATAGCTTAAACCAAAACATGTTATGCATGAAACCATGTATGCATGGATGACATGCCACTATACACTTTGTCATTACCTAGTATAATTAATGCAACCTATGCACACGTACACTTAGTTTTCACACATACAACAAACAATGTGCATATGATTCACTTAACAGGTGCACATTTCATTACACTCAACATGCAAGCTTGTTGGCTACAACACACAAGGCAACAATCAAGGTTTCAATCTAGCCCAAGTATTATCCAAAATTAGAATTAAATTTGCATCTTGCACCTTATCTTCACTAAACTTAGCAATGCAATCAACAACACTGTGTAGGTTAGCTCAAGTTAGATAATTTACTAATTAATAAAAATTAAACATCTCCTATAAGATGATACTAGTGAAATTTTACATAACCCACTTACCTCGATGCTAAGCAATTTATCTTCTTCAAGCCTCTAAGGTAAAGCTCAGCTTCCATACCTCCAAATTCACTACAAATAAATCAATAACATTTCAATAATATGTCCTTATTATACTTAATCATGTAGTAAACATGCATCTTCGAATCACAATTATTTTATCATTCCTTGCTAAGAATTTACTCTTCATTATCCTATAAATATATAGTTGTGTGTATATATATATATACAGACATCAATCTTAATGCAAGTGTGTAATTCCTTATTCTCGAAAATCTTCTCTTAGCTAAAACTTCATATTGCCACATAGATACATGTGCACTTCACTATATCATATATCAATTCATCCTCATAAAATCTTACTCACTAAATATATTTATATATGCCATTATATATAAATATATCCACAAATATATCCTCATCATTTCTTTTCACATACAATATAATCCTATATAATTATTTCTATATCATCTCATCTCCAATATTCGTAACCCTCATCAATCAAAAAATGATCATATATATATTTTCCACAATTCCAACATTAGTTTCATTGCTCATCATCATTTCACACTCATATAATATATATGCATATGTACAACATTGAGAGGCCTTACCTTAAAACTTAAAATTGAGCCTCCCTTAATCTCTAAAACTGTGCGTGTGTGGCAGCACAGTTATTATTCACTGCTGGAATCTCCTCGCCAGCTAATCTGAATGCCGAGCTCCACAACACAATCTTCTCAAGACATCTCAACATTAAACCATGACATGTATGTATATTCTTATTCATATTACACCAAAGCATTAGAAACCTTACCTTCTTGGTTTTCAAATGCGGTTCATGGCATTTTCACGCTTTTAAAACTCTTTTATGGCTTTCGTTTGGTTTGATCTTCCCTGCATCCTTTCGGTTCTAAGCAGCAAGTATCAACTGCTTTACTCCTCTACTTGAAGCCGAAAGAAGGCTTTAACTATAGCCTTTCACCACCCGACAGCCACCAAAAGTCAGCTCTAAGACAAGCCCTTGCTATTTAAGTTGTTCCTTCGAGACTAGTGTTGACCTCTCTGCCTCATCCTCTTCTCAATTCTGTTGAGCTCCAATGGTAGCCACAAGCATGGTTGTTCAGCCCTTTGCTGTGAACCTGTCTTGAAATGCCCTGAACAGCTAAGCTGAACATCACCTCTAAGTCCTATGTGTTAGGAAATTCCTTGAGTGGACTTATATATATCAATTAATTGTACATCACAGACTATCTAATTTGTTTAGTCCTTTTAAAAGTGGTTATATAAAATTTAAGTTATTATACTTTAAAGCATCTCAACTAGTATTGGTTTTGCAATGTGTAAAAATCCAATATTTTATTTTATTTTAATGATGGGTCAAAATAAAATAAAATATACTACATGTATAAATAGGTTATGGTACTCAGTCTAAACAACGGTATTCTCATTCTCATATCCCATCAATGAGTAAGATTTTTCTCTCGAAAAGAAAAGTTTAGATGTGAAAGATTGCTAACCTCAATCAATCAATTTCAATTGATCTAAGTATGTTTCTATATTAATTTTTTTGGTGATTGAACATGATATCCTAGGTATGTTATTTGATTAAATTGTTTAACGAGTGGTATTAAAAGCTGTTCATGTTTGATCATTGAGAATTAAAATTTTTTGATTAAAAGGTTAGGGCTTTTATTTCCTATAAAATAAATATTGAAATCATTTAAACAATTTTTTTGAAATTAGTTTCATGTCTCATGCAATCAAAGCTTTTAATTCTTTAAAACCTGAATTGAAAATTCAACCAAAACATCTATATTTTATTTTTTTTAATTCAAATTCATAAATGATAATTGTTTCTTGTGACTTCTATAGTTCAAACGTAGTTAAAAATTTAATAAATTTTGTTTTGGCTACAAGAAAATCAAGAAAATCTGTTTGGGCAATCCTAAAATAATTGTAAGACACTTATAAATTTAAAGAAATCATGTAGGTTTTGATGTAAGCTATGATTATAACTTTTAATATACTTATTGGAGTTGTTATCTAGGTAATTGTTAGAATTATTGTTGATAGAAACCCTATAGGCTTTGATCTAATATTTTAGGACAGTTTCTAAAATAGTTGTCAAAATTATTGACAGAGAAAATTTAAAAAAAAATAATTTCCAATTTTTTGACGATTTTTCTAAAATTTTTAAATACTATTAAATATTTATTATTCAATATTTAGTATTATTTAAATTAATTTTGTATGTTATGTATATTTTTATTGTTATTTTGCTTCATGATAATATGTTTTATGATATTCTAAATTGATTGACAGTAACTACTCTCCTTAGAATTGTTGATAAATTTATGTACTCTCACCTTTTAAACATGTGCGTATTTAGTGAAAAATAAAATTTTTTTAAAAATCATTTAAATTAATATAAAATGCTACCAAAGTGACTTATTTTATGTTAATTTATTTATTTTGAAAAATAAGTTTGTCATTAAGGAATTTAAATGACAATGTTTTTAATCCATGTAAAAAATATTCGGTCCAAAGGAAGATTATTTTTAACAAAATTATTAACACATAAAATAGTAAATTTGTGATAAAATTATTTTTTAATATATATGCAATATGTCGGTCCAAAGAGAGACGTGTTGTTTGTAAGACCCGAATTTAATTAAAATACGAAATGAAAGAGTGTTCGTGAAAAGAAGTCGGGTTAAATTGATTCCGAAACAAGAGCAGGGGTAAAATGGTAAAAATACCAAAAACCCGGTATTAAGGCGATAAGAAAATTTTAATTTAAAATAAGGATGTAAGATATCTTGATCGATAATGAGAAAATTATACAATTTGGGTCAATTGATCAAGATTCAGAAATTTTAAAAATACCGAAAAATTACCGGAACGATATCTCGAAAAGCGCGAAGGAATAATATCGAAAATTTGGAGAAAAATATATTTAATAAATTAAATTTAAATTAAATAAATTAAATTAGAATAAAAATAATATAAGTGTAAATATTTTGGATTTTATGGAGTATTTTAATGAATAGTGAAATAATTAAATAAATTATAATAATATTAATAATAATAATAATAAAACAAAAAAAAAAGAGAAATCTGAAAGTGTTATCGGGGAGAGAGAAGAAGAATGGAAAACGAAGAAGGAGACCCGCGTGTGGCCGATCGATCCACGGCCACCGGAGATCGAGCGACTCCGACGAAGGGCCGAGCAGGAAGAGGAGAGACCGGCGAAGCTTTGGGCACCGGTGACGCGCGCCGACGATGGCCGTGTCCGGCGAACGGAGAAAGAGAAGATCGCGGGGAAAACGGGGTTGATCCCGGCGATCCACGGCAGCTGGGCACGAACGGTGGGTACCGACGAGTTCAGGAGGAGGAGCCGGTTCTTTTGAGACCGGTATTGGCCGACGAAACCGCCAGAATCCGGCGGATCAAGGGAGAGAAATCGACGGGGAGAGGAGAGATTTTTCCTGCGATCGGCGCCGATTTGAGCCCCACCAAGGCTCGATTTTGGAAGCCCAGGCGACGGTGAGCCGATTGGTACCGAAAACAGCCACTGAAACTGTCGGTAAACGCCGAAAACGGCGAAAAAAGGGAACGGTACCGACGGCGAAGAGGAGAACAGCCGGACCGTCGACTTTTCGGCGACCTCGTGTGAAACCGAGACCATATTCGAGCTGCGAACGACACCACAGAGTTGCTGGCGGTGGAAGCCGGCGGAGAACCGGCCGGCAAGGCCTTAAACCGGTGGTGAACCGATCGAACCGGAGTGAACCGGCGGTCTGAACCGGTCCGAATCGGACTGAACCGGTTCAGCCAAAAAGAGAGGAAAAAAGGAAGAAAAAGGGAAAAAGAAAAAGAGGAAAAATTGGGGAAAATTCCAGTGATGCAATCGAGCTTCGGGTAAGTCGCTAAGCGGTCGAATTGACCGATTTAAATTTCAAAATATTTTATTTAATTAATTTTCGACTGAAAATTTACCCGAAAAATTTTAAAATTGTGTAGCTCGACAATTGGCATCCAACGAGAGCTCGAGATAGCCTCGATTTGCGTACTAGCATGGAATCTCGAGTAAGTGACCCTTATTTACGACAATTTACATCGTTATGCGTGATATGAATTTAAATTCCGCATAAATTGAATTAAATTATGAAAATTTAGATAAATTGTCGTAAATAATAAATTTAGCTATTCGAGAGTTAGAACGAGGCCCAATAAATTGTTGGAGGGTCCAATGAGCCCAATAGGCCTCGATAAAGTGAAAATTAAGTGGAAAACGGGCTTAAGGCCGATTAAGGCCCATTAAGGTGCAAACGGGCCCAATAGGGGTAAACGGGCCCAATGATTTAAATTAAGCCCAAAAAATAGAAAATACAATTAAATTGTATGTTATCTAACCTGAGGAATATTGATACGCAGTTTCGGGCATTTGATTGGGAGCATATCGGACTGCGCGACGAGACAACAGTGGAAAAGAAAAGGTTAGACTTGACAGGAAAATAAAGTAAGGGAATTCTGCGGACTGCTAGAGGTAACTTTACGCAATTTTAAGTTCATTTGCAGTCTTTAAAAATTACCTGAAGGGTCTAGAGGTCAATTAATAATTTTAGTGCCCCGAATGGTCAAATTACTAAAATACCCTTGTTAAGGGTAAAATTTACAAATTTAGGAAAAATTGGGAGGAGCAAGAACAAGAGGTTCCTGCTCATTCTGGAGGTGTTTTGATGCATGCATTAGTAGGCTGGCTAACCTTGAAAGAAAATGCACAGCATTGCATACTTTCAACGTGAAATTGTTTTGAAAACTGTTTTGAGGAAACAGAGCCGCCTACGTGTTTTATTGACATGTGACGTGCTAGAGCTCAGCTCGCACGATATTTTCGATTTGTGTGATGCACGCATTAGTGCTGGAGCGAGAGCTCGCACTAGAGTTTTACATGCATAGGTGCTAGAGTCCAACTCGCACCAGATTCTTATATATATATGATTTTCGTGACAGGGTGCTAGAGTATAACTCGCACCATATTTTTATATGATTTTGAGACAGGGTGTTAGAGCTTCGCTCGCACCAGATTTTTATACGGTTTGCATACAGAGTGCTAGAGCTTAGCTCGCACTAGATTTACTTGATTGATGAGAGTGTTGAGCATCGCTCGCACTGGTTTTATGAGAACATGTGATGAGCCGTGCTTGGAGCATCGGGTAGACTGTGTGTCACCGATTAAATAGGCCCGCACGTGCGTTTTGAGACATGGCATGTTAAAACAACCTGATGAGCCCGAACGAGGGATAAGGGTTAGAGAAACAACCTGATGAGCCCGAACGAGGGATAAGGGTTGGAGATCCACCTGATGAGCCCGAACGAGGGATAAGGGTTGGAGGACCAGTTGATGAGCCCGAACGAGGGATAAGGCTGGGGGTCCACGGAGTACGATGTACCGTGCAAGTAGCATGGAGTACGATGTACCGTGTGGTATCTTTGTGATACGTTGGTATCTTTGTGATACGTTGGCATCTTCAGATGCATGAGATCGGATAAGACTGACGGGATGGATTGACCCACCTCCCGGGCGGTTACCGATCATGGAAGAACCCGCACACTAGGATCCGTGTAGCTGAGGAACTCCCGAGGACACATATGGCCATAGTCCTGGTTATTTGTCAATATACAGACGTTGCCTAGTCTCGCATGTCGTCGATTTTGATGAAATCAAATTAGGTTTTAAACTAAATTTGCATGATGGTATTTTCATGCTTTTCAAACCCATGTGTGAATGTAAATCGATTTTCATGGTTTTGTGTGAGTCAGGATCACCCGCAGGAGGGGTCGAGTCCTGACTTTATTGTGAAAATTTTAATTGAGAAATAAATGATTTGTAATAATTGCATGTTGAATTTTTCGTGCAAACTTGATTTACATAACATCATAATTCATATCATTTATTTTAAAATGTGTGGAGAAATGGTGGTTTATACATGGCACCACGTTCATGTAGGTAGTATGGTTACCTACTTGTTCGTAGGATTGCCTTACTGAGCTTGATGTGCTCACCCCTTTCATTTTCTCCCACAGATAATCTCCAGTTGAAGTTGAGGCGACTTAGTACTGCATTCCGGATATCCGCTGCTGCCCATCAACATAAGGTATATACACTTGTACATATTGTATCTACATAAGCATAGCACAGTAACATGTTTGTAAGTAACTTTAGGGATGTATAAATATTGTAGACATTTTATAAATGACTGAGAAAGAATTAAGTTATATGGTAAATGTATGGTGGGACTGGCATTGACGAACAGCCCAATTTGTTAGTGGAGTGTGGTCACGATCAGAAGACAGGTAAGAATTTAAGTAAGAAAATAACAAAACGCGAAAAATTAACTCTGATTTTTGGGTAGTTCGGGTCATGACATATAAAGGTGGTATCAGAGCCGAAATTGGTCTGATGTGTGTCAGTGTCAGTAATTAGGAATTACATCCTCGTGTTACTGTGCTTGGTTAGATACAATAGTGTATATCGAGATGGGTTTTAACTAAGAAATGGTTGAGAATGCAGGAATGCCTAATATGAGTCGCGTTAGATGAGATAGTGCACGAGGCAGAGGTCGTAGAGGTAGACCTGAGTCTGCTAAGTCGTACTGAGTTTGACTTGTGAGAATCGAGATGAAATTGAAATGGAGGCTAACGTTGAGCATGCCCCACTGAGTCCGACAGAGAGATCGGACAGTATTGAGACACACTTCGCGAGATTGGAGCGGAGTGTGGAGATTATTGTGAGGAGCTAATTGCTCAGATTATGAATGAGATACAAGGGCGCAGCGGAGCATTGGTGGAAACCCGCTCGACCCAACTTAAGTGTTAAACATCCAGAGCTGACGTGAGAAATGTTTATGGATGTATTCCGGTGATAGGATATCCCGGACATGATTTAAAGGAAATTATGGATAAAAATCCTTACTCTGACCCAGAGGATTTGATTTATTGAAGAGTATAATTTATGAGTATGAAACTCGGTTATATTCTTGGGCAGACATTACCTCGACACTATGAACAGTGACAGTCGAGATGTCTAAAAGTTTATGGAAATGGCGCTCAATTTTTCAATTTGAGTCCGAATTGGCCCGTGAGATATTACCTATACCGAGGCAGCGCGCAGATTTACAATTGGGTAAATAAGAACATGAATTGCACGCCTCTGAGATTGGGAAAGGTAGTGAGGGCTGAAATAGAGACAGAAAAGAGAATCGAGAAATGACAGAGATGTTAAAATGGGAAAATAGTAATTGGTAAAAGATTTAATTTGACGAGTCATGGAGTAAGATAATTGGTAAGGCCCCAGTGCATCCAATTTTGGCACTCTTGGAGGGCATTGTGATTGGAGGACCCCGACCTGCTACGAAGCAGAGTAGCAGTGTGATCACTGTGGAATGTGTGGTGGATACCACGGAAGGAGGGTTTATACCTACACTGTATTGATGAAAATGGCAGTTAAGTGTGATAAGACGGACCATTGATTTTGATTGCACAGAGTTGGGCGAGATCGCCCCACAGAAAAGTAAAGAGACAGAAAAAAAACTTCGTTGGTATAGCTGCAACGAAAAGGGAGGCAATAGCCAAAAAGAAAAGAAAAAAGAAAGTAGGCTGTTGGAGGAAGGCGAGAGGATGTCTTGGACCAGGACACTATTGATGTTTCATGGATGTGGTGTAAGATACCACACTTGTTATGAATAATGAAGTACATATGTTCATTGATCCTGGTGCCACACATTTATTCATACCGCCTTCATTCGCGTATAAGTGAGTAAAAGGCATGAATGCCTACATCATTGGGCACAATACTGATAAATGAGTACCCCAATAGAGGAGGATTAATTAACGGAATATGGATATAGAGATTTTAAGTGATAAAAAGGGGTACAACAGTTAAAATTAAAGGAGTAAAGGATTGTACTCACGAAATGAATAATGACAAGAGTTTCGTTATAATAGATACGAAAGGAAATAATCTTTAAGATGAGATATACTTAATTCTGAATACAAGATGTATTAGAGTAAGAGGCGTATGCTAGGTAAAAATATCCTTACGATATGAAGTCATTAGGATTAAAGCAATTAGTAGCGAATATAAATTGTGACCACATGGACTGGTATATAAAGTATATGTGGTTAAGTCTGAAGGTTAATAAAGGTATTTCAAAATACCTCCCCGCCTGAAGACTTGACAGCGTCTAAAAGTATATATATATAACCTATAACGTGAAATCGATCGTCGTAATAAATACTAGGATACCTTTACTAAGACGATAAGAATATTAAAAATTCGACAAATTATAAAGGTTAACATAGTAAAATTTAATAAGAGCCGTTAAGATAAGAAAAGGAAATGACGCAAGTTAGTACCTGAAAACGTAAGCGATTTTGAAGGATCTTATACGCTTATGCGTAAATAAGTCAAGGATTGGACCGATTTGTAATCATCATTATCGATGATATGTTGGATGTATTTAAAGTCCAGGGCAAATTGTAAGCAATAATTGGAAAATTGCTTTTACAAATGGGTTGTTGCCACTTCTAAAAGGGTATACCTTGACACGTTTAACTAAGAAAACGTGATCTTTGAATGAGATGATAAATAAGATGATGATGTGACAGGAATTTCGGTGTAGTAAAATATGAACTGACTATCGTGATTAATTTCACCATACCTAACAGCTCAAGAGGTTCTCAGTGAGTATGGACACCTCGAAATAATGAAGGAGCTATGTATTGATGTAAATGGGAAGATAGTTAATTTTGGAGTCAGACAACTCCTTGATCACGAAATAAACTATCTGACTCATGATTTTAAGTTGGCAATGGTAGTGTTTGTACCGAGGATATGGTACTATTATGTACATGGTGAGGAATTTTGGGTATGCACTGATTATAAAGCCCCAAGTATCTGTTTTCACAGAAAGAGGCGAATATGAGAATACATAGTGGGTTAGAGCTTCTGAGAGATTTTGATTGTGAAAATTGTACCACCCAGGAAAAGCTAATGTAATGGCTTATACCTTGAGCAGAAAGAGCCTCGGGATGGCACTACATATGATGGTCAGGGAGCGTGAGCTGCTAGAGCAGTTATGAGCCTCAGTATTGATGTGATCCCTTCTGATGATGACAGTGATTGTGTGACAGCTAGCCTGAGATTAGAACCGGATGAGAGTGCCCGGATTTGACAGGCTTAGCGTGATGATCGGCAGGATGTCAATAATTTGGGTCAGATTCAGAAGGAGACAGTGACAGAGTTCACAGTGAGCGATGATGAGTTACTGAGGATTCCGAGACAGTATGAGTGCTCCCCAGGACCACAGTTGATGGGATAGTAATATTGTCAGAAGCTCACTCTTTGAGATGTATAGTGCATATGGAAAGTAAAGAATATATATCGAAATCTCGAAAAGGGTATTGGTGGTCAGATATGAAAAGAGATGGTAGAGATTGTGAAAAAGTGCCTAGTATGTTAGCAGGATAAGGTAGAGTATTAAAAGTCTGCAGAGTTATTGCAACCTCTACCTATATAGACACGACACGGAAAAATGAGAACAAGTTTCCATAAATTTCGTGATGGGTTACAGAGGACCAGGTGAATTACGAGGCTATTTGGATGATAGTCGATAGAGTGACTAAGTCTACCCACCTTATGGTTATGAAATCCCCAAATACTCAGAGTGTATATGAGGATTTGTGTATAAGGGAGATTGTGGAACATTAAGTAGCGTTCCAGTGAGCATGGTATCATATAGGGATTCCCGCTTCACTTCCCACCTTTGAGGATATTTTTAGGAAGCTATGGGAACCTGACTGAGTATTAGCACAGCTTTCCATCCTCAGACAGATGGTCAGTCAGAGAGGACTGTACAGGTTCTAGAGGATCCGATGAAAGCGTGTGCCATTGATTTTTATGCTCCTGGAATGATCAGTTATTACAAATCGAATTCGCCAATAGTGACAATTGTCACTTGAGTATTGGGATAACGAGATATGAGGCAGTGTATGGCTGTAGGGGTTGTTCCCTAAATTGGATAAGAAAAAGTGGGTGATAGATAGAATTATTTTCGACTTGGATAATAAGTCTCTGAGGATGTTTAGTTAAGGATGAGAGATTAAGAGCACCTCAGAGTAGATAGACAAGTATTGGAATTCACCCTTGGTGAATTAGTATGGTTGAAATGTTTCTTGTCCTAAGAGAATAGGGACATAGCGAACTTTTAGATGAAGGTAAATTGAGTTTTGCTGGATTGAATATTTTGAGAGATTGGACAAGTGGGAGATAAGACCTGTAGGTTGGCGTTATCACTTGAATAAGCAGGCACCCACAATGTGTCCCATCTTTTGATGCTTCGGGAATACTATCCGGATCCAGCATAGGAGATCGAATATGAATTCCAAAAGTTCAGTTTAATGAAAATATAAGTATATTGAAAAAGTTGATTCGGGCATTAAACAGGGAAGAGAATGTAAGACCCGAATTTAAATAAAATACGGAAATTAAATAAGAAAAGATGGGGGAAGTATGAAGGAAGTCAGGTTAAATTGATTTTCGAAACAAGAGCATGGGTAAAATGGTAAAAATACCAAAACCCGATATTAGCGCAATAAAGAAATTTTAATTAAAAATAAGGATGTAAGATATCTTGATCGATAATGAGAAAATTATACAATTTTGGGTCAATTGATCAAGATTCAGAAATTTTAAAAAATATCAAAAAATTACCGAAACGATATCTCGAAAAGCGCAAAGGAATAATATCGAAAATTTGGAAAAAAATATATTTAATAAATTAAATTTAAATTAAATAAATTAAATTAAAATAAAAATAATATAAGTGTAGATATTTTAGATTTTTTAGAGTATTTTAATGAATAGTAAAATAATTAAAATAAATAATAATAATAATAATAATAATAAAAAGAAGCTGAAACAAAAAAAAAGATCGAAATCGCGAAATCGCGAAAACGCGAAAGAAAAAGGGAAACGGAAAACGGAACAGGGCCGAGCCCCTGCCGGCGGCCAGGCGACCAGGCGAGGCCGGCGAAGGCAAGCCCGACGAGGCCCGACCCATCACCGACCCCTTGGAGACCCGAACGGCGACGATAGGCGGTGGACGGAGCGGGAACCGAAACCGAGAGCGGGAGAGAGATTTCCGGCAATCGGCGCCGATTCAGGCCCGATCGACCCCAGCCGAAGCTTCCCTAGGCGACGGTGAGCAGATTGGTGGTGGTGGCAGCCACCGAAACCGGCGGACGGCGTCGAAAACGGCAGGAGAAGAAAATGGGTCCGACGGCGAAGAGGAGAATAGTCGGACCGGCCATTTTTCGGCAACGTTGAGGCGAACCAAGCCCAGATCTGAGATGCGGACAGCCTCACGGAGCTGCTGGCGGTGGAAGCCGACAGAGAACCGGCCGACAAGGAGGTGAACCGGCGGTGAACCGGTCGAACCGGAGTGAACCGGCGGTCTGAACCGGTCCGAACCGGACTGAACCGGTTCAGCCAAAAAGAGAGGAAAAAAGGAAGAAAAAGGGAAAAAGAAAAAGAGAAAAAATTTTAGAAAATTCCTGTGGTGTAATCGAGCTTCGGGTAAGTCAGTGAGCGGTCGAATTGACCCGATTTAAATTTTGGAGTATTTAATTTAATTAATTTTGGGCTGAAAACTTACCCGGAAAAATTGAGGAATTGTGTAGCTCGACGATTGGCATCCACCGAGGGCTCGAGATAGCCTTGAATTTCGTACTAGCATGGAGTCTCGGGTGAGTGACCCTTATTTACGATAATTACCTCGTTATGCGTGATATTGATTTAAATTCCGCATAAATTGAATTAAATTATGAAAATTTAGATAAATTGTCGTAAATAATGAATTTAGCTATTCGAGAGCTAGAACGAGGCCCAATAAATTATTGATGGGCCCAATGAGCCCAATAGGCCTCGATAAAGTGAAAATTAAGTGGAAAACGGGCTTAAGGCCGATTAAGGCCCATTAAGGTGCAATCAGGCCTAATAGGGATAATTGGGCCCAATGATTTAAATTAAGCCCAGAAAGTATTAAATACAATTAAATTGTATGTTATCTGACCTGAGGAATATTGATATGCAGTTTCCGGGCATTTGATTGGGAGCATATCGGACTGCGCGACGTGACAACAGTGGAAAAGAAAAGGTCAGACTCGACAGGAAAATAAGGTAAGGGAATTCTGCGGACTGCTAGAGGTAATTTTACGCAATTTTAAGTTCAATTGCAGTCTTTAAAATTTATTTGAAGGGTCTAGAGGTCGAATAATAATTTTAGTGCCCCGAATGGGTAAATTACTAAAATACCCTTGTTAAGGGTAAAATCTATAAAGTTAGGAAAAATTGGGAGGAGCAAGAACAAAAGGTTCCTGCTCATTCTGGAGGTATTTTAACACATGCATGAGTAGGCTGGCTCACTTTTAAAGAAAAATGCATAGCATTGCATACCTTTAACGATGTAATTTCTGTGAAAACTATTTGGAGATAATCGAGCCGCCTACGTGTTTTTATTTACATGTGACGTGCTAGAGCTTAGCTCGTACGATGTTTGATTTGTGTGATGCATGCATTAGTACTGGAGCGAGAGCTCGCACTAGAGTTTTACATGCATAGGTGCTAGAGTATAACTCGCACCAGATTTCACATGCTTTTTCGTGACACGGTGCTAGAGTCTAACTCGCACCATATTTTGACATGATTTTCAAGACAGGGTGCTGGAGTTTAACTCGCACCAGATTTTATAAGATTTTCATATGATTTATATACAGAGTGCTGAGCCTAACTCGCACTAGTTTTACTGGATTTGTGGAGTAGCGCTGTCTGCCCTTGGAGTCAGCTAAAAGGCCCAACAGGCTCAAAAGACCTCTTAAGTAGGGTGAGAGTGAGGGATGAGGTTGGCGGCCCTGTGGAGATGTAAAGCGGGCTCTGCCAATTTTACTTGATTTGATGAGAATGCTGAGCATCGCTCGCACTGATTTTTATGAGAACATACGATGAACCGTGCTTGGAGCATCGGGTAGACTGTGTGTCACCGATTTAATAGGCTCGCACGTGCGTTTTGAGACATGGCAATGAGTATTGAGAAACAAAACCTCTCTGTGGGAAGCAGGCCATTTGGGCTGGAGTACCTAGAGTGATATGGGTCCATGGAGTACGATGTACCGTGCAAGTAGCATGGAGTACGATGTACCGTGGGGTATCTTCGGATACGGTATCTTTGTGATACGGGGTATCTTTGTGATACGGTATCTTTGTGATACGGGGTATCTTCGGATACGGCATCTTCGGATGCGTGAGATCGGATAAGACTGACGGGTTGGACTGACCCACCTCCCGGGCGGTTCCCGATCAGGGTGAGACCTCGCACACTGGGATCCGTGAAGCTAGAGGGACTCACGAGGACACATATTGGCCAGTCCTGGTTATTATCGATATACAGTTATTGCCTAGTCTCGTATCTTGTATATATATATACATATGTTTCTGGATATCGATGCTTTCGAAAAACTCGATTTTTATGATTTTGTGTGAGTCAGGATCACCCGAAGGAGGGGTCGAGTCCTGACTTTATTGTGAAATTTTTAAAGAGAAAGAAATGATTTAAAATAATTGCATGTTGAATTTTTCGTGCAAACTCGATTTACATAACATCATAAGCTCATGTCATTTGTTTTAAAATGTGTGGAGAAAGGGTGGTTTATGCATGGCACCACGTTCATGTAGGTAGTATGGTTACCTACTTGTTCGTAGGATTGCCTTACTAAGCTTGATGTGCTCACCCCTTTCATTTTCTCCCACAGATAATCTCCAGTTGAAGTTGAGGCGACTCAGTACTGCATTCCGGATATCCGCTGCTGCCCATCAACATAAGGTATATACACTTGTACATATTGTATCTACATAAGCATAGCACAGTAACATGTTTGTAAGTAACTTTAGGGGATGTATAAATAATGTAAACAATTATAAATGACTGGAGAATAAATAAGTTAGATGGTAATGGTATGGTGGGACTGGCATTGACGCACAGCCCAATTATTAGTGGAGTGTTGGTCACGATTCGAGGACAGGTAAGAATTTAAGTAAGAAAATAATCAAATGCGAAAAATTAACTCTAATTTTTGGGTAGTTTGGGTCGTGACATATAAAGGTGGTATCAGAGCAGCAATTGGTCTGATGTGTGTCAGTGTCAATAATTAGAAAAATTACATCCCCGTGTTACTGTGCTTAGTTAGATACAATAGTGTATATCGAGATGGGTTTTGACTAAGAAATGATCGAGAATGCAGGAATGCCTAATATGAGTCGCGTTAGATGAGATAGTGCACGAGGCAGAGGTCGTAGAGGTAGACCTGAGCCTGCTAAGTCTTGCTGAGTTGACCCATGAGAATTGGGATGAGATTGAAATGGAGGCTAATGTTGAGCATGCCTCTCAGAGTCCGACAGAGTGATCGGATAGTATTGAGACACGCTTCGCGAGGTTGGAGCGGAGTGTGGAGATTATTTTGAGGAGCTAATTGCTCAGATTATGTATGAGATATGAGGGCGTAGCGGAGCATTGGTGGAAACCCGCTCGACCCATCTTAAGTGTTAAACATCCAGAGCTAAGATGAGAAATGTTTATGGATGTATTCCGGTGACAGGATATCCCGGACATGATTTAAAGGAAAAATTTCTTACACTGCCCAGGAATACTAAATTGATTATGAGTATGAAACTCAGTTATATTCTTTGGCAGATATTACCTCGACATTATGAACAAGTGACAGTTGAGATGTCTAAAAGTTCATGAAATGGCTCAACTTTTGAATTAGAGACTGATTGGCCCGTAAGATATTACCTATACCGAGGCAGTGCGCAGATTTACAGTTGGATAAATAAGAACATGAATTGCACGCCTTTGAGATTGGGAAAGGTAGTGAGGGCTGAAATAGAGACAGAAAAGAGAATCGAGAAATGACAAAGATGTTAAAATGGAAAAATGGTAATTGGTAAAAGATTTAATTTGATGAGTTATGGGCTGAGATAATTGGTAAGACCTCAGTGCATCCAATTTTGACACTCTTGGGGGGCATTGTGATTGGAGGACCCCGACCTGCTACGAAGCAGCGTAGCAGTGTAAGCACTGTAAGCAGTGTGGAATGTGTGGTGGATACCACAGAAGGAGGGTCTATACCTACACTGTATTGATGAAAATGGTCGTTAAGTGTGGTAAGATGGATCATTGATTTTGATTGCACAGAGTTGGGCGAGATCGCCCCACAAAAAAGTAAAGAGACAGAGAAAAACTTCATTGGTATAGCTGCAACGAGAAGGGAGGCAATAGCCGAAAAGAAAAAGGAAAGTAGGCTGTTGGACGAAGGCGAGAGGATGTCTTGGACTAGGACACTATTGATGTTTCATAGATGTGGTGTAAGATACCACACTTGTTATGAATAATAAAGTACATATGTTCATTGATCCTGGTACCACACACTTATTCATACCGCCTTCATTCGCATATAAGTGAGTAAAAGGCATGAATGCCTACATCATTGGGCACAATACTGATATATGAGTACCCCAATAGAGGAGGATTAATTAACGGAATATGGATATAGAGATTTTAAGTTGAGAACAGGGGTGAAAACCTCACTGAAAAGTATACTGTAAGTGTTGACAAGTGATAAAAAGGGGTGCAACGGTTGAAATTACAGGAGTAAAGGATTGTACTCACGAAATGAATAATGAAAGAGTTTTGTCATGATTGATATACGAAGGAGATAATCTTCAAGATAAGATAAATCCTAAATACAAGATGTATTGGAGTAAGAGGCGTATGCTAGGTAAGAACCTCCTTAAGATATGAAGTCATTAGGATTAAAGCAATTAGTAGCGAATATAAGGTGTGACCACAAGGACTGGTATATAAAGTAATGTGGTTAAGTCTAAAGGTTAATAAAGGTATTTCAAAATACCTCCCCGCCTGAAGACTTGACAACGTCTAAAAATATATACATATAACTTATAGCGTGAATCGATCGTCGTAATAAATACCTTTAGCATTAGGATACCTTTACTAAGACGATAAGAATATTAAAATTCGGCAAATTATAAAGGTTATCATAGAAAAAAATTTAATAGGAGCCGTCAATATAAGAAAAGGAAGTGACGCAGGTTAGTACCTGAAAACGTAAGCGGTTGAGAAGGATCTTATACGCTTATGCGTAAATGAGTCAAGGATTATATCGATTTGTAATCATCATTATCAATGATATGTTGGGCGTAGTTAAAGTCCAGGGCAAATTGTAAGCAATAATTGGGAAATTGCTTTTACAATTGGGTTGTTGTGAATTCTCAAAAATGGTATACCTTGTGACACGTTTAACTAAGAAAACGTGGTCTTTAAATAAGATGATAGACGTGACAGGAATTTCGGTGTAATGAAGTATGAACTGACCACCGTGATTATTTTCACCATACCTAACAGCTCAAGAGGTTCTCAGTGAGTATGGATACCTCGAAATAATGAAGGAGCTGTGTATTGATGTATAATGGGAAGATAGTCAATTATGGAGTCAGACAACTCCTTGATCATGAAATAAACTATCTGACTCATGATTTAAAATTGGCAACAGTAATTATACCGAGGATATGGTACTATTATGTACAGGGTGAGAAATTGTGGATATGCACTGATCACAAAGCCCGAGTATCTGTTTTCACAGAAAGAGGCGAATATGAGAATACATAGTGGGTTAGAGCTTCTGAGAGATTTTGATTTGTGAAAATTGTACCACCCAGGAAAGGCTAATGTGATGACTGATGCCTTGAGCAGAAAGAGCCTCGGGATGGTACTACATATGATGGTCAGGGAGCGTGAGCTGCTAGAGCAGTTATGAGCCTCAATACTGATGTGATCCCTTCTGATGATGACAGTGATTGTGTGATAGCTAGCCTGAGACTAGAACCAAATGAGAGTGCCCGGGATTTGAAAGGCTTAGCGTGATGATCGGCATGATGTCGATAGTTTGGGGTCAAATTCAGAAGGGTACAGTGACAGAGTTCACAGAGTATGATAATGATTTACAGAGAGGTTCAGAGATAGTATAAGTGCTCCCCAGGACCACAGTTGATGAGGTAGTAATATTGACAGAAGCTCACCCTTCGGGATATACAGTGCATACGGAAGGTAATAAAAATATATTGGAATCTCTGAAAAGGGGTATTGGTGGTCAGATATGAAAGGAGACATGGTAGAGATTGTAGTGCCTAGTATGTCAGTAGGATAAGGTAGAGTATTAAAAGTCTGCAGAATTATTGCAGTCTCTACCTATATCGACACGGCACAGAAATGAGAGCAAGTCTCCATGAATTTTGTGATGGGTTACAGAGAACCCAGGTGAATCACGAGGCTATTTGGATGATAGTTGATAGAGTGACTAAGTCTACCCACCTTCTGGCTATGAACTCCCCAAATACTCAGAGTGTGTATGAGGATTTATGTATAAGGAAGATTGTGGAACATTATGTAGCGTTCCAGTTAGCATGGTATTATATAGGGATTCCAGCTTCACTTCCCACCTCTTTGGATATTTTTAGGAAGCTATGGGAACCCGACTGAGTATTAGCACAGCTTTTCGTCCTCAGACAGATGGTCAGTCAGAGAGGACTGTACAAGTTCTGGAGGATCCGATGAAAGCGTGTGCCATTGATTTTATAAGCTCTTGGAAATGATTAGTTGATTTCTAATTAAAGTCGCCAATAACGACAGTTGGCAGTTGAGTATCGGGATAACAAGATATGAGGCAGTGTATGGCTGTAGGGGTTGTTCCCCAAAATTGGATAAGAAAAAGTGGGTGACAGATAGAATTATTTTCGACTTTGGATAATAAGTCTCTGAGGATGTTTAGTTAAGGATGAGAGATTAAGAACACCTCAGAGCAGATAGACAAGTATTGGAATTCACCTTTGGTGAATTAGTATGGTTGAAAGTTACTCGTCCTAAAGGAATAAGGATATAGTGAGCTTTTGGAAGAAGGTAAATTGAGTTGCGCTGGATGGAATATTTTGAGAGATTTGACAAGTGGGAGATAAGACCTGTAGGTGGCATTTCCACTTGAATAAGCAGGCACCCACAATGTATTCCAGCTTTTGATGCTTCGGCAATACTATCCAGATCCAGCATAGGTGATAGGATATGAATTCCAGAAGTTCAGCTTAATGCAAATATAAGTATATTGAAGAAGTTGATTCGGGCATTAAACAGGAAAGAGACAGTATTGAGGTTTAAGACGATCTCCCTAATTAAAGTCCTTCGGTAGTAATACACTCCGGAGAAGGTCACGTAAGAATTAAAGAAGTATGATACGATTGATGTACCCGGAGTTGCATATGGACTCATATGACTTGGTTCTAATTTGGAGGACCAAATTCTCTAAGTGGGGGAGAGTTGTAAGACCCAAATTTAAATAAAATACGGAAATTAAATAAGAAAATATGGGGGAAGTATGAAGGAAGTCAGGTTAAATTGATTTTCGAAACAAGAGCAGGGGTAAAATGGTAAAAATACCAAAACCCGATATTAGCGCAATAAAGAAATTTTAATTAAAAATAAGGATGTAAGATATCTTGATCGATAATGAGAAAATTATACAATTTTGGGTCAATTGATCAAGATTCGAAAATTTTAAAAAATACCAAAAAATTACCGGAACGATATCTCGAAAAACGCAAAGGAATAATATCGAAAATTTGGAAAAAAATATATTTAATAAATTAAATTTAAATTAAATAAATTAAATTAAAATAAAAATAATAAAAGTGTAGATATTTTAGATTTTTTAGAGTATTTTAATGAATAGTAAAATAATTAAAATAAATAATAATAATAATAATAATAATAATAAAAGAAGCTGAAACAAAAAAAAAAGATCGAAATCGTGAAATCGCGAAAACGCGAAAGAAAAAGGGAAACGGAAAACGGAGCAGGACCGAGCCCCTGCCGGTTGCCAAGCGACCAGGCGAGGCCGACGAAGGCAAGCCCGATGAGGCCCGACCCATCACCGGCCCCTTGGAGACCCGAACGGCGACGATAGGCGTTGGACGGAGCGGGAACCGAAACCGAGAGGGGGAGAGAGATTTCCGGCGATCGGCGTCGATTCAGGCCCGATCGACCCCAGCCGAAGCTTCCCCAGGCGACGATGAGCAGATTGGTGGTGGTGGCAGCCACCGAAATCGGCGGACAGCGCCGAAAACGGTAGGAGAAGAAAATGGGTCCGACGGCGAAGAGGAGAACAGTCGGACCGGCCATTTTTCGGCGACATTGAGGCGAACCAAGCCCAGATCTGAGATGCGGACAGCCTCACGGAGCTGCTGGCGGTGGAAGCCGGCAGAGAACCGGCCGGCAAGGCGGTGAACCGGCGGTGAACCGACCGAACCGGAGTGAACCGACGGTCTGAACCGGTCCGAACCGGACTGAACCGGTTCAGCCAAAAAGAGAGGAAAAAAGGAAGAAAAAGGGAAAAAGAAAAAGAGAAAAAATTGGGAAAAATTCTTGTTTGTGTAATCGAGCTTCGGGTAAGTCAGTGAGCGGTCGAATTGACCCGATTTAAATTTTGGAGTATTTAATTTAATTAATTTTGGGCTGAAAACTTACCCGAAAAAATTATGAAATTGTGTAGCTCGACGATTGGCATCCACCGAGGGCTCGAGACAGCCTCGAATTTCGTACTAGCATGGAGTCTCGGGTGAGTGACCCTTATTTACGCTAATTACCTCGTTATGCGTGATATTGATTTAAATTCCGCATAAATTGAATTAAATTATGAAAATTTAGATAAATTGTCGTAAATAATGAATTTAGCTATCGAGAGCTAGAACGAGGCCCAATAAATTATTGGTGGGCCCAATGAGCCCAATAGGCCTCGATAAAGTGAAAATTAAGTGGAAAACGGGCTTAAGGCCGATTAAGGCCCATTAAGGTGCAATCGGGTCCAATAAGGGTAATTGGGCCCAATGATTTAAATTAAGCCCAGAAAGTATTAAATACAATTAAATTGTATGTTATCTGACCTGAGGAATATTGATACGCAGTTTTCGGGCATTTGATTGAGAGCATATCGGACTGCGCGACGTGACAACAGTGGAAAAGAAAAGGTCAGACTCGACAGGAAAATAAGGTAAGGGAATTCTGCGGACTGCTAGAGGTAACTTTACGCAATTTTAAGTTCAATTGCAGTCTTTAAAATTTATTTGAAGGGTCTAGAGGTCGAATAATAATTTTAGTGCCCCGAATGGGCAAATTACTAAAATACCCTTGTTAAGGGTAAAATCTATAAAGTTAGGAAAAATTGGGAGGAGCAAGAACAAAAGGTTCCTGCTCATTCTGGAGGTATTTTAACACATGCATGAGTAGGCTGGCTCACTTTTAAAGAAAAATGCATAGCATTGCATACCTTTAACGATGTAATTTCTGTGAAAACTATTTGGAGATAACCGAGCCGCCTACGTGTTTTCATTTACATGTGACGTGCTAGAGCTCAGCTTGCACGATGTTTGATTTGTGTGATGCATGCATTAGTGCTGGAGCGAGAGCTCGCACTAGAGTTTTACATGCATAGGTGCTAGAGTATAACTCGCACCAGATTTCACATGCTTTTTTGTGACACGGTGCTAGAGTCTAACTCGCACCATATTTTTACATGATTTTCAAGACAGGGTGCTGGAGTTTAACTCGCACCAGATTTTATAAGATTTTCATATGATTTATATACAGAGTGTTGAGCCTAACTCGCACTAGTTTTACTGGATTTGTGGAGTAGCGCTGTCAGCCCTTGGAGTCAGCCAAAAGGCCCAACAGGCTCAAAAGACCTCTTAAGTAGGGTGAGAGTGAGGGATGAGGTTGGCGGCCCTGTGGAGATGTAAAGCGGGCTCTGCCAATTTTACTTGATTTGATGAGAGTGCTGAGCATTGCTCGCACTGATTTTTATGAGAACATACGATGAGCCGTGCTTGGAGCATCGGGTAGACTGTGTGTCACCGATTTAATAGGCTCGCACGTGCGTTTTTGAGACATGGCAATGAGTATTGAGAAACAAAACCTCTCTGTGGGAAGCAGGTCATTTGGGCTGGAGTACCTAGAGTGATATGGGTCCATGGAGTACGATGTACCGTGCAAGTAGCATGGAGTACGATGTACCGTGGGGTATCTTCGGATACGGTATCTTTGTGATACGGGGTATCTTTGTGATACGGTATCTTTGTGATACGGGGTATCTTCGGATACGGCATCTTCGGATGCGTGAGATCGGATAAGACTGACGGGTTGGACTGACCCACCTCCCGGGCGATTCCCGATCAGGGTGAGACCTCGCACACTGGGATCCGTGAAGCTAGAGGGACTCACGAGGACACATATTGGCCAGTCCTGGTTATTACCGATATACAGTTATTTCCTAGTCTCGTATCTTGTATATATATATACATATGTTTCTGGATATCGATGCTTTCGAGAAACTCGATTTTCATGATTTTGTGTGAGTCAGGATCACCCGAAGGAGGGGTCGAGTCCTGACTTTATTGTGAAATTTTTAAAGAGAAAGAAATGATTTAAAATAATTGCATGTTGAATTTTCCTACAAACTCGATTTACATAACATCATAAGCTCATGTCATTTGTTTTAAAATGTGTGGAGAAAGGGTGGTTTATGCATGGCACCACGTTCATGTAGGTAGTATGGTTACCTACTTGTTCATAGGATTGCCTTACTGAGTTTGATGTGCTCACCCCTTTCATTTTCTCCCACAAATAATCTCCAGTTGAAGTTGAGGCGACTCAGTACTGCATTCCGGATATCCGCTGCTGCCCATCAACATAAGGTATATACACTTGTACATATTGTATCTACATAAGCATAGCACAGTAACATGTTTGTAAGTAACTTTAGGGGATGTATAAATAATGTAAACAATTATAAATGACTGGAGAATAAATAAGTTAGATGGTAATGGTATGGTGGGACTGGCATTGACGCACAGCCCAATTATTAGTGGAGTGTTGGTCACGATTCGAGGACAGGTAAGAATTTAAGTAAGAAAATAATAAAATGCGAAAAATTAACTCTGATTTTTGGGTAGTTTGGGTCGTGACAGAGAAAGTATTGAGGTTTAAGTTGATCTCCCTAATTAAAGTCCTTTGGTAGTAATACACTCCGGAGAAATGTCACATGAGAATTAAAGGAGTATGATACGATTAATGTACCCGGAGTAGTATATGGACTCATATAAATTTGTTCTAATTTGGAGGATCAAATTCCTTAAGTGGGGGAGAGTTATAAGACCCGAATTTAATTAAAATACGAAATGAAAGAGTGTTCGTGAAAAGAAGTCGGGTTAAATTGATTCCGAAACAAGAGCAGGGGTAAAATGATAAAAATACCAAAAACCCGGTATTAAGGCGATAAGAAAATTTTAATTTAAAATAAGGATGTAAGATATCTTGATCGATAATGAGAAAATTATACAATTTGGGTCAATTGATCAAGATTCAAAAATTTTAAAAATATCGAAAAATTATCGGAACGATATCTCGAAAAGCGCGAAGGAATAATATCAAAAATTTGGAGAAAAATATATTTAATAAATTAAATTTAAATTAAATAAATTAAATTAGAATAAAAATAATATAAGTGTAGATATTTTGGATTTTATGGAGTATTTTAATGAATAGTAAAATAATTAAATAAATTATAATAATAATAATAATAATAATAAAAAAGAGAAATCTGAAAGTGTTATCGGGGAGAGAGAAGAAGAATGGAAAACGGAGAAGGAGACCCGCGCGTGGCCGATCGATCCACGGCCACCGGCGACCGAGCGACTCCGACGAAGGGCCGAGCAAGAAGAGGAGAGACCGGCGAAGCTTTGGGCACCGGTGACGCGCGCCGACGATGGCCGTGTCCGGCGAACGGAGAAAGAGAAGATCGCGGGGAAAACGAGGTTGATCCCGGCGATCCACGGCAGCTGGGCACGAACGATGGGTACCGACGAGTTCAGGAGGAGGAGCCGGTTCTTTTGAGACCGGTATTGGCCGACGAAACCGTCGGAATCCGGCAGATCAAGGGAGAGAAACCGACGGGGAGAGGAGAGATTTTTCCAGCGATCGGCGCCGATTTGAGCCCCACAAAGGCTCGATTTTGGAAGCCCAGGCGACGGTGAGCTGATTGGTACCGAAAACAGCCACTGAAACTGTCGGTAAACGCCGGAAACGGCGAAAAAAGGGAACGGTACCGACGGCGAAGAGGAGAACAACCGGACCGATGACTTTCCGGCGACCTCGTGTGAAACCGAGACCATATTCGAGCTGCGGACGACACCACGGAGTTGCTGGCAGTGGAAGCCGACGGAGAATCGGCCGACAAGGCCTTGAACCGGCGGTGAACCGGTGGTCTGAACCGGTCCGAACCGGACTGAACCAGTTCAGCCAAAAAGAGAGGAAAAAAGGAAGAAAAAGGGAAAAAAAAGAGGAAAAATTGGAGAAAATTCCAGTGATGCAATCGAGCTTCGGGTAAGTCGCTAAGCGGTCGAATTGACTGGTTTAAATTTTGAAATATTTTATTTAATTAATTTTCGACTGAAAATTTACCCGAAAAATTTTGAAATTGTGTAGCTCGACAATTGGCATCCAACGAGAGCTCGAGATAGCCTCGATTTGCGTACTAGCATGGAATCTCGAGTAAGTGACCCTTATTTACGATAATTTACATCGTTATGCGTGATATGAATTTAAATTTTGCATAAATTGAATTAAATTATGAAAATTTAGATAAATTGTCGTAAATAATAAATTTAGCTATTCGAGAGTTAGAACGAGGCCCAATAAATTGTTGAAGGGTCCAATGAGCCCAATAGGCCTCGATAAAGTGAAAATTAAGTGAAAAATGGGCTTAAGGCCGATTAAGGTCCATTAAGGTGCAAACGGGCCCAATAGGGGTAAACGGGCCCAATGATTTAAATTAAGCCCAGAAAATAGAAAATGCAATTAAATTGTATGTTACCTGACCTGAGGAATATTGATACGCAGTTCCGGGCATTTGATTGGGAGCATATCGGACTGCGCGACGAGACAACAGTGGAAAAGAAAAGGTTAGACTCGACAGGAAAATAAGGTAAGGGAATTCTGCGGACTGCTAGAGATAACTTTACGTAATTTTAAGTTCATTTGCAGTCTTTAAAAATTACCTGAAGGGTCTAGAGGTCAATTAATTATTTTAGTGCCCCGAATGGACAAATTACTAAAATACCCTTATTAAGGGTAAAATTTATAAATTTAGAAAAAATTGGGAGGAGCAAGAACAAGAGGTTCATGCTCATTCTGGAGGTGTTTTGATGCATGCATTAGTAGGCTGGCTAACCTTGAAAGAAAATGCACAGCATTGCATACTTTCAACGTGAAATTGTTTTGAAAACTGTTTTGAGGAAACAGAGCCGCCTACGTGTTTTTATTGACATGTGACATGCTAGAGCTCAGCTCGCACGATATTTTCGATTTGTGTGATGCACGCATTAGTGCTGGAGCGAGAGCTCGCACTAGAGTTTTACATGCATAGGTGCTAGAGTCCAACTCGCACCAGATTCTTATATATATGAGATTTTCGTGACAGGGTGCTAGAGTCTAACTCGCACCATATTTTTATATGATTTTGAGACAGGGTGTTAGAGCTTCGCTCGCACCAGATTTTTATACGGTTTGCATACAGAGTGCTAGAGCTTAGCTCGCACTAGATTTACTTGATTGATGAGAGTGCTGAGCATCGCTCGCACTGGTTTTATGAGAACATGTGATGAGCCGTGCTTGGAGCATCAGGTAGACTGTGTGTCACCGATTAAATAGGCCCGCACGTGCGTTTTGAGACATGGCATGTTAAAACAACCTGATGAGCCCGAACGAGGGATAAGGGTTAGAGAAACAACCTGATGAGCCCGAACGAGGGATAAGGGTTGGAGATCCACTTGATGAGCCCGAACGAGGGATAAGGGTTGGAGGACCAGTTGATGAGCCCGAATGAGGGATAAGGCTGGGGGTCCACGGAGTACGATGTACCGTGCAAGTAGCATGGAGTACGACGTACCGTGTGGTATCTTTGTGATACGTTGGTATCTTTGTTATACGTTGGCATCTTCGGATGCATGAGATCGGATAAGACTGACGGGATGGATTGACCCACCTCCCGGGCGGTTCTCGATCATGGAAGAACCCGCACACTAGGATCCGTATAGCTGAGGAACTCCCGAGGACACATATGGCCATAGTTCTGGTTATTTGCCGATATACAGACGTTGCCTAGTCTCGCATGTCGTCGATTTTGATGAAATCAAATTAGGTTTTAAACTAAATTTGCATGATGGTATTTCCATGCTTTTCAAACCCATGTGTGAATGTAAATCGATTTTCATAGTTTTGTGTGAGTCAGGATCACCCGCAGGAGGGGTCGAGTCCTGACTTTATTGTGAAAATTTTAATTGAGAAATAAATGATTTGTAATAATTGCATGTTGAATTTTCCGTGCAAACTTGATTTACATAACATCATAATTCATATCATTTGTTTTAAAATGTGTGGAGAAAGGGTGGTTTATACATGACACCACGTTCATGTAGGTAGTATGGTTACCTACTTGTTCGTAGGATTGCCTTACTGAGCTTGATGTGCTCACCCCTTTTATTTTCTCCCACAGATAATCTCCAGTTGAAGTTGAGGCGACTCAGTACTGCATTCCGGATATCCCCTGCTGCCCATCAACATAAGGTATATACACTTGTACATATTGTATCTACATAAGCATAGCACAGTAACATGTTTGTAAGTAACTTTAGGGGATGTATAAATATTGTAGACATTTTATAAATGACTGAGAAAGAATTAAGTTATATGGTAAATGTATGGTGGGACTGGCATTGACGCACAACCTAATTTGTTAGTGGAGTGTGGTCACGATCAGAAGACAGGTAAGAATTTAAGTAAGAAAATAACAAAACGCGAAAAATTAAATCTGATTTTTGGGTAGTTCGGGTCGTGACATTGTTGATAGAATTTGGTTATCAATATTTACTAATTAAGTTTAAGAGTACCTCTTATAAATTGATATTTTTGTCCAAAGACTAAATATCAATGTTGTGCTTGGTATCTTATATGACCCAAAATTATTGTTTATTAACATGAGCTTATTGAAAATTTTTTCTATATCTGCTAATTTAAATAACATTGCAGTGCTTAATGACACTAACGTCTAGAAATGGAAGGAACACATTACCATCGTGCTTAGTTGTATGAATCTAGACTATGTGATTAGGTCAAAACAAACTCTCGCCTCTATTGATAACAGTTCAACAACGAAAAGTGTACTTTACGAGAAATGAGAGTGTTCAGACTGTATGAGTTTGATGATCATGAAACACTCAATTCTCGATGCCATCAAGGGCACAATGCTTGAGGAAAAAATGCTAAGAATTTCCTGAAGCAGATTGTAGACAAATTGACGCAAATTAAAATGTCGAAACAAGCACCATTCTGACTAGACTTGTTTCAATGCGGTATAATGACAACGGAAACATAAGGAAGTATATTATGGAAATTTCTAATCTTGTTACAAGATTAGGGGCACTAAAGTTAGAGTTGTCTGAAGACATACTCGTGTACCTGGTCTTGATATCTATTTCTGCAAAGTTTAGTCCCTTTAAGATAAGTTATAACACTCAAAATGAGAAATGAATTCTTAATAAGCTAATTGCCTAGTATGTACAAGAGGAAGAGAGGTTGAAACAAGAGAAGATAGAAAGTGCTCACTTAGTATCTTCTTCTAATGACAATGCTGCCAACAGAAAGAGGAAAAAAAGAAAATATAAGAAAAGGCACTACAAACACTGGAGCTTCATAACCTAAGGAGTAGCAGAAACAAGATAAAGTGATCTCTTATTTCTTTTGCCGAAAAAATGCTCATGTGAAAAAGGATTGCTCTATGCAAAATGGCTTGCTAAAAAGGGTAAACTTCTCAACTTTATTTGTTTTGAAATTAATTTGGCTTTAGTACCAAATCACACTTGGTAATTAGATACGGGTGTAACTACTCACATAAGTGTGACAATGCAGAGTAGTCTACGGAGCAGAAAGCCAACTGAGGCTGAAAGATTCATCTACGTGAGAAATGGCGAGAAAGCTCCTATTGAGGCTATTGGTTTATTTAGATTAAAGTTGGAATCTGATTATTATTTAAATTTTAACGAGACTTTTTATTTACTGTCATTCAGGTAGAGTTTGATTTCTATTTCTAAATTGGATAAATTAAGTTATTCTTGTTCATTTGGAAATAAAGAGTTTAGTTTTTTCCAGTATTTAAATCTTATTGGTACAGGTTCTTTAGTTAACAATCTATATAAATTGAACTTTCATCCTTCATACATTAATGAATCCTTGCATGTAAGTAATTTTTTATGCAAATCGTAAATTAATTAATGAGAATGCTTCCATGTTATGGAATAAACGTTTAAGGCATATTTTTGAACAAAGAATATAGAGGCTTGTATCAGAAGGAATACCTGATTCCATTGATTTTTCATATCTTAAAGTCAATATTAAGTATATTAAGGGAAAACAAACAAATGTTAAGAAGTTGGCGCCAACAGGAGTTCAAACGTCTTCAAATAAATTCATACTGATATATGTGGTCCATTCTCTACGACTTCTTGGAATGGTCAACAATATTTTATTACCTTCATAGACAATTATTCTTATTATAGGTACCTATATTTAAAACATGAGAAGCTTTAAAGACTGTAGTGTATATTCTTAATCGAGTTCCAAGTAAAGTAGTAGCCAAAACCCCATATGAGTTATGGATAGGAAAGAAACCTAGTAGTCTGCACTTGCATGTCTAGGGCTGTCCAATTAAGGCTAGGGCATACAAGCTTAGTGAGAGAAAATTGGACTCAAGAACAGTAAGTTGCTACTTTATTGGATATTCAGAAAGATAGAGGGGTTTCAATTTTTATGATCCCTCAAGTAGATCCTTTTTGGAGACAAAAAATAATAAGTTCATTGAGGATGTTGAATATGGTGGGAGTGCCAAACCCAAGAGACTTGTCTTTGAAGAAGAGCTTGCTATTGTTCCTACAATTGCAATTGAAAATGATCAGATATTTATGTATAACATTGTTCGAAATTCAAATTCAGACTATCAAGATGCGCCTAGTTTATCTCTAACTCATACTGTAAGACCTGTAAATTTTTATGTAATGTTTATGATTCCGGAATGTACAGACACGTTCCAATATATATGAATCATAAGAAATGGATGTTTTAAGTTCTAAGTATGAATGAAATGCAAAATGAGTATAGAAGCAATTGGATGGGAGCTTAACTTTGAAAATCTGGGAAAATTACAGCTGGAATGCTGCAAAAGAAGGGCAGACCGATCTTAGATGAAGGGGAGATCAATCTCATTGCATGGAGATCGATCTCATTTGCCTGAAGATCGATCTTAAGTTGCTTCTACTTAGACAAGATCGATCTCTTCCCTTAAGGCAAAGAATCCTTAGGATATTGGTTGATGAAATAGAAATAAAATCAACTGGATTGTGGATATTGAACTACTTCTTAAATTTACAAGAGGATAGTGATAAATATAAGGGGAGAAGCAGCCGAATTTTCAATAGAAAATGACATGAGTATGATTAAGTATAAGCAGTTTAATAACGAATAGATATGAGATTAACTGACACTGTACAGGAATGCACATCGAGTATGAAGTTTAATTTAACAAAAATTTTAAATTAGCTATATTTTTCGCGCTTTCGGGCTATCATAGATTTGGTGGTATCAGAGCAAAGGTTGCCTAGTACTGTCAATGTCGATTAAGTGGAAATATATTACATCCCAAGTGTTTGTACTTGTCTGGTTATGAATTGAATGTAACAGTTAAAATTATAACCAAGTTTAATGTATACGCGCAGGTACATAAGAGTTAAGATATGAGGGGAAAACGAGGTCGTTCCCGGAGGCAGGCACAGCCACCTCCACCACCTGAACCACGGCCTGAGAGTCCTAACTCTCGAATTAATCGACTGGAATAGGATGTGCAACAAGAGTTTGAACAGATGGCAGCGCTATTTGCGCAACATTTCGGGGCAAATGCCTCAGGTACCACCCCTACCTCGACTCCGACACCTACACCACCACATGATCTGCCCCCATCTCCTATACATACTAACCCTGTGCCACTCGTCGCTCAGCCTCTGACGCAGACCGAGCCCGATGATAGAGAGATGGGCTGATTGAAGGATTTTCTTAAGATGAATCCGTCGACATTTAAAGGGGTGAAGGGTCCAGCAGAGGCAGAGGAGTGGTTGACAGAGATGAGGATAATCTTTGATTTTTTTAGGTGTACTGATGCAGAGAGGGTTAGTATGAGTACCTACATGCTTAAGGAACAAGCACGATGTTGGTGGATTACCACCCAAAGTACATTGACTGCTAGCCACCCAGTAATCAACTGGGAAACTTTTCAGTCAGCTTTCAGAACCCAGTATATCCCTCACACTGCCCAGAGGAAAATGCAACCAGATTTTTTGAACTTAGTACAGGGTAGTATGACAGTCGATGAATATGAGAACCAATTTACCACCTTGTTGATATATGATTTGGAGACTGTCAAATAGAGCGATTTGTATATGGGCTGAGACTAGCCATTTGAGATAGATTGATAGGGCTCTGTCGAGTTCAATGATGCTCTGAGACGAGCACAGGAAGTTGAGAAGGGACTAGAGTTGATACAGTCCTAGTCTGAGTCCCAAGAGATAACTAAGGATAAGAGTAAGAGACCTGCAGCTTCCCACACCGACTTCAGGAGGGGTTCCTTTAAGAGGCAAATGGTCGAGGGACCTAAAGGGAGAGTTGATACACCCAGGATTCCTCTCATTACTATGAAGACCCCTCGAGGTGCTAGACCCGACATTAAGATCTGCAGAGACTATGGTCGGCCGCATGAGGATACTTGTTTTCGAATAATACGAGGATGTTTTAGATGCAGGGACATGGGTCACAGGGTGAAAGACTGCCCGCAGCCATAGGGACCACATCCTCAAGAGCCTCATCGACAACAGCCTCAAAGAGTGATCCCCTAGAGACGGGCCATGACTGTTGATAAAGAAAAGAAGCCTGTCACTGAGGGGTGTGTATTTGCTTTGGATAAGGAGACTGCAGACACTTCATCTGAGGCTATATGAGGTACACTTCTTGTTTGTAATCAAGAGGCTCATATGTTGTTTGACCCAGGGTCTACGCATTCTTTTATTTCAGTATATTTTGCATGTAAATTGAATGTAGAGCCTGAACCTCTAACTCATATTTTATATGTACGTACACCCATGCATGAGTCACAGAGGACTGATATGGTATGTAGAAGATGTGAGATTAAGGTGGGAGATAAAGTGATATTAGCAGATTTAGCTTTATTAAACATTTATGGTTTTGACGTGATTTTAGGGATGAATTGGTTGGCGGCCAATCGCGTGAGTCTAGACTGCTACACTAAGATTGTAACTTTCTCCCTACCTGAAAAATTTAGTGTACGTTTAAATGTTAAGGAATGAAAATGTGCGAAGTTTATTATGAGAAATCTTAGATTTAATTATGATTTCTTGAAAACATTGATTAAATTATTGATGTGAAGGTTACATCGCACTCATCCCTGATATCAGTCGGGGACATCCGATGAGAGAGGACATACCGGTAGTATGCGAGTTTTCGGATGAGTTGTCGAGCTTACCACCGGAGAGAGAGCTGAAGTTCACTATCGATTTAGTGTCAGATACCCAACCAATCTCTAAACTTCCCTATATGATGACATTGGTTGAATTCGAAGTGTTAAAGAAACAGTTGCAAGAGCTGCTTAACTAGAGTTTTATTAAACTAAGTGTGTCACCATGGGGAGCTCCGATTTTGTTTATGAGGAAAAAAGATGGTAGTCTCAGATTATGCATAGATTACAGACTACTGAACAAGGCTACGGTGAAGAACAAATACCCCCAACCAAGGATAGACGACTTGTTTGATCAGTTGAGAGGGGCTTCTATCTTTTCTAAGATTGAATTAAGATCGGGCTATCACAAGTTAAGAATCAGGAAGGGGGATATCCCGAAAATGACCTTCAGAACTAGATATGGCCACTATGAATTCTTAGTGATGCCTTTTGGTTTGACGAATTCCCCTGCTGCTTTCATGAGTTTAATGAATGAGGTATTTTGAGATTATCTAGATCAGATTGTGATAGTCTTCATTGATGATATCCTTATATATTCTCGGTCCCAAGAGAAACACGCACATCATTTGAGGATTGTGCTTCAGATACTCCGAGACAAGCAGTTGTATGGAAAGCTCAGTAAAAGTGAGTTTTGGCTGGATCAGATAGCCTTCCTTGGTCACATTGTAACTAAGGACGAGGTGTCAGTTGATCCATCCAAGGTAGAGGCTGTACTTAATTGGGAGAGACCGAAGATAGTTACAGAGATTCAGAGTTTTTTTAGACTTACAGGGTATTACAAAAGGTTTGTTGAGGGATTCTCCAAGATCGCAGCTCCTCTGACTAAACTTACATGCAAGGATGCTCCGTTTGTATGGTCTGAGCAGTGTGAGAAAAGTTTCCTAAAGCTTAAACGAAGATTAACAACAGCACCCGTTTTGGTTATCCCGATTGGATCTGAAAGCTTCGCAGTGTATAGTGATGTGTCCCATCAGGGTTTGGGGTGCGTGCTCATGCAGCACGAAAGAATAGTCGCTTATGGATCATGTCAGCTGAAGGACCATGAGCGGAACTATCACACGCATGACTTGGAGTTAGCCGCAGTGGTGTTTGCATTGAAGATATGACGGCATTACTTGTATGAGGAAAGGTTTGATCTTCACTGACCATAAGAGTTTGAAGTATATCTTCGACTAGAAAGAGCTTAATATGAGACAAAGAAGATGGATGGAGCTCCTTAAGGACTATGACTGTGAGATTTTCTACCATCTAGGGAAGGCGAACGTAGTTACTGATGCCCTGAGTAGAAAGAGCATGGTTTCTGTTATGATAATCAAGGAATGAGACTTATTAGAACAATTCATCGGACTCAGAATCAGAGTTGAGGAAGCAGAGGTCAGATTTATGGCTAGCCTACGAATAGAGGTCAGTATTATGGATCAGATTAGAACCAGACAGAAAAGTGATCAGAAGCTGAAAAAACCTTACAGTCAGATTTTGCGATCAGTGATAATAAATTGTGGAGGTTTAAGGGCCGTATTTGTGTCTCGTGCAATGATACCTTGAAACAAAAAATTTTGAGGGAGTCATATTGTTCCCGTTACACCATGCACCCAGGTAGTACTAAGATGTACCAAGATCTGCGTAAGGTATATTGGTGGAATGGTATGAAACGGCAAGTGGCAGAATTTGTGACCAAGTGTTTGGTGTGTAAACAGGTAAAGGTTGAGCATCAGAAGCCCAGAGGATTACTTAAGTCCTTGCCAGTGCCTAAGTGGAAATGAGAGCATATCACCATGGACTTTATCATGGGATTACCGAGGACCCGTAGAGGTCATGACGCAATTTGGGTGATAGTAGACAGATTAACTAAGAGTACCCACTTCCTGGCCATCAAGAGCACAGATGCTTTAAGTGCCTTAGCAGAGTTATATGTCAGAGAGATAGCTCGATTGCATGGGGCCCCAATAAGTATTACATTTGATAGAGATTCCAAGTTTACCTTCAGATTTTGAACTCATTTTCAGGAAGCCATGGGATCTCGATTGAATTTCAGTATCGCCTATCATCCTCAGATTGACGGTCAGTCCGAGCGGACTATATAGACCTTGAAGGATATGTTGCGGGCATGTATGAGGACTTTAAGGGATTATAGGATGATCACCTACCCCTTGCTGAGTTTGCTTACAACAATAGCTATCATGCAAGTATTGGTATGGCACCTTATGAGGCTCTGTATGGTAGGAGGTGTAGATCCCCTATAGCTTGGGAAGAAGTTCGTGATAGAAAGGTCATTGCTCCCAACCTCGTTGAACAAACAGTTTAGAATGTAAAGATTATTTATGATAGATTACGAACTACTCAAAGCCGACAGAAGAGTTACGCTGATGTACGTAGATGGCCACTTGAGTTTCAAGCTAGAGATTTTGTGTTTCTTAAAGTGTCTTTAAGTAAAGGTATCATACGCTTCGGGAAAAAGGGGAAGATGAGTCCTCATTTTATTGGTCTGTTTGAGGTATTAGAGAGAGTGGGAGATGTCGCCTACCAGTTAGCTTTGCCCTTCACGATTCATAATGTCTTCCACGTCTCGATGTTGAGGAAGTATAATCCGAATCCCTCATATGTCATCTAGTATGAAGCATTGGATATCCAGGGAGACATGAACTATGTAGAAGAACCTGTCCGGATCCTCGACAGGAAAGAAAAGGTACTTCAGACATAGAGAATCCCGTTGGTAAAGGTTCTCTGGAGGCACCACTCAACAGAAGAGGCAACTTGGGAACTAGAGAGCCTGATGAGAGAAAATTGTCACGACCCAATTCCATCCTCTTTAACCGAAAATCACAGAGAATTTTTCGCGTTTTACTGTTACCTTACCTGGTCGTGAGCTAAACTCACCACACACTGTTGGGCTGTGAGCCAATAATAAATACCACATCTCATTCATTCTCAATTAATTAAAACGATGTCATACATCTGCATTTAATCGTGTACTTATACGAATACATGTTTTACTGACATCTACATCCCCCATAAGTACAACTCAAAAGAATACTGTGCTTTTACATTGTTTAGATACAAAAAGAATCACTGTGTATATACCTCTTAGCGATGGAGATGCAGCGGAGTCCAAAATAATATGCCTCAGTCCTCACTGGGCTACTATGCACGCTCTGTAGGGGGGAAAATAGAGTGGGATGAGCAACCACACGCTCAGTAAGGCAATAGTGCAAGCATGGTAGATAACCACTCTATCTACATGCTGATAGTGTTATGCATAAATCATTTATCGTAGGAGCATGAGGAATAAAACTATGCCATGTGAATATACATATATATCATGTATTAAAATCAGGTGCATTGGCATATAAAACATGGTAGAAGCATCATGTATAAATCATCTCATGCTCAATCTCATTTAAATTCATAAAAGGGCAATTCTTGTAGAAACCTCCTTTTTGAACCAACAACATAACACTACCAAATCAACTCATAATCACAGCCATTTCACAATTCACGCAATGTGTATAATTCTAGGTCACTATGTTAAAAGTGCCTACGTGAACCGTTACATCATAAATCATCCCAGACCACACGCATCTAGGTGTGCGGGGTATCACGCTGGCACGAAAATGGATTATCCCTCGCCAGACTTTCTCGTCACATAAATATCATGCGGTACATCGTACTCCATGTGATATACACGGTACAGCGTACTCCGCAACTCATATCATGATTGGAGGTGCCATTCCTAGGTCTTATCTACCCCATACCAAGAGTGTTCCATATTCCATGAAGGAGAGCCTCCCTGCCGAACAGAGCCTCCCCGCCTAACAGAGCCTCCCTGCCTCCTCGGGCTTAAGGATGTTAGCTTAAGGATGCAAGGCTTAAGGATCTTACCCACTTTCACAACCCTATACGAATCCCATTGTACAAGCTTGTGCGAGCAAAGCTCTAGCACGACTCATGCATCATGCATCTTCTCATAAAGAGGCGCGTACGAGCATAGCTCTAGCACGGTTATACTCATAAGATAACCATTCACAATCCACGTACGAGCAGAAGCTCCGGTACGGTTTATAAACATCATCATAATTAAATTTCAAAGTGCGAGCTAAGCTCAAGCACGTTTCACACAAGTGAAAACATAGGAATCTCGCGCGAGCGAGGCTCTAACGCGAATTATATCACATACACGCGATAGGCGGCTTACGTGCATTCAAAACATCACATAATATGCTTAGTGCCTCATATGGGCTATCTCACAACATCATTCAAGTACTAGCCAGCCTATCCTTTTATTTGCTCAAATCAAAGCATTGTGTTTTGTAAAAGCATTCAAAACACATGATTTATGCAATTATTAGCCTTACTATCCCTTTTTCATAACACCTACTTCAAAACCAAAACCACTCATATACCCATCATCTTTCACAAATACCATCAACATTTATTTGAGCAATTCATGCTTTTCATACAACACCCAATATTCACCCAGTTCAAAATACGAGCAGCTATCTCTATATACTCACAGAATTCCCTTACCTGGAATCGCGATGCGTGATTCCACCTCCTTTAGCTGCTTACTCGTACGGTTCGGTTCGCCTTCAACGAACTCTTCGGGACTGCACAAAATCGTGTCCCGCGTTATATTCGATTCATATATTGCAACCCATGTGCTTGCTATAGTTAATTTAACCTATAGCCTTTATTAAAGCTTATTAGGCCTCGTTTCGTTACTTTACCCATAGCTCGAGTCTATGGATCTCCTTAGGCCCATTAACTTACTCAAAATCGATGTTAAATCGACACTAAGCTCATAGTGTTCATATTCCATGAATTCCCTCACTATGGCATTTTATCAATCATAAACATGCCCATATTCACAATTTCTCCAACTCACCAAGTAATTCCATTTAACCCTCTACAATCATAAACATTACCCCAATAACAACTTTAGCATGCCAGAAATCATAGGCTCATTCAATCCCACATATCCTCACATTATACCCATTTTGGGATTTCTAGGTCATACCAATTTCACTACATTCCTAGGTAGTTTATCCATGAATACTCATACCAATCAACTCCAAAATCAATTAAATAACTAATACATTTGGATTGGAGTGTTAGAATCTTACCAATGTGATTCCTCTTCTTGCTCCAATTGGTGATGGCCTTAACTCCTTCAATTCCAAGAATGGAAAAATGCCCTCTCACTATGTTGTTCCTCTCTTTGATAGGAACAACTTTGCCTCTAATGTTCTCTCTCCAAATCTCCCTGAAAATGGCTGATTTTTAGAGAGGGAAAGTTAGGTTTTTGGGGTTGAGATTGAAAGGTTTGGTGTTTTTCCGTGATTTCCAGATTTCCAGCTCTCCTTATATAGAAATGACTTGAGGAGATCGATCTGGTCCAAGAGGAGATCGATCTGGTCCCTTAAAATTCCTCTTTTCCACGGCATTTTTAAGCCTGAGATCGATCTGTCGAAGCAATGAGATCGATCTGTTGAGGCATGAGATCGATCTGTCGAAGCATGAGATCGATCTGGTCCCAAACAGAGAGCTAAGGAGATCGATCTGGGTGCTTGGGGATCGATCTTTCCACTACAGAATGCTTGAGAGATCGATCTGGCTCCATTGGAGATCGATCTGCTCAATTCTTTCGCCCAAATAAGAGCATTCTGGCTCTTCCAGATCGATCTCTCATCCTATGAGATCGATCTGGACCTCATGTTTTCCAGATTTCCTGCAGTTTCATTGCTGCAACTCATACCAACACACCCTCAATCTATTGCCATGGCCATTTCCTCATCCATCCACTTCTATAACTTGAAAATGGCATCCATTCGTACCTTATGCACATTGAAACTTGTGCGCATTCATTGTATGTTCAAAGGTATGCTACATCCAACCAAATGGAAGCATAACTCCATTCCATTTTACCACACTACTCATCTTGAGTCTCAATCACATCTATCACTTGCTAGAATACATTTCTCCGTATTCATACTTAATGAAACTTGTATGTACGTTACAATTTATATTACACATACATATATTGAATCCATGGACTTACATCAATCATACTTTACATCACAAGTCCATTCATATTATTTAATCCAAGTACACACATTACCCTTATACATATACGGGGTCTTACATTCTCCCCTCCTTCAAGGAATTTGGTCCTCCAAATTAGAACCCAGTCACTCTTCAAAAAGTTGGGGGTACTTCTCCCGTATTAAGTTCTCCAATTCCCACGTGGCCTCTTCCGCCGTGTGGTGTTGCCAAAGCACTTTCACCAAGGGAATTGTCTTATTCCGCAACACTTTCTCTTTTCTGTCCAATATCCGAACCGGCTTCTCAACATACGTCATACTCTCATGGAGCTCCAACGGCTCATATTTTATCACGTGTGCCGGGTCCGGGTGATACTTTCGAAGCATCGAGACGTGGAAGACGTTGTGGACATTTGCCAAGTCCGGGGGCAATGCCAACCTATACGCCTTATCTCCCACTCTCTCCAGAATCTCGAAGGGTCCGATATATCTAGGGCTCAGCTTGCCCTTCTTACCGAATCTCATGATACCCTTCGATGGTGAAACTCTCAGAAATACCGACTCACCCTCATCAAACTCTAGTGGTCTTCGTCTCTTGTCAGCATAACTCTTTTGCCGGCTCTGAGCTGTCCGTAATCTCTCACATATCAACCGGACGTCCTCAGATGCCTGCTGCACTAAGTCCGGAGCAAAAATCTGTCTGTCACCAACCTCTTCCCATCCAATGGGGGAACGGCATCTACGCCCGTATAATGCCTCATAGGGTGCCATCCCGATACTAGCATGATAGCTATTATTATAAGCGAACTCGGCTAACTGCAGGTGGTCATCCCAGGAGCCTCTATAATCCAGCACACACGCTCTCAACATATCCTCGAGGGTCTGTATAGTCCTCTCTGACTGCCCATCTGTCTGAGGATGAAAAGCGGTGCTAAAACTCAATCGGGTCCCCAGCGCTTCCTGAAAGTGTTCCCAGAAATGGGAAGTTAAGCGGGCATCCCTATCAGAAACAACGCTCACTGGTACACCATGTAGCCGTACTATCTCTCGGATATACAGGTTCGCCAACTGACTCAGTGTATCGGTAGCTCTCATAGCCAAGAAATGGGCGGACTTAGTCAACCGGTCCACAATAACCCATATGGCATCATGACCTCTACGGGTCCTCGGCAACCCCATCACAAAGTCCATGGTGACATGCTCCCACTTCCATGTCGGTATCGGTAGAGGCTGCAATAATCCTGCAGGCTTCTGATGCTCTACCTTCACTTGCTGACAAACGAGACACTTAGCGACATATCCCGCAATGTCTCTTTTCATTCCAGACCACCAATAAACCTTCCGAAGGTTTTGATACATCTTGGTACTTCCCGGATGTATCGTATACTTCGATGAGTGAGCCTCTGATAAAATCGTTCTCCTGATCTCAGGATCCCTGGGAACGCATACTCTGCCTCTGAACCTCAATAAGCCATCAGCACCCTGCTCAAAATCACTACCCACACCTGTCTGTATCTGCCTCAGCCAATCAATACACCGTCGATCGCTCTGCTGGGCTTGCCGAATACGGCCAATCAACTCTGGCTCTAGTCTCAAACTAGCCATGATCTCAAGTCTCTCAGATCCAGGTGGGGTTACATCCAAACTGAGGTTCGCAAAGTGTTCTAACAATTCATGTTCCCGTACCATCATATAAGACACCAACCCAAGGTTCTTTCTACTCAAAGCATCGGCAACTACATTTGCCTTACCCGGGTGGTACATGATTTCACAATCATAGTCTTTCAGGAGTTCGAGCCATCTCCTCTGTCTCATATTCAGCTCTTTCTGCGAGAACAGGTACTTAAGGCTCTTATGATCTGTGAACACCTGAAATTTCTCACCATAGAGATAGTGGCGCCATATTTTTTTAAAGCAAATACTACAGCCGCCAACTCCAAATCATGTGTCGGGTAGTTCCTCTCATGATCTTTCAACTGTCTAGATCCATAGGCAACTACCTTCCCATCCTGCATAAGCACACAGCCCAGTCCCTGATGTGATGCATCCGTATACACCGAAAATCCTCCTGAGCTGGTAGAAATGGTGAGAACTGGAGCAGTCGTCAATCGACGCTTAAGCTCCTCAAAACTCCTCTCACATGCCTCATCCCATGTAAACTTAACATCTTTACGCGTGAGGCGTGTCAACGGAGCAGCTAGTCTGGAGAAACCCTCTACAAATCTCCGATAATATCCTGCCAATCTCAGAAAACTTCTGATCTCAGTTACTGTCTTGGGCTGTTCCCACTGCACAACTGCCTCTATCTTGGATGGATCCACTGATACCCCATCCTTAGACACAACATGCCCCAGAAATGAGATCTGTTCCAACCAAAAGTTACACTTGCTGAGTTTGGCATACAATTCTCTCTCTCGGAGGGTCTGTAGAACTATCCTCAAGTGCTCCTCATGATCTTCCCTGGACTTGGAATACACCAAAATGTCATCTATGAAAACAATCACGAACTTGTCCAGGTATGGCTTGAATATATCATTCATCAATGCCATAAATGCTGCGGGAGCATTTGTCAATCCGAATGGCATCACCAAAAACTCGTAGTGGCCATAACGGGTACGAAATGCTGTCTTGGGTACATCTCCACTCCTGATCCTCAACTGATGGTACCCTGACCGCAGATCTATCTTAGAAAATACTTCGGCTCCCTGGAGCTGATCCAACAAATCATCGATTCTCGGAAGGGGGTACTTGTTCTTAATGGTGGCCTTATTCAACAACCGGTAATCTATACACAGTCGGAGGCTTCCATCCTTCTTCCTTACAAATAGAACCGGTGCTCCCCAAGGTGAGACACTCGGTCTAATAAACCCCTTCTCCAACAACTCTTGCAGTTGTTTCTTCAGCTCTTCCAACTCTATCAGAGCCATTCTATAGGGTGGTTTCGATATCGGCTCTGTACCAGGCACTAATTCAATGCAAAATTCCATTTCCCTTTCAGGTGGTAGTCCTGGTAATTCATCCGGAAAGACATCAGGGTAGTCCGTAATTACGGGTATGTCCTTCAATTCCGGGGGTGCCTCATCTATATCGACCACATAGGCAATGAACCCTTCACATTATCCTCTCCATCGTTAGTAACATAACCCATCACTCCACATTCAACATTTATCATAATAAATGATTTATCTCTCAAGCATTATGCATTTAAAATCATACTCCTTTATTTACCACAAGTATACAAGTTTTCATATCATTTATTTTCATCAAAATTTACAATAAGATTGTCTAGTCCTGAAAACATTAATGTTTTGGCATGACAATCCATCACAACACGATTGGTAGCCAACCAATCCATTCCCAAAATTACATCAAAATCATTCATATTTAATAAAATCAGATTGGCTATCATTTCCTTCCCCTCTATCTTTAACTTACAATCTCTACATACATGCTCAGTCAATTGGCTATCATTCATGGGTGTGGAAATCATCAACATTTTATCCAACAATGTTGGTTTCACATATTTCAACAATTTATGTGCAAAGGAAGGTGATATGAAAGAATGTGTGGCACCAGGATCAAATAATACTAATGCTTCTAAATCAAAGATTCGGATGGTACCTTTTATCACATCCGTCGAAGCATCTGCGGTGTCCTGATCCAGTGCATGTACTCTTCCTCTGCTCACACCCGCAGCCTGTTTCCCTTTTTCCTCAGCCGTAGCCCTCCTCCTCGGGGCTGCTGTCTCAACTGGAGCTCCCTCAGGCTCCTTGCCCTTCTGTGGGGCAATCTCCATCTTCTCAGGACAATACTTAGCCATATGTCCTGGTCTCTCGCATCTATAACACACCATAGGGGTCATCGGGCAGGGCCTATTCCCATGGAATCTCCCACATCTCCTACACTGATCAGTAGTAGGCCATGGTCCCCCAATAGTCATGCCCCTTGGCGCAGTCAAGGCCGGGTATACGGGAGGTCTAGCAGCTCTCTCCCGCACCTCCTCAATCTTTGGCCTCTTCTCAAACAATCTTTGGCCATCTCTCTTGGCCGCTCTTCCAAACCCGGATCTCTTCCGGTCTCTGTCCTTTCTGACACTGACTCTCCCCAGCTCGGAGGCATTCCGCTCAAAGTCTTGCTCACATAACTGAGCCTTATGTACAGCCTCCTCATAGGTCACAATATCGAAGGGAGCTAGCTTAGTCCGGATGGCCAATCTCAATCCATCCATGAACTTCTGAATCTTTCGGGTCTCACTACCCATCGTGTCCGGGTCATATCTCCCCAAGGACATAAACTTGGACTCATACTCGTCCACAGTACGGTTCCCCTGAACCAAATTCATAAATTCCATCCGCAGTCTCCTCTGTGCGGTAGCTGGAATATATTGCCTCCTGAAGGCCTCTAGAAATATCTCCCACGAGATCTCAGAATGTCTGGCCCTCAAAATAGTCTCGGTGGACCTCCACCAATGCTCGGCCTCGCCTTTCAGCATAAACACGACAAAGGCAACCTTCTCACTTGAAGTGCATCGAAAAAACCTATACAATTTCTCCATCTCATACACCCAATCCTCCGTAATCACTGGATCCTTCACCCCTCTAAACACTGGGGGTTTCAGCGCTTGAAACTCTCGCAGCCTGCTCAAGTCGCAGTCATAACCCACATCACTACCGCTCTGCTGTGGAGCGATAGGAGAATCTGTATCCTGGGCTGGAGGTGGTGTAACTGTAGCTGTCTCAGCAGCATGAGGTCTCTCCGCCTCTGCAGTTGCCTGTTCCGTAGTAGGCTGTGCTGCGGGACCTCGTCTGTCACCGGCACCCAGGGCCTGCGTGACTATCTCTACCAGACTCTCAATACTCCGCTCTAATCTAGCGAAGCGAGCCTCAACATCCTCTGCTCTCCCAGCAGGGTTCTGTGGAGCCTGCTCAGTCTGTGGCTCCGCACGGCTCTCAGGCCTACCTCTCCGGCCTCTAGCACGTGCTCTCACCCCTCTACCTTGGCGTGTAACTGGCATAGTGCCTAACTCCTGTATTATAATAATTTATTAAGCTCAATCCATCACAGTATACACAGTTATATCTAAACAAAAGCACAGTACTATGGGGATGTACTTTCCTACGTTTTATTAATGACTCACATCAGGCCAACACCGCTCTGATACCAATCTCTGTCACGACCCAATTCCATCCTCTTTAACCGAAAATCACAGAGAATTTTTCGCGTTTTACTGTTACCTTACCTGGTCGTGAGCTAAACTCACCACACACTGTTGGGCTGTGAGCCAATAATAAATACCACATCTCATTCATTCTCAATTAATTAAAACGATGTCATACATCTGCATTTAATCGTGTACTTATACGAATACATGTTTTACTGACATCTACATCCCCCATAAGTACAACTCAAAAGAATACTGTGCTTTTACATTGTTTAGATACAAAAAGAATCACTGTGTATATACCTCTTAGCGATGGAGATGCAGCGGAGTCCAAAATAATACGCCTCAGTCCTCACTGGGCTACTATGCACGCTCTGTAGGGGGGAAAATAGAGTGGGATGAGCAACCACACGCTCAGTAAGGCAATAGTGCAAGCATGGTAGATAACCACTCTATCTACATGCTGATAGTGTTATGCATAAATCATTTATCGTAGGAGCATGAGGAATAAAACTATGCCATGTGAATATACATATATATCATGTATTAAAATCAGGTGCATTGGCATATAAAACATGGTAGAAGCATCATGTATAAATCATCTCATGCTCAATCTCATTTAAATTCATAAAAGGGCAATTCTTGTAGAAACCTCCTTTTTGAACCAACAACATAACACTACCAAATCAACTCATAATCACAGCCATTTCACAATTCACACAATGTGTATAATTCTAGGTCACTATGTTAAAAGTGCCTACGTGAACCGTTACATCATAAATCATCCCAGACCACACGCATCTAGGTGTGCGGGGTATCACGCTGGCACGAAAATGGATTATCCCTCGCCAGACTTTCTCGTCACATAAATATCATGCGGTACATCGTACTCCATGTGATATACACGGTACAGCGTACTCCGCAACTCATATCATGATTGGGGGTGCCATTCCTAGGTCTTATCTACCCCATACCAAGAGTGTTCCATATTCCATGAAGGAGAGCCTCCCTGCCGAACAGAGCCTCCCCGCCTAACAGAGCCTCCCTGCCTCCTCGGGCTTAAGGATGTTAGCTTAAGGATGCAAGGCTTAAGGATCTTACCCACTTTCACAACCCTATACGAATCCCATTGTACAAGCTTGTGCGAGCAAAGCTCTAGCACGACTCATGCATCATGCATCTTCTCATAAAGAGGCGCGTACGAGCATAGCTCTAGCACGGTTATACTCATAAGATAACCATTCACAATCCACGTACGAGCAGAAGCTCCGGTACGGTTTATAAACATCATCATAATTAAATTTCAAAGTGCGAGCTAAGCTCAAGCACGTTTCACACAAGTGAAAACATAGGAATCTCGCGCGAGCGAGGCTCTAACGCGAATTATATCACATACACGCGATAGGCGGCTTACGTGCATTCAAAACATCACATAATATGCTTAGTGCCTCATATGGGCTATCTCACAACATCATTCAAGTACTAGCCAGCCTATCCTTTTATTTGCTCAAATCAAAGCATTGTGTTTTGTAAAAGCATTCAAAACACATGATTTATGCAATTATTAGCCTTACTATCCCTTTTTCATAACACCTACTTCAAAACCAAAACCACTCATATACCCATCATCTTTCACAAATACCATCAACATTTATTTGAGCAATTCATGCTTTTCATACAACACCCAATATTCACCCAGTTCAAAATACGAGCAGCTATCTCTATATACTCACAGAATTCCCTTACCTGGAATCGCGATGCATGATTCCACCTCCTTTAGCTGCTTACTCGTACGGTTCGGTTCGCCTTCAACGAACTCTTTGGGACTGCACAAAATCGTGTCCCGCGTTATATTCGATTCATATATTGCAACCCATGTGCTTGCTATAGTTAATTTAACCTATAGCCTTTATTAAAGCTTATTAGGCCTCGTTTCGTTACTTTACCCATAGCTCGAGTCTATGGATCTCCTTAGGCCCATTAACTTACTCAAAATCGATGTTAAATCGACACTAAGCTCATAGTGTTCATATTCCATGAATTCCCTCACTATGGCATTTTATCAATCATAAACATACCCATATTCACAATTTCTCCAACTCACCAAGTAATTCCATTTAACCCTCTACAATCATAAACATTACCCCAATAACAACTTTAGCATGCCAGAAATCATAGGCTCATTCAATCCCACATATCCTCACATTATACCCATTTTGGGATTTCTAGGTCATACCAATTTCACTACATTCCTAGGTAGTTTATCCATGAATACTCATACCAATCAACTCCAAAATCAATTAAATAACTAATACATTTGGATTGGAGTGTTAGAATCTTACCAATGTGATTCCTCTTCTTGCTCCAATTGGTGATGGCCTTAACTCCTTCAATTCCAAGAATGGAAAAATGCCCTCTCACTATGTTGTTCCTCTCTTTGATAGGAACAACTTTGCCTCTAATGTTCTCTCTCCAAATCTCCCTGAAAATGGCTGATTTTTAGAGAGGGAAAGTTAGGTTTTTGGGGTTGAGATTGAAAGGTTTGGTGTTTTTCCGTGATTTCCAGATTTCCAGCTCTCCTTATATAGAAATGACTTGAGGAGATCGATCTGGTCCAAGAGGAGATCGATCTGGTCCCTTAAAATTCCTCTTTTCCACGGTATTTTTAAGCCTGAGATCGATCTGTCGAAGCAATGAGATCGATCTGTTGAGGCATGAGATCGATCTGTCGAAGCATGAGATCGATCTGGTCCCAAACAGAGAGCTAAGGAGATCGATCTGGGTGCTTGGGGATCGATCTTTCCACTACAGAATGCTTGAGAGATCGATCTGGCTCCATTGGAGATCGATCTGCTCAATTCTTTCGCCCAAATAAGAGCATTCTGGCTCTTCTAGATCGATCTCTCATCCTATGAGATCGATCTGGACCTCATGTTTTCCAGATTTCCTGCAGTTTCATTGCTGCAACTCATACCAACACACCCTCAATCTATTGCCGTGGCCATTTCCTCATCCATCCACTTCTATAACTTGAAAATGGCATCCATTCGTACCTTATGCACATTGAAACTTGTGCGCATTCATTGTATGTTCAAAGGTATGCTACATACAACCAAATGGAAGCATAACTCCATTCCATTTTACCACACTACTCATCTTGAGTCTCAATCACATCTATCACTTGCTAGAATACATTTCTCCGTATTCATACTTAATGAAACTTGTATGTACGTTACAATTTATATTACACATACATACATTGAATCCATGGACTTACATCAATCATACTTTACATCACAAGTCCATTCATATTATTTAATCCAAGTACACACATTACCCTTATACATATACGGGGTCTTACAAAAATACCCTCAACTTTTTGAGGAATGACTTGGTTCTAATTTAGAGGACCAAATTTCTTTAAGGGGGGAGAAATGTAAGACCTATAAATTTCTATGTAATGTTTATGATTTCAGAATGTACAGACACGTTGCAATATATATTAATCATAAGAAATGAATGTTTTAAGTTCTAATTGTGAATAAAATGCAAAATGAGTATAGAAGCAATTGGATGGGAGCTTAACTTTGAAAATCTGGAAAAATTACAGCTGGAATGCTGCAAAAGAAGGGCAGACCGATCTTAGATGAAGGGGAGATCGATCTCATTGCATGGAGATCGATCTCATTTGCCTAAAGATCGATCTCAAGTTGCTTTTGCTTAGACAAGATCTATCTTTTCCCTTAAGGCAGATCGATCTGTCATTGCCTCTGGTTAGCAAAGATCGATCTCTTTTAAAGGCCAGATCGATCTCTTAAGCCTTCTGCCTAGTCAAGATCAATCCCATCCCATGAACAAGGATAAATCCTATCCCTTTGAGTAGATCGATCTTATTCCTTTGAGCAGATCAATCTCATGTAAATAGGCAGATCGATCTGCTGCCTGCAAAACTGAAATGTTGAGAGAGTTCAAGCAAGGGGAGATCAATCTCTCACCTTTGGAGATCGATCTCACCATACATTTCCTATAAAAATTCATTGGCTGAACCTGCATTTCACGAGAACAAACCATTTTCCTCCATTTTTAACAAGTGACCTAGTTTTCTCACTCCAAATTCACCACTTTCCAATCAGTTTTGAGAGAAGTTCCTTTGAGCAAAGTTGTTCCTAGTAAGGAAGAGAACAACATAGTTAAAGATTGGAAACTGAAACCTTGGATTGAAGGGGAAAAGAGGTTTTCCCTCAATTTGGCAAAAAGAGAAAAAAGTCAAGCTAGGTAAGATTTCAATACACCAACTTCTAGTATGTTAATCTAGACATTTAGATGAGTTGATTTGGTGTATATAATGTTGGCTAAAATATTAATGTACATGCTTAAACAACCATAACCTAGAATGGACATAGTGAGAGAAAGTTGAAATGACATGGAGTTAATGATGATTTAAACATGTAGAGATATTATTAAGCATGTATAGATGATTCTAAGATAAATTTATGAAATCCATATGTTGGAATGGATGATGATTGAAAATGAGCATATAAAGTGTTTGATAAAATGTCATAGAGAAAGTAAATGATGAACTCAAGGCATTGTGAGAGTAATGCCGGTTCAGTGTGAATCAATAGGCCTAAAGAGTCTAAAAGATTCTCGAGAAACGATTAGAACAATCGAAATAGTGCTTAAGAGAATATGAGGTCAAAAAAGATGTAACAATGCCAAATTTGGTGTAAAATGGCCCCATGCATTGAATTAAAAATTCATGCAAATGAGAATTGAGTATATTAAAGTATACTAATGCGAGTAGCAAATTCTTGCAGCTCCTGATGTTTAATTGGAGCCGATAAAGCCGGATTACGATCATTGGAAAACGAAAGAATCTGATTCGCACATGATTTGAGGTAAGGGATGCAACCGTTTTGTGCATATGTATTCCCTACGGATGAAAATGCTTTGGTAGCATGAAAATATTTTATTAATGAGCATGTGTTTTTGAGAAAAGCATTTAACTTGAGATTTATTACTTGAGTGCATGTTTTATCGGTTTGAGTTCAGTTTTACGATTTGAATTTTGTGAACAAATATACTTTATGATTGAATGAGATTAATTAAGCAAAACTAATATGAGCTCTACGCGAAGGTGAAACTATTTTCAGCATAATAATGATATGTTTTTAATACTAAGGGCTTGTCATGATATCTACACATCGATGCTTCCGTTTTGGTAACGAGAGATGCCTCCATTCCGGTAGTGTGAGATGCCTCCATTTTGATAACGTGAGATGATTTTCCTTGTTTGAGGATGCCCTCACTGAGGATGATGTGATGTGATGATTGTTTTCATGACAACTATGATATACCTAGTCTCTATAACCGTTTTGAGGTAATGATATTTTGATGAATTGCGATTTTATCACGTGTTAATAATTATGTGAAATTCTGCCATTATTACACTTATGCTTTAATAATGATTGTGAAAATCTCATATGCACTCCTTACTGAGCGAGTTAAAAGCTCACCCCGTCATCCCCCCCCCCCCCCAGATTGTTTACAGTGAGTGATAGTACCTGTAGCGTACGTGACATAGGCTTATGGACGAGACTCTCCCCAGGCTATTGCTTGTACACGCAAGATGCATAATTCAATTCATTTTGTACCCAGACAATGATGTAATGCAGATACTTAAAATTGAGTAACGTTGAGATGTAATCAGGATGGTATATGTATATAAATTAGAAAAAGTGGGTTTGTTTTTATACTATGTTATGTGGTTAAGTAATTGTTGATGTTGAGAGAATCCTTGGGATATTGGTTGATGAAATAGAAATAAAATCAACTGGATTATGAATATCGAACTGCTTCTTAAATTTACAAGAGGATAGTGATAAATATAAGGGAAGATGTCTCCGAATTTTCAATAGAAAATGGCATGACTATAATTTAGTATAAGCAGTTTAATAACGAATAGATATGAGATTAACTGACATTGTACAAGAATGCACCTCGAGTAGGAAGTTTAATTTAAGAAAAATTTTAAATTAGCCCTATTTTCCGCGCTTCCAAGCTATCACACATTTTGAAGAGCTTACTCCTATTCAATTGGAGGAGCAACAACAACCTCAATTAGAAGTGCCATTAAAGAGGTCCTCTAGGAAGATTAGATTAGCGATTTCGGATGATTATATCGTATATCTCTAAGAACGTGAGTTTGATATAGGACTGAAAGTTAATCCAACATCTTTCAGTCAAGCCAAACAAAGTGTTCACTCAAAAAAATGGATAGAGGCCATGGAAGAAGAGATAAAATCAATGGACAACAATGACATTTGGGATCTTGTCGAATTGCCTGAAAGAGCAAAACCGATTGGTTGTAAATGGATTCTTAAAACCAAACTATATTTGAAAGACAATGTCAAAAGATATAAAGCACGTCTAATCACCAAATGTTTTACTCAAAAGGAAGACGTTGATTAAAAAGAGACTTTCTCTCCAATATCATCGAAAAACTCTTTTAGAATCATTATGACACTTTTAGGTCATTATGATTTGGAGTTATATCAGATGAATGTAAAGACAGTGTTTCTCAATAGTGACATTGAAGAAACAATTTATATGGTGCAACAAAAAAAATTCGTGTTAGATAAACCAAAACATTTGGTATACAAATTAAAGAAATCCATATATGGTTTAATGCAAGCATCTGTCAATGATATCGAAAATTTGATCAAGTGATTACCTCATTCGGTTTTATGGAGAACACTGTTCATGAATATATTTATCACAAGATCATTGAAAGCAAGTTTATTCTTCTAGTGTTGTATGTTGATGATATTCTGGTAGTAAGCAGTGATATAGGCTTATTGCATAAAACAAGAGATTTCTGTCAATCAATTTTAAAATGAAAATGTCACATCCTAAGAGACATGATGTCACCATCACTTATTGCTGAAACATAGCTATTATGGCTCATATATTCAATAACACTAACAATGGTTTGTTGTGCGAGTACAGTCTTGCAATCATATTGTGTATTCATCTATGCAATATTAGTTTAAGACACCTTGCCTAGGGCCCCAGTCATATTCTTAAATCAAAATCGTGATAAAAACAATTTCAACAAAGTTTCTGCGTAAACGCGTATTTTTCCCTATCAATCAATACAGAAAAACAACCTAAAAATATTTCATAGCAGTTCTAATTTCAAAACTTAACATGCAGTTATTTATAAAACTATTATATCTACTCCCTCACAATATTTTCAGAATTTTTGAAGTTCATCTTGGGCTCTAGAAAATTGTACAACGAAATAATACATTATTTTACTATTTCTGACACTTTGTCAATAATCGATGCAATTCCATCCCAATAACCCGAGTTTCAATAATACAAACATTCATACGCCTAGTGCACATCCCAACTTAGCTACTAGTACAATTGTGCCTGCAAAGAAAATAATAATACAGTTAAATGTTGTAAATATCGTAAATTTTCAAGTACTTGGTGTTTTCTACAAATAATAATGTAGGAAATTAAGATTTGATATGTGACTAAGGGCGAATTTATTTAAGCATAAATATTAGACTAACATTATTCTAATAATACATGAAAATTTTAAGTAAATGTATAGACATACATGTGTATATATGTATACATACACATGTACAGGACCGAGAGCCCCACCTTTAACATATATGTATACATAGAATCTGGATTAAAGGAGGAAATAATATCTACAGAGGATAAAAGAGAGAGGAGTAGCATGGGTTGGCAGCGTTAGGAGGGAAAAAAATGAAGGTGCAGTAGAGGAGTTGAAAGCGTGGAACACTGTCCAAGAAGGACAATTGATCGGTTTCATGCATATACAGAAAGGAGTAGGAGCCTGATGCATGGACAGCCGAAGACAAAAGACGTGTGCAAGTGTGTAAAGGGACGGTTTCGATGGAACAAAGAGAATGAACAACATGGTGACTACTATTGGCAGCAGGGGATTGAGTGAGGAACAGAAACAGTGAAGCTGCCATGGGAAATTATAGCCAAAAAACACTCTCATTTCCCCTATCTTCTCACTAACAGTTTACCTGCTATGCCCATAACTTGTGCATGCTTAGAGAACCGAAATAAAAGGGATGGGAAAGAGAGATTTGGTTACTGGAGAAACGCGAGAAAGGAAGACAAGCAGCAAACTGAAAATTTAGAAATGTACAGCAAAAGCAGGGGGTAGTAGGGGCATGATGGAAGCAAGAATTGTGAAACATGAAGTGTAAGTACAAATATATATATATACAAACATCAGACCAAGGCAGGGAAAACGTGACCGAGAGAGAGATGAGCGATTGTGAGTGAAATCGGAAGGGGATTGAATCGAGAAGCAGGAGGAGCATGGAGAGTAGCCGACTGCAACAAAAACGGAGGTGAACTGGTGCTGGCAGTGATGATGATCGACCAAACCTAAGGAAGAGTGAATCGAGAAAGGAAGAGCTGCTACCAAACTTGTATGGAAAACAAATAGAAAACATATGAGATATTAAGGCGGTGGTGCCCGAATGCTGCTGCTGTATCATGTGGGAATCCTGAACCAAGATTTGAAACCTACGGAGACAAGAAGCTTCGAGGTGCAGGATCGATCGTGAAACAAGGGGGATTGAGCTCTCTGGAAAGTTGAACGAAGGAGAAGACACTGTGAGTCACCGAATAGAGGACGAATCTGAGAAGTGAGGCAAGACAGAGGTGACGATGATAGCAGGAAGATGACACTTGTGGTGGCAGAAGGAGAATGGAAAAGACGATAGCCGAGAAGGGAGGAGAAAAGATGGCAACGAGTAAGAGACGGTGATGACAATGAACAGTAACGATAGGTGCTGGAACAGAAGGTGAAGAAAAGAAAAGAATGAGAGAAATGACGGGAACCAAAAAAGAAATTCAAAGAAAAAGAGAAAAAAGGAGGCAAAATATATATATGTATATATATATAATTTTGTATATATATATATATATATATATATATATATATATATATATGTATTAGAGAAGAGAAGAAATATTGAAGGGAGAAGAAAAGCGTTGCGAAAATTTGGAAAAAACTCGGGGGAGGATAATTCGAAAATATTTATTCGAAAAATCGGAGGAATGAACCGAGTGGATCGGACCCACTAATTTCAGACACGAAGGCTTTGAGGACTGCGGACAGACATTGAGGTAAGAAAAATTCTCATTGCTACTAGAGATAAATATGCGTAGTTTCCGTATATTTGTAGATATAAAATTTTAGGTTGAATTTCGCAGTACCGAAATTACATAAAAATCTAGAGCGAACTTTATGACTCTGAAAATTAGAGGTTTTAGCCTGGTTGATTAACCTAATTTTATTGATCGAATTTAAGTGGTTTGCATGGATTCTGATATGACATGAATTTTGTTTAAAACCGAAAATCCCAAAATTTTAAAATTTTCATAAACTGTTGTTAATTCTATTTTAAATAGAATTATTTGTACTTAATTCCTTAATTAATTATTTAAATCCCCAATATATTTTATTAATTATCCCTTTTATTTAATTAAAATTCTTTAATGTCTAGGTAAAATAAATCCGAATGAAACTCAGTTGTTTCAGTCAAAAATGGGCTGAAAACGGGCTAAGGGAGATTGGACCACTTCAAATTTGCAGACCGAGTCACCAGTCGTCTGGACACACGTGATGCTAGGTGTCTGTATTTTATTCGTTCTAAAACGATAAGATCGATGGACATCGTGCCAACCTTGTGGAAGACACACGTCGTACCACATCGTACAACCAATTGGACAAAAAGACGAGTGACGTGGAAATATCTACTCTGCAGCAAATAAAATAAAGATAAATGGCCAAACAATGCCAACTCATCTAGGATGAAAAATTACCATTGTACCCCTAAGTGTGTGTATAAATAGAATATGAGAGCAATTGAAGAAAAAAAAAAAAACTAAGTAGTGTAGGTAGAATAGTTCTATTTTTAGATTAAATTTTTCATTGCTATGTTTCTTGTTTTCTTTTAGTTCTCACGTTAGTTTTTGTTAACAGCCACCATTGTTGAAATTTTACAAGCTTTTATTTTTGAAGAAAATCTCATTCTAGTAGTTAGCATAGTCTTTTATCACATTTGTTTTTTTATGTTTCTTTGCTTTTATCTTCTTGTTGGTTCTCGATTTTTTTTTTTTACTGTTCATGTATGGTTGATTAAAATGGCTACTGCCATTTACCATTTCTTCACTCATTTTTCATGAAGACGGTTGAACGAGGTTACGAGACTGCCGCTTATGCTTACTATTAATGGTCCTCATCCACGGGGTTGAGGTGTTGAAGGAAGAACCGCTGCTGGTACAGCATTGCTATTGCATACTTACCGCTGTTGCGTTTATGAAGACGTGTGCAGGACCAGCAAGGGATGTTGGGTGCAGCTGAAGTCGACACTAGCTGGGGAGAGACGCAGGCTGGGTTGCAGGGACAACAGTTGAGCAGTACTACAGCAGCAACCCGAGAGCAAAGCAGCAACAGTAACAGGAGCTTTCCTCTGTTCTCCCCTGTTTCATTATTCTCTTTACTGTTCATTTTCTTTCCTATCTCTAATTCTCGGTTTTAGTTAATTTACAATTTCTGTTGTTTATTTATTGCTTTAAATTACAAAGGCTAACTTTTGCTTATGTTTTCTTCGTGTGTTCTGCACTATTTCAGATTAGTTGAAGGTGAACAGAACCGAGACATGGCTATCGCAGGAATTTCATGTTGTTGCCGCTGCTTCCTTTGGTTGGACATCTCTCGGTGTAATTGGCATTGTGGGATGTGTTGAGTGTGGCAGCATTCGGTTAGGGGGATTGCTGGACTGCTGGTGTAAAGATGATTGCAGAGACATTAGAACAAGGGCTGATGGTGACCGAGAGTAGTACTGGAGCAGGAGCTGGCAACACATGCAGGAAGACAAACGTGGGGTTGGCATGTTGGAGCATGGCTTGCTGATGATAGAAGCAAGGCAAGAGATGGCGTGTGTGCTGGACTGTGCAGACTAAGCTAGAGCATGCCGAGGACGTGTGTAGTGGAGCACAACAGGAATGGTACAACTGTTTTTTGAGATTTTATCCGAAAAGTAGCTAGACAAGCTTATTTTGAATTGTTTCAAAAAACAAATGGGATTTACATGTGATTTAATGAAAATGATATGTTTATAAAGAAATACTGATGTAATGTGCTTGAGCGCGTACTGACTGTGTGTCGTATGGATTGACTCACACTGATTTTGAGATAAAGGCGTTGGTGAGATCATGCTGCATTTTTATCTATTCTGTATTTGTTTTGTGGTCCACGGAATACAATGTACCGTGCAGCATGCACACGAGTACGATGTACCATGTTTCTGATTCTGTTTCTGGTCTTCAGACATTCTGATCTGTGAGCTGTTTGGGTAGCTGACCACTCTCACGATGATTGACATCTCGGCACACTTGGCCCGTGATTGCCCGGAGTCACCGACATTGGCCAATTGTCATTCTAATATATGATATAGTATGTCTGCCTTGTCTCATCTATTTGAACATCTGAATTGATTGTGTGATTGTATTTTCATATGGAACTGAATATTTTAATACATAAAAGACCGTGGGGGCCACTTCTTGAATCCTGCGCGACCAAAGTGCCACACCGTCATCGCTTTTAAAAGCTGTTTAAAGTTTTAGAAAATGGTATTGATTTCAATCCCATTTGTATACCGAAATTACCATGGATTTTTCGACTTTGATTTTTCGGAACTGGCAGTGCCTTTATGTTTATTTGAAATATTTTATAAACTGTCTGCATGGGTAGAGATATTCTGAAAATCTATTTATTTTGCTACTGGAACCTCTGAAATTTTTGTATTTACCACATCAGCTAATTTTACTACCGATATGTTCTGGTTTTTGAAATCTATTTTTGGTATCTGTGAATTTGCCGAACTACTTGTATACTTTGTGAAAATGTGCCGGATTTGACAAATATATATATATATATATATATATATATATTTTAGGTACCGTATTTATTTACCTGCTATGGAGTTTTTCTTACTGAGTATGTTGAGCTCACCCCTTACTTTCCTCCATAGAGCCCTTTTGTAACTTGGCTTGCTTCCGTTAGTAAGACATTCCGCACAATTATGATTTCGCAGAGCATATTTCTGTATCGAAGGTATACCCAAGTTTAAACAATTCTTTTGTATATAAAATTTTTGTAAGTACAGTAATGCATACCAGATGTGTCTGGGGAATGTGAATATATTTTGTTTAAAATTTGTTACTAGGAAAGAAAATAAATCAAACTAAGTTATTATTCTAACCTAATATCGACTTGTAGCCCAATTAAATTATGTGAAAATTTGGATCGTTACAAATGTATACCGATAAATGTACGCAAGAGTTCCAAAGTCAAAAACTTCAGTACCAAATACTACTCTTGATTAAAATTAACTATGCAAATTACTTGTGATGGAAAAGAAAGGGGTTGAGTTTTGGGGAAACTCAATAAACCAATCACACAAGTGCAGAATTAACTAAAACAGAAATATTGGTTTAAGTAAAATCCATGTTGTCTAAATCATATTTTGAAATAAATTATCATGTCAAAAATTCATATCATAAATCAGAGTCTTTTGATAAATCACATCTGATTGAGTTTCAGACTAGAATCCTATCTAGACGCTGTCAAGTCTTTCAAGCAGAGAAGTATTTTGAAATACCTTAATTGGCCATCAGACCTGACCACCTTGAATGATATACGATACACATGATTTCGAAATACGATAACATATCCAAATACAGAAAATCGAGGTTTAATGCAAGTTCAAAAGTCATAAATTCTTATGTATTGAATTTCTTAAATCGAACACTTGCACTAAAATACATTTCACTACACATTTCCCATATACTTTCGCAAGATTCAATAAACTGAATCAAAATCGTATGGTTCGATAAAATTCGTATCATATTTATATATTATAAAATAATTTTGAAGTCATATAGTTCGATATATCGTTCACAAAGTTCGATGATTGGATCATACGAATATAAACGAAGTCAACAAGTATATCCCAATAAAGACTTTCCCATTGTAACTATCAGAGAGCCGAAAACTATCTCGAAAACTAGGGTGTTACTTATGACCACAGATCTGAAAGTCTCAAATCCTAGTGATTAGCCAGAACCAAAACTTGTTACGACAATGTCGGACAAGCCAAACTGCTCATATAAGAGTCGTAAACTCTGGGCTGTCTCCATATGGCTATCGAAAATAACATAGTCAGAACGCCCATAAACAATAAAACATTCGAAATACATGTTTTCAAAAGTCATATAATAATCGAGACGGAAAGCCGTTTATACTTAAATCCAAAAACATTAAGCATAAATTAAATAAGTTATATGCTCCAATTAGTCCAAAACAAATTTTCAAATGAAATTATAAAGCGATACATGTATGCAGATAAACATCTGTACAAGCTTTCAAATCTCTAACACAATGCATCAATTTCTGTAAAAATATTTTTAAAAAGAAAAATATTATCAAATGATATTTCGTTAGTGTTCTATCTGTAAAATATTAGTAAAGAAATTTTTTTTGGTAATTCATCGATAAAATTTACACAATTACTTTTTCATTCCAACAAAATATTTATCGATGGATCACTGATGAAAAATATTCCATTGATAAAAACAAAGTTAATTTTTTTCTTTTAATTTATCGGTATTCCAAAAAATTATTCTATTTTGTTATTTTGTAAAAAAATAATATTTAAAATTATCAAGGTCTATTGGTTCGAATGGTAAGAAACTTGATTCTTTTAAGCAAAATATCGAATTCGAGCCTTGTGAATAGAACAAATATAATTGAGAGAACCGTCCCTTTTATAAGGTCGGATAAATATTCGACTTTCGATTAGTCAAAACCCAATGTAATCACTGAATTTTAGGGGCCTAGTCAAAAAAAATAATAATGTTTAAAATTATTCTATTTAAATAATTTTCGCCGGAAAAATTATTTTATTTTTCTGGTTTATATGTTTTTGTGCTGACGTTTCTGCTGCTAACTCCACAGGTAAGTTTTTATTTTTTATTTTTTTGGTGAAAATTCCACAGATCAGTTAAACGCAAACTGACGAACATAACCGCAGATTACAATGCCCGAAGTCGCAAGGTTTGCATAAACCACAATTTCAGAGACCCAGTGAGTCGGCCTTTCCGTTTCCATCCCTTTAATGGCGATTGCTTCATCATCTCTTCGCCCTCTTCAGAACTCTTTGTTCCCGAAAGACCCTTGTTTTTCTCATAATTTAAGGTTTCGTCCTTCCCTCCAATTTTCTTCTCAGCCGTTCCGCTTTACTGTTCGGGCGAGCTCCGCTGTCGCTTTGGAGTCGGTAAACTCTATCTTTTTCTTATTTTGATTTTTGTTAAAAGAAAATTTTCTTATTTATTTTTGGCTGAAACTTTTATTACTTTTGAACAACTTGAATTATTGCGACAGAAAAGAAGATGTTTTAAGTAATTGAAAATTCAAATTAATTATCAAAAGCGAATAAATTTTCCTTTATTTGTTGATGTGCTGAAAATATTGTGCCACTTTTATGTGATAATTGATTTGGTTTAATTTATGGAAATTGAATTTTTTTTCTTGCTCTTTTACTTAAGTATAAAATTTACTTTGAAAATCTCAACAAAAGATTTTCAAAACTTATTAAAGTGGTGAAAGTTAGAGGAGCGAACTAGTAAATAGTAACTTATTTCTTGATTAAAGACAGTGCTTTGTCATTATAAAGAGGGTTGTGAGTTAATAGGAAAAACGCAAAACTTTTTAGAGATTTTTTTTTTTTGGTTGCAGTATTTGTTGGTACGTAGAGATGTAGCATCATTAAGTAAATGTGGTAAATGCTGACGGTTTGGGCAGTCTTTGCCAATTCTTGACATCAAAGGTTTGCAACGTTTTTGTGGTAGTGTTTTCAGGATTTAAGCACTCAGCAGAATCAAACAGTGGAAACTGGCTTGTTTTCTTGCCCTGTGTGCTATGAACCACTCATAAGAAAAGGCCCTCCAGGTTTAAACTTGTAAGTTGGAATATATAGCTATGGATAAAGGTGTTAATCTTTCGATCAGGTCAGTGTAGGATTATCTAATGGATTTGCATAACTTGCAGGGAAGCTATCTACCGGTCTGGATTTAAGTGTAAAAATTGCAACAAGTCATACTCGAGTAAAGATGTATATCTGGATCTGACTGTTACTGCTGGATTGAGAAACTACACTGAAGTCAAACCAGCGGGGACCGAGCTATTCCGGTATGGGTAGTTTCTATGTACAATTGGATTTACACTTGATACCTTTAGACAGGGTAGGTTGAGTTCCAAACCTGTTCTACAAATTTGACATAATTTTATTAGGATTTATGTTTAAAAAGTAATAAAATTCCTGCTGAATGCAAATACAATCTGTTTTGCAATCTGATTCAGCTAGAAAGATGATCAGCACTTTGAGGCTGAAACAATGAATCAATGTTCAAATTCCAAATATATCTGAGAACTATGATAAGTTTGCAACCAAAATCAACTTCGTTGCAGTTTCCAGAACATGTTTAGAATTTGGGAGTCATGTGCAGAACCGGATTGCAGTAAACAATGAAACTATAAAATAACTTGTCTGAGAGCCAATAATTCTCTGAATTTCTAAAACATGACTGCAACAAATTAACAGGATGAGAAGGCAGAGGTAAAGATAGAATCATAGAAACATAAAGGTTTAGTTGAAGTTATGCATAAAAGGGCTTGATACTTCAATCTGGAATCTGAAATGTAATTAAAATATGCACTCTAAAACAAAAATGATACATTTCTTCAGTCTCCATTTTATTGTCACTATAGCTATTTGTTTTTCACTTCCTACAAATTACTATGATTCTATGACTAACCAAATGCAAATAGTAGCAAAAAGGAAAAATTGCATCTGATTAAAAACATGTGAATGGTTATTTCAAGCATATGATTGTTCCGTAAAAAAGTAAACTACATATTTTTTTTCCTCAAAAGTTAGAATAAAAACTTTTCTTTAAACATATTGTTTGTTCCTCTATCTAAAGCATTTGCACCTTTCCTACTTCTGCTTCTGAAAGTAAAAAGCAAGTAATATAAGCAAAATCCAATCAGACCTAAATCTATTATTTCAGTCACAACTTTTTACCAGTTACTAGTATTTCAGATTGAACGGAGTTCCAATTAAAATAAAAGTATCTTAATACTATATTATCCAAATAAACATGTCCAGTCCACATATGCCATCCTTTCATATGTGCCATAGAAAAATACACATGCTTACTGTCATAAATGAGAAAAGAAGAGAATAACAAGTCTTGAACAATTCACATGCTACTACAGGAAGGATGACTGCCTATCAGTACACCTCTGAAGATGATATTTTGCGACATAACTAAGTTTTTTCGGTGTAGAGAGTTTTTTTTTTTTTTTAAACCCCTAAAAAAGGTATTTTTTTCATTACATTGTGCTTTCGTCTTTTGCAGGAGTCCTTTTGTATCATTTGTCTATGAAAGAGGCTGGCGTCAAAATTTTAATCGAAGTGGCTTTCCCGGCCCTGATGAAGAGGTAAATCTTGATGGGCTTTGTATCATGCTCAAACGCACCAACATGAATAACTCTTTGTAGGTCATTCTAAAGAAATAAGCGGTTTTAGAATATTAATTTATACATTTGCGTATATTGTTTTATGAAGCCTCTCCATGAAAGTGGATGACATAGAAGCTAATCTGTCTTTCAAGATGTTTCTTTTTCCCGAACAAGCTGAATTGATGCCCTACTAAATGTCTTTATGTTGTGCAGCCTATTTATTGAGTTTTAACTTTGGTATTTTTGCTAACTTTATGATTTGCAAATAATGCAGTTCAGGATGGCTCAGGAATACTTCAAACCTGCAGAAGGTGGCATTTTAGTGGATGTTAGCTGTGGAAGTGGTTTGTTTTCCCGAAAATTTGCCAAATCTGGAACATATTCTGGTGTTATTGCACTTGATTTTTCTGAAAACATGCTCCGGCAATGTAATGACTTCATTAAGCAAGATGCATCTATTTTAGCTAGGTAAACATCTCTAACTCTTTAACTCTAAAAGTTGAAGCAGTTATGTAAATATCAGTATTTTACTGTTGGGTTTATATTTCTTCTTAAGCCAAGAACTGATTCACACTTCATTGGAGAATGTGCAGCAATATTGCTCTTGTCAGGGCAGATGTTTCCAGGCTTCCTTTCTCATCCGGTTCTATTGATGCTGTGCATGCTGCTGCTGCTTTGCATTGCTGGCCATCTCCTTCAAATGCTGTAAGCATTTTTTTTTTCCTCCTTTTATCTCCTACAATTTTGCTAACACATTGGCTTGCAGATCTTCCAAAATATTCTTGGTTTGAAAATACCGACATAACCCTTCAAATACACAAAGAGATTCTATTTGCGACCGTGTTTTTTGCTCAATACAATGACATTAGAGAAGAAAAGTATGGTTGTATAAGTTTTGTATTGAGCAAAAGTCTGGGCGCATATAGAACTTCTTATGCACAAACTACATTTGTCTTTTTTTTCCTTCTATCCTTTGTTTGGGGAAAAGTTTTCTAGAATCCATTTGTAGGTCTAATCTAGGCAAAAGAAATATGCATCTTGTTACTCATTTGTCTCATTGACTAACCTATGGAATATCCTCTCAGCTAAGAGCTTAAGATGATAAAACATCTCGATATTGTGGTTTGTTTCACGAAAGATGCTATTACATGGAAATTTTACTTCTTTAAATAAAGAAAGATTCTAAATACCTTTTTTTTTTCTTTTTTCACCCACTTTTATTTGTGTTTGAACAGTACATATGAGAATAATGGGGTATAGAGAGAAAAAATTGGGTTGATTTAGAAATTCTATTGCACATTGCTTTCAGGACTTTTCTCTTGGGAAGAATTCATAAGTTGTCACTTGTTTTGCTTATTTTCAGGTTGCTGAAATTAGTCGTATATTGAGAAGTGGTGGAGTCTTTGTTGGAAGCACTTTTCTCCGATATACTTCTTCCACTCCCTGGATAACAAGAGCTTTCAGAGAGGTAAATTACTATGTTGGATGAGTTTTTAACTTTTTACTGTGTATTTGGAAGTTCCCTTAGGTTTGGCAAACATGCCCATTTTTAACACACTTAACATTGGTTAAACTGAGTTGTTAACCATGCTGCATTTTATTACTCGGCCTCCTATTATTTCCACCATTCACTTTTTTTTTTTAATTTGTAGCTATAAATAATATCCCTAACATACATAAAACTCCAACTGGTGTTTTGATTTGTAGCCTTTGAGTCCAAAGCCCAGTCGTTGCAACACATATATGTTATAGTACCAGAAGTTCTATCATATCTGGTTCTTGCCTTGCCATCAATTTTCAAATCTTATCCTCAGAATGCTTTTTTTTTTCTTTTGAATAATTTCTATTTTTGGGAATCAGAATAAAATTCAATGATTTTGGCATGTTAATGACATACATTTTTGTTGCAGAGGATTCTGCAAAACTATAACTACCTTACAGAGGAAGAGATAGAGGACTTATGCACATCCTGTGGTCTTACCAACTATACAAGAAAGGTTCAGCAATCTTTCATCATGTTTTCTGCTCAGAAGCCTTGATGCGTATGGATCATTTGAAGTATGATTTTCTTATTGATGCATCACCTATTGTCATGATCCTTAATGATTTGGTGTATATTATTTTTGATTATACGGACATCATTAACAAAAGACCTGAAAGACGTCTGGGGCAGATTCAATGTATAGTGTATGTTCATTAATGCAATATAAAGTATTTGCCTGCTGAATTGATGATTGTGGAAATACCGTGAAAGACTTGCCTATTACTCAATAATGAGTATCTGATGACATTCTGATTGTCTAGAGTAGCTTTCTGACTTTGGTTTCCCATTTCTCTGTTACTTAAGATGCCCCAAGATGGTTAAACTTGGTAACTCCTTGTTTCACTTTTCCTTGGTGATGTATAAGTACTAAACAAGTTGGAATTGTGGAATTTGGTAGTTAGTCTGAGAACGAAAAGAAAGTTGTAGAAATGAGTAGGAGTCGTCAGAGATTGATAGAGGTTGTGATGGCGAATTTGCTATGCCTTATCCGAAAAGAGTGAACAATTCATCTATTAATCTCAAATAGTTTAAGAGTAAGGAATCTATGAAGTTGCAAGGCCACTACTTGTGACCTAAGTTCGAAATCATTGGTGCCATTAGTAACTCCGTTGATACAGTTATAATCTCTGAAGTACGTATCTAGCCACTTTATGTGCTGTAATCAAACGGTAGTAGGGCACTATGATCTTTTTATTTTTGGGCATGTCTATTGACTACGTTCGCATGCATAATAATGTGAAAAATGTGCATACATAAGACTTTAGCTTAGCAATTTGTTTCACCTTTGCATACAATAAAAATGAACTCATTGAGCCTACAATATCTTGGCTTAGTGGCAAGAACACTTTTAGGCTTTAAGGTTCAATTCTTATCGAATCGTGTGTGAGATTGAATTTACTCTTATTTTTTAGTGATAAAAAGAACATTAATAAACATAAAGCCTTAAAGGGGAAAGACAAAACCCAAATATAGTCCTCGGATATAACAGCCCTGGGGAACATAGTTCCAACACTATCCGCATGCAAAGAAAGGGACAAACTCTCGAGAGAAGTATCAAACACAGTAAACATGGCGTCGTTCATAGCTCCCATCCTAGCAAGCTGGTCAGCAACAAAATTCGCCTCCCTGAACATGTGAGTGATAGAAGCATCAGTGAGTCTGCTCAAGAACTCCCTGCAATCATCAACCAAAACACTGTAGAATTAACACCAACAGTAACACACCTTAGGATGGCTTTGGAATCCACTTTCGCAATCAAATTGTGGAATCTTTTCTTAACAGCAAGGGGGAGGCCGTCTCTTAACCCCTATAGTTTAGCACAAGTAGCAGAAGCATTACCAACGTGATAAGCAAAACCACAAATCTAGGAACTATTCTGATCTCGAAAAACTCCCGCACACCCAGCTTTTGTTGTGTTGCCAAAGGAGAAGCCATCAGTGTTGAGTTTTATAAAATGGCCTGGGGTGGCTGCCATCCGACACTAATTTGGGAAGGAACTTTGGTGAGCCTAGAAGGAGGCGCAGTGCCCAGAATTCCTTAGCCATATTCACCCCTTTGTTCACACAAACAGCAGTACTTTCCATGCACCTTTGAACACAATACTATTACTACCAATCCAAATAGCCTAGGTGACGAAAGGAAAAAGAATCTTCCACGGCACGCCAGAAAGAGTAGAAAAAGCTTCAGACTTGCAATTAAAACCCATCCATTCAACAAGAGGAAGGTTAAATGAATGAATGACAGACTGAGGTATGCTAAGCATGTCCCGCAGAGGCACTAAACTCCATGCAGTCACGTAAGCAGTGGATAAGAGATTCAACGTCTCATCACATCTTGGACAAGTCACATTAATCCGAATACCTCTTTTAGCCAAATTCTCACAGCTTGCAATTCTTTGGTGACGACACAGCCAGAGGAAGGAATGAATCTTGCGGAGAGATGGAACTTTCCAAAGGTAAGACCAACCTTTATCAACCAAAGATATGTCTTGAGCTGCATTACTATAAGCAGATTTAATATAGAAAACCCTTGACTGGGAGAATTTTCAGCTGATGACATTGTTATCTCTCGGAACAGACTGTAAAGGGATCGCCAAAATCTTCTCCTTAACCTCTCCTACGGGATGCCAAGGAGATCAATCCTGTGATTCCAACCACCATCAGGTTCGACTAAGTTGTTAACAGTAAGGTTTTCCTCACCAGGCTGTCAAGGACCGTAGTAAATCCTATTAAGGGGTCCAAGGCCATTCTAGTCATACAACCAAAGTTTGCCTGGTTGCCATATTTTATAATCCAGCGAAGCCCTTTACAAGGCAGAAGCCTTTTTTGATTCCAAACCAAATAACGAGCCCACACCGCTAGAGAGAGTGCCTCTTCTAATGTATTTAGTTTTGAGAATTTGGACACATGGGCTCTTGTTGTCTGTGAGAATATTCCATCCAAGCTTAGCCATGAAAGCCTTGTTAAGCACAGTTATGTCACGAATACCAAGACCACCATCACTCTTATCCATAGTCAAATTCTCCTAATCGATCCAATGAACTTTTCTATTATCCTCTGGAGACCTCTATAGAAAATCTCTACTGATTTTGTTAATCTCTGTGAGGATAAATCAAGGACTAGAAGCTCCTTGCATATAATAAGATGTAACGGAACCAATGACAAATTTAATCAAAACAGATCTACCAGCAAAAGATAATAGCCTCACTTTCCAGCTAGCTAGTTTACTTTTAATTTTATCAATCAAAAATCTAAACTTGGTAGCAGTTTGACCCCTACTCATGGGGAAACCTAGATGATATTTCCCTAGATCCTCTGTAAGGGACATGTTGAGGGAAGAGCAAATGAAAGAAGCCATGTCCAGATAGGTATTACGCGAGAAATAGATAGAAGACTTGCTAAAACTAATGGCTTGACTTCAGCATTCACAAAAATTATCAAGAAACCTTTGCATGGCAAGGCAAGTCCTCACAGAGGCTTTTACCAAAAAGGATGAGGTCATCGACAAAGAAGAGGTGAGAAAGTTTAGGGCCTCCTCTCGAGATTAAAAGCGTTTCCCATTCTTACTGAATTTTTAAGGAGAGAAACTCCAAACAAAAGATGAAGATATACAGGGAAAGAGGATCCCCTTGGTGGATCCCTCTTGAAGGCGAGGTCTTACCACTATGCACACCATTAATAAGAACCGTTATCGATATAGTAGAGACACAAGACATGATGATTAAGCTTTCTCCAGATCTACTTTGACGAGCATAAGTCCTTGAGAACCGTTTTTTCTTGTTAAAAGAATGTAAAACCTCTTGAACAATAATGACGTTGTCATGAGGTTTTTTTCCAGGGATGAAGCTGGCTTGAAAGGGATTGATCATGTTCGGGAGAGGCGGTATTAGTCTATTGACTGAGACTTTAGTGATGATCTCGTAAACCACATTACATAAGCCAATGGGTCGAAACTGAGATAAAGATTCCGGATGCTACACTTTTGGAATCAAACATACCAGACATTCATGAAGACTTCCGGAATAGAACCATCGACAAAAACAGAATTAACAAAACGAAAAAGCAGAATGGCTCACCGTGGCCCAGTACTTTTGGAAAAAAATAAGGTGGAGACCGTCTGGGCCGAATGCTTTCAAAAGTTTCATGCTAAAAAGAGCTTTAAATACTTCAGCTTGAGTAATGGGTTTGATCAGACCAACCCAATTAAAGCGGTTATTTATTGAATAGAGTTTCAACTAAAGCGGTTCAAAATACACCTTTTGAATTGTGGACGGGAAGGAAACCAAGTTTGAGGCATCTGCATGTTTGGGTTTGCCTAGCAGAAGCAAGGGTGTACAATCCACAAGAAAAAAAATTGGACTCTCGAACTGTAAGTGGATACTTTATTGGTTATCTTGAGAAGTCCAAGGGATATAGGTTTTACTGTCCTAACCATAGTCCAAGAATAATTGAAACTGGTAATGCTAAATTCCTTAAGAATGTTGAAGTCAATAGGAGTGTAGAACATCAAGATGTGGAAATAAAAGAGATAAGGGTGAATGTACCTTTATCCATTATTGATCAAAAATCCACAATTGAGATTAATGTTGTCCTAACACTTGTGGAACGTGACAACAATGTTGGTCAACATTTGAACAATAACACACCTCCACAGTCTTGTTGCCAAGGGTTATAACACACCTCCACAGTCTTGTTACCAGGGGTTATAAAGCCATTCTGCGACTCAAAAGGCAAGGTAGAACATTATAAAGCCAGACTTGTTGCCAAGGGTTATACTCAGAAAGATGACATTGATTATACAGAGACATTCTCTCCTGTATCTAAGAAAGATTCATTAAGAATAATTATGGCATTGGTGGCTCAATATGATTCGGAGTTACACCAAATGGATGTGAAAATAGCATTTCTGAATGGAGGTTTAGAAGAGGAAATTTACATGGATCAACCTGAAAGTTTTTCCATAGGAAGCAAAGGTCAAATAGTGTGTAAACTTAAGAAGTTAATATATGGACTAAAATAAGCTTCCCGACAATGGTACATTAAGTTCAATACCATTATTACGTTTTTTGGTTTTAAGGAAAATATTGTTGATCGTTGTATATACCAAAATATCAGTGAGTGGAAGTTTATAGTTTTAGTCTTATATGTTGATGATATTTTGCTTGCAGCAAATGATTTAAATATACTGCGTGAAACTAAAGATTTTCTATCTGAGAATTTTGAGATAAAAGATATGGAAGAGGCTTCTTATGTGATTGGAATAGAAATATTCCGGAAAAGATCAAAAGGAATAATAGGCATTTCTCAGAAAGCATATATCAATAAAATTCTCCAAAAATTTAACATGAGTAAATGTTCACCTGGGGTAGTTCTCATTCAAAAGGGTGATAAATTTAGTCTCATGCAATGTCCAAAGAATGAATTAGAATGAAAAGAAATGGAATCAATTCCTTATGCCTCTATTATTGGAAGTTTGATGTACTTGCAGACTTGTACTAGACCGGATATAAGTTTTGTGATTGGGATGTTAGGCAGGTATCAAAGTAATCCTGGAATTGATCACTGGAAAGCTACAAAGAAAGTTTTGAGGTACCTGCAAGGAACAAAGAATTACATGCTCACATATAAGAGAACTGATCCACTGGAAGTAGTCGGATACACGGATTCAGACTTTGCTGGGTGTCTTGACAGCAGGAAATCCACTTTTGGTTATCTGTTTCTATTAGCAGAAGGAGCAATTTCATGAAAAAGTGCGAAACAGACTGTCACCGCTTCATCCACAATGGAAGCAGAATTTGTGGCTTGCTTTGAAGCTACAATTCATGCATTATGGATGCAGAACTTTATTCCAGGACTTGGGGTTGTCGACACCATTACCAAGCCACTGAAAATTTACTGTGATAACTCCGCAACAATATTCTTCTCAAAGAACGACAAATACTCGAGAGATGCCAAACATATGGAATTAAAGTATTTTTCTGTTAAGGAGGAGGTTCAGAAACAAACAGTGTCTATTCAGCATATTAGTACTGATATCATGATTGCTGACCCATTAACGAAGGGTTCACAACCCAAATTATTTAAGGAACATGTTCTTAGGATGGGATGATATGTTTCTAACACTTTTATATTTTCCTGTTCTATGATGTTATGTATACATTATTGTTTTATATTAACAGGAAAAGACTTAATAAGTCATTATTGTGGACCACAATGAAATTATGATATAATTAAGGACCTAATATAATAAATTGCAGGTGTTGTAGTATATGGAAGGGAGTGTTTTACAAATTAGAACATAACCACCATAACTCACGCCGAACAATTTATATATCATGGTATTATGATGAGAAATAAGAAATTAACTTCTATTATAAAGATTTTAATCGAGCCAAGTGGGAGAATGTAAGATAAACTTATGATGTGTGGCTCTAATTAAATCTAATAGAAGTTAATGTTATGTCATTATCCCTAAAATTTAGGAGTCACTATTCTTAAAATTAAGAAATCACATCCACTCACATGATGGACATGGTTGAGAGTGGTAGTTATCTACTTAAATTAAAATAGATCCTCTCTCTCTCTCAGAAATATATACGGTAATTCCATTTGTTCCGTATACGTAAGAAAAATTAGAGCAAGAGAGAGAAACCTGTTTTTTCAAAAAAAAATTTATTTTGCTTTCACAAGAGCTTCTGCAATAGCTTTTTCATTGACTCCCAACGCAGACAAAAGTATATAAAATTAATTTTAAATTATATTAAAAATATGAGACATCTAGTTTAAGAAGATCTTGTGATGTATGTGTAAGTGTTAAATACATACACAATTTTTGTTTACATCTTTGCCAAAAAAATCTTTACCATCTAATTAACATCTCTACAATACTAACAAAAATCATAAAAGGAATTCTATAAAATAATCATTTTATGTCAATACATATTTTATCGACTTAATTCATGATACATGTCAAAATAAGATTAATTATAAACATAATTTAAATAAAAACGATATATGTTAACATGAAACTATTTCGTACATTTTTTAAAAAAAAAAAGAAAAATAAAATCAAAAATGGTTTTAAAATGGGTAAATGTCCAAATAAGAATATGAGAACTGAGTAGGTAACCTAGCAACACGAAGTTAATTCACGCAAGTAATAACAAATGATTATGGCGATGATGGCGCTGCCCGTTGCCCATACTTAGACCAAAGCCTTATATTGCCTTTAGTCATCCTTTGGTGATTCATTATTCCGCTTTCTAATTCTTGATCTCACTCACGTGAGACTGACCTTAAACAATTACCATTATTTACTAGTTGCAGTGCCTAGAAAAAGGCAGTGCACGTGAGCTAGGCCTTGGTAACAAAGGCAAGGCATGCACAAAATATAAAACTAGTAATTGATATAGTACTATATTACCGGGCTCAGCCGCTCAATGGCCAACAAATAAAACCCAATTTCTGACACGGCAAAGTGGTTGTGACTCACTCTCACATGTAAGAAAAAGAAAGAGCTGAACAGTGGCTCAGTCAGGCTCAGGCCTCAGACAGATCCCCTCGTGCGGCTCACACGCTGACCCACTTTCTGTTTCTTCTTCCACAGCTTCCTATCTTTATATATTACGTACGATGTGTTTTTATATTATATTATATATAAAATTAATTTTTATTTTTATTTTATGATTAATATTGATTAAAAAAATTTAAATAAAAAATATTTTATTAAAAATTATACTCACTTAAAAACTTAATAAAACTTTAACTCACTAAATCAACAGTTCAAATTATTGTCCTTATACTCTATTCCCTCCACCCTTAACCTCAACTCAAACTAGTTTGGTCATTTAACTTTGCTGGACGTTTGACCTTTGACCGCCCGGTTTTATATTCAGTGAAGGAAAAAAAAAAAAAAGGAATATTTTGTCAGTTGAAGACACCCTTCGGCCTTTGGCTTTCAAAGTCAGGCTCCATTGGATCCCCTGCACGTGAGGTTCTGCCTTTTCATGGCACGTGGGCGATGCCCATTTGGCATTTGGGGCCATTCCTTTTGTTTCTTTGGTTATCTTTCTTTCTCTCTTTTTTTTTTTTCTAAGTTTTCTTTGATTATCTTGTTCACTAAACTTGATTATTAAAGAGTGCACGTGAATTCTTCGAAACTTTCAATTGGTCGGTTCTGAGGTTAAGCCACTGTTACCTGCCGAAAGTTTACTGATTTTATTTTCATACAATTTTGTGCTACTAAAGCACATTTTCTTCCATTCATTCTCTGTTTCTTTAGTAAAGTTTATTATATTCATATGCTTTGATTGAAAGATTGCTGAGTACTTGAAGCTCTACTTGATAACCTGAAAATGGATTTAATCTTTTTCCTTTTTGAAAAAAAAAAATCAATTGTTTTTGGTGATTTTATGAAAATTATTTGGATGAGAATAACGAAAAATATTTTTTGTTAACATTCATTTCATTGGAAATATTTAAAATCTGTAATGAAAGGAATAAAAATATTTAAATTTTAAAATCTAATTTTCTTGTTTAACAAAAATATTGAAAGACTTTAAAATTTAAGAGAAATTTGAAATATTCAAAATTTTTCTTGAAAATCCATCTATAAAAAATCAAAAATTGACTTAACGGCTGTAACTTCTCTTTATAAGAGCTTAAGTCCAAAATTCGATTCTCTATTCTCCTTTTACCTCCGGCTAACCAAAAAGAAAAAAAAAAATCTAGTTGAAGAGCTGATTTTTGCAAAATTCTTCTAAAATCATTTTTACTTTTTTACACATATAACCCACTATTCCATACAAAACTAAATATATATTATTTTATTTAAATATAATAGATATTTTCATATTATTGATAAGGATAATTATCGTATATACCGTCAGTAGAATTTTTTGACACCACAAACAAGATTAAGATAACTACGCATATCTTATTTTATTTATTTTTTCTTAATATATTTAATGAATATTTATTATCATTCTAACCCTACTTGTGAAGTCAAAAAATTATACTGATATAGGATAATTATCCTATTAATAACATTTATATATTTTTACAAATATAATGATACTCATATACAATTACAGTTGCTAATATTTAAAATTGATGAATTTTAAAATATTTATTTTTGAATTCAAATTTTCAATATTACTCATCCCCACGCACGTTTAGGATCCTTTTAAATGAGATATTTATAAAAATTATTATAATCAAAATATTCAAAAGTTTTAAAATATAATTGTCTTGTTTACCAAAAAAAATAAAATTTAAAATGAATTTCAAGAGAGATATTGAGATAAAATTAAAAAATATGATTTTTCAAAATTCTTCTAAATCTTCTCTTATTTTACTACACATGGCCCACCTACAAAACTCAAAAAGAAAGATATCATTTTATCCAAACAATACAATTATAATTACCTACAGTTCAAATTGTTGTACTTTAAAACGTTTTCAATTTAAAATCTTTTGAAATTTTAAAATTTTACATTCAAATGCACCCTTAAGGACTTGAACATTACATATGGTCAACCATTAATACAAGACTCAAAAATTATATCATTTTATTAAAATATAATATATATATATATATATATATATAAACACATATATTTGGTATATTAGTAATATCAATTCAAATAATCATTTTAAAAAAAAAATATTTATCCAATCAATACAATTAATAGCTAATACTTCGAATTGATGTATTTTATAATAGTTTAATTTCAAAATCTTTCAAAATTTTATACTTTTCATTCAAACGCACTTGTAACAACTTGAACATTAAAAGTAAAAAGAAAAAAAAAATAAAGGGGCATAAGAGGAATTAGAAAAAAAAATAGCAAACCCTAATATTAGCTCTTGGATGGAGCTTAGCGGCACAACAAACAAGGTCACCTCAAAATTAGTAAAATTAATGGTAAATTAATAAAGGGACATGCATTGAGTCTGTTGAACAAGTGCTTAATGAGTTGTGTTTGTCTGTCATATATTGTTTGTTAGAAAAACCCGAATGCTAAATGGCGATTAGTGGAGTAGTTGGGTTGAATGTTGCCATGTTTGAATCCCCAAAAACCGGGTTTTCTCGTACATGTCTGTGTTTTTATCTTTATGTTCATCATTGCTGCAATGAAAGTAATAGCACCGGCCACGATACATGGCATGTAACCTGAAAACTGCGCGTCCAATCACCACCATTTTGACCATCGTAATTGCCCCCAGTATCCAGATCAGTTAAATGAAAATAATCATTTACTGTTGCAACAGAATAGAATTCCTCTCCATTAATTTTTTAAAATTAATATTTTTTAAATTAATAAAAAAATCATAATTTTAATTAGATCGATTATAAAAAATTAATAAATTTTTCTATCATAATAATTAATAATTTTATTTAATAATTTAATATAAAATTTTTATCTCAATTATCACGTAAATTAATACTTTAATAAAAATATAAAATATATTACATAATATTTAAAAGCTAAAAAAAACATTTCACGATAGTATGCAATTTGTAAAAGACATCTATATTTAATAATTTTTACTTCAAAAATTAAAAATTAAAAATAAAAAATATTCCATAAGACATATCAATTAAAATGTGATTTTTAAGAAAATTAAATATTATAAAGTTCTTTAAGAATTTAAAAAATAAATAAATTAAACATATAAATTTTTTCAGACAAAATAATAGCTTACAACGTAAATTATTCCAAATTAATAATCCTAATTAATACTTAAAAAATGAATCCAAGAGTATTACTAAATTTGAAGAAATTTTACTGTATTATTTTTTTTATCAATGAGAATATGTATATGGTAGAAGGGAGTCAGTTTATAATTAATGCCACAACATAGACGCAATCAATTAAATTGTCAATCTTTTAAAGAAAAAAAACAGTAAGATATATGATATAAGATCATACCATCAAGAAAGAATTTATTAATAAAATTTATGCTAATTTTTAATTTTGTGACCAAAGAAGAATTCTGTTAGGGAAAAAAAATTCAAATATTAAAGCACACAGAACTTCAAAATTAATTAATCTTGGATACCATTTGACTCCAAAAAAATCTTAACTTGTAGATTTTTTTCATCATGCGTGTATATGTTTTCCTCTTACATTGTACTATTTTCTCAAAGTTGAGAATCATATACATATATATATATATATATATATATATATATCACTGTAAATATTGACATTTTATAATTAAAAGTTAATTATAGGTTTATTTTATGGTAAATATTTAGGTAAATTAAAGCATCCACATTGTAAGGTCCTTTTTTTTTTTTTCTGAGTAATATTGTAGGGTCTACTGAAGGTTAAATGTAAATATATGCAAATAAACTACCTCTAGCTAGGTGTATTTCATTATGAAAAATAATCCTATAGTTATAAATCCAATGGTTATTATAAAGATTAGACGTGCTGAGAAGTGCTACTCCACAGTTCGAGTCTTATGCAAGTTAACATAAATCGAACTCACATTAGTATTTTATGAAATAGAGATTGTAGAAGAAACGAGTATAATGACGATTAAACCCCTTTGAAAACCAAAAAAAGAAAAAAAGAAAAAGAAAAGGTGAATAAATAGGAGGGTAAAGTCAACAATTGCATGAAAACATAATTTGGACGCAATTGTATCCTCCTCAAAGTCTGTCCCTCCCTCAGTCCTCTCACAAAGATTTATTCGTGTCCAAGGACGCAGATACATTAGTAAATTCAGTAGGGGAGGGGATATTATTTTCTTTCTAGTTACGAAAGGATTTCTTTAAATTAATTTTATTTAAATTAATAATTTTTTTAAATTAATAAAAAAATCATAATCCTAATTCAAGTAATTATAAGAAATTAATAAACATTTTTATCATAATAATTAATAATTTAATTTTAAAAACTGTCAGTAAAATATACATTATTACTGCCTATAATTTAGTGATTCAATAAAAATTCAAAATATATTATATAATAATATTCAAAAATTAAAAAAAAAAACACTTCAAGATACTATTTGCAAAAACAAAAATCATGTTTGAGATTTTTTACTTCAAGAGCTTGAAAAAAACAAAATATATTATATAAGATATATTTGTGATAAGATTTTTTTAAGAAATTATTAACCAAAATGAGATTTTTTAAAATAATTAAATGCTATAGAATTATTAAAGTTGTTTAATGATAAGAAAATTTAATAAAAAACACATATTTTAAAATAAAATAACAATTTAAAAAAAAAACTTTTAAAAGTATCCTTTTAAATTAATATTCAACGAGAGATTCCAAAAATATTAATTTAGAAAGATTTTATTATAACTAGCACAAATTTGTCATTTTTGTTTCTTTTTATTATGCCTTCGTCTACCCTCTCCAAATTGTTGAAATTAATCTTATTACCTTATTGGGTCAAAATTGAAAATGCATATAGTTAATCTTTTTTTTAAGAATTATTTTTAGAAAATTCATTTTACTGTCTTCTTTGGTGTATTTTGGCACTATTATGAAACTATATATGTTCCGCTATTTACCAGTTGTCTGGTAGTTTTGTAACACTTTATTGTTTAATATATATAATCTTGGCAAATATAGCAAAAAAATCTATTTTATGGAAATTAATTTACAAATGCACTTTTTTAATTATTTCATGTGATTTAATTTAAATAAAAAATAAGATGTGAAAAGTGCATGTGTAATATCTCATTTTCAATCATTCGAAGTCTTTTAATAAATAATAATAATGTATATTACAATATTTGATTTGGACTCCATGCCTTAAGGCCTATCAGAGTCTATGTACTCAAATTCCACACCCCTCCCCCCTGTGCAGTAGTTACTTAGGTTTGGGATTTTAATTAATTTGGAAAGAATCTGTGTTATGCGAAAACAACATTTGGCCAGGAAAAAATATGTCATCTTTCCAAGAAAAAGATTTTTATTTTAGTTAGTAAATTAATTAGTGCCTATTAATTTGTTTTTGGTAGTTTTTCAACTACATGATCGACTTATAAAAGGTCGACCTGTATATCCTTATTCCTTACAAGTTGCTTTAGTTATTACCTATTTTATAATTATAAAGAGTTAATTAAGCTTCTCACCAAAAAAAAAAAGAGTTAATTAAGCTCAAGCTAAGACTACATAAACCAATAATTTCCTCATAATATTACTGCCAAAAAAAAAAAAAAACACTTTCCCAGTCACTGTTATTTTGTCATAAAATCTATAGTCTATTTTACTCAATTACTGTTACACTTACAAATTAATTATAACAAAAATCTTAAAATACTATGCTTAATTTTGTTTAAATAAAATTCCAAACAAAGGAGACTAGCGCCAAAACATTTTCACCAACCAAGAGATCGATGATCATGATAATGAGAATCAAAGAAAACAGAAACAGAGGGATATATATATATATATATATATATATATATATATATATATATAAGGCATGCAGCTTCTTCAAGAAGAGCTTAGTTTAGTTTTAGTTTTGGCTTAGCAATAAGGAAGATCTCTTTAGCCAAGGCCCAAGGAGATGGAAAATTTTTTTTAAAGAGGTGGTCTACAATGGGAGACATGGAAACACCATCCACGTTCTCCTCATATCTTAACTTTCTTTTACCTATCTTCTCCTTTCCCGGTTTTCCCCCATAGGCAATATAATATATAATTATTATTTAGCCCACCTATTGACAAAATGTTGTGTATCTCTCCAAGGCATAAATATATATCCAGCCCTTCCCTTTCCTGTGAACCTCCATAAAGACTCTTATCACCATCTCTACGCCTCTCATGCTCACTCTCTCTTCTGTTAACTCCACTGTCTTGATAAGTACTGCTCAAGGAGAGGGATCTATTCTTTGAAGTGTTTATGGTGATCATGGTTTGTTTTCTTTTTCCATTTCCTATTGGTTCTGGGGTTTATTGAATTCATGATTTAATTGGATATTGATTTTTTCTTTCATATGGTTCTTAGGGCATTCAAAAGCCTGCATGGTTGGAAGCCCTCTACACGCAGAAATTCTTCGTGGGGTGTGCTTACCATGAAACTGCTAAGAAGAATGAAAAGAACGTGTATTGTTTGGATTGTTGCATTAGTCTCTGCCCTCATTGCATACCTTCACATCGTTTTCACAGGCTTCTTCAGGTTCGTCGCTACGTCTATCATGATGTTGTCAGATTGGAAGATCTTCAAAAGCTTATAGATTGCTCTAACGTCCAGGTTAGTTAATATATTTCACAGAAGAAAATTTCAATTTTTGTTTTGCATAGAATACTTTCTTTTCTTGTAAAATTCAGTTCATATTTGCTAACTGATCACCTTAATTCCATTAGGCATATACTATTAACAGTGCTAAAGTGGTGTTTATCAAGAAGAGACCTCAAAACAGGCAATTCAAGGGGGCCGGAAACTACTGTACATCTTGCGACAGAAGTCTCCAAGAACCTTTTATCCATTGCTCACTTGGGTGCAAGGTATAATTTAATGTACATTATACATTCACTTGAATTTTTGACTTTTTAAATTAGCTTAATTAGGAGTACTGTTGATCAACAATCAAATGAGTTTGACCTCTTAAATTTTCTGCTTAATCAGGTGGATTTTGTGCTGAAACACTACAGAGACCTCTCACTATTCTTAAGGACATGCAACACTTTAACCCTCAGCCCTGACTTCCTGATTCCGCAAGATATAGGAGACGATGAAATGACAAACGAGACACCCCATTCAACAATCGTAGACAGTGATGAGCCATTGAGCTGGTCTTCTGGGTCATCAGGCTCAGAGAACATGAGCATGGCATACAGTAGTGATCAGATTGTGAGGAAGAAGAGAAGTGGGCTATATTTGTGTGGGCGATCAGCTAATAAGGTTTCTGATGAAGACATGGCTACAAGCATGAGTAGAAGAAAAGGCATTCCCCATAGATCTCCTCTATGTTAGCAAAAGACTTCCAAAAAACAGTTAAATTACAAAATTTTTACTACTACTTTTAATTTTGATATTTTTGACTGAATCATTAATTTCAAAAATGCTTTAAGCTCTGTCTCTCTATCTCTTTTCAAATTAATTTAGTCACTTGGTCGGGGGGGTTTTGTCTTAATGGCATCACGTGGTTCCCAATTCCAAGTCAAGTGTTTGTACAATTTTTTAGTATTTTTTTTTTCATTTCTCATCATCATGTGATTACTTCTTTATTTATTCAAGCCATGAATTGGAGCTACTTGTTCTTTTCTAAAAACTCTCCTACATATATAGCTTAAATTATACCGAGTATGGATGTGAAGGGCTAGCTGATTTTTCTACGACAAAAGAAAATTCCCAATCAATATATACTAGATTCACAATTCCAAGATATAGCCCAAAAAAAATCTGAAATTTAATAGGAAAATACTATATATAAACACATAAAAAATAAATATACACATATACCCATTAATTGTTTTGTGATGACATCTTTAAAAAAATCATATATAAGATATTTTTTATTGGCTTAAAAAAGTCGTTTATATGTACATGTCATATATATTGTACATTTTTATTTGTATATGATATTTTTAATTTAATATTATATTTAATTATAACTTTTGTGTGTGTATAAAATATATTGGTAATAATAAATTGTATATAACTACTCCTAATAAGGGTTATTTCGAAAATTCGCTGTTGGAATATATTTGTGTGTTTACATATAAGGCACTCAATTCCAAAAATATATCCAAGATTAACAGCTCCATGGAAGATAATGGAAGGGAAGCCATGAGATGAGGTTTTCTTTTGTAAATTGTATCAAGTTGATAAAATAAAACCTTTGTCACACCACCCACTCAGCCTCGTGCTCACGATGGATGTTCTAAAAAATTGTAAATACGATGGAATGGAAGAGTAGGGGCTTTCATTTCTTCACCATCCCATAGCTACTACCGACAATATCGTCTCTTCTCGAAAATAGAGAGAGAGAGAGAGAGAGTGAATGAGTTTATTTTTTGAGTTTAAAGCTGAAGTTTTTGACCAGTCAAACCCTACCACACTTAGCAAAGCATTAAGAAATAGAAAAGGCTCTATAAAAAAACAAAAAGTACCAGTATTGATAAAAATAAATACTTAAGAAATTATATTAAAAGGGACCAGTGCAGGCTTTTAAATCAATAAAAAAATTAAAATTCAATATAAAATCCATTAAATGATAGAAATAAGAGAGTTAATAAAAATAATATTTATAGTGCATTAGAATAGCTCTAAATTAATCTCTTTTTTTTTAATTAATAACTCCTCTGAATTAATTAAAAAAATCATAATCCCAACTCATATCTCTATAAAAAATTAATAAACTCCTATATCGTAATATTTAATTATTTTTATTTTAAAATATAATGTAAAATTTTAGTCTCATATAAATTAATAAAAAATATAAAATATATTATATAACATTCAAGAATTAAAAAAATAGTTCAAAATTTTTTATTTTAAAAAGTAGAAAGTATAAAATATATTACATAATATATATTTGTTAGAAAAATTTTAAGAACTTATCAATTAAAATAAGATTTTTAAAGCAAATGCTATACATATCTAGGAGGACTTAAAAGAATGTAAAAGATAAATAGACATGTTTTTTAAAACAACACAATAATCTACAAGGTAAAATTTTTCAAATTATTAACTTTTGTGAGTCCCAAAAATATTAATTTAGAGGGGTTCTACTGCAGTATCTAGATGAGATTTAGGGTGTCGTAACGATTTTGTCTGAGAGACTTAATCGTAAGACAATTTTAAAAGCACACAGCAGTCACTACTAATCTTTTAAAAAAAAATTTATTAATAAACAAGAGATATATTACATCCAAACTACAAAATCAAAGTGTCTGTAAATGCTAGATTTTCGCCAAGAAATTTGCTTTCCTAAAGATATGATCAAAAGAAACCCGCCTTAAATTATGAAAAAAGATTAAGTAATTTGTTAATCAAGTTACAGTATCTCTATAGGCAATCACCAACTTTGTTTAACCAGGAGATCACAACTTTAGAGTCGTTTTCTATAATGAGAGGAGGCATTGGGGTGATCTTAGAATTTGCGATAATCGACAAAGCTTCAATAACAGCCATAAGCTTATCCAAATTTTAATAATCTTTATTGATTAGTTGCGATTGATCACCTAAAAAATTATCTTTTTTGTTGTGTATGATAAAAGAATAATAAAAGTGCATCACGTGGCGCACTTAGAATGCACCATGTGGTGCACGAAGAAAACATATGAGAAATGATACAAACACTAAGTAAGATAAAAAGGGCAAAAATATAATTAGTGACAGAGCAAATCCCTATAAATAGGGGTCAGGTACGATTCATTAACCTAATTTTGAATTTTCCTACTGAAACTCTGCTCAATTCTCTGGCTGACTTAAGCATCGGAGTGCCAACGCAGGGAACAACCCCTGCGTCCCTCTGATCATTCTTTTTCTTGCAGAATCTTTAGTAGCACGTGACAAAAGATCAAGGCAAAAATGTCAGCAATTTATCACCGCTGTAATCGAGCAACAACAATTGGCGCCGTCTGTGGGAACCGAAAGAAAAGCTGTGGTACGGACACGTTCAGGATGGACGAGAACCGATGGATAATACAAAAAACTCAAAATTCGAGGCTAAAATGACATTTTTTTGGATGAAATCCTAGAAAAATCGCCTTCGACGATTTTTCATCGCGTTGATCTCAAAAAGTTACACGAATTCAAAAAACAAATCACCCCAATTGGACCACTAAACACAAAGTTATGGCATTTTGAAATTTCGAGCACAAGGGGAGCGAGGTAAGCAAGGGTCCAAGCCTATCGCGAGGGTATTGTCGCGAGAGTCTATGACTGCCATGAGGGTCCAAGCCTGCCCAAGGGTATTGAGGCGAGAGTTTGTGACTGCCGCAAGGGTCCAAGCCTGCCGCGAGGAAATTATCGTGAGAGTCTGTGACTGCTGCGAGGGCCCTAGCCTACCGCAAGAGTCTGTGACTGTCGCGATGGTCAAGTTACCGCGAGAATCTATGACTGCCGCGAGGGTATTACCGCGAGAGTCTGTGACTGTCGCAAGGGTCCAAGCCTACCGCGAGGGAATTACCGCGAGAGTCTGTGACTGCTGCAAGGGTCTAAGCTTGTCGCGAGGAAATTGTCGTGAGAGTCTGTGGCTACCGCGAGGGTCCGAGCCTGCCGCAAGAGTCGAATGTCACGAGGGACCAAGCCTGACGCGAGGATCTACTGTCGCGGGGGACGAAGGTTGCTGCGAGGATCTAATGCCGCGAGGGTCCAACTCGCCGCGAGGATTAAGATCTAATGTCGCGATGGTCCAAAATACCGCGAGGGTCCAATGTCTGTCGCGCGGCTCTATCTATGCCGCGAGACCTAAGCTTTGCCGCGAGTGACGCGAGAAGTGTAAGTCTTGTCGTGGGTACCGCAAGACCTAGCTTCGTCACGAGTGCCGCAAGCTATAGTTATGTCGCGAGTGCTGCGAAGAGAAAGAGTGTCACGAGAGAAAAAGGACGTCGAGAGAGTGCAATGTTAATGTCGCGAAAGTGAAGTTGTTGGGAGGTGCATGAGACCCTGACAGTAGAGGCACGCGAGACCCTGTCACTTGAGACCCAGGCGCGGGAGGTGTGTGAGACCCAGAAGTGGGAGGTGCGCGAGACTCTGGCGCGCGAGGTGCCTGATACCCTCTCGGCACAGCCGTAAAAGACCTGTTACATGAGGTTGCGGTAAACCTGAGACGGCAGGCCGTAGAAGACCCCATGCACGAAACTACAGCAATCTGGAGACGCCAAAGTACTAGAAACTTTGAGGGTCTGGTTATGTTAGATTCTGGATATTTGGGCGTGGAAGATCCTTGGCCTCATAACACAAATGGCCAGTCAAACAATGAAATCAAATATGTGAGAATGACAGGGTCTCATATTGGGAGAGACTCAAAAATAGATCCAACACGGAACCTTAAAACTGGAATAACAAATTTTCAACCTCAGACTCGTCCAAACCGAACTCAGGGTAACAGGAGAGAAGTTATGGACTACGACCAAGCTGGTTCATATGATGCTATGAAAGTGCAAAACAGACTTGCGTTAAAGGCACAAGTTGCAATAGACATGAAAAGAATGATGAAACGAATCTTAGAAGAGAAAAAGGTTGGTTCCAGTCGAAGAAAACCAGAGGAAGAGAATCTCATTCAGTACAACGATCATGGGAAAACTGCCACACCCAAAATTCAAGACGCCGCAGATGACGGCCTATACGGGAAAGACTGACCCTTATGACCACATTCAGAACTATGAGTCATTGATGCTATTACATAGATGAGAGGATGTGATTATGTGTAGAGCATTCCCCTTATCTTTAACTGATCACGCACTAAAGTGATTTAATAATTTGTCGTAAGGGTCTATTTCGTCTTTCAATCAATTAAGAAACAAATTCCTCAAGGCCTTTATGATAAAAAACCAGAAAAGGAAGGAGGCCGCATATCTGCTTACCTTAAGGCAGGGGAGCAAGGAATCAAACAAGAGCTATGTGGATCAGTTCCGTAATGCTACTCTTGAAGTACATGATCTACAAGCTGGAGTAGTTGTGACAGCTATGCTACAAGGGACGAAGTCTGAGAAGTTACAAGAGTCGCTATCTTTATATCAATCGACGACGATCTCGGACTTGTTCTCTAGAGTAGATAAGTATATCACTCAAGAAGAAGTGATGAAAAGGATACCGATATTGAACTACATACAAGAAAATTCAAAGAAAAGAAACTCTTACCATCGTCGGGCTACCTAAGCCATCACCAATGTCTTGAAAGAAGATGGAAAGTTCACAAGGCAAGAGGATAGCAAAAGCACGAAATACCAACCACTTGCGACTACACTGGCAGTAAGACTTCATTTCATTTAATGTTATTTCTTGTTATTCAACTATGAGTTGAAATTTAATTTGTTGAACTATGATTTATGCCATATTGATATTTTATTGGCTGTTGAGGTTCTCACATAATTGATAGATGATTGATCGCACCAGCTACACATGTGCAAGGGCTTGAAGCGAAAAATGCGCGAGGTAACCCACGAAGACAATGTGCAAGGGCTTGAAGCGAAAAATGCGCGAGGTAACGCACGCACTTAAACAAACAAAGGGCTTGAAGCGAAAAGTGCGCGATGTAAGCCATGAAGAAAAAAGTGCGAGAGCTTGAAGCGAAAAGTGCGCGATGTAAGCTAAGTACCCAAAACAAAGGGTTTGAAGCGAAAAGTGTGCGATGTAAGCCATGAAAAAAAAGTGCGAGAGCTTGAAGTGAAAAGTACGCAATGTAAGCTAAGCACCCAAAACAAAAGGCTTGAAGTGAAAAGTGCGCGATGTAAGCCATGAAGAAAAAAGTGTAAGAGCTTAAAGCGAAAAGTGCCTGAGGTAAGCTAAGCACTCTAACAAAGGCTTGAAGCGAAAAATGCGCGAGATAAGCCACGAAAAAATGTTCAAGGGCTTGAAGTGAAAAATGCGCGAGGTAAGCCACGCACCCAGACAAAGGGCTTGAAGCGAAAAGTGCGCGAGGTAAGCCATAAAGAAAAAAGTGCAAAAGCTTGAAGTGAAAAATGCGCGAGGTAAGCTAAGCACTCAAAGGCTTGAAACCAAAAATGCGCGAGGTAAGCCACGCACCCAGATAAAGGGCTTGAAGCGAAAAGTGCACGAGGTAAGCCATAAAGAAAAAAATGCAAAAACTTAAAGCGAAAAATGCGCGAGGTAAGCCACGAAAAAAATGAGCAAGGGCTTGAAGCGAAAAATGCACGAGGTAAACCACGCACTCAAACAAGAGCTTAAGAATTAGACGACCAAAGATTTTGACTTCAGAATCTAATGTAAGGTCTTGACCTGAGGCTACAATGAAAACATATGTACTCTTCCACAAGGTTATACCTAGCGAAAGAGTGGGGAGCAATTGTTGTGCATGATAAAAGAATAATAAAAGTGCGTCACGTGGTGCACTTAGAATGCACCATGTGGTGCACAAAAAAAACATATGAGAAATGATACAAATACTGAGTAAGATAAAAAGGGAAAAAATGTAATTAGTGACAGAGCAAATCCCTATAAATGGGGGTCAGATACGATTCGTTAACCTAATTCTGAATTTTCCTACTGAAACTCTGCTCAATTCTCTGGTTGACTTAAGTATCGAAGTGCCAACATAGGGAATAACCCCTGCGTCCCTCTGATCATTCTTTTTCTTGCAGAATCTTTAGTAGCACGTGACACAAAGATCAAGGCGAAGACATCAACAATTTATCACCGCTGTAATCGAGTAACAACACTTTTAATAAAATTTTAAAATTAGTTAAGTTTATTAAAAATATAATTTTGGATTTGTAAAAATAAAGTTTTGAATCTAAGAGTAAAATTATATGTGAGGAAAGATTAGTACCATTACAATATCAATTTTAGAAACAAATCTATTTAATTACATATCATCCTTTAGTCTAAGTAAAAAATGTCTTAACTTAATATTTAATAGTAATTTCCTTAACCAACTCTCCATATCTTACCAAAATATTTTTCTTTCAAAAAAAATAAATCTTTATTTTTTTTCTTTTCTCTTTATTTTTTTTATGTTTTTAAATGAAAATAGCCTCTTTCATTAATAAATTATGCTAAACACTATAATATTTTTGATAATATATAGCAAAATTTTCTTATTTAAGGATTTTCTAAGAATCATTATTTGTGATTGGAATATAAAAAGTCCAGATTTAATTTTATGATAAAAATAGATGTATATGATGAAAATATATACGGATGCATATGTACTTTTACTATTATTTTCTTTTAAAAAAAACTTTGTTCGTATTTCGTTAAAAGAATATATAAACACTACAAAAATAAGAGTTTACCAGCGGGCTTTTTCTGTAGATAAATACCAATGAAATGGCGACAAAATATTAAAGGAACAGGTTAAAAATAGTTATCATATTTACTAATTGAATTCCACCGAAATACCAACGAAATCACAGATGGAACAAATTCCATTAGTACAAAAGGTAGGAAAAATAAAATTATACAAGCCATAATTATCGACGGTATCGATGGAATGCTAATGTAATTTTCGTTGGTATGCTATTTACAACGAAGTTAAATGAAACATATATTTTGCTTATTTTACTTACAGAATAAAAGGATTTACCGACGAAATTATTCCATCGGCAAATTTAAAAGCATTAAGAGGCACTTGCCTCCTAACCCGAGCTTCACTCTCTCTTTCACCATCGCAGTACTAATGTACAAGGAAAGAAATGGAGAATAAATTCATGGGACACCCTGCATCCCTGCCAAATCAGATCAAGTATTAAAGGAAAAAACTAAGACCTACAAACAAAGCCCATTTCCTCTTTAATTTTCAGCAAGGGGCCCAAGCCAACATTCTTTCTCTAATGGATACCAATCCTTTCAGCGCTCTTCCTTACTAGGCACCAATACATTCCATCCTTAACTCTCTTTTTTTTTTTTTTCCTTTTTTTTTTCTCGAATTTTTTCATCTTTCCATTTTTTTTTAATAAAAGAAGCTGCAATCTGACAAAGGGGTTATAGTGTTAAAATTTGAACTCTATCTCTATTAGATGTCATTTATTAAAAGTGACTACATAAATTTTTTGATTTGAACTCTAGATTATGCTATAAAAATTTCAAAATAAAGTGGAAGTGAATTGGTTAAAGGTATATTTAATCAATGGAATAAAAAATTAGTACAAAAGTAATACATAATTTTTTAATGAATGATTTCTTCTTTGAAAAGGTATCTACTTATTTAAAAGGTGTTTTTCACTTCACAATGGTTAAAAAATATAACCATTGATTTTAATAAATTGTTATTATACTAGAAAGAGTTGTTTATTGAATTAAACAACATAAGTAAATGATTATGTCATTTGAATAATGGTAACATCTTTGGAATAAATTTCTATTAATAATAACATCGTTTAGGAAACTTGAATACACTTGATGATTCTGATTATGCTCTCATTCTCTTTCAATCTCAAAATGGAAAACATGTATCTTAGATATTATTTTACTTCATAAAATAGTTGTTAACATAAGATATTTTTGTATTTGTTTAAAGTATTTAGTATTTTGATTTCATTAGTGCAAAATGATTTCAAATCCCAATTTTTTTTTTTGTTCAGTGGGACCTAAAAGGAAAAAGGAGATTTAAATTTTCAACCTAATTTCTCATAAGGAGGGATAACAATCATTAGGATAAACTTTGATCGTTATATCTTGAGACAATTTAAATAATCCTTATCATATAATGAAACTGGTGGGGGTGAAATAAATATTAAAGAAAGTGGCATTTGCTGCTTTGAAGTATTGGTTCGTTAATTAAAAAGTTAAGTTCTAGAAGTTTAAAATTTCAATCTCCTAAGTTTAAAAGTTTCGTCTTCATTCAACTTCAAATAAATATTATTGTATTATTTATTGGGATTTACCTTGAATCCTACATAAAAAGTTTGTTAAGATTTACCTTAAATCTCATATCGAACGTATAAGAGAAATTATAAGAGTTTTTTTCCTTATAAATAATATATTAAAATTAGTTTATTAACTATCCAAAAGGTAGTTGGGCATCGATAAAGTAGTTATTGTTTGAGCTATTATCAAGGGTGTAGATGAGCTCTTGCTGGGTTTGTAAGGAGTTTGATTTTGATTTTGGACCAATCCATATTAAAAGTTGTTATATTCATTTATGTTTTCTTCCATTTGAGTATTTGAATTGAAGATATTTTTTTGAACATTATTGCGTTCAATAGATTACATTTTTTTTGGATGCAAGCGGAGGCTGAAAATATTTGGGGAAAAAATTAAGAATTAGGACTTCAAAACTTTGAATGGTATTCTAGATAAATAGTTCAATAAGATAGATATATATATATATATATATATATATATATATATATATATATAACTTTGCACATAAAATATCAAAATGTCTGATGGAATATTATTAACTTAGAAAAAGAAGAATATTCGAAGGAATATCTAAAAGCCCTTATCATCAAATAAAAAAACCTAGAAAATGAATAAAGAAAAGCAAGGCAACAAAAAGAAAATTCTTCATATATATTTTAGGTCATTACATTTGAGGAAGTGCAACAAGTTCCTACTTTCTGATTGGACCATGATTATAAGATATTATAATAAATATAGAAAAGAAATAAATAAACGGCTTTCAAACTTTATGTAGAATCAATGCATATGTTTCTATATATAACAAATCACCAGTATATTTTTTAATTGCAACAACCCTCTTATATATCGATAAATCAATAGTTTCCTCCTTCCTGTTGTTATTTGCAATTAATTCTCAATAAGATTTCGTATAATGTCCATCGTCCACTATACATTATAGGTTAAATGATCAATTTGGTTTCTAATGTTTGCCCAATTGATTGAATTAGGATCTAACTTTTTAATTGTAATATATAAAGACTTTAACCTTTTAAGATGTAACACATAAATGTTACTTTGGATGAATATTAAAAAATACACTACACACGCCGTCAAATCGCTTCTTGGTGTTAAGTGACCATTAAATATTCCTTAAAAAATCTAAATATAATTTTATTTATGTAAAAAATTAAAACAAATAAAATGTATAAAATTTAATTTTAACCAAAAAAAAAAACAATTTCCTAATTATACTCTACTGGGTTTTTGTTTTTTCCCAATAAAAATCCAAATCCAAACTACTTAACTGGTATTCCAGAGATTTTGACTGGTATTCGGAAGATTTGCTTGGCAACCAGTTCCAAAAAAAAAAAAAAAATGAAAGCTGCCTACATATGCAAAACCCGACGACAGAAAATTTCTCAGTTCCAGACTTACAATTGGTCATGTTCCTTCCAGTGGCAATCTCCGTAAATGGACCAAAGCCAACCTCCTCTAAATAAATCTCTTGCTTTATTCAATAGCCAAAGCAAATTTCACCTTACTTTTGTTTTCTATATGGGTCTCTCCAAAAAAAACAAGAATGAAGATATCAGAAATGCAAATAGAAGAGCAAATGGTGACGGCGTTAACGACAATCTTCAGGAGATCCAATAGCATCGAGACGATCGTTCGTGAAATCGTAATCCCCAAATCAGATATAAGTTTTTTTTTTTTTTTTTTGTGTTGGCTTATCCCTAAATTGTCCCGCTTTACTTCTACAATGCCCCTGCCTCCTGTTATACTTTTCCACTGAGAACCTCCCAAACTCTTGCACCTTGTCGTTTGACTTCACGTCCCTTATCAGCTTCTTTGTTGGTATGATAAAAATTTAAGTATGTTTATTTAAATATTTCATATTAAAAATTTGCTCATTAAATTTAGATTTTTACAAATCATAAGCTTTACATTAATATAAAACCATAATTTGAATGTAAAATTGTAATTGGTTTTAATATATTTTTGAATATAAATTTTAAGTAATTGTTTTTATAAAATTATTGAAAATATTTTTAGAAAATTACTTGATAATTTTTTAGCTCAATTTTATACACTTAAAGATAAGATATAGTTTAATAAAATTGAAAAAAAATTATTTAAAGAAAATTTTTAAATATTAATCTACCCAAAAAATGCATTTAAAGGGATTATGATCAATCCCTTCCTAGATCAATCTTCTATTGACAGTATGCCTCTGGCACTAAGTGCACAAAGAGATTGATCACTTATGATGAAGGATCGATTCCCCTAACTATTTTTGCTCGATTTTACAGATTCTGTGAAAATAGGATTGATCCCCCAAGCTTAAAGGATCAATCCCCTAGTGCCTAAGATGGCTATATTTTGAGGTTTCAACGGAAGGAATTATATTTAATGCTTGAGCAACTCAATGAACATATAAATACATGCATTAAAGATGTTGGAGCCAAGAGAAGCTTTTGAATTGATTATTGAAGCTGAAAAACATCTTCCTCAAGCTCATTACTTTGTATGCTTCCATCATTCTCTTTATACTCATTTATATAATGGAACATTAGGACCATACGGAACTAATATGCATGCACATATTTATAAACCATGTTAATGGAATATAAACTATGATTTATGCAATGTACTAGTTTTTCTTTACGGTCCTCAAGTTTATTGCACTGTGTTCAATTTTAGGGATATTAATCAAAAGGATATTTTAAAATACCTCATATCCCCAGACCCGTAACACATACCTAATATAGTTCCCACAATCACATAATATAGTACCAGGATTGCATGCGCCATGCATAACTAATTGTATTAAAATCAGTGTTTTAATGCAATATTCTTAATAATCACGGTTCAGTATTTTCAAATAATAATATTTTGAAATCCCATATAAACATATTTATAACAACGATAATTTTATGAGACAAGGTAATTATCCCTAATTTAGTTCACAATTAAATAATATGCCTTAATTAAAGCATCCCATTGTAGCAAGTCATGGTTAATTACCTATTTTAGGGTACTATAGCTTTCCAATATCATTGATCACTGACCACTAGTGTAAATGTCACAATAAACAATTCTCCATCACAATATCAACAATAATACCATCCCCCTCCGAAATCACCCATATACCATGCAGGCAACAATATATTAGGGAACCTTCTGTCTGAAAATAATTTTATTTCATGTGACAGCCTCAAAATATTACTTATGATCAAACATTAAAATCCCAAAATGCGTGATCAAACTTAAAGCAATGTACTAGTAAGAATAAAATTTGAGTAAATTCCATATAGATCCCTAAGATATGACCCTAATTCAGCTTTAGTCCTTTAGTATAAAAAATAAACACTCCACCCCAAATTTTTAAATTTCGCAAAACAAGTTAGTCGTTTCGTTAATCAACCATTAAGTCAATCGTTAGAAACTTAATTTTGAGATCATTTTATCTCTTAAACCGATTAGAGTGTTTTAAATACTTAAATCAATCATTACTAAGAACTACCACATGTCTCACATACATTATTGCCATTTTTTATTTCCAAGTCATTGCCATAGTTCTCCATAATACATAATTTATCCTTCTATCATTTTTAATGCATCCATATAATAACAATATGACATGTATATATATTCCTTACCACAACATTCAAGTGTCAAGCACAAGCAGCACCTTAGCCTTGAATCACCAATTCCTCCATATGTTTTCTACAACTAAATTCCATCATAAAATTTACTTCTATCATAAACTTCATTAAGACATTACTAATTTAATTTTATAAAATTCCTACATTATAATTTCTCATTAGGGCAGATCACCGTCCAGCTCTGAACTTTAATATTGCCATACATTCATCTCAATTGTACACTTAAAACTACTCTAGCTATAACATATCATTAATTCATAACTAGAAATGGTTACCCTTTGAACCCTTGTAAACTGATTTTCCAAGCACCCTCCCCAGCAAGTTTTCAGTGAGTTTAAGACCACAATTAAACTTAATATTAACCCCTAACACACACACACACACACACACACACACACACACACACACACACACATATATATATATATATAAAATTTAGAACTAAAGGAATTGGATTGATATACCTTACCCTAAGGAAACCAAGGCTGTCCCCTGGTTTTACCTCTGTCGGTGCAGCAAGCTTTTAGCTACTGCGTGATTCTGTTTCAGCAACTATTTGAAGATGATTAATAGGTGTAAGACAAGGGTTGAAGAGGATTGGTATAGAGGTATAATCCCTCCTTTCTTCTCCTTCTTTTTCCTTTTTCCCCCTCTTTTCTCCTCCCCTGCTCTTGGCTCCTCCCCTGTACTAGCCTGTTTCAGCCGAAAATTGGCTGTTATTGGCTTCTTCTTTCAGCAGCTATGAAGGATGTTTAATAGGGTTCTTATTTAGTATACCCAAGCTACTATACACTGGTATGATCTCCTCTTTTTTTCTTTCCCTTTTCTCTTCTTTTCATCCCTATTTTCCCATGTTTCCTGCTATCGGGTTCCCTGTTCTTGCTGATTACTTCAGCCCCTAAAAATATACGTTTAACTAGTTTATGACGAGTGCGATGCACAGTTTTTTAATTTAAATATGATATATATATATATATATATATATATATATATATATATATATATATATATGATTTAGCTATTTAGTTATAAAAAGAAACTATGTAAGCATACATATACTATAATCAAAATAAGTAATTAAAATTAAATAATATTTAAAAAATAAATACCAAAATTATAACAAATTATAAACAAAATTGATGAATAATAAAATATGTAAATAATTTATTTAAATATAAAAAATAATAACATATCCAAAAAATACGTACAACTATTAAAGTAAGTAAAAATTAATAATTCAATCATTGAAAAAAATGTCTTTACTTTTGCGAATCTTTGATTGGTACTACTAGATTTATTCACCTATAGTTTTGTATAAATCATATATAAATTTTAGTTATTTACCATACACAATAAATTTAACTAATTAATGAATGTAAGTGAAACTTTACTGACATAATTTTTTTGTAAGTGTTTGAAGAAAATTTTCATTTTCATAAGTACAATTGCTTGTCAAGATGTAGGCATTTCCATAGATATCTACCTTACATTTGATGGAGAACGATTTTTTTATTAAAAACCGAAATAAAATAGTTTTAGGTATTTTGTATGTATTGTTAAATTTTTAAAGACTAATTAGGAAAAATTTTGTTATTATAATTTTTACTAAATACTATAGTACTTACCTTCTGTATTTTGTCAAGCAAAGAACGATTTTTGCCTTGTCTCTATAACAAAGTATCTATAAGATAAAAATCATAAACAATTTGTATTCATTATATAAAATGTATAGTATATTAAGAAGTTTAGGAAAGATTGAGACAATATATGAACAACTTACATAAATATGGATTTGAAATGTTTGGCTTCTATAGGATTAAAAAGAAAATAAGAATTATAGCTATTAAAAAAAGAATATTGAGATAATATATGAACAACTGACATCAATATGGATGCTGGAAATGTCTATAGGATTTAAATCAGAATAAGAATTATAGGTATTGAAATTGAAAGAGAAATAAATTGTTGAGGGAGAGAAGTAAGGAGTATGAAATTGAAAAAAAACTATTGTTTTGTGAGAGAGAAGGTGATTAACGTGAGAAAGAAAGAAGATTAAGGTAAATGTTAAAATTTTATATTCATCTTTTAAATTTATTGTATAAATTACTATAGTTTCAATTAAAATTTAAAAACTGAAGAGGGAAAGAAGATTTCACTTTTTTATTTATTTATGATAAATTTAAATAAATTTAAATGTAGATAATTATATATATATATATGAAAATGTTAAATTTAAATTGCGTTAGATAATTCTTTTTCAAAAGCTGTTTTAAAAATAGTTATATAATTATGGAGTTAATGGTGGATATTTTGAGAGTTTGAGAGATAAAAATTTAATTATTATGTTTAAAGTTGTACAATAACTATAGACAAGAGCAACGTGAGGAGTCGAGATAGAAATTGGTGGGAGTTTGAGAGAGAGAACGATTTTGAAAGTATTTAAAAAGGGAAAGGTGAGAGAAAAAAAAATTGATTGCTTACATGTCAATAAAATAAATTGTACATATCAACGTCACATAAGTAGAAAAAATGACAATTATGCATGTACCTTATAATATATATATATATATATATATATATATATATATATATATATATATATATATATATATATAAATCATTAATTTCTTTTGGCCAATAAGAGGCAGGATAGTTAGCTTAATATTATCTCATCAGCGTCTATTATTTATCTATATATTTTTCTAACCAATACAAATCCATTTGGCTTGGAAAACTTCCAAGCGTCCAGAAGTGTCACGGCTATTCTCCATGATACCCTGATCAGCCAGTTTGCATGGCAATTTAAGGGTATTTGGCTTATATCTTATGCCAATAATGAGAGTTGGTAAGTTGATAATATCTAAATATAGTCCTGTATTTTATTTAATTTTTTTCCAAGCAATTACATGACTAAAATATGAGCATTTCATCCAAAATTTCTGCCCACGTGAAACGCGCGGTGCATTGTTCTTGACTGCCACTTCAGCCGATTTTTCTTACTTATTTAGCTGACTTTTGTGCTTCATTTTCAGCCTATTATAGGCTAAGTTAATGACTCTAATATAATCTCTTATATTTGGTATTTATTTAGTCAAAATTCCAATCAATAGTTTGTAAGAAGGAGACATTTCTCCCTAATTTTTTGTATAGTTGCTGGCCATTCTAGCACTTGGGTGTTTGATACTTTGCTTCCTCTGCCTTCTTCATGAAACCTTATAATTATCCCACTTATAAATTTTCCTACTGGTCCAATATATTATTAATTCACCTATAGATAAAATTTCTAGATTTCTAATTCCTTAAGATTTACTTGGTTAATATTAACTTAAAATTTTTTATGCTTATTTATTTACTTGGATGAGATTAATTAATTTTGCATGGACACTATTACGTTTCGTGCATGAAAGATTTGCCATATTTAACGTTTCATTATATTATAGCAATTTAGGGTTTTGCATTGCAACTTTCCTTTAGATTTTAACCCCATAGACTTAGGGTTTAATTATTCTATACATTAATTCATCCATTTCCCTTTTGTCATGAAAATTTTTGTTGTTGTCAAACAGAATGATGATGTCTTGCTGACGTCCTCGCTTGATCTTCTTATCACGTGTTACAGAAAACTCTGCAAGAAAATGAATGATCAGAGAAATGCAGAGATTATTCCCTGCGTAAGCACTTCGATGCTTAAATCAAAATAGAATTTGGCAGAGTTTCTGTAAAATAAATAGAAATTTAGTTAAGTGATACCTGACCCATATTTATAGAGATTTATTTTATTAGTAATTACGTATATATCTTTGGACTAAATTTTTTTTGTCTTATTTATGTCTCTCGTTATACTGTTTCTAAGGCAGTAGACTCGATCTCTCATCTGTTTTCTTCATACGTTACGTGACGCTCTTTATTATTTATTAATTTTTTTTATCATGCACAACAATTTTCAATTATAACGAAATTATAATTTGACAAGTTAAAGTAACTCACTTTATATTCTTTGAGCTTATCATAGAAAGAATCCCTGATCCCTTATTAAATTTGGATGTGTCAGGAATTCCATGCAAGTGCACATCCATTCTTTCGCACTCCTGCACATTAGGTTGGATAGTTACTATTCATTATCGCATGCCTAATGAGTATTGAATAACTTATGTATAGGGAGGAAAACTGCAGTTCTCACAATATATATATGTATAATCATTTTTCTTATTTAATTACGCATAACCGTCTATATATTTTCCTTTTTTAATTTACTTTTTTAGTTTAGCATGCATATTTATATATAAAAATCTAAATTATCCTTCTATCATTTCTCATCAAGTACACCAACCTCAATGTCTTCATTCCATCACTTAAAATAATAATACTTCAAAATACACTTTAACATTTAATTTATTCTTTTGGTATATTTATTTATAATTCCCTGTATAGCGAATTTTGCAGTCTTCACATGGACAAAGGGTGTTTTAGGCTGTGTAAGGGGCTGAATGTGGCGTCATTTTGAGGGCTGGAAGTGTGAAATTTTTGCATTATTTTGGAGCGTCAACAGGGGAGTCTCCTACTGGTTTAAAGTCTGTTGTTTGAAGGCTTCGGGATTGGAGTTATTAAAGCATTTTGAAGGGGCTCGACAGGGCCATTACAGGGGAAATAGGAGCTGCTCGAGGATTTATTGGGGCTGAAGACGAGGTGTTTGAAGTGCTAAAAAACATGAGTTTCAGAGACAGTTGTGTGATTTTGGGTGAAGTGCGTAAGACAATTTGTATGGCTAGTTTTACTGTTATGAAAATTTTTATATAAAATTCATTTGATTGATTTTGAGGAATTGTGTAATGTTTGGATGTGTAGCGCGGAATTAGGCAACAAATGTGTGGTTCAGCTAAATTCGGTGTGTAAGTGCTAAGCTAGGAGCCGATAAGTTATTTCTATAATACTGGATTAAAATTACGGAATGGAATCCAATATATAATTATTAAGTTTTTTATCATTCAAAATTTTAAATATATTATTTTAATATAAAATAATGAATCACTATTTATTAAATTATTTTTTAAATATACATAAAATGATTTTAAAATATCTAACAGCAAAAGTATTAAATGATTTAAAATAATTTAGTAATTTTTAAATTATTAAAAAATTTATTATTTTGTTTAAAATAAATTTTTATTATTAATATTTAATTCATATTATAAAATTTATTTTATAAAATTTTAATTTAATGTTTTTAATAGTCTTTTTTCACTATATTTTATGTCTCCTTTATTGTTGTTTTTGCATCTAAATATATCTTTATCGCTAATTTTAATTTCATCGTTACGTTAACTCTTTTTTTGGCAAGCAATAGTTTCATTGATTATAGATTGACAGTACACATGAGCCATAATCAAAAGATGACTGGACAAAACAAGGAAAAAATTGTCCTAGTCGAACCCAAAGATGGCCAATGCAGAAGGAAACCTGATGCAGGCGCAAAAAGAAGGCCTCAACAGGTACACGAAATTAATGAAGAATAACACTGATAGCCTAAACTGAAAAAGAGTCGATGCATGGAACAGAATAGCAGCCAAGAGACTCCAAAGTTGAGACCGTAGACATGAAGCCTCTAAAGGCCAAGAGAGGAGCATTGATCTTAAACAGAGGAGCAAAGGACGAAAGCTGACATTCAACACCATCAAACCCACGAGAACATCTCATCCAATTCAGAGTGAGCATAGAAAAGCACCGAGCAAACAAAAGAGTTTCGCCTGGACAACCCCTAAATGGTTAATGCTGGCGAGAAGCATCTAGAAAACATCATAAACAAAACAGCAGTAGCATAACAGCAACAACCAGGAACAAAGGAAATGACATCCCAATAAATAAGCTTGTCAGCAACAAAAACCAAAATCGAATCACACATGAATAGCCGTTTGCAGAAAGCAAGGAAGAAACGCCCAAAAGACTCAACGTCGAAACAAATCCTCCTATAAATCAGCATAGAACAGTCACAGTGAATACCACCAAGCTTTAAAGGCTTCAAGTCGAGCCACACTAGCTTTGGGAAGTACCACCAAGCTTTGAGAGCACCTTGGTCTTGTAGATTCATTACATCTTCATCACCTGCAAATGATAGTCCAAGACATTTTCCAAGTTCCGAAGTTTTAATCGCCTCTTGTCGTTGCAAAGAATGAACTCGTTAGATGTCATTATCAAAAATGCAAATATCATTTTTCGAAAATGTAGATGGCGCAGGAATGCTAACTAGGGTCTTTAAACGAGTTTTCTTCCTACTAATTCACACTCATCTTTTTGAATACCATCATTTTCTTTCTCTTCTTCCACTTCCACATATAGACTCAGAGACTCATCTTTCTCTTCATCAACTTCCCCATTAGGACTTATAGACTTATCTTTCTCTTCCTCAATTTCCATACTCAAACGGTCCTCCAATAGACCTGTATCCTCAAGGCCCCTCTCATCATTCCTATCTTCAATCCGTTGTAAAAAAATCCCCATTTCTTACAAGAGGACTACAACATTGACTGTCCTCCACACAATTCACACTCCATCGAATCACACCACAATTTACCTTCCATGGAATCAATAATAGGGGCTTTCAAAGATTAGCTAGTACCTAAGATAGACTTTCTTCCATTCAATGCGGAAGCATAGGCTTTTGTTTGTTCATCACACAACACCTTCGATTGATCAGACATAGGCACCTTAGCTAAAGGGTTCTGATAAGTTAGTTCCTTTTCGACATTCAGCTTATTGAATATTTAGACTCTCTGAATCATAAGCCTTTAGTATCTCATCTAAGTTAATCTTAAACACTAAAGATCCATTATCTAAAGAAACTTGTATATAATTATATGAAATATCATATGAAACAGAAACTAAGCTCTCAGAAACTTTTTCCATGCTAACCAGAGGAGAATCGTCACTTTTTGCGATCCCAGACTCCGACCCATTGGTTTCTGATTGACGGGAAGTTTCTTTCTCTTTCCAACTTCCTTTAACTACATCAACGTAAGAATTATATTTATTATGAGGTACCTCTAACTGATTGTTGGATGTTTTAAACCTAGAAGGCATGGAATGTAGAATTTGATCCTTTGCTCTAGATGAGCCTCTAGCTTTAAAAAATCTAAGTTTATAGTTATAAGAAAGATCAATCAAGTTTAAGTGATTTAAGTTGCATAACTCAAAAGGGATTCGCCCTTCAAATTTGTTGTTATTTAATAGAAGATAACTCAAGTTTGAAAGTCCGCCAATCCAACTTGGAATGCCACCAGTTAAGAAGTTCTCGCTGACATCCAAAGTAACCAAGAGAGAACTATTACAAAGTGCATCTGTTAAGTTTCCTCCTAACCTATATTTAGATAGATGAACTTGTCTTAATTGTGATGGGCCGAAACAAGAAGGTAGATTCCCAAAGATATTATTAATTGAGAGGTCTAGAAGTATAAGATCAAGTTGATGGAACTCAATAGGGATTGTGCCTTCAAGATGATTATTGGACATGATAATTTTCTTCAAAGAAGACATATTTCCCATCCACCTTGGGATCCTACCAGAAAGTTGGTTATTGCTAACATCCAATGTTGAGAAAAAGAAGCTATTAGACAACAAATCTGGGATCCTTCCAGAGAAGTAATTTCCATCCAATTGCAACTGTATGGTACCCGATAAAGAGGTATTGGCGAGAATTAGCTTAGCTAATTTTGTGTTGTTTTTCAACAACCAATACGAGAACTGATCTTCCTTGAAATAGATGTTAGAGAGATCAACATACTGTAATTCATGTTGATGATAGAGGGATTGAAGAAATGAATCAACGTCACCACAACATGATATTCTGATTGCAATTAGTTGGAACGTTGGGGCCAAAGAATGCACCTGGGTTTCAGCATATATGGTATTGTTGCCTGCATAGATGTACTGGAGTTTTGAAAGGTTGAACAAGGGTCTTAACGAGCTTGGGATCTGAAAGTAATTGCTTGAAAGGCTCAAAAATTAAAGGGATGTTAGACTTTTAAGAGCAGATATATTTCTCAAAAAATTATTGGAAGAGAGATCTAATATTTCAAGGGATGTTAAACTCTCAATGATAGATATGTTTCCAGAAAACTGATTATAAGATAGATCTAATATTTTAGAGATGTGAGGCTGGAGAAGCATATGGGCAAATTATCCTTTACATTGCATCTGATGCTCAACACTTGGAAGATTTGTATACTCACAAAAGTCTGCAGAGATAATGTTATATTAAATAAATAAAGAGGCCATGATTTAGGCACTGAATTTTTTTTTAAAAAATATAAACTACTTTTTTTGTCCGTTTAAATTGTCACTACACGATTGCACAATACAAAAATATCATAAAAAATTGTCACTACACGATTGCACAATTAAAAAATATGAAAAAATATAAAAGTGATTTAAATTAAAATTTATAAAAGTACAAAATATATTTTTTATTTGACACGTTGACACAGATTTTAATGTAAAATTTTCATTTTTTTACATGATATAAATATAATTTTACACGACACAAAAAATACCAATCGTTAGATCTACTTATTAACTTTCGATGAAATTAGGATGATCAAAGGCAAAGAATTTATATATATAGACACCCATGATTTATATATATCTTTTTATACGATTTATACTTTTTTTATCCGATCGTTACATATTATACTCTATTCAAGTAAATTATGCATACAAAATTTCAAATTAATAGAAAATGTTTAATTATTAGTTTGGTTATAATAAAATTTTAACAGTTAATATATATTAAAAAATATACTATTTTCGATCGATAGAAATGGTAGAGATATCAAATCAACTCGAAACTTTACATTCTTAATGAATATAAGTACGTTTTTAAATCTAACTATTAGTTTATAAAAATATTAATCTTTCATAAAGTTATAAAAACAAAGCAAAACAAAATTATTTTATAATGGTGTAACTTGATCTCTCTTATATATAAATATAAATTATATCTTTTTTTTTCTTAAAATAGAAAAAAAATCGAAAACTTTGCCATTTTATTCACCTTTCCTCGAGAAAGGAAGGATAAAAGAGAAAGATATTGCTTGAGCTTATATCTGGTTTTTTTCGGTCCATAGGGTAAGGCCAACTTGTATATATGAAAGTTAAAGTGTTTAGTTTTTGTTTAGTATGATTTAGGGGTAATATATGTAGGCATTAAAAAAAATAATAATTAATTAGTATTATTAGTTAATTAAATTAAATATTTAATTAATTAATAATTTCTAATAAATTGGTGATAAATAAAAATTATCAACCAATTGTATTATCTCTAATTAAATTAAATTAATTAGAGATAAATCCTGGAGTAATCGAGTCCCTTTAGAACTCTCTACCATCAAGTATTATAAATAGAGAGTTTTTTCACACTCAGGAAACACACAGAAGAAGACAGTCAGAAGACTCAGAACACTCAGAAGAAGCAGACAGAAAGCACTGAAGAAGAGAAGTCTCAGCCTTCTCAGAGAATTGAAAGCCTGCAGAATACCGGCCGTTCTCCGATCAAGCCTTCTCTTCAGTCAAGTCTTTTCTTCAACAAAGCCGTCAGCAAATCCATAAGAGGACAACAAGTCACAAACCGTTCTCTCAACAATCAGCCGCGCCGCTACAAATCCACGAGGAACCACAGACCGTTCTCTCAATGATCAGCCACGCCGCTGCAAATTCAAGAGGAACAACAAGCCCTTTGGCCGTTTCTCTCAACAATCACTCATTCCACTCCGTCAGGATCAAGCGTCACGCCCTCGACAAGTGCAATAAGGAGACCGAATCAGAGGATCATAATTCTTTTTGTAAAGAATTCAAAACAGAGAATTGTACTCACATATAAATACAAAAATTGAATTTTATCACTAATTCGTGTTTTAATTTTTTCAGACGCGAAAATTTGTGTAAGACCCGAATTTAATTAAAATACGGAAATTAAATAAGAAAAGATGGGGAAAGTATGAAGGAAGTCGGGTTAAATTAATCTCGAACACGTGTAAGGGCAAAATGGTCAAAAGACCGAAAGTCGGTATAATTTCGATAAAAAAATTTAATTAAAAATAACGCATTGAGAAATCTTGGTCAATAAAGATGAAATAAAATTATTTTGGGTTAAATTGATCGAGATATTAGTTTATGGGAATTAATCGGGATTAATCGGAATTTTTAGTTCGGAAAAATAATCTCGAAAATAATTAAAAAATATACCGAAAAGTCACCCGGGACAATATCCCGAAAATACGGAGAAATTATACCCGAAAAAGAGGTTAAAATTTAATAAATAAATTAAATAAAAATTAAATTAATTGAATAAGAATAAAATAATAATTTTAAGAGATATTTTGGGTATTTATAGTATTTTAAGGAATAGTGTAATAATTAAAATAAATAATAATAATAAAAATAATTAATAAAAGAAATGAAAAAAAAAAAAACAATAGAATTCGATCGGGGAGAGAGATGAAAGAGAAGCAGAAAACGGAAGCAGCTGACCGAGGAGTCCGGCGAGCCACCGGCGAGCCAGAGACCCAGGCGAGGGCCGGCGAAGGAAGCCCGACGCCAGGCGATCCTTCAGCCACTAGAGACGCGCCGTTTGGAGGCCAAAATCCGGCGGAAAACGGAGGAGAAGCCGCGGGAAAAGAGATGGCCACCGGCGGCGAACGGCGGCGATCCGACAGGAACCAAGGCCCGATTCCGAAAGCCCAGGCGACGGCGATCATTTCTGCACCGGTCTCAGCCGACGAAACGGCAGGAAACGCCGGCGACGGCCAAGGGAAGAAAATGGGTCCGACGACCGAGAGAGAAGAGGCCGAACCGGAGGCGTTCCGGCGAGTTTGACCGAAACCGGGGGCAGATTCGAGATGCGGACGACCTTGCGGAGCTGCTGGCGGTGGAAGCCGGCAGAGAACCGGCCGGCAAGGTGGTGAACCGACGGTGAACCGATCGAACCGGAGAGAACCGGCGGTCTGAACCGGTCCGAACCGGACTGAACCGGTTCAGCCAAAAAGAGGAGGAAAAAAGGAAGAAAAAGGGAAAAAGAAAACGAGAAAAAAATTGAGAAAAATTCCTGTGGTGTAATCGAGTTTCGGGTAAGTCAGTGAGCGGTCGAATTGACCCGATTTAAATTTTGGAGTATTTAATTTAATTAATTTTGGGCTGAAAACTTACCCGAAAAAATTGTGGAATTGTGTAGCTCGACGATTGGCATCCACCGAGGGCTCGAGACAGCCTCGAATTTCATACTAGCATGGAGTCTCGGGTAAGTGACCCCTATTTATGACAATTACCTCGTTATGCGTGATATTGATTTAATTTTCGCATAAATTGAATTAAATTATGGAAATTTAGATAAATTGTCGTAAATAATGAATTTAGTTATTCAAGAGCTAGAACGAGGCCCAATAAATTATTGGTGGGCCCAATGAGCCCAATAGGCCTCGATAAAGTGAAAATTAAGTGGAAAATGGGCTTAAGGCCGATTAAGGCCCATTAAGGTGCAATCGGGCCCAATAGGGGTAATTGGGCCCAATGATTTAAATTAAGCCCAGAAAGTATTAAATACGATTAAATTGTATAATATCTGACCTGAGGAATATTAATACGCAGTTCCGGGCATTTGATTTGGAGCATATCGGACTGCGCGACGAGACAACATTGGAAAAGAAAAGGTCAGACTCGACAGGAAAATAAGGTAAGGGAATTCTACGGACTGCTAGAGGTAAACTTTACGCAATTTTAAATTCATATGCAGTCCTTAAAAATGTTCTGGAGGGTCTAGAGGTCGAAGAATAATTTTAGTGCCCCGTATGGGCAAAATTACTAAAATACCCTTGTTAAGGGTAAAATTTACAAAGTTAGGAAAAATTGGGAGGAGCAAGAACAAAAGGTTCCTACTCATTCTGGAGGTGTTTTGATGCATGCATGAGTAGGCTGGCTCACCTTGAAAGAAAATGCACAGCATTGCATACTTTCAACGTGATATTGTTTTTTGAAAACTGTTTTGAGGAAACAGAGCCGCCTACGTGTTTTTATTGACATGTGACGTGCTAGAGCTCAGCTCGCACGATGTTGTCGATTTGTTTGATGCATGCATTAGTGCTGGAGCGAGAGCTCGCACTAGAGTTTTACATGCATAGGTGCTGGAGTCCAACTCGCACCAGATTCTTATATATATATGATTTTCGTGACAGGGTGCTAGAGTCTAACTCGCACCATATGTTGAGTTAATGTATTTTGAAATGACAAAACAAGTTAATACAATAATGTTAAAATGGTATACAAACATGTTTAGAAGATATCAGGATCAGAACTTAGAGTTCTGCTGATGAGAGATCGATCTGGGGTATGAGAGATCGATCTCCTAGGTTTATACTTGATGAGAGATCGATCTCATGATGGAAGAGATCGATCTGGCAAGCCTTAAAACGGTGTAAAGGGTTTAAGGTAAAAAGAGATCGATCTGCCAGGGTTAAGAGATCGATCTCCTCTAAGTCAGAGAACTTAGGAGATCGATCTGGTAAGGAAGAGATCGATCTGCTCAAAGTCAGTGAGCTTAAGAGATCGATCTGGTGTATTGAGAGATCGATCTTGCCTCAAACAGAGAGGATAGGAGATCGATCTGCCTATTCGACAGATCGATCTGCCTCTGCCTATTCAAACTAACAGATCGATCTGGTAATGTATGAGATCGATCTCCCTGTGTATTTGTGCTTTGTCATTGCAGGATTTAAAACTAGGAGATCGATCTGGCCAAGATAGGAGATCGATCTGTCTGACCACTGGAGGTTCCCAACGGCTATTTTCTTCAAATCTCAACGGGAAAAACTGCATTTAATGCTCCAACTACCCAACCTTCAGTATATAACCAAGCATTGAAGACAAAGAAAACAGAGACTATTGCTGCATATTCCAAAGATTCTCAAGCTTTAATTCTTTCATTCTTTGTGTCCCTATTGCTTATTGATTGAGAATCATTGTAAAAGCTTAAGTGCAAAATAGCTACACTTGTCCTACCACTTTAAAGCATTAAATTGTATTCAGTCTTATCTTAAAAGAGAAGAGGATTGTTCCTCTGTGAGTGAAAGTTGTAAGAGGCTGAATACTTTTCTGTATTGCCAAAGGTAGTGAGGTTATTCCTTAACCTGTAAAAGGAAATTTGTAAGCTCTATTGAAAGAGAGAAAGAAAGCACTTGACAAGAAGGTCAAGGAGAGAGGACGTAGGCAAGAGTTGGCCGAACCTCTATAAGTGACTGTGTTTGTTTCTCTTCCCTTCTCTCTGCATTAAATTGTTATATTGCACTGTTTTATTCATTATCATTTGTGTTTAAATTGTGATTAATTTAAAATCTGCCATAGTTGTTAGAAAACCGATTCACCCCCCCTCTCGGTAGAGCCAACAATTGGTATCAGAGCTAGGACTCTTTAATCACGTAGGAACAACTTCCTAAGAGTTACAAAACGATCAAATGGCTCTTAACAATGTTGCAACTAGTTTGATAGGAGAGGGGCACTCCACGGTTAGACCTCCCATGTTCAATGGTGAACATTATTCATATTGGAGGACTAGGATGATGCTATTCATTCAAGCAAATGACTATGAAGTATGGAGAATTATAGTTAAGGGACCTCAAATCCCTACAAAGAAAATAGAGGGAAGAGATATTCCCAAAGAAGAAGATGAATGGGATTCTAATTACATTAAATGTGCACAACTAAATGCTAAAGCTATGCACACATTATTTTGTGCTTTAGGTCCTAATGAATATAATAGAGTCTCCAGGTGTGATAATGCCAAGCAAATATGGGATAAATTGGCAATAACTCATGAGGGTACAACCCAAGTGAAGGAGACAAAAGTAGGTATGCTCACACATGATTATGAGCTTTTTAGGATGAAGGAAGGAGAATCGATTAGTGATATGTTCACTAGATTTACAGATGTAATTAATGGACTAAAATCCTTAGGAAAAATATATTCTAACATTGAAATGGTAAAGAAAATTTTAAATAGCTTACCTAAGTCATGGGAAGCTAAAGTGACAGCAATAGAGGAATCTAAGGATCCACACAGATTGTCCTTAGATGAATTAATAGGTTCCTTGCTAACTTATGAGATGAAGCTTAAAAGAAATGAAGAGCCACCCAAGAAAGTGGGAGTTGCTCTAAAATCCACTGCTGAAAAAGCGATTAAAAATGAGAGTGGCAGTGAGGAGGATATTCAGATGGCAATGTTTGCCAAAAGATTTAATAAATTCATGAGGATGAGAGCTAGCAATAGCAATAGGAGAAACAATAGGAGAGAACAAGAGGAAGTAGGTAGAAAAGACTCTATTGTGTGTTATGAATGTAAAAAACCTGGACACATAAAATTTAACTGCCCTCTTCTCAAAAGATCCAATGATAGGTTTCATAAAAAAAAGGCAATGGTAGCAACATGGAGTGACAGTGACTGCTCCGATGATGAATCAAATGAGGACATTGCCAACCTATGCTTCATGGCAATTGATGATGATGAAAAGGTAACTTCTAATATCAATGAATACTCTTTTGATGAACTGCAAGATGCATTTGATGATTTAGCATTAGAGTATGAATCTATGAGCATGAAGTATAAAAAGTTAATATCGAAATTAAAAAGGGAAAATGAGATAATGTTAAAAGATAAATTGGAATGTGAGGAGAAACTAGAGATTGCAAATCTAGAAATTGGTGATCTTAAGGAGAAAAATAGCAATTTACATAACTCCTTTAATAGATTTCACATGGGGCAACAAAAGCTAGATAGCATGTTAGAAACCCAAAGGGCATTTTTTGACAAAAATGGCTTAGGGTATAATGCACAAAGTAGGGAGACCCATCTTAAGAGTTTTATTGCTAGGAAGAGCATGAATAAACCTGAAATTACTTGTTCATATTGTAATAAGAAGGGACATAAGTCACATTATTGCAATATAAAGATGAGGAATCTTAAAAGAAAAATTGTAAAAAGGATATGGATTCCAAAAGAGGTAATTCATTCCAAGGACTGCAATGCATTAGCAAAATGGATCCCAATGGGATCAAGAATTTCATTTACTAACCTCCAAGGACCCAAGAGAATTTGGGTACCTAAGACTTGAGTGTGTTTATTTTTTTTTGTTGTTGTAGGTGATTGAGCATAGCCACAAAGCTAAAACAAAGGAAGCTTGGTACTTAGATAGTGGATGCTCAAGGCACATGACGGGTGATAAAAGCCATTTCAATTCCTTCAAATCGAAAATTGGTGGAGAAGTCACTTTTGGGGACAACTCCAAAGGCCAAGTGGAAGGAAGTGGCTCAATAGGTAATGATCATTTCTCTTTAGAAAAAGTATTACTTGATAGGGGTCTAAAGCATAACTTACTAAGCATTAGTCAACTTTGTGACAAAGGTTACAAAGTAATTTTTGATTGCATGAAATGTAATGTTATAGATCCTAAGTCAAATAAAATTCTTCTTCTAGGCCATAGGCAAGGTAACATATATATAGTCTACCTTAATGAACTCAAAAATGAAAACATATGCTTAATGGTAGACAACAAAAAGGAATCCTGGTTATGGCATAGAAGACTAGGTCATGCTAGCATGCATGTGCTATCCAAATTAGCTAGAAAGGATCTAGTTATAGGCTTACCCAAAATACCCTTTGATCATGAAGAAATATGTGAAGCTTGTGTTAAAGGAAAACACAAGAGAACAACTTTTAAGCCTAAGAATAGTGTATCCACCACTAGGCCTCTTCAATTACTGCATTTAGACTTGTTTGGACCAACTAGAACCACTAGCCTAGGTGGGAAACACTATGGTTTTGTAATAGTTGATGATTACACTAGATACACTTGGGTGTTCTTTTTGAGAGTAAAAAATGAAGCCTTAGAGAAATTCATAACTTACTCAAAGGTGACTCAAAATGAAAAAGGATATACAATAACAAGCATTAGAAGTGATCATGGCAAAGAATTTGAAAATATAGGATTTGATGAGTATTGCAATGATCAAGGAATTAGCCATAATTTTTCAGCCCCTAGGACACCACAACAAAATGGTGTAGTTGAGAGAAGAAATAGAACTTTGGAAGAGATGGCTAGGACCATGTTATGTGAAAATAACTTGCCAAAGTACTTTTGGGCTGAAGCTATAAACACATCATGTTATATAATTAATAGAGCTATGATAAGACCCATGCTAAAGAAAACTCCTTATGAGCTCTACAAAGGCAAGAAGCCTAACATTAGTTACTTCCATCCTTTTGGCTGCAAATGCTTTGTTCTAAATAATGGAAAAGATAACTTAGGAAAATTTGATGCCAAGAGTGATGAGGGAATATTTCTAGGATATTCATTGAATTCAAAGGCCTTTAGAATATATAACAAAAGAACATTAGTGGTTGAAGAGTCTATTCATGTTATATTTGATGAATCAAATAATATATCTAAAGATTCAACCATTGATGAAAATGTTGGAATATTTGATAAAGGCTTAGAAGATGACTTTCTAGAAAAGCTTGACTTGAATAAAGAAGATGAAGAAGAAATAGAGGTTTTAGAAAGAGAGCCTAGAGCACCAAGAGAGTTAGGATATGTAAAAGATTGTGAAATAGTAGGAGATCCAACTCTTGGAGTTAGAACTAGATCATCCCTAAGGAATATGTGCCAATATATAGCCTTTGTATCTCAAATTGAACCTAGGAATATCAATGAAGCCTTAGAAGACAATAATTGGTTCCTAGCAATGCAAGAAGAATTAAATCAATTTGAGAGAAGCAAAGTATGGAAACTAGTTCCTAGGCCTAATGATCACTCAATAATTGGAACTAAATGGATATTCAAGAACAAGATGGATGAAAATAGTGTGATCGTAAGGAATAAGGCTAGGCTAGTTGCTCAAGGCTATAGACAAGAGGAAGGCATAGACTATGATGAAACATATGCACCGGTAGCTAGATTAGAGGCAATAAGAATGTTACTTGCCTTTGCATGTTATAAAGATTTCAAGTTATATCAAATGGACGTAAAGAGTGCATTCTTGAATGGTTTCATTAATGAAGAAGTCTATGTAGAGCAACCTCCCGGATTTGAAAATCATGAATTTCCTGAACATGTTTTCAAATTATCTAAGGCACTTTATGGGTTAAAACAAGCTCCTAGAGCTTGGTATGAAAGGTTGTCAAAGTTCTTAATAGAAAAAGGGTTCTCAAGAGGAAAGGTAGACACCACTTTATTCATAAAAAATAAAAATAAGGACTTACTAGTTGTACAAGTATATGTAGATGATATTATTTTTGGTTCAACTAATGAGTCTTTATGCCAAGAATTTGCTAAGATCATGCAAGGAGAATTTGAGATGAGCATGATGGGAGAACTCACATTCTTCTTGGGACTTCAAGTGAAGCAAACAAAGGATGGAACATTCATCAATCAAGCAAAGTACACCAAGGACTTGCTCAAGAGATTTGGGATGGACAATTGCAAACCTCAAACCACTCCAATGGGCACCAACATCAAGCTTGACAAAGATGAAAGTGGTAAGTGTGTAGACACTAAACTCTATAGGTCTATGATTGGTTCTTTGCTTTATTTAACTGCTAGTAGACCAGATATATTGTTTAGTGTGTGCCTTTGTGCTAGATTTCAATCATCTCCTAGGGAATCACATCTATTGGCAACTAAGAGAATCTTTAGATACCTCAAAGACACTCCCTCACTAGGACTTTGGTACCCCAAGGACTCTACTTTTGCCCTTCATGCATTTTCAGATGCTGATTTTGGAGGCTGCAAAATAGATAGGAAAAGTACTTCAGGTACTTGCCAATTCTTAGGAAATAGGTTAATTTCTTGGTTCTCCAAGAAGCAAAACAGTGTAGCTCAGTCCACAACTGAAGCTGAATATATAGCAGCTGGTAGTTGTAGTGCTCAAGTGTTGTGGATTAAACAACAAATGAGAGATTATGGTATTGACATGAACCAAGTGTCTATTAAATGTGATAATACCAGTGCCATTAATCTGTCTAAGAATCCCATACAACACTCCAGAACCAAGCACATAGAAATTAGACATCACTTTCTTAGAGACCATGTACAAAAAGGGGATATAATTTTAGAGTACATTGACACTCTACATCAAATAGCTGATATATTCACCAAACCCCTTGATAGAGATAGGTTTTGTATCTTTAGAGGTGAATTAGGACTCATGGATAAGCCTTAGGATTTTTTGTGTTTCAAAAATCTTGGTTTCAAATTGATTTTAAATGAGTTCTTGCAAAGATTTTCTGGCAAAAAGGATGAGAGATCGATCTCCTTGAGATATAGATCGATCTCTATCCCTTAAACAAGCCTAAATTATCAAGGTTAAGCTAAGCAGATCGATCTTCTAACCATAAGATCGATCTCCTTACGTCTCTGTTTAGAGGCAGATCGATCTGTCCACACGACAGATCGATCTCATCAAGCTTCCGCATTCTACAGATCGATCTGTGCATGTACCAGATCGATCTCCTTAAGCCTCTGTTTGCAACCAGATCGATCTGTCCCTACGACAGATCGATCTCTCTTCGCTTCTGGGAGTACCAGATCGATCTGTCGCCTCGACAGATCGATCTCCTATGCCTTGGAGTATAAATACCCGCGAAAAATCCCCAAATCTCCCAAAACCTAAAATTCAAATTCTCCAATTCCCTCGCATCCTCTTCTTCAATTCCTCCTCAGATCGATCCTCGTACGGTCTTCCTTGCGTCTCGGTGTCAAATTTCGGTATAGTAACCTACATTTCTCACTGATTTTCTCAAAATCCTTCTTCGATTTGTGTTTGTTTTGCGTCTAGGGCAAACCTAGGTACTGTTTCATTGCCTTTCTTTTTGTTGAATTTAGTTATCAAATCTTTAAGGTCTAGAATAATGCCTAGGCTTAAGAGAGCAGGAACCAAACCCCTTAGAACCACTGAGGCAGGTTCCTCATCACAACCCATTCCTCCACCTCCTATCGCTTCCTTCAATCGGTGTTTTAAAACACCAGCAAAAAGAAAGCGGTATGAGGAATATTTTTCAACCATGCCAATCAAGCATTGGCGCACTATCGATTTTTCATTCCTCAATCACATAGACTTTCCATACCTGTCAAAGTTTGAGGAATTTGGTTAGACAAACTTCTTGAGAATCAACACTCCTGTCCCTCCAAATCTCGTTCGCGCATTCTTTTCCAATGCCGAACTCGTTTATGACCCCGATGACACCTGCAAAATCCTAGCCTTCAAAACCTTCGTCATGGGTCAATCCATTATAACTGACTCTGAAGTTCTAGCCAAAGTGTTTGAAATACGCGATGAAGGCTTAACAAATGAGGATGAGGAAGTCCCCTTTGCGTTTGAACTCCCCGGGGACAAGGCGAGTAACCTTCCAATGCACCTTCGGTTACTCCACCTCATAATCTCGTGGAACCTCCGCCCTTTCGGTACTCGTCATTCTACCGTTAGGCGTCTAGACCGTTTTTGGCTCCATCACATTCACACCACAAGCCAAAAACCTAACCTCCCTCACTTTGTTTACGAAGATTGGCTGAAGATTGTGCGTGGCCAAGCTACCACAATAGTTTTTCCACAACCAGTGGCTTATCTTCTTCACCGCCTTGGTATCAACTGCAGCGGCGAAACTGGCGAGCTACCATCTCCCAAAAGCGTGCTTAACATTGGGACCCTACATCATATGGGGTACTACAAAGATTTTCGGGGAGAGTGGACGAAAAAGCAAGAACAGCAACCTGCTGAGGCTATGGAGGAGGACCTCACTGCTGAACCAGCACACCCATCTGCAGTACCAGCTCCTGAACCGTCATCTTCAACAGCTGCGCAAACTGCACCAACATCATCCCCTGCTGGCTTGGAGATGCTCATGAAGATGATGAGTGATCTCAGTCAGAAGATGGATGAAGGATTTGCGAAACTAAACCAACGAGTGGATAGGATTCAAGAGACTCAAGAGGCGATGTTCGATGAGCTCCAAGTAACACGCACGCATGTTGAGAATCTTATGGATCGTGATCCTCCCTCACAATAGGCATTAGGCGCTTAGATTTAGTATAGTTAAAACATTGTTAAGCTACTTGATGTTATCTGTGAAAAATTTGCTTGAATGAAATGTGATTTGATTGAATATTTGGTGAGTTAATGAAAATGTTGATTTTGAAATGCCATGAATCTTCTCTTTAGTGTGTGATTGATATGACAAAAAGGGGGAGAAGAAACATAAGAAACATGATAAGAAACATGCATGTTGTTGTGTTTGTGTTCATAGTTTAAAAGAATGATTTAATTGAGGGGGAGTTAAGACATGTGTTAAAAGTATTAAATGTTTAAAAGGATGATAGGATGATTTAATTGAGGGGGAGTTAAGAGCTAGAACTAACTAAGGGGGAGTTAAGATTTAACTAAGGCTGAGTTAAATCATTAACAAAGTTAAAAGTTCACAAAAAGGGGGAACTTTGCAATTTCACTAAACATGTTTATTAGATGAGTTTTGTCATATCAAAAAGGGGGAGATTGTTGAGTTAATGTATTTTGAAATGACAAAACAAGTTAATACAATAATGTTAAAATGATATACAAACATGTTTAGAAGATATCAGGATCAGAACTTAGAGTTCTGCTGATGAGAGATCGATCTGGGGTATGAGAGATCGATCTCCTGGGTTTATACTTGATGAGAGATCGATCTCATGATGGAAGAGATCGATCTGGCAAGCCTTAAAACGGTGTAAAGGGTTTAAGGTAAAAAGAGATCGATCTGCCAGGGTTAAGAGATCGATCTCCTCTAAGTCAGAGAACTTAGGAGATCGATCTGGTAAGGAAGAGATCGATCTGCTCAAAGTCAGTGAGCTTAAGAGATCGATCTGGTGTATTGAGAGATCGATCTTGCCTCAAACAGAGAGGATAGGAGATCGATCTGCCTATTCGACAGATCGATCTGCCTCTGCCTATTCAAACTAACAGATCGATCTGGTAATGTATGAGATCGATCTCCCTGTGTATTTGTGCTTTGTCATTGCAGGATTTAAAACTAGGAGATCGATCTGGCCAAGATAGGAGATCGATCTGTCTGACCACTGGAGGTTCCCAACGGCTATTTTCTTCAAATCTCAACGGGAAAAACTGCATTTAATGCTCCAACTACCCAACCTTCAGTATATAACCAAGCATTGAAGACAAAGAAAACAGAGACTATTGCTGCATATTCCAAAGATTCTCAAGCTTTAATTCTTTCATTCTTTGTGTCCCTATTGCTTATTGATTGAGAATCATTGTAAAAGCTTAAGTGCAAAATAGCTACACTTGTCCTACCACTTTAAAGCATTAAATTGTATTCAGTCTTATCTTAAAAGAGAAGAGGATTGTTCCTCTGTGAGTGAAAGTTGTAAGAGGCTGAATACTTTTCTGTATTGCCAAAGGTAGTGAGGTTATTCCTTAACCTGTAAAAGGAAATTTGTAAGCTCTATTGAAAGAGAGAAAGAAAGCACTTGACAAGAAGGTCAAGGAGAGAGGACGTAGGCAAGAGTTGGCCGAACCTCTATAAGTGACTGTGTTTGTTTCTCTTCCCTTCTCTCTGCATTAAATTGTTATATTGCACTGTTTTATTCATTATCATTTGTGTTTAAATTGTGATTAATTTAAAATCTGCCATAGTTGTTAGAAAACCGATTCACCCCCCCTCTCGGTAGAGCCAATAATTGGTATCAGAGCTAGGACTCTTTAATCACGTAGGAACAACTTCCTAAGAGTTACAAAACGATCAAATGGCTCTTAACAATGTTGCAACTAGTTTGATAGGAGAGGGGCACTCCACGGTTAGACCTCCCATGTTCAATGGTGAACATTATTCATATTGGAGGACTAGGATGATGCTATTCATTCAAGCAAATGACTATGAAGTATGGAGAATTATAGTTAAGGGACCTCAAATCCCTACAAAGAAAATAGAGGGAAGAGATATTCCCAAAGAAGAAGATGAATGGGATTCTAATTACATTAAATGTGCACAACTAAATGCTAAAGCTATGCACACATTATTTTGTGCTTTAGGTCCTAATGAATATAATAGAGTCTCCAGGTGTGATAATGCCAAGCAAATATGGGATAAATTGGCAATAACTCATGAGGGTACAACCCAAGTGAAGGAGACAAAAGTAGGTATGCTCACACATGATTATGAGCTTTTTAGGATGAAGGAAGGAGAATCGATTAGTGATATGTTCACTAGATTTACAGATGTAATTAATGGACTAAAATCCTTAGGAAAAATATATTCTAACATTGAAATGGTAAAGAAAATTTTAAATAGCTTACCTAAGTCATGGGAAGCTAAAGTGACAGCAATAGAGGAATCTAAGGATCCACACAGATTGTCCTTAGATGAATTAATAGGTTCCTTGCTAACTTATGAGATGAAGCTTAAAAGAAATGAAGAGCCACCCAAGAAAGTGGGAGTTGCTCTAAAATCCACTGCTGAAAAAGCGATTAAAAATGAGAGTGGCAGTGAGGAGGATATTCAGATGGCAATGTTTGCCAAAAGATTTAATAAATTCATGAGGATGAGAGCTAGCAATAGCAATAGGAGAAACAATAGGAGAGAACAAGAGGAAGTAGGTAGAAAAGACTCTATTGTGTGTTATGAATGTAAAAAACCTGGACACATAAAATTTAACTGCCCTCTTCTCAAAAGATCCAATGATAGGTTTCATAAAAAAAAGGCAATGGTAGCAACATGGAGTGACAGTGACTGCTCCGATGATGAATCAAATGAGGACATTGCCAACCTATGCTTCATGGCAATTGATGATGATGAAAAGGTAACTTCTAATATCAATGAATACTCTTTTGATGAACTGCAAGATGCATTTGATGATTTAGCATTAGAGTATGAATCTATGAGCATGAAGTATAAAAAGTTAATATCGAAATTAAAAAGGGAAAATGAGATAATGTTAAAAGATAAATTGGAATGTGAGGAGAAACTAGAGATTGCAAATCTAGAAATTGGTGATCTTAAGGAGAAAAATAGCAATTTACATAACTCCTTTAATAGATTTCACATGGGGCAACAAAAGCTAGATAGCATGTTAGAAACCCAAAGGGCATTTTTTGACAAAAATGGCTTAGGGTATAATGCACAAAGTAGGGAGACCCATCTTAAGAGTTTTATTGCTAGGAAGAGCATGAATAAACCTGAAATTACTTGTTCATATTGTAATAAGAAGGGACATAAGTCACATTATTGCAATATAAAGATGAGGAATCTTAAAAGAAAAATTGTAAAAAGGATATGGATTCCAAAAGAGGTAATTCATTCCAAGGACTGCAATGCATTAGCAAAATGGATCCCAATGGGATCAAGAATTTCATTTACTAACCTCCAAGGACCCAAGAGAATTTGGGTACCTAAGACTTGAGTGTGTTTATTTTTTTTTGTTGTTGTAGGTGATTGAGCATAGCCACAAAGCTAAAACAAAGGAAGCTTGGTACTTAGATAGTGGATGCTCAAGGCACATGACGGGTGATAAAAGCCATTTCAATTCCTTCAAATCGAAAATTGGTGGAGAAGTCACTTTTGGGGACAACTCCAAAGGCCAAGTGGAAGGAAGTGGCTCAATAGGTAATGATCATTTCTCTTTAGAAAAAGTATTACTTGATAGGGGTCTAAAGCATAACTTACTAAGCATTAGTCAACTTTGTGACAAAGGTTACAAAGTAATTTTTGATTGCATGAAATGTAATGTTATAGATCCTAAGTCAAATAAAATTCTTCTTCTAGGCCATAGGCAAGGTAACATATATATAGTCTACCTTAATGAACTCAAAAATGAAAACATATGCTTAATGGTAGACAACAAAAAGGAATCCTGGTTATGGCATAGAAGACTAGGTCATGCTAGCATGCATGTGCTATCCAAATTAGCTAGAAAGGATCTAGTTATAGGCTTACCCAAAATACCCTTTGATCATGAAGAAATATGTGAAGCTTGTGTTAAAGGAAAACACAAGAGAACAACTTTTAAGCCTAAGAATAGTGTATCCACCACTAGGCCTCTTCAATTACTGCATTTAGACTTGTTTGGACCAACTAGAACCACTAGCCTAGGTGGGAAACACTATGGTTTTGTAATAGTTGATGATTACACTAGATACACTTGGGTGTTCTTTTTGAGAGTAAAAAATGAAGCCTTAGAGAAATTCATAACTTACTCAAAGGTGACTCAAAATGAAAAAGGATATACAATAACAAGCATTAGAAGTGATCATGGCAAAGAATTTGAAAATATAGGATTTGATGAGTATTGCAATGATCAAGGAATTAGCCATAATTTTTCAGCCCCTAGGACACCACAACAAAATGGTGTAGTTGAGAGAAGAAATAGAACTTTGGAAGAGATGGCTAGGACCATGTTATGTGAAAATAACTTGCCAAAGTACTTTTGGGCTGAAGCTATAAACACATCATGTTATATAATTAATAGAGCTATGATAAGACCCATGCTAAAGAAAACTCCTTATGAGCTCTACAAAGGCAAGAAGCCTAACATTAGTTACTTCCATCCTTTTGGCTGCAAATGCTTTGTTCTAAATAATGGAAAAGATAACTTAGGAAAATTTGATGCCAAGAGTGATGAGGGAATATTTCTAGGATATTCATTGAATTCAAAGGCCTTTAGAATATATAACAAAAGAACATTAGTGGTTGAAGAGTCTATTCATGTTATATTTGATGAATCAAATAATATATCTAAAGATTCAACCATTGATGAAAATGTTGGAATATTTGATAAAGGCTTAGAAGATGACTTTCTAGAAAAGCTTGACTTGAATAAAGAAGATGAAGAAGAAATAGAGGTTTTAGAAAGAGAGCCTAGAGCACCAAGAGAGTTAGGATATGTAAAAGATTGTGAAATAGTAGGAGATCCAACTCTTGGAGTTAGAACTAGATCATCCCTAAGGAATATGTGCCAATATATAGCCTTTGTATCTCAAATTGAACCTAGGAATATCAATGAAGCCTTAGAAGACAATAATTGGTTCCTAGCAATGCAAGAAGAATTAAATCAATTTGAGAGAAGCAAAGTATGGAAACTAGTTCCTAGGCCTAATGATCACTCAATAATTGGAACTAAATGGATATTCAAGAACAAGATGGATGAAAATAGTGTGATCGTAAGGAATAAGGCTAGGCTAGTTGCTCAAGGCTATAGACAAGAGGAAGGCATAGACTATGATGAAACATATGCACCGGTAGCTAGATTAGAGGCAATAAGAATGTTACTTGCCTTTGCATGTTATAAAGATTTCAAGTTATATCAAATGGACGTAAAGAGTGCATTCTTGAATGGTTTCATTAATGAAGAAGTCTATGTAGAGCAACCTCCCGGATTTGAAAATCATGAATTTCCTGAACATGTTTTCAAATTATCTAAGGCACTTTATGGGTTAAAACAAGCTCCTAGAGCTTGGTATGAAAGGTTGTCAAAGTTCTTAATAGAAAAAGGGTTCTCAAGAGGAAAGGTAGACACCACTTTATTCATAAAAAATAAAAATAAGGACTTACTAGTTGTACAAGTATATGTAGATGATATTATTTTTGGTTCAACTAATGAGTCTTTATGCCAAGAATTTGCTAAGATCATGCAAGGAGAATTTGAGATGAGCATGATGGGAGAACTCACATTCTTCTTGGGACTTCAAGTGAAGCAAACAAAGGATGGAACATTCATCAATCAAGCAAAGTACACCAAGGACTTGCTCAAGAGATTTGGGATGGACAATTGCAAACCTCAAACCACTCCAATGGGCACCAACATCAAGCTTGACAAAGATGAAAGTGGTAAGTGTGTAGACACTAAACTCTATAGGTCTATGATTGGTTCTTTGCTTTATTTAACTGCTAGTAGACCAGATATATTGTTTAGTGTGTGCCTTTGTGCTAGATTTCAATCATCTCCTAGGGAATCACATCTATTGGCAACTAAGAGAATCTTTAGATACCTCAAAGACACTCCCTCACTAGGACTTTGGTACCCCAAGGACTCTACTTTTGCCCTTCATGCATTTTCAGATGCTGATTTTGGAGGCTGCAAAATAGATAGGAAAAGTACTTCAGGTACTTGCCAATTCTTAGGAAATAGGTTAATTTCTTGGTTCTCCAAGAAGCAAAACAGTGTAGCTCAGTCCACAACTGAAGCTGAATATATAGCAGCTGGTAGTTGTAGTGCTCAAGTGTTGTGGATTAAACAACAAATGAGAGATTATGGTATTGACATGAAACAAGTGTCTATTAAATGTGATAATACCAGTGCCATTAATCTGTCTAAGAATCCCATACAACACTCCAGAACCAAGCACATAGAAATTAGACATCACTTTCTTAGAGACCATGTACAAAAAGGGGATATAATTTTAGAGTACATTGACACTCTACATCAAATAGCTGATATATTCACCAAACCCCTTGATAGAGATAGGTTTTGTATCTTTAGAGGTGAATTAGGACTCATGGATAAGCCTTAGGATTTTTTGTGTTTCAAAAATCTTGGTTTCAAATTGATTTTAAATGAGTTCTTGCAAAGATTTTCTGGCAAAAAGGATGAGAGATCGATCTCCTTGAGATATAGATCGATCTCTATCCCTTAAACAAGCCTAAATTATCAAGGTTAAGCTAAGCAGATCGATCTTCTAACCATAAGATCGATCTCCTTACGTCTCTGTTTAGAGGCAGATCGATCTGTCCACACGACAGATCGATCTCATCAAGCTTCCGCATTCTACAGATCGATCTGTGCATGTACCAGATCGATCTCCTTAAGCCTCTGTTTGCAACCAGATCGATCTGTCCCTACGACAGATCGATCTCTCTTCGCTTCTGGGAGTACCAGATCGATCTGTCGCCTCGACAGATCGATCTCCTATGCCTTGGAGTATAAATACCCGCGAAAAATCCCCAAATCTCCCAAAACCTAAAATTCAAATTCTCCAATTCCCTCGCATCCTCTTCTTCAATTCCTCCTCAGATCGATCCTCGTACGGTCTTCCTTGCGTCTCGGTGTCAAATTTCGGTATAGTAACCTACATTTCTCACTGATTTTCTCAAAATCCTTCTTCGATTTGTGTTTGTTTTGCGTCTAGGGCAAACCTAGGTACTGTTTCATTGCCTTTCTTTTTGTTGAATTTAGTTATCAAATCTTTAAGGTCTAGAATAATGCCTAGGCTTAAGAGAGCAGGAACCAAACCCCTTAGAACCACTGAGGCAGGTTCCTCATCACAACCCATTCCTCCACCTCCTATCGCTTCCTTCAATCGGTGTTTTAAAACACCAGCAAAAAGAAAGCGGTATGAGGAATATTTTTCAACCATGCCAATCAAGCATTGGCGCACTATCGATTTTTCATTCCTCAATCACATAGACTTTCCATACCTGTCAAAGTTTGAGGAATTTGGTTAGACAAACTTCTTGAGAATCAACACTCCTGTCCCTCCAAATCTCGTTCGCGCATTCTTTTCCAATGCCGAACTCGTTTATGACCCCGATGACACCTGCAAAATCCTAGCCTTCAAAACCTTCGTCATGGGTCAATCCATTATAACTGACTCTGAAGTTCTAGCCAAAGTGTTTGAAATACGCGATGAAGGCTTAACAAATGAGGATGAGGAAGTCCCCTTTGCGTTTGAACTCCCCGGGGACAAGGCGAGTAACCTTCCAATGCACCTTCGGTTACTCCACCTCATAATCTCGTGGAACCTCCGCCCTTTCGGTACTCGTCATTCTACCGTTAGGCGTCTAGACCGTTTTTGGCTCCATCACATTCACACCACAAGCCAAAAACCTAACCTCCCTCACTTTGTTTACGAAGATTGGCTGAAGATTGTGCGTGGCCAAGCTACCACAATAGTTTTTCCACAACCAGTGGCTTATCTTCTTCACCGCCTTGGTATCAACTGCAGCGGCGAAACTGGCGAGCTACCATCTCCCAAAAGCGTGCTTAACATTGGGACCCTACATCATATGGGGTACTACAAAGATTTTCGGGGAGAGTGGACGAAAAAGCAAGAACAGCAACCTGCTGAGGCTATGGAGGAGGACCTCACTGCTGAACCAGCACACCCATCTGCAGTACCAGCTCCTGAACCGTCATCTTCAACAGCTGCGCAAACTGCACCAACATCATCCCCTGCTGGCTTGGAGATGCTCATGAAGATGATGAGTGATCTCAGTCAGAAGATGGATGAAGGATTTGCGAAACTAAACCAACGAGTGGATAGGATTCAAGAGACTCAAGAGGCGATGTTCGATGAGCTCCAAGTAACACGCACGCATGTTGAGAATCTTATGGATCGTGATCCTCCCTCACAATAGGCATTAGGCGCTTAGATTTAGTATAGTTAAAACATTGTTAAGCTACTTGATGTTATCTGTGAAAAATTTGCTTGAATGAAATGTGATTTGATTGAATATTTGGTGAGTTAATGAAAATGTTGATTTTGAAATGCCATGAATCTTCTCTTTAGTGTGTGATTGATATGACAAAAAGGGGGAGAAGAAACATAAGAAACATGATAAGAAACATGCATGTTGTTGTGTTTGTGTTCATAGTTTAAAAGAATGATTTAATTGAGGGGGAGTTAAGACATGTGTTAAAAGTATTAAATGTTTAAAAGGATGATAGGATGATTTAATTGAGGGGGAGTTAAGAGCTAGAACTAACTAAGGGGGAGTTAAGATTTAACTAAGGCTGAGTTAAATCATTAACAAAGTTAAAAGTTCACAAAAAGGGGGAACTTTGCAATTTCACTAAACATGTTTATTAGATGAGTTTTGTCATATCAAAAAGGGGGAGATTGTTGAGTTAATGTATTTTGAAATGACAAAACAAGTTAATACAATAATGTTAAAATGATATACAAACATGTTTAGAAGATATCAGGATCAGAACTTAGAGTTCTGCTGATGAGAGATCGATCTGGGGTATGAGAGATCGATCTCCTGGGTTTATACTTGATGAGAGATCGATCTCATGATGGAAGAGATCGATCTGGCAAGCCTTAAAACGGTGTAAAGGGTTTAAGGTAAAAAGAGATCGATCTGCCAGGGTTAAGAGATCGATCTCCTCTAAGTCAGAGAACTTAGGAGATCGATCTGGTAAGGAAGAGATCGATCTGCTCAAAGTCAGTGAGCTTAAGAGATCGATCTGGTGTATTGAGAGATCGATCTTGCCTCAAACAGAGAGGATAGGAGATCGATCTGCCTATTCGACAGATCGATCTGCCTCTGCCTATTCAAACTAACAGATCGATCTGGTAATGTATGAGATCGATCTCCCTGTGTATTTGTGCTTTGTCATTGCAGGATTTAAAACTAGGAGATCGATCTGGCCAAGATAGGAGATCGATCTGTCTGACCACTGGAGGTTCCCAACGGCTATTTTCTTCAAATCTCAACGGGAAAAACTGCATTTAATGCTCCAACTACCCAACCTTCAGTATATAACCAAGCATTGAAGACAAAGAAAACAGAGACTATTGCTGCATATTCCAAAGATTCTCAAGCTTTAATTCTTTCATTCTTTGTGTCCCTATTGCTTATTGATTGAGAATCATTGTAAAAGCTTAAGTGCAAAATAGCTACACTTGTCCTACCACTTTAAAGCATTAAATTGTATTCAGTCTTATCTTAAAAGAGAAGAGGATTGTTCCTCTGTGAGTGAAAGTTGTAAGAGGCTGAATACTTTTCTGTATTGCCAAAGGTAGTGAGGTTATTCCTTAACCTGTAAAAGGAAATTTGTAAGCTCTATTGAAAGAGAGAAAGAAAGCACTTGACAAGAAGGTCAAGGAGAGAGGACGTAGGCAAGAGTTGGCCGAACCTCTATAAGTGACTGTGTTTGTTTCTCTTCCCTTCTCTCTGCATTAAATTGTTATATTGCACTGTTTTATTCATTATCATTTGTGTTTAAATTGTGATTAATTTAAAATCTGCCATAGTTGTTAGAAAACCGATTCACCCCCCCTCTCGGTAGAGCCAACAATTGGTATCAGAGCTAGGACTCTTTAATCACGTAGGAACAACTTCCTAAGAGTTACAAAACGATCAAATGGCTCTTAACAATGTTGCAACTAGTTTGATAGGAGAGGGGCACTCCACGGTTAGACCTCCCATGTTCAATGGTGAACATTATTCATATTGGAGGACTAGGATGATGCTATTCATTCAAGCAAATGACTATGAAGTATGGAGAATTATAGTTAAGGGACCTCAAATCCCTACAAAGAAAATAGAGGGAAGAGATATTCCCAAAGAAGAAGATGAATGGGATTCTAATTACATTAAATGTGCACAACTAAATGCTAAAGCTATGCACACATTATTTTGTGCTTTAGGTCCTAATGAATATAATAGAGTCTCCAGGTGTGATAATGCCAAGCAAATATGGGATAAATTGGCAATAACTCATGAGGGTACAACCCAAGTGAAGGAGACAAAAGTAGGTATGCTCACACATGATTATGAGCTTTTTAGGATGAAGGAAGGAGAATCGATTAGTGATATGTTCACTAGATTTACAGATGTAATTAATGGACTAAAATCCTTAGGAAAAATATATTCTAACATTGAAATGGTAAAGAAAATTTTAAATAGCTTACCTAAGTCATGGGAAGCTAAAGTGACAGCAATAGAGGAATCTAAGGATCCACACAGATTGTCCTTAGATGAATTAATAGGTTCCTTGCTAACTTATGAGATGAAGCTTAAAAGAAATGAAGAGCCACCCAAGAAAGTGGGAGTTGCTCTAAAATCCACTGCTGAAAAAGCGATTAAAAATGAGAGTGGCAGTGAGGAGGATATTCAGATGGCAATGTTTGCCAAAAGATTTAATAAATTCATGAGGATGAGAGCTAGCAATAGCAATAGGAGAAACAATAGGAGAGAACAAGAGGAAGTAGGTAGAAAAGACTCTATTGTGTGTTATGAATGTAAAAAACCTGGACACATAAAATTTAACTGCCCTCTTCTCAAAAGATCCAATGATAGGTTTCATAAAAAAAAGGCAATGGTAGCAACATGGAGTGACAGTGACTGCTCCGATGATGAATCAAATGAGGACATTGCCAACCTATGCTTCATGGCAATTGATGATGATGAAAAGGTAACTTCTAATATCAATGAATACTCTTTTGATGAACTGCAAGATGCATTTGATGATTTAGCATTAGAGTATGAATCTATGAGCATGAAGTATAAAAAGTTAATATCGAAATTAAAAAGGGAAAATGAGATAATGTTAAAAGATAAATTGGAATGTGAGGAGAAACTAGAGATTGCAAATCTAGAAATTGGTGATCTTAAGGAGAAAAATAGCAATTTACATAACTCCTTTAATAGATTTCACATGGGGCAACAAAAGCTAGATAGCATGTTAGAAACCCAAAGGGCATTTTTTGACAAAAATGGCTTAGGGTATAATGCACAAAGTAGGGAGACCCATCTTAAGAGTTTTATTGCTAGGAAGAGCATGAATAAACCTGAAATTACTTGTTCATATTGTAATAAGAAGGGACATAAGTCACATTATTGCAATATAAAGATGAGGAATCTTAAAAGAAAAATTGTAAAAAGGATATGGATTCCAAAAGAGGTAATTCATTCCAAGGACTGCAATGCATTAGCAAAATGGATCCCAATGGGATCAAGAATTTCATTTACTAACCTCCAAGGACCCAAGAGAATTTGGGTACCTAAGACTTGAGTGTGTTTATTTTTTTTTGTTGTTGTAGGTGATTGAGCATAGCCACAAAGCTAAAACAAAGGAAGCTTGGTACTTAGATAGTGGATGCTCAAGGCACATGACGGGTGATAAAAGCCATTTCAATTCCTTCAAATCGAAAATTGGTGGAGAAGTCACTTTTGGGGACAACTCCAAAGGCCAAGTGGAAGGAAGTGGCTCAATAGGTAATGATCATTTCTCTTTAGAAAAAGTATTACTTGATAGGGGTCTAAAGCATAACTTACTAAGCATTAGTCAACTTTGTGACAAAGGTTACAAAGTAATTTTTGATTGCATGAAATGTAATGTTATAGATCCTAAGTCAAATAAAATTCTTCTTCTAGGCCATAGGCAAGGTAACATATATATAGTCTACCTTAATGAACTCAAAAATGAAAACATATGCTTAATGGTAGACAACAAAAAGGAATCCTGGTTATGGCATAGAAGACTAGGTCATGCTAGCATGCATGTGCTATCCAAATTAGCTAGAAAGGATCTAGTTATAGGCTTACCCAAAATACCCTTTGATCATGAAGAAATATGTGAAGCTTGTGTTAAAGGAAAACACAAGAGAACAACTTTTAAGCCTAAGAATAGTGTATCCACCACTAGGCCTCTTCAATTACTGCATTTAGACTTGTTTGGACCAACTAGAACCACTAGCCTAGGTGGGAAACACTATGGTTTTGTAATAGTTGATGATTACACTAGATACACTTGGGTGTTCTTTTTGAGAGTAAAAAATGAAGCCTTAGAGAAATTCATAACTTACTCAAAGGTGACTCAAAATGAAAAAGGATATACAATAACAAGCATTAGAAGTGATCATGGCAAAGAATTTGAAAATATAGGATTTGATGAGTATTGCAATGATCAAGGAATTAGCCATAATTTTTCAGCCCCTAGGACACCACAACAAAATGGTGTAGTTGAGAGAAGAAATAGAACTTTGGAAGAGATGGCTAGGACCATGTTATGTGAAAATAACTTGCCAAAGTACTTTTGGGCTGAAGCTATAAACACATCATGTTATATAATTAATAGAGCTATGATAAGACCCATGCTAAAGAAAACTCCTTATGAGCTCTACAAAGGCAAGAAGCCTAACATTAGTTACTTCCATCCTTTTGGCTGCAAATGCTTTGTTCTAAATAATGGAAAAGATAACTTAGGAAAATTTGATGCCAAGAGTGATGAGGGAATATTTCTAGGATATTCATTGAATTCAAAGGCCTTTAGAATATATAACAAAAGAACATTAGTGGTTGAAGAGTCTATTCATGTTATATTTGATGAATCAAATAATATATCTAAAGATTCAACCATTGATGAAAATGTTGGAATATTTGATAAAGGCTTAGAAGATGACTTTCTAGAAAAGCTTGACTTGAATAAAGAAGATGAAGAAGAAATAGAGGTTTTAGAAAGAGAGCCTAGAGCACCAAGAGAGTTAGGATATGTAAAAGATTGTGAAATAGTAGGAGATCCAACTCTTGGAGTTAGAACTAGATCATCCCTAAGGAATATGTGCCAATATATAGCCTTTGTATCTCAAATTGAACCTAGGAATATCAATGAAGCCTTAGAAGACAATAATTGGTTCCTAGCAATGCAAGAAGAATTAAATCAATTTGAGAGAAGCAAAGTATGGAAACTAGTTCCTAGGCCTAATGATCACTCAATAATTGGAACTAAATGGATATTCAAGAACAAGATGGATGAAAATAGTGTGATCGTAAGGAATAAGGCTAGGCTAGTTGCTCAAGGCTATAGACAAGAGGAAGGCATAGACTATGATGAAACATATGCACCGGTAGCTAGATTAGAGGCAATAAGAATGTTACTTGCCTTTGCATGTTATAAAGATTTCAAGTTATATCAAATGGACGTAAAGAGTGCATTCTTGAATGGTTTCATTAATGAAGAAGTCTATGTAGAGCAACCTCCCGGATTTGAAAATCATGAATTTCCTGAACATGTTTTCAAATTATCTAAGGCACTTTATGGGTTAAAACAAGCTCCTAGAGCTTGGTATGAAAGGTTGTCAAAGTTCTTAATAATCCAAAGGCTTATAAACTGATCGCTAAGGCTGGGTTTGATTTTTCCAAGTCATCATCCATGGATGAGTTGCATGATGGGAAGACGACTGCAAAGTTGCAAGGGATCATTGAAACTCATAAAAAGCTGATAAACAAGTCGGATGGGAAACCTTTTCCAAAAGATGGACTAGGAAGTGAATCCCAAAACCCGGTACGAATTTGTGTTGGCAAGAAGAATAAATCTGTCAGTACTCAACACATGTCGGTGGAGGTTACTGAAGAATGTGATGAGCCAAAAGCTTCTCCAACTCATCCTTCTCAAGACACTACTCGTGTGTCAGTATTCAATCGTTTGGGAACGTCAGCAACTCGTATTTCAGTGTTTGATAGACTCAATGTCCCTCACCCTGAGTTACGTCAAGCATCCAGAAGACGCAATTCAGTTTTTGATAGATTGAAAGCTTCAAGTAGTGAAGTGCATCAAGAAGAGACTCAAAACTGCACTGAATTGAAGGATGATAAAGAAATCCGAAGCTCGATTCTATCTCGCATGAAGAGGCGTTTAGAGCTTGAAATCTCTGCGGAAGGGCCATTGAAAGTGCGACGTCATACTGTTGTGGACACCAGTTCATCAGTACATCTCAAAGAAGATGAGATAAAAGTTTATTCAACATATCATGTAACCATCCAAGAAAATGCAGATGATGAATCATCAGAAAATGAGTCTGAAGAGCCATCTGTAATTGAAGAAGAAGAAGCTCCTGCTGCTTTAGAAGATGGGGGGCAAGCAACTGTTGACAGGCTGGAAGAGGCAAATCTTGGCACCTCAGATGCACCACGCCCTATATTTTTGAGTGCACTCCTTAGCCCAAAAGAAAAAGAAAAGTATGTCGTACTATTGTTAGAATACAAAGACGTCTTCGCCTGGACATATAAAGAGATGCCCGGACTTGATCCGAAAGTTGCAGTTCATAACTTAGTTGTTCGAAAGGGAGTAAAGCCAATTAAACAGTCCCAAAGGAGCTATAGACCTGATCTTATCCCGGCATAGAAGCTGAAGTCAACAAGTTAATCGATGCGGGATTCATACGTGAAGTGAAATATCCATCTTGGATAGCTAATATAGTGCTAGTCAAAAAGAAGAATGGACAACTTCGCATCTGTGTCGACTTTCGCGATCTAAACAATGCATGCCCAAAAGATGACTTTCCACTACCCATCACCGAAATAATGGTTGATGCTACTACAGGGCATGAGGCTTTATCATTCATGGATGGATCATCTGGTTATAATCATATTCGAATGGCACCAAAAGATGAAGAGCTAACCGCATTTCGAACACCTAAGGGGATTTATTGCTATAAAGTAATGCCCTTTAGTTTGAAAAATGCTGGTGCAACTTATCAATGTGCTATGCAGAGAATTTTTGATGACTTACTGCATAAGACAGTAGAATGTTATGTTGATGATCTTGTGGTCAAGTCAAAGAAAAGAAACGACCATTTAGAAAATCTTCGTTCAGTGTTTGATAGGCTGAGAAAATACCAACTGAAGATGAACTCACTGAAATGTGCCTTTGGAGTGACATCTGAGAAATTTCTTGGTTTTATCGTGAGACACCGAGGCATTGAAATAGATCAGTCCAAGATAGACGCTATCCAGAATATGCCAGAGCCTAAGAACTTAAAAGAGCTCCGAAGTCTTCAAGGTAAATTGGCATACATTCGAAGGTTTATTTCAAACCTAGCTGGAAGATGCCAACCATTCAGTCGACTAATGAAGAAGGACGTACCATTCGAGTGGGATGAATCCTGTAGCAATGCTTTTAATGCGATTAAGGGATACTTGCTTAATCCTCCAGTTTTGGGAGCACCAATTCATGGAAAGCCATTAGTCCTTTATATTGCTGCACAGGACAAGTCCTTGGGGGCATTACTCGCACAAGAAGATGAGCAAAGGAAACAAAGGGCTTTATATTAGTTAAGCCGAACACTTGTAGGGGCGAAATTAAACTACTCCCCTATTGAGAAAATATGTCTTGCTTTGTTCTTCGCCGTTGATAAACTAAGATACTACATGCAAGCATACACTGTCCATTTAATAGCACGAGAAGATCCTGTGAAATATATTTTGTCTAGACCAGTTCTTTCTGGGAGATTGACAAAGTGGGCGGTAATCCTTCAACAATATGACATTGTTTATGTTTCCCAAAAGGCGGTGAAGGGGCAGGCCTTGGCAGATTTTCTAGCAGATCATCCTATCCCGTCTGATTGGAGATTGTCAGATGATCTACCCGATGAAGAAGTCCTTTTTGTCGACTTGAAGCCAAGATGGAGGTTATTCTTTAACGGTGCTTTAAGACAAAGTGGAGCAGGAGTGGGGGCAATTCTCGTTAGCCCTTACAATCAAGTCTTGCCATATTCTTTTATCTTGAGCGAATTATGCTCTAATAATGTTGCTGAATATCAAGCACTTATTTTAGGCTTAGAAATGACACTTGAAATGGGGATTAAAGACATCGAAGTGTATGGAGACTCAAAGCTGATAATACATCAACTCTTAGCAGAATATGAAGTCAAGAAAGAAGATTTGATTTCATATTTCAAATATGCTAAACGGTTGATGGATAAGTTTGATTACATAACGTTGAAGCATATCCCAAGAGGTGAAAATCGACAGGCAGATGCTTTGGCTAACTTGGCAACAACTTTGGCCATCAATGAGGATGAAAAGTTGAGTGTTCCAATATGTTGCAGATGGATAGTACCTCTACAAGGCATAATTCATGAAGAAGTCAGTGCGATATCGGTATGCACAATTGAAGTTGAAGATTGGTGACAACCTATTTTTGATTATCTTCAGCATGGCAAACTTTCGAATAATTTACGTCACAAGTCTGAAGTGCGGAGCAGAGCAACAAGGTTAATCTATTATAAAGATACCTTGTATCGCAGGTCATTTGATGGGCAATTCTTATGTTGCTTAGGAAGTGAGGAAGCCAGACAAGTGTTAGAAGAGGTTCATTCTGGAATTTGTGGCGCACATCAATCTGGGCCGAAAATGCATTACAAGATCAAGAGAATGGGGTATTATTGGCCTATAATGGCGCAAGATGCTATAGACTTTGCAAAGAAATGTCAACCATGCCAATTCCATGCCAATTACATACATCAGCCACCAGAGCCTCTTCATCCCACAGTTGCATCGTGGCTTTTCGATGGATGGGGTCTTGATCTTGTAGGACCATTGCCTAAGTCTTCACGAGGACACTTATACATTCTGGCTGCAACAGATTATTTCTCCAAGTGGGCAGAAGCGTTACCTTTCAAAGAGGTCAAGAAAGAACAAGTGCTAGAATTCATTCGCGTGCAGATCATCTATCGCTATGGAGTTCCTCGGTACATCATCACTGACAATGGCAAACAATTCTACAATAGCCTCATGGATAAGTTGTGCGAGAAATTTAATTTCAAACAATATAATTCTTCCATGTATAATGCCCCAGCAAATGGCCTTGCAGAAGCATTCCACAAGACACTTTGTAATTTGTTGAAGAAAGTTGTTGCGAAGAGCAAAAGAGATTGGCATGAAAGAATCAGAGAAGCACTCTGGGCTTTTCGTACTACATATCGAACACCCACGCAAGCTACTCCATATGCCATTGTTTATGGTGTCGAAGCCATTCTTCCATTGGAATGTCAAATTTCTACTTTAAGAATTGCCATCCAAGAAGGCTTAACACAAGAGAGCAATGCCCAATTGTGCCTTCAAGAGCTTGAAATGTTGGATGAAAGACGTTTGCAAACACAGCAACATCTTGAATGTTATCAAGCACGCCTCTCTAAAGCTTTTAACAAGAAAGTTCGCCCACGTTCCTTTCAAGTAGGAGATTTAGTGCTCGCCATGCGCAGGCCAATTAACTTCCATCATCATCCTGGTGATAAGTTTACTTCCAAGTGGGATAGACCTTATGTTGTGCAAGAAGTTTATACAAACAATGCTTACAAGATAGTTGACAGTGAAGGATTGCGAGTCGACCCTATCAATGGGAAATTTTTGAAACGTTATTATGCGTGAAAGCTCCAATTTCTATGCACAACATCAAATAAAAAAAAATAAAGCCTGCTAGATTGAAAACCCCATCGGGGAGGTCTAGACAAAAGTTAAGGCAAAGCCTGCTAGATTGAAAACCCCATCGGGGCGGTCTAGGCAAAAATTAAGGCAAAATAACAAAAATAAATAAATGAACTACGTAATGACTTGATCCTTCTCTTAGAAGGTACGTAGACAGCTTAGGAAATCCCTCCATCCTAAGTTCAGTCACACCAAATAAAAAAAAAATCATCATAATGATTAAAGTCCTATATGACATAGATGAAATCCTGAAAATGTCTATTACAAATGAAATAAAATAAAATGCTCAAGCAATATCTAGGACTTGCTGCTCCAACTGTCAACCAAAGAGTCTCGATGAGTCTGCAATGCTCTCCTAAGCTCTTCAATGTTCTCCATGTCTTCATCAGCAATGGAAACTGTGGCCTCTAATTCAGTCATCAGCTTTTCAAAGGAAGCAATTTCATCATTGGCCTTGCTTACTTCAACAACTCGAGCATCCAAATCAGTCTTCGCCTTCAATTCCTCCTTTCGAATTAAATGCAACTTCTCTTCTAGTGCAGCACGTTCATCTTGCAAAGCTTGAAGCTTTGTGGCTTGTGCTTCATAATGTTGTTGCTTCGACATCAATGAAGACTTAGCGCATTCCAGCTGTTCTGTTACTTCAGCCTTCTTCCTTTCTAAAGTTTTTTGAGAAAGACGACCATCAAGTTCTTTCTCAAGGCACAACAATGCCTTCACCTCCTCAACATAGGAGTCAACAATCTTTTTTAAGGAAGTCGAATCACCATGCAAACTTTCAATGCCTGAATAAATAGTGGAAGCATCTTCATAAAGCTTGCTAACTTGAGAAAAAGAGGCATCTCTAAGTCGAAGTAAGAAATCATGTCCGATCCCTTGAATGACTTTTTCAAAAATCTTGGAAGAATACTTGCTAGGATGATAAGTTGAAACATAGACAGTATCTCGTTCAAGAGAGCGATTGATTGGCAACTGGGGCGGATCCTGATTAGGAGGTTTATTCCCAACTGTGTCGTCACCTCGAGCTCTCTTAGTCAATGAATTGATTGAAACAGACTTAGAGCTACCCTTGGTTGAAGATCTGGAGCCTATTTTAGCAGACAACTGTTTCACTTGGTTTCGAACTTTACCAGCATCACTTACAGATTCCTCACTTTTTGAAGGCTCATCATCGGGCATGATATTTTTAACCTGGTCAACAGTGTTTTTCTTTGTCTCTTTCTTTAACATCTCTGTAAGAGGAATCGCATCATCACCGGTCGAATCAGCAACTTCTTCCTGTGCAATCGGAGTCCTCTTCTCAGACTCCCCGCGATCAGTTTCAGGACATCTCCTCTTTAAGGAAAAACGAAGCCTACCATGACAAGATTTCTTAGGGGAATCAACCCTTGTTACTTGACTTGAAATCGTTGGTTGCTCGGAGACCATCACTTTTCTTTTCAAAGAAGGTTTCACACCTCTCCTAAGCCTTCTGGGATTGCATCTGTCACTATCATGATCATTGATAGGCTCCACAGGTCTATCACTACAATCATCACACTGACGAGGTTGTTCATCTCTGACAACGAGAGCCTCTCTCCCATCCACAGCAGGGGTTAAAGAACCTTTGCTTTATTCAAATTGCCCCATGTCAAGGCGTTGCGTCATGGTAACATCATCAATATCTTCAGCCTCAAGGTCAGTAGTCTCAATCAAAGGCTGCACTTATTTTAGTAATTTTTCTTTGCAAGAGCTAGAAGAAATAAGTCTGAAATTAGTACTTATGCTATCTTTCAGGATGGGTATACTAGTGCGATAGTAATCTCCTATTTGACCTTGCCACCATACAAAGAATTTTTGTTACAAACAAGTGTTCATTGGTGCTACTCCATTTAGGGATAGTCACTTCACAGCTTGGACCTCTCAACACGCTAAATCGCCAATAACGCAACAACCCTCTCAAACTGGCAGTTCTAATAGCAGTTGTCAAAGATCCCGGAACATCTTGACAGTATCCAAATTGCCTTGCAAAGCGATGAGGACTATATGATTCTACCAAGTGAAAATTACCTCTTCGTAAAGTCAAAAATGAAGATCGAAGGCTGACCAAGTATTCAAAATCGTCAAGCTTAAGTCGGTTCCCAAGAGTGTCCAAGAGTTTAGTCTTACAAGTGTCAAATATGCTAGTGGCTTGCCAATCTATGCCAAGCAATTGTTGAATGATTTCTCGACTTTTGACCTCACCGTAAGATTTGTGACCAAAAGATCCCCCATACTTGCACATTTTAGGTCTTCTTGGTGCTCTATTTGATCCAGGATGAGTCCCAAAGTAAGATGCCATCCACACATGCACAAAATGCCAAGGAAGAGCAACATTGCATTGACCAGGACCATCAACGCAAGTAGCAATTTGATTCAGTCCATTGTATATGCTTGCCAAGACAGGAATAGCAAGACTAAATCGGGTACCTTTTGCTATGAAAGAAGCCACTTTGAAAGTCTCAGGCTGAATGACATCACCACGGGTACTCGGAAGAATAAAAGAGCATAGCCAAACTGATAAGAATGCGGCTAAGAACACCTCATCTCTATCAATGTCAAGAACACCTAGATCAAGGAAAACTTTATTTTCCTTTCTAGTACGAAGGCAGTGTCTGAAACGACCATCAGGAGTATATAGAGAATTTTTCTTGCCTTTGATCGTGATTGAATCATAAGGATCATTGTATTTGCTTTTGCCTCGAAACTAAAATCTCACCCAAGCAAAAGCAGAAACTCCATTGCTTTTCGAAACCCCATGATCATCCTGCAGCCTGATAAGGTGATATGCAAGAAAAAAGTATCGACAACTGACCGAAAGAATGGGACATGAAGAGTCATCGAGATCGATTATTTCTTCTAAGCTGGGGGCAACCTCATCGTAAAACTCTCCAACAATAGGAAGGCATCCTAAAATCTTCAAATCCCACAGTGAAATGGAAATCTCCCCACGAGAAGATAAAAATGTATTGGTGGCTGGACACCAAGCTTCGCACAAGGCATGAATCATATTTCGACCTTGGTCATAAACAAACAGCGAAGCGAAGATCGATTCATAGACGCCCGCTTGCTCTAAAATCTGCTTGTGCTGACTCAAAATAAGCTCTGACCATTCCCAATATCCAGGAGGAGGAATAAATTCTCCGCGTGGTTGAAAACCATGCCAAGAGACTTCGCGTCTACAAATATGATGACCCAAAGTGGTGAGGGCAGTGTATTTGACGCTCTCTTCATGGTGACTATCTTGCAACTTCAGCACCGTCTTAAAGGCACCCTTTTGAGCAGTATGAGAATTGCAAGAAAATACCTCATCAACCTCTTCAGAAGTCCAGACATCCAAATGGTAAAGAGTTGCCACATCGCTTTCCCAATTATTTGTATTACTACCAATAATCGGAGTGTGAATTAAGCACCTAGTAGCTTTCTTTATGTCCTCATTGGACTTGTCTCGGATAAGGAGAAAATCACGTAAACGACCTTTATACTCCTCTCGAGTCTTTGAAAAAAAAGGTCTACCCTTAACTTCATCTTGGCAATACTTGACGATAGATGGTCTTGGAAGACGATACGAAGGAAGTTCGTCCATGACTACACAAAAAAAATGGTGAGTAAAGAGGATCAAATAACATAAAAAAAAAATTCAAAAAAAAATCAATAAAAAAAATATTAAAAAAGAAATAATATATATATATATATGTATATTCATAAAAAAGGGGGGGGGGGACGCGTTATCACAGCAACCCCGATGTGCCTAGGATTTTTAGGCAACCGTTTTTATCAACTCAGAACATAGCCGAAAATTTGTGTATACACGAGACTCCAGAAAGATTGCTGTCAGGTACATTTCAACATGGTTTTTAATGGATGTGGTATCAACTATTTCATTTGAGGCACTAGGCTTCTTGTTCACTGGCAAAAGCAAAGTGGGCATCTCTTATTCCTTCTTAGGATTGCTCAGATTCTGGCGTCTCAGGCGGGTCAAGCAGCCTTTCACCAGGTTCAAGAAGGACATCAAATTCAACTATTTCTGGATCCGATGAGCTAGGCTTCTAGCTGGAAGAACATGGTTGGGGTCAGTGAATCCGAATTTCAGGGAGACAAGCCTTTGGATTCGATATATCTCAGCTTTGTACTGGTCCATCACCACTATGACCACAGTTGGCTATGGTGACCTTCATGCAGTAAATACTGTGGAAATGATCTTTATAATCTTCTACATGCTCTTCAACCTTGGCTTGACTGCTTATATTATCGGTAACATGATAAATTTAGTAGTTGAAGGAACTCGTCGTACCATGGAATTTAGGAATAGCATTGAAGCGGCTTCGAATTTCGTGTCTAGAAATCGGTTGCCCCCACAGTTGAAAGAGCAGATATTGGCTTACATGTGTTTAAGGTTTAAGGCTGAGAGGTTGAACCAGCAGCAACTCATTGAACAATTACCAAAATCCATTTACACGAGCATCTGCCAGCATTTGTTTTTACCTACAGTGGGGAAAGTTTATCTTTTCAATGGTATATCAAGGGAAATTCTGCTGCACCTGGTTGCAAAGATGAAAGCTGTATATATTCCACCGAGAGAGGATGTGATTATGCAGAATGAAGCACCTGATGATGTTCATATCATTGTGTCTGGAGAAGTAGAAATCATTGACTGCGATATGGAGAAAGAGCTAGTTGTTGGAACTCTGCATTCTGGGGACGTGTTTGGAGAAATCGGGGCACTTTGTTGCAGACCTCAAAGGTTTACATTTCGGACAAAGACACTTTCACAACTCTTGAGGCTCAAAACCACCGATCTGATTGAATCAATGCAGACCAAACAAGAAGATAATGTAGCTATCTTTACAAACTTCCTTCAGCATAACAAAAGGTTGAAGGATCTTAAAATTGGAGGTATAGCAGTGGAGGGTGTAGAAGAAAATGGTGATCCAAAAAACATTGCTACTAATTTGCTGGCTGCGGCTGAGACAGGCAATTCTGCTTTTCTTGATGAGCTTCTGAAGGCAAGATTGGACCCTGAGATAGGAGACTCTAAAGGAAGAACCCCATTTCACATAGCAGCATCAAAAGGACATGAAGAATGTGTACTGGTACTCCTTAAGCATGCCTGCAATGTACATTTACGAGATATGAATGGCAACACTGCACTATGGGATGCTGTATCCTCGAAGCACCATTCTATATTTAAGATCCTACATCGTTGGGCTGCCATCTCTGACCTCTTCACTTCTGGTGATCTCTTATGCACTGCTGCAAAAAGAAATGATCTGACAGTGATGCAAGAACTATTGAAACACAGACTAAATGTGGATGCAAAGGATCCCATGGTTGAACAGCGTTACAGATTGCCATGAAAGAGAAACATGAAGACATGGTCAATCTACTTGTAATGAATGGAGCAGACGTCATCAATGCAAATACGCCTGAATTTTCTTCCACAACTTTGAATGAAATGCTGGAGAAGCGAGAGATTGGCCACCAAATTACGGTAACTGACAGCACACCTGGTGAAGTACTGTTGAGTAAGCCGAAAGGTAATGCTTGGTGTTGATTGCCTTGATATGATTAAAAGATACTGGCTTTTGAAAGTTCCTTGAGGAAAATGCTAACTGGCGTGATAAAGTGATTTTGTTGCGAATTGCAGTGCCAACAGGAACCGATGTTCTGAGTACGAGAAACTTACAAGCCAGGTTCATGAAATTGTTGGGTGTATTAATGATCGATTTGGAACATTGACTGCAGTTCCAATACATCACCTGGATCGTTCTCTTGACTTTCACGCACTACGTGTATTATATGTTGTTACCGATGTAACACTTATCACCTCTTTAAGGGATGGCATAAACCTTGTCAGTTATGAGTTTGTTGTTTGCCAAGATGCAAAGAAAGGGGTCCTCGTTCTCAGTGAATTTGCAGGTGCCGCACAATCTCTAGGTGCTGGAGCTGTCTTAGTTAATCCTTGTAACATCACTGAAGTGGCTGCTTCAATTGGCCAGGCTTTGAATGTGACAGCTGATGAAAGGGAGAAGCAATTAATGTATCTGAATTGGTAGCTGAAGGCAGTACTGGTTTAAATGATGTTGGTAACGCAAATATATCTGACATCATTGACTGCAGTATTGCTTCTGTCAGTCCCCAACTTGAGGATCTCCTTGATCGCACTTTAGTGCTTGGATCTGCTACTCTATCGGGTAAAATTTCTGTTCTGGAAACATCTGAACGTAATTTGGCAGATGAAGATTACAATGAAGAGAGTTAAGGAAGTGATGTCGGTGGCGCTAGTGAAGAGTGAGTCTATCGAGCTTTTGAATTTGTTAAATGAGAAAGCAGAGGGGCAGCTGTCGGTTTCGAAGAGGTTTAGCTAACGGAAAACTGTGGAAGCGGCTTTGAAAGGGAAAGCTTTGGGCATGTCGAAACCGAGAAGGAAGGACACGTTAGAGGCAAAGCGGAAGATGATAATGGAGGGTAGTCTGATGCCGTTAACACGTCACCTGAAGAAATCCGATACGTGGGAAAAACACACACCGAAGGATCAGAATGCCGCTCCCCCTTTACCTCCCTAACACTGTGAAGAAATTTGATACCTTCAACGAGAGCTCCAACTACAAGAGGTCGTCGTTGATTCGGTCCTCTGGCTCAGGCGAACTCAAGAGAGACCCCTCATTGAATCAGGACGAGTTGAATCGCCAGGAGTCACAGGGTTGTCAACAGAGCAAAGAAAAAGGTTGACAATTGCGGTAGAACTTGTCGATAATCCCTCGATCGTTTTCATGGAAAAACCAACATCTGGCCTTGACGCCAGAGCAGCAGCAATTGTCATGAAGACTGTCAGAAACACGATGGACACTAGAAGAACAATTGTCTGCATTATTCATCAACCTAGTATTGATATCTTTAAAGCCTTTGATGAGTAGCGGCTGATGAAGATGATGTGACAGAGAGACTAGCTGCTGTGTTGAAGAGCTAGCGGCGATGACTCACAAAGAGCTAGCTGCTGCGATGAAGAGCTAGCAAGGAAGTGCTCGGGGAAGATGGTGGTCGCAGCGATGGCACGGTACAATAACAAAATTCAAGCATGCAAAATAGCAATACAGATGGCCACATAACAATAATTCAAACAAAATTCAAACATATATATGGTTTATCATGAGGTGTACGAGCATACATTCACAAAAAAAAAAAAGTCTTACCTAATGATTCGCTGAATCGATGAAAAGGATCTGAGTTGCTTGAAATTTATGAAGAGGAGTTATGATTATCAGTTAATATATATAGTTTGACAGAAGAATTTAAGTTGAACTCTGACTGAATAGATGTAATTGTAATTTATTTCTTTAGTTCAATTTGTGTTGGAAATAAACACAAAATTCTATATATATATATATATATATATATATATATATATATATATAAAGCACAAATTAAAAAAATAATAATAATATTGAGCTATTCAAAAAAAAAATTCAAGGAATTTTGTCATAGCACGCATGCTTTTGACATTGATGGACTTCAAGTTCCATACGTACTTCATGCCTACAATACGCACGCCCGTATCTTGAAGTGGGGGCATTTGTAGGCATTAAAAAAATAATAATTAATTAATATTATTAGTTAATTAAATTAAATATTTAATTAATTAATAATTTCTAATAAATTGGTGATAAATAAAAATTATCAACCAATTGTATTATCTCTAATTAAATTAAATTAATTAGAGATAAATCCTGGAGTGATTGAGTCCCTTTAGAACTCTCTACCATCAAGCATTATAAATAGAGAGCTCTTCCACACTCAGGAAATACACAGAAGAAGACAGTCAGAAGACTCAGAACACTCAGAAGAAGCAGACAGAAAGCACTGAAGAAGAGAAGTCTCAGCCTCCTCAGAGAATTGAAAGCCTGCAGAATACCGGCCGTTCTCCGATCAAGCCTTCTCTTCAGTCAAGTCTTTTCTTCAACAAAGCTGTCAACAAATCCACAAGAGGACAACAAGTCATAGACCGTTCTCTCAACAATCAGCCATGCCGCTACAAATCTAGGAGGAATCACAGACCGTTCTCTCAACGATCAGCCACGCCGCTGCAAATTCAAGAGGAACAACAAGCCCTTTGGCCGTTTCTCTCAACAATCACTCATTCCACTCCGTCGGGATCAAGCGTCACGCCCTCGACAAGTGCAATCAGGAGACCGAATCAGAGGATCATAATTCTTTTTGTAAAGAATTCAAAACAGAGAATTGTACTCACATATAAATACAAAAATTGAATTTTATCACTAATTCGTGTTTTAATTTTTTCAGACGCGAAAATTTGTGTATACAATATATAAGAAGAATATTTGCGATATATATACCATTTTGGTTAGAAGAATTTTCAAATGCAAAAGTGACAAGATGAACAGCATTGTACGATGATGGAGTACTTAAAAAAAAAATTTGAAATAAATAGAAAACACAATATATAACTCTCTACGTTGGGTATGTATGGTGCCATTGTATCCAGCAATAGCCATTAAATGTAGAAACTTTTGCGAAGGCATTGCTCCGATTTTTTGAAAAAAGTTGTTTTTCAAGGAAGTGAACTCTATGAACAAAGATTTCAAAATTTTCAATTGAAGTGAACCTATTTCAGAAAATAATTAATAATAAAAAGGTACAGAGATGCATGAAGATATATGTCAAATGAAAAAAAAATGATAATATCATAGAATGTTTACAATTAACTATGTACATATAAAATGAACAAAAAAAAGGAAGAAAAACTATATACATGTATAGCCTAAATTAGTTGAGCATTTTTTTTATAATAATATATACACACGCATACACACACACACACACACACACACACACACACACACACACACACACACACACATATATATATATATATATATATGTATACACATTGCTATTTTGTACTAGAATTCTTAAAAATCAAAGAATAATATATTTTTTATTAATTACGCATGTGTATTTTTTTGTGTGTATATACATATAAAACATTTTCCTTTTCTAATTTTGAGTTAGTGACGGGTTTATTAATGATAAACTACTTAAAATTTAGGTTATGTTACGTGTAATTATAAAAATTTTATAAGAAAAAATATTTAAGAGAAAATTAATGCTGAGGAAAGAAGCTAACCAAAAAATTAAATAAAAAATAAAATCATTTTTGTTTGGTGACGCAAGGAAAATGAATGAAAAATATCATTATTCAATAAAATTTTAAAAAATGAATTGACACTACGTTAGCAAAAAAAAAAAAAATTCCTTCAAATGAAAAATAAAAATAAGAAAGAATTTTTGTTAAGTTTTTGTTTCTTTTTTACATATTTAAAACCTAAAAAAAATAGTACATTAATGCAGCCCAAGGTTTTTATTTGTGTTGTGGCTTTCGATTCTTCCAATGTGTAACGTCTCAGAAACGTGAAATTTATAACTAATTTAAAATTTTATTTTATAATTCACTTCTTACATAAAGTATATTCCTGCTCAATGTCAGTTCACATCTTATCATTTCATTATTAAACTCTTTGTGTTCAATTATGCTTCTGTCATTTTCAACGAAAATTCGACAGCATAACCTCTTATATATATATATATATATATATATATATATCTTTATCCTCCTGCAAATTTTTCAAAGCAAATACAGATATCCACAACCAGTTGATTTTACTTCCATTTACATATATATACAACCCTGATTACATCCCAAACGTTTACTTATAGACAAGTATCTGTACTACATAAATTGTCTGGATACAAAATGAATTATACCTTACACGTGTACAAGAAATAGCCGAGGGAGAGTCTCGTCCACAAGCCTATGTCACGTACGTAGCAGGCACTAGTAACTATTGTAAGTAATCTGAGAGGAAGGGAAAAAAAAGGGTGAGCTTCAACTAGCCCAGTAAGGAGTGCATTTAAAACAAGAAGTAATAAATCAATTCATTCATAAAATAATGGTACAATTCACATCTCAAACTATGTGATAAAAATCATCCGAGTATATAAACTCAAAACATCAACTTATTATAATAATATGAAGGATAGGCATTTACTATTCTTGTCATGAAAAAAATCACCACTCCATCCTCAAAAGAGGGCATCATCCGAAGAGGGAATCAAGTACCTATGACCATGGTAAGGCTGTAGACTGGACCAGGGTCATATAACATCATCTCAACGCCACACAGACGGTATATCACATAAATAAAGGAAAGCATCATGACAGACATATAGAATATGCATAACATGGTCAAGGTCTAGCCCGATCCTAGGCCGTCAGTTAGAATTCCCTTGGGTCTCACTCAATCGACCCCCAAGTTTCCCTGACTCGCATGTTAGTGAGCCTACAGTCTCAAAACGTACCATTATTATAATGAAAATAGTTTTGCAATCATCTTAGAGCTCATAATAGTTTTTGCTTCATAAATCTCATACACACACACACATACACACACACACATATATATTTGTTCACAAAACTTTAAAATCACACAATCGAGCCTAATTAAAGTAAAACATGCACTCGGGTAAGAAAAACTCGAGCTATAGGTCTTTCTCGGGGTTTATGCATATTTCATAAAATATTTTCATGCCACCAATTCTTAGTTGTAAATAAGGAATTCAGGTATTGAAATCGGTTGCCTCCCTTACCCAACTAAGGCCAAGGCAGCCCTAAATCGCTGGGTGCCGGGTTCACCTTGTTTTACGTGCCAACTTCTCGAGCTGTCCAAAACAATTTCAAAATCATCAATTGATACTCAATTTCATCTTTACTTCATATTTATATTCATTTGAAACCCAAACGGGGTCACTCAGACCCTTTTTCGGTCATTTTTCCTACTTTCTCAGTTTTAGCGATAAAGTCTTGGTTTAAGCTATTTCATTAGTTTCTTTCCATTAAATTTATAACTTATAAACCCAATAGCTTAAACATTTATTCCAAACTCCATTTAATCATTCACAACACCCCAATTGTCAAATTTTTAAACTTTTATGATTTTTCACTTAACTGAGCTATAAACCGAGTTTTTTGGTATAAATTTAACTGTCTACAACATCCAACATAGTTAAAATTCACTATTTCTCCATCAAACCTAAGTTGTCCAAAACTACAAGTGTCCCTAGAAATTATTTCAACAATTCTAGCTTAACTAAAAATTATCCTATAACATCAAACAATCACATATATGAACATCATCATCTTCCTCCAACTTCTTGCCAACTTTGACCAACTTTGCCTCAACATTTTTGCTCCAGAAAGAACCCTAAGCTATTACTCAACATGTATACATCTTAAAATCATCCAAAACAACAAGAAAAACGAACAAAAAAAAATTCCAAAATTAAGGCTTTCTCTTACCTTAGAATAGGGCAGTTTCTGCCCCTGTTCTTCTCACTAAATTTTCACCTAGAAAATGACCACCTTTGGAGCTGAATATTTTATATGTTATAGAGGGGTAAGGAGGAAGATTTGATCCTTCTTGACTGTTGCCTAGAAATGGCTGAAAGATGGCCGAAAAATTCACATAATACTGACTAGTTTAGAACGGAATGGCAACTTGGAGAGAGTGGTTCTCTCTTGTTTCAGAAGCTTTCGGGGCTTGCTATAGCTGTTGGAAATATTACCAAGTCTAATTTATATATGGAAAACATCAAAATTTTTAACCTTCTGTAAGGTCTCCAAATTTAGCAATTTCTGATGGGTCAGCAGTTTTCTGGGCCAGGGCAGCCCACTGCCTTATTTTAGAAAATCCACCAAAAATATTTTTCAGCCTATTTATTCCAATTTTTCAATTCTCAAGTGTTCTACTATATCCCTAGTATCTCCCATAAAAATTTGGGACCTAATTGTTTAAGAAAATTTCCCCGATTGAGCCCATTTTGCGCGATTAGGTCATTATCGATCAAAATCGCTTAAGGTTTTCGGTTTACTTTAAAAATTAATTCTAAAACCGAAACCTTATTATTTCTACTCCATCTTCATTCCCCATGTCAATTATGGCTTATGTGAATTTCCTATGGTTCAAAATAATTTTCGTGAATTTTTAAAATTTATTCAGAATTTATTCCTCTTACTAGACTCATTTACTCGGTTTAGTGTAAATCCGAGTTTCACTAACTTTTTCACTTCTAACACCTTAGTTTCACTTTCCAATCATCAAAACATGCTTTAAATCACACGTTTTGAGAAATACTTGAACTCGGGTTCTTACCTGAAAATGCGTGCCTCGAGCTTCGTGCCACTGTCCCGGGTTTCTTAAGTATTTTGAGCCATACATGAACATTGACATGAGTCTTAGACTTCTTGTTTTATCTTAACATACATAGTAGTATGAAAAAATTTCAGGTTTCACATTCCTCCCTACCTTTTAGGAATTTGGTCCTCCAAATTCAATCAGGTCCGTCGAATAAACGAGGGTACTTCTCTTTCATCAGGCTCTCTAGTTCCCAAGTTGTTTCTTCTGTTGAATGATGCTTCCAGAGAACCTTTACCAACGAAATTCTCTTTGTCTGAAGTACCTTCTCTTTCTTGTTGAGGATCAAAATCGGTTCTTCTACATAGCTCATGTCTCCCTGAATGTCTAAAGCTTCATACTCGATGACATAGGAGGGATTCGGATTATATTTCCTCAACGTGGAGACGTGGAAGACATTATGAATCCCAAAAAGCTGTGGGGGCAAAGCTAACCAGTAGACGACATCTCCCACTCTCTCTAATACCTTAAACGAACCAATAAAATAATGACTCAACTTCCCTTTTTTTCTTGAAGCGCATGATACTCTTACTTGGAGACACCTTGAGAAATACGGAATCCCTAGCCTAAAACTCAAGTGGCCATCTACGCACATCGACGTAACTCTTCTGTCGACTCTGAGCAGCCTGTAATTTGTCACAAATGATCTGTACGCCCTTAACTGCCTGCTCAATAAGATAGGGAGCAAATACTTTCGTGTCACCCACTTTTTCCCAAGCTATTAGGGATCTACACCTGCCATACAGAGCCTCATAAGGTGCCATACCGATACTGGCATGATAACTATTATTATAGACAAATGCGACAAGTGGAAAATGATCATGCCATGAACCCTTAATGTCCAGTGTACACGCCCTTAACATATCCTCCAAGGTGTGTATAGTTCGCTCGGACTAACCGTCAGTCTGAGGATGATAGGCGATACTGAAATTTAACTGAGATCTCATGACCTCCTGAAAATGGGTCCAAAATCTGGAGGTGAACCTTAAATCTCTATCAGATGTAATACTCATGGGGGCGTCATACAAACGAGTTACCTCTTTTACATATAACTCTGCCGAGGCACTCAAGGAATTTGCGCTATTGATAGCAAGGAAGTGGGCATTCTTCATCAATCTGTCCACTATCACCCAGATTGCATCGTGACCTCTCTGAGTCCTCGATAATCCCATGATAAAGTCCATGGTGATATGCTATCATTTCCATGTAGGCATGGGCAAGGACTTAAGTAATCCTCCGGGCTTCTGATACTCAGCTTTAACCTGCTGATAGACCAAACATCTGACCACAAATTCTACAATATCCTGTTTCATACCACTCCACCAATACACATTGCGCAGATCTTGGTACATCTTGGTGCTACCTGGGTGCATGGTGTAATAGGAACAATGAGACTCCCTCAAAATTTGTTGCTTCAAGGTATCATTGTTCGGAACACAAATACGGCCCTTAAACCTCAGTAACCTATCATCACTGACCATAAAATATGACTGCGAGTTCTGTTCAGCTTGGCTAACCAAGCCTAGTAACTTCTGATCATTTCTTTGTCCTGCTCTGACCTAATTCAATACATTAAGCTCTATCTGTATGCTAGCCATAAATCCGACCTCTGCTTCCTCAACACTGATCATGAGTCCGACGAACTGTTCCAACAAATCTCATTCCCTGATCATCATAGCAGAAACTATGCTCTTCCTACTCAGGGCATCAACAATTACGTTCACCTTCCCTGGATGATACAAAATCTCACAGTCGTAGTCCTTAATAAGCTCTATCCATCGTCTCTATCTCATATTAAGCTCCTTCTGGTCGAAGATGTACTTCAGACTTTTATGGTCAATGAAGATCTGAAACTTTTTCCCATACAGATAATGATGCCATATCTTCAAAGCAAATACCATAGCAGCTGATTCCAAATCATGTGTGTGGTTGTTCCGCTCATGGTCTTTCAGCTGGTGTGAACCATAAGTGACTACTCTCTCGTGTTGCATGAGTACGCAACCTAGCCCCTGATGGGAAACGTCTCTGTACACTGCGAAACCTTCAGACCCACTTGGCATAGTTAAAACGGGTGCTATAGTCAATCTCCGTTTAAGCTCCTGAAAACTCTGCTCACACTGATTAGACCATACAAATGGGACGTCCTTACATATAAGCTTAGTCAAAAGAGCTGCAATTCTGAAGAATCCCTCAACAAACCTCCTGTAATACCCTGCCAGTCCAAAAAAACTTCGAATCTTTATAATTGTCCTCAGTCTCTCCTACTGAAGTACAACCTCTATCTTGGACAGATCAACTGACACCCCATCCTTAGATACAATGTGACTAAGGAAAGCTATCTAGTCCAGCCAAAATTCACATTTACTGAACTTTCCATACAACTACACATCTCGAAGTATCTGAAGTACAATCCTCAAATGCTGCTCGTGCTCCTCTTGGGACTAAGAATATATGAGAATACCATCGATGAAGACTATCACAAACTGATCTAGATAGTCCCGGAACACCTCATTCATCAGATTCATGAAAGCATCAGGGGCATTAGTCAAACCAAAGGACATCACTAAAAATTCATAGTGGCTGTATCTAGTTCTGAAGCCGTTTTTGAAACATCTTCCTTCCTGATTCTCAACTGGTGATAGCCCGATCTTAATTCAATCATGGAAAAGATAAAAACCCCTCTCAGCTGATCAAACAAATCATCTATTCTTGGCATGGGGTATTTGTTCTTCACGGTAGCCTTGTTCAATAATCTATAATCTATACACAATCTGGGACTACCATTTTTCTTCTTAACAAATAAAATCGGAGCTCCCCATGGTGACACACTGGGTCTGATGCAACCCTAGTCGAGCAACTCCTGCAACTGTTTCTGTAGCTCTTCTAGTTTAACCAATGTCATCCTATAGGGAGGTTTAGAGATCGGCTCGGTATCTGACACTAAATCGATAGTGAACTCCAACTCTCTCTTCGGTGGTAAACCGGGTAACTCATCTGGGAACACATCCGGAAACTCACATACCACTGGTATATCCTCTATCCCCAGATGTTCCTGATTGATATCAGAGATAAGTGCGATATAACCTCACATCAATAATTTAATTAGTAATTCCATGAAATCATAATTATATGATAAAATTTCTTACACTGAACTTCATACATTTCATTTCGTAACGATCAAACGTACACTGAATTTTTCAGGTAGGAAGAAAGTTACAGTCTTAGTATGGCAGTCTAGACTCACGCGATTGGTAGCTAACCAATCCATGCCTAGTATCACATCAAAGCCGCTCATATTTGGCGAAACTAGATCTGTTAACATATGTGAGACCCCGTACATATATAGCTATGTATATAGGAACATGGGAATGTAAATAAAATCATAAGTAAGAAGATGTATTGTAATGTGAAGTATATGCAATGTAAGTTCATAAGATTATGTACGCACTTGTAGTAAGAATTGTGATTATACGTACAAGTTGCATTATGAGTGAGTAGGAGGAAATGAACTTAAAACGAGAAGAATGTGATCGAAATGGAATATGAGTAGTATAGTAAAATGGAAGGAAATATTTATATAAGTGTATATTTCCATTCGAGTAATATCGTATATAATTGGTCATACAAAGATTTTACACAAGTTTTAATGTGTATGTAGTGAGGATGGATCCCATTTTCAAGTCTCAAAGATGAATGAATGAGGAAATCATCATGGTAGCAAATTAAGGGTGTTTGGTAAGGGTTGCAGAAAAAACTGCAGGAAATCTGGAATTCGTGAAGGCCAGATCGATCTCATAGGATGAGAGATCGATCTAGGAGAGCCAGAATGCTCTTATGTGAGTAATGGGAGGGAGCAGATCGATCTTCAAAGGAAGCAGATCGATCTCCTTAGCTCTCGGGTTGGAAGCAGATCGATCTCCCCTAAGACCAGATCGATCTCCTTAAGCTTCTGTTTGACAGCAGATCGATCTCCAGTCTCGACAGATCGATCTCCTACCTTTAAAACGTCTCAGAAAAGAGGGATTTTTGAGGAACAGATCGATCTCCACCCAAGGAAGATCGATCTCATCAAGTCAAAACTATAAATGGGAGCAGTTGGATCATCAGAATTTCGGGAAAACATTTCCATTTCACTTCAACTCAAAGAAATCTAGTTTCTCACTCCTAAATCCAGCTATTTTCAGTGAGATTTAAGGAGAGGCTATTAGAGACAAAGTTGTTCACATCAAAGAGAAGAACAACATAGTCTAGAGGCCTTTTCCCATTTGAAGGATTGAAGAAATAGAGGGCAATCCTAATTGGAGCAAGAGGAAATCCAATGAGGTAAGTTCTAATGCACAAATCCAAGTACATTGGTTTAGATAATGCTTATAAAGATATTTGGGTGTGCATATTGTGGATAGAACTACCTAGGATAGTATGAAATGAATATAACCTAGAAATAGTCAAGTGTGAGAAAGTGGAGTGTGGGAGTGTTTTTGATGAATGAGGCATCTTGAGTGGATGAGTATGTTGTGGAAATGGTTTGGAAATGTTGATATTAGGATTAATTGGGAGATTTACCACAAAGGGTAAAGATGTGTAATTAAGGCATTGGATAAATGCTTAGTTGAATAAGAGTTAGAAACATTAACTCAAATGTTGATGGATGAATTTCAGTTTCGGATGATACGCCGGAGCAAGTCGAGATGAGAACGCAAGAAGCATAAAGGCGGATAGTTGCACACAAGTAAAACGAGGTAGGGGACTGTGTGTTAGCTATAGAGATGTTCGTACGTATTTTACGGCAATTTCGTAGATATATTGCTAGGACTAGTACGATATTATAATCCTATGAGATGATGTAGAAGTATGAAAAGTACTATGATGTATATATGTATTGAGAAATGGGATAGGGTAAGGAAATAGCATGATATGCATGTTTTCAATGATTTTCTCAATTTTACATTGTTATTATTGATTGGGAAATGTTGATGATAGGATGGCTAATTTTACATGTTTTAGCATGAAGAGGCATGCTGTATGAATAAACGTGTTTTGAGTTTTAAAAGAGAAAATAGCCATCTATCAGTTTTGAGATGAGGTTTGGTGTTGAAGCACTAGCTCACACCCGTTTTAATGCCTTGATGTACCGTGCGGGAGTTTTAACTCGCACGAGGGTTTTGAGAAAGTGCGGGAACTTTGCTCGCACCTGTTTTGTTGAGTTAAGGTAAACCTGGGGGTCTGGGACCCAAGGGGATACCAGCCGACGGCCAATTGAACGGGCTGGGCCTTAACGATAGATCGTACCGCGCTGGAGCTTTGCGTTGACTGTGTGTCACGCTGCTTGCTCGCCTGGTATATGAGACATGGTTTAAGGATAAAAAGTCCATCGGAGTTGGAGTATGGACTTGGGTCCACGGTCGTACGTAGAATAGTGTAGTCACCCGTTGGTATACTATGTACCGTGCTGGGTGCACGTGAGTACGAGTATCTCGTAGATGACACACGACGTATCTTCACCGTGAGTATATGAGGAGATGAGGTGGATTGAGATGAGCCGGAGGGTAGGACTGACCCATCCCCCTTCAGGCGAAGTGATACCCTGTGCACACCCGATCAGTGAGGCCTGGGATCACTGACTGTGGCCATAAGTCATGGATATTTGATTGCCGAAAATTTCATGCCTGTCTCAGAGAATCAAGAAACAGAGACAATCTCAGAAAAGAAAGAGATTTGCGAGAAAGAATGATTTTGAAAAGTGAAAGAGATTTTGTGTTTTAATAAATCTCTGATTTCACATTCGTGCCATGAGGGCACTATTTATGAGCATGTTTTAAATGGAAGTTTGACATTTGATTTACACGAAAATGCTATTGAGAAATATGTGTTTAAATGCATTGTTCGTATGATATTTCCATTTATAACGAAAACATGGTATTTATACAATTAATTTTGTATATTTACACACACACCTGGGAGTGTGAATTAAAGTTTTAAATATTTCGCTGTAAATGAATAAATTTTTAGTAATTGCATCTTCTCACAGCCCAACCGTAGTAGAGAATGTATGGATAGAAGGGTTCCCGAAAGCGGGGCATGACAGGCTTGGTATCAGAGCATGGTTGGTCTGATGTGAGTTGATGTTTAGGACTAAGAAAACATATATCCCCAAGTTACTGTGCGATATTTAGATACAAATGTGTATACGGAGCTGGTAGTAAATTAAATGTTTGTTATAACGCAGGAAAGTTATCAGGCTAGTGAGTTATGCCTGAGAGACACCGCAAGAGGGGAGAGAGCTCGAGAGCTCGAGGGCAAAATGACAGGACTGAGAGGCACAGTAGATCATCCTCTAGTCATGAGCCCCAGGAACAATAGAGGCTTCTGATCCCCGAATAACTCGATTGGAGGAAGACATGCGCACGATGATGACCATGATGGGTCAGATCATGGCTAGGTTTGAGGGTACACCTGGTACAGCGGGACAGGCTGCACCGAATCCCCCAGCAGTTGCACCTGAACCTGAGAATGTTGCACCTGCGCAAGCTGAACCGGCTAGGCCACGGGAACCTCATATTCGACCGGTACCTCCTCCAGTAGCCCCACAGCAGTATGATGATGATTTGGGGTATGGATATGACTGTGATTGGAGAGATTGAGGCATTTTATGGACTTTAAGCCTCCTTCGTTTAGCGGGGTAAAGGATCCGACGGTGGCTGAGGACTGGATCAATCAGATGGAGAAGTTGTTCAACTTCTGTAGATGTTCAGCTACGGAGAGAGTAGCGCTTGCGGCCTTTGTATTGAGAGGCGAAGCAGAGCACGGGTGGAAGTCCACTAGGCCGATGTTAAGAGTTCAAGGAATGGTTATCACTTGGGATATGTTCTTGGATGTTTTTAGAGAGCAATACATCCCAGATACTGCTCGACGGAGACTACAGATGGAATTTCTGAATCTGACTCAAGGGAATCGAACAGTTGATGAGTACGAGTCACGATTCACTTCACTGGGTAGATATGATCCGGACTCGATCAGGAGTGAAGCTGTCAGAGTCCGTAGATTTGTAGATGGGCTGAGGCCTTCGATCCGAGCGAAGTTGGCCCCATTTGATGTCGCTACATATAGAGAGGCTGTGCGACGGGCCCAGTTATGTGAGCAGGATCATGACTTGCAGATTTTTGAGTTTAGTTAGGGAAAGGACAAGGGACCGAGGAAGCTGGGAGATGGCAAGAGTGCCAAATTTGGTCAAAAATTCATGAGTAAACGTCGGAGAGAGGTAGATGAGTTCCAGAAAAAGGTTGCTAGACCTTTTATGCCTCCGACTCAGACACCAGCCAGGGGCATAGTGATTGGTGGACCCCGACCGACTACAGATCAGTGTAGGTTATGCGGTCGATACCATGGTGGTAGGCCATGTCATCTTCAGGGTACCCGATGCTTCAGATGTGGTAAATTTGGACATTATGCCAGAGAGTGCCCAGAGATAGTTGAGGCAATTCCACAGAGGGGTAAAGAGCCAGAGAGGGTTCCTACAGTTGCACCTCCTGCAAGAAAGAAAGCCTCCGCTGAAGAAAAAGGAAAACAAGTTGTGGGTCAAGGCAAGGTGTATGCGATAGACCAGGCTTCGGTTGATACCTCTTCTGAAGTGATAAAAGGTACAATCTTGATTTTCAATCTAGAGGTTATAGCTTTGTTTGATTCTGGTGCTACGCATTCCTTCATATCACCTGCATGTGCATCTAAGTTAAAAGGTTTTGTAGAACCCACATACTTGAGTAGGACTTTACTAATAAGTACTCCAATGAGAGTTAGCCAATTAGTTGAACAAGTGTATAAAGATTGTAAAGTGAGGGTGGGAGATAAGTGCATGACAGCCAACTTGATTTTGTTGAATATGTATGACATTGATGTAATTTTGGGAATGGATTGGTTAGCCACCAATCATGCTGTCATAGACTGTCGTTCTAAGTCCATTAAGTTTTCTCTACCTGAAGAATATGTTGTAAGATTTTAAGAGAAGAAATGAAATCTTAAATTTTGTATTAAGTAAAGTACTTTGGTATAAATGGCTTGAGTGTTGTTTTGAAGGTTTTGTTGCTTATGTGGTGGATTTGAACAAAGTACATCCGGATATGGAGGACATCTCAGTGGTCAGAGAATTCCCTGATGTCTTTCCAGACGATCTACCAGGATTGCCACCTGATAGAGAAACGGAATTCGGTATAGACTTGACGCCTGGAACAGAACCAATATCTAAGTCACCATATAGGATGGCCCCAGTTGAGTTAGAGGAATTAAGGAAACAGCTGCAAGAGTTGTTAGAGAAGGGGTTCATAAGACCGAGCGTCTCACCATGGGGAGCCCCGGTATTATTTGTGAAGAAGGGAGATGGGAGCCTTAGGTTGTGCATTGACTATCGGATGTTAAACAAGGCTACCATCAAGAATAAGTACCCCTTGCCACGCATTGACGATTTATTGGATCAGCTTCGGGGAGCACAGATCTTCTCCAAGATAGATCTGAGGTCTGGGTATCATCAATTGAAGATTCGGAAGGAGGATGTGCCCAAGACAGCATTTCGTACCCGCTATGGCCATTACGAATTCTTAGTGATGCCTTTTGGGTTGACCAATGCGCCGGCAGCTTTTATGGCTCTAATGAATGAAGTATTCAAGCCATACCTGGACCAATTCGTAATTATTTTCATTGATGACATATTAGTGTATTCAAGGTCCAGAGAAGAGCATGAGCAGCACTTAAGGATTATTTTGCAAACCCTTCGAGAGAAAAGGTTATATGCCAAGCTTAACAAATGTGACTTTTGGCTAGAACAGATTTCTTTTCTAGGCCATGTTATATCGAAGGATGGGGTGTCAGTAGATCCATCCAAGATTGAGGCAGTTGTTCAGTGGGAACAACCTAGGACAGTCACAAAGATCAGAAGTTTTCTAGGTTTGGCTGGTTACTACAGGAGATTTGTAGAAGGTTTCTCTAGATTAGCTGCTCCATTGACACGTCTTACAAGGAAAAGTGTGGAGTTTTCATGGGATGAAGCTTGTGAGAGAAGTTTTCAGGAACTTAAGCGCAGATTAACCACCGCGCCAGTCCTTGTCATCCCTAACAGTTCAAGGAATTACTCGGTGTATACAGATGCTTCGCATCAAGGACTAGGCTGTGTTTTTATGCAAGATGGAAGGGTAGTAGCTTATGGATCTAGACAGCTGAAAGATCATGAGAAGAACTACCCCACTCACGATTTGGAGTTAGCGACCGTAGTGTTTGCGTTGAAGATATGGCGCCACTACTTATATGGTGAGAGATTTCGGATCTTTACGGATCATAAGAGTCTGAAATATCTATTCTCACAAAAGGAGTTAAACATGAGACATAGGAGGTGGTTGGAACTCCTCAAGGACTATGATTGTGAGATCTTATACCACCCGGGGAAGGCAAATGTGGTTGCCGATGCATTGAGTCGGAAGAGTCTCGGGTTGGCATCTCATATGATGGTTAGAGAGCACGAGTTGTTGGAACAATTCACGAACCTTAGTCTGGATATGACCCTACCTGAGATTGGCAGCTATGGGATCATTGCTAGCTTGAGATTAGAACCGGAGTTGATTGAGAGAATCCGACGAGCTCAGCAAATCGATCAATGGTGTATTGTCATGATTAGCCAAATTCGGAAAGGGAAGGGTGCTGATTTTATATTGAGTCCAGATGGAATACTAAGGTTTGGAGATAGAATATGTGTTCCTAAGGATTTAGAGCTGAGAAAGCTGATCTTATCAGAGGCACACTCGTCGAGATACACGATACACCCGGGGAGTAGTAAGATGTACCAAAATCTCCGAAAAGCGTATTGGTGGTCTGGAATGAAGAGAGACATAGCTGAGTATGTCGCTAGATGTCTTATTTGTCAGCAAGTAAAAGTCGAACATTAGAAACCAGAAGGATTATTACAACCTCTATCGATACCAACATGGAAGTGGGAGCATGTCACCATGGATTTTGTGATGGGGTTACCGAGGACCCGTAAGAACCATGATGCGATATGGGTGATAGTAGATCGGTTAACGAAATCGGCACATTTCTTAGCCATGAGATCTACTGATACATTGAGTGCACTGGCGAACCTGTATGTGCGAGAAATAGTGAGATTGCATGGAGTCCCAGTGAGTGTTGTTTCTGATAGGGATGCCCGCTTCACTTTCCACTTTTGGGGACATTTCCAGGAAGCGATGGGGACCCAATTGAGTTTTAGCACCGCTTTCCATCCTCAGACAGATGGTCAGTCAGAGAGGACTATACAGACCCTGGAGGATATGTTGAGAGCGTGTGTGCTGGATTTTAGAGGCTCATGGGATGATCACTTGCCATTGATTGAGTTCGCCTACAATAACAGTCATCACTCAAGTATTGGTATGGCCCTTTATGAGGCACTATACGGTCGTAGATGCCGATCGCCCATTGGTTGGGAAGAAGTTGGTGACAGACAATTGCTCGCTCCCGATTTGGTTAAGCAAGCCTCCGAGGATGTTCAGATAATATGCGAGAGGCTGCGAATAGCTCAAAGTCGACAAAAGAGCTATGCTGACAAGAGACGGAGACCACTTGAGTTTGATGTTGGCGAGTCTGTATTTTTTAAAGTATCTCCTTCTAAGGGAATAGTGAGGTTTGGAAAGAAAGAAAAATTAAGTCCTCGTTACATTGGTCCCTTCGAGATTTTGGATAGAGTGGGAGAGGGAGCATATAGGCTAGCCTTACCATCTGAGCTAGCAGAAGTCCACAATGTCTTCCACGTTTCTATGCTTCGGAAGTACTACCCGGATCCGACACATGTAATTAGTTATGAGCCGTTGGAGCTCAAGAAAGATATGTCGTATGTCGAGAGACCGATCAGGGTGTTGGACAGGAAAGAGAAGGTGTTGCGAAACAAGACAATTTCATTGGTTAAGGTTTTGTGGCAACATCACACTGTGGAAGAGGCCACTTGGGAACTGGAAAGTTTGATGCGGGAAAAGTATCCTGAGTTATTCACAGATTGAATTGGTTCTAATTTGGAGGACCAAATTCTTTAAGTGGGGGAGAATGTGAGACCCCGTACATGTATAGCTATGTATATAGGAACATGGGAATGTAAATAAAATCATAAGTAAGAAGATGTATTGTAATGTGAAGTATATGCAATGTAAGTTCATAAGATTATGTACGCACTTGTAGTAAGAATTGTGATTATACGTACAAGTTGCATTATGAGTGAGTAGGAGGAAATGAACTTAAAACGAGAAGAATGTGATCGAAATGGAATATGAGTAGTATAGTAAAATGGAAGGAAATATTTACATAAGTGTATATTTCCATTCGAGTAATATCGTATATAATTGGTCATACAAAGATTTTACACAAGTTTTAATGTGTATGTAGTGAGGATGGATCCCATTTTCAAGTCTCAAAGATGAATGAATGAGGAAATCATCATGGTAGCAAATTAAGGGTGTTTGGTAAGGGTTGTTGCAGAAAAAACTGCAGGAAATCTGGAATTCGTGAAGGCCAGATCGATCTCATAGGATGAGAGATCGATCTAGGAGAGCCAGAATGCTCTTATGTGAGTAATGGGAGGGAGCAGATCGATCTCCAAAGGAAGCAGATCGATCTCCTTAGCTCTCGGGTTGGAAGCAGATCGATCTCCCCTAAGACCAGATCGATCTCCTTAAGCTTCTGTTTGACAGCAGATCGATCTCCAGTCTCGACAGATCGATCTCCTACCTTTAAAACGTCTCAGAAAAGAGGGATTTTTGAGGAACAGATCGATCTCCACCCAAGGAAGATCGATCTCATCAAGTCAAAACTATAAATGGGAGCAGTTGGATCATCAGAATTTCGGGAAAACATTTCCATTTCACTTCAACTCAAAGAAATCTAGTTTCTCACTCCTAAATCCAGCTATTTTCAGTGAGATTTAAGGAGAGGCTATTAGAGACAAAGTTGTTCACATCAAAGAGAAGAACAACATAGTCTAGAGGCATTTTCCCATTTGAAGGATTGAAGAAATAGAGGGCAATCCTAATTGGAGCAAGAGGAAATCCAATGAGGTAAGTTCTAATGCACAAATCCAAGTACATTGGTTTAGATAATGCTTATAAAGATATTTGGGTGTGCATATTGTGGATAGAACTACCTAGGATAGTATGAAATGAATATAACTTAGAAATAGTCAAGTGTGAGAAAGTGGAGTGTGGGAGTGTTTTTGATGAATGAGGCATCTTGAGTGGATGAGTATGTTGTGGAAATGGTTTGGAAATGTTGATATTAGGATTAATTGGGAGATTTACCACAAAGGGTAAAGATGTGTAATTAAGGCATTGAATAAATGCTTAGTTGAATAAGAGTTAGAAACATTAACTGAAATGTTGATGGATGAATTTCAGTTTCGGATGATACGCCGGAGCAAGTCGAGATGAGAACGCAAGAAGCATAAAGGCGGATAGTTGCACACAAGTAAAATGAGGTAGGGGACTGTGTGTTAGCTATAGAGATGTTCGTACGTATTTTACGGCAATTTCGTAGATATATTGCTAGGACTAGTACGATATTATAATCCTATGAGATGATGTAGAAGTATGAAAAGTACTATGATGTAATATGTATTGAGAAATGGGATAGGGTAAGGAAATAGCATGATATGCATGTTTTCAATGATTTTCTCAATTTTACATTGTTATTATTGATTGAGAAATGTTGATGATAGGATGGCTAATTTTACATGTTTTAGCATGAAGAGGCATGCTGTATGAATAAACGTGTTTTGAGTTTTAAAAGAGAAAATAGCCATCTATCAGTTTTGAGATGAGGTTTGGTGTTGAAGCGCTAGCTCACACCCGTTTTAATGCCTTGATGTACCGTGCGGGAGTTTTAACTCGCACGAGGGTTTTGAGAAAGTGCGGGAACTTTGCTCGCACCTGTTTTGTTGAGTTAAGGTAAACCTGGGGGTCTGAGACCCAAGGGGATACCAGCCGACGGCCAATTGAACGGGCTGGGCCTTAACGATAGATCGTACCGCGCTGGAGCTTTGCGTTGACTGTGTGTCACGCTGCTTGCTCGCCTGGTATATGAGACATGGTTTAAGGATAAAAAGTCCATCGGAGTTGGAGTATGGACTTGGGTCCACGGTCGTACGTAGAATAGTGTAGTCACCCGTTGGTATACTATGTACCGTGCTGGGTGCACGTGAGTACGAGTATCGCGTAGATGACACATGACGTATCTTCACCGTGAGTATATGAGGAGATGAGGTGGATTGAGATGAGCCGGAGGGTAGGACTGACCCATCCCCCTTCAGGCGAAGTGATACCCTGTGCACACCCGATCAGTGAGGCCTGGGATCACTGACTGTGGCTATAAGTCGTGGATATTTGATTGCCGAAAATTCCATGCCTGTCTCAGAGAATCAAGAAACAGAGACAATCTCAGAAAAGAAAGAGATTTGCGAGAAAGAATGATTTTGAAAAGTGAAAGAGATTTTGTGTTTTAATAAATCTCTGATTTCACATTCGTGCCATGAGGGCACTATTTATGAGCATGTTTTAAATGGAAGTTTGACATTTGATTTACACGAAAATGCTATTGAGAAATATGTGTTTAAATGCATTGTTCGTATGATATTTCCATTTATAACGAAAACATGGTATTTATACAATTAATTTTGTGTATTTACACACACACCTGGGAGTGTGAATTAAAGTTTTAAATATTCCGCTGTAAATGAATAAATTTTTAGTAATTGCATCTTCTCACAGCCCAACCGTAGTAGAGAATGTATGGATAGAAGGGTTCCCGAAAGCGGGGCATGACAACATATCTCTGTCTCCCACCTTAATTTCACACTTTCTACATACCATATCAGTCTTTTGAGATTCACGCATAGGTGTACGTACATGTAAGACATGATCTAAAGGTTCAGGCTCTAAGTGCAGTTTACATGCAAAGTGTGGTGAAATAAAAGAATGTGTAGATCCTAGGTCAAATAATAATTGAGCCTTATAGTTACAAACAAGAAGTGTACCTCGAATAGCCTCAAACGAAGTGTCCACACTCTCCTTATCAATCGCGAATACACATCCCTCTGTGATAGGCTTCTTACCCTTATCAGCGGCGGTGGTCGATCTTTGGGGAATCGCTCTCTGAGGCTGCTGTCAATGAGGCTCCTAGGGGTATGGCCTCTGAGGCTGTAGGCAGTCCTTAACCCTGTGATCCATATCTCCACATCTGAAACTCCATGTATCATCCGATAATAAGCATACTCATGTCGTCGACCACAAACTCTACAGATTTTAGAATCTGGTTTAACGCCTCAGGGGGTCTCCGCAGTACTGGGAGGAATCCTAGGCCTATTAGTCATCGCCCTAAACTCATCAATCCTTCGCCTCTTGGGCAGACTCCTTCTGAAATCTGGTCGGGATGCTTCGGGCCTTTTGCCTTTATCTCTGACCCTCAGTCGAGACCCATACTTGGACTGTGTCAAATCTAGTCCCCTCTTTATCTCCTGCGCACGACGTAGAGCATCCTTAAATTCATTTATACAGAGCCCCAATAATCTATCCTAGATGTCTGGTCTCAGTCCATGTATGAATCGTTCTGTACAGCGCTCTTCGTCTTTGACTGTCTCCGGGTCATATCTCAATAAAGTGATGAACCAATTTTCATACTCGTCAACTGTCATACTGCCTTGGACTAAATCCAAAAAATCTGCTTGAATCTTCCTTTGGGCAGCGTGAGGGACATACTGGGTCCAGAAAGTAGACAGAAAAATATCTCAGTTGATCGTCGGGTGGCTGGCAGTCAGTAGGCTTTGAGTGGCACTCCACCAGTATCGAGTTGATCCCTTAAGTATATATGTACTCATTCTGACCCTCTCTGTATCAATGCACCCCAAAAAATTAAAGATTACCCCCCATCTCTGCTAACCACTCCTCTGCCTATATGGGGTTTTTCACCCCCTTAAATGATGTGGGTTCATCTTAAGAAAATCTCAAAATCGGCCCATATCCCTGTCAACTAGTCTGGTCTATGCTAGAGGCTGAGTGACGGGGGGCACTGGGTCAATCTGTAGAGGACGTGGAGGCGGATCCTGTGGTGGTGTGGGTGTAAGGGCTGGGGTAGGTGTGGTACTTGAGGCATTAGCCTCGAAATGCTGGGTGAATAATGCATCCATCTGCTTAAATCCCTGTCTCACATCCTGCTCCAACCGGTTAATCCGAGAGTTAGGACTTTCTGACCGTGGGGCAGGTGGTGGAGGTGATTGTGCCTGCCTTCAAGGACGAGCTCGTCTCCCACTCATAACATATATCTAATGTACCTGCGCGTATAGATCAAACTTGATCATAATTTTAACTAACATATTCAATTCATAACCAGACCAGTACAGACACTTGGGATGTAATCTGTTCCAACTAACTGACACTGACAGTACTAGACACCATTCGCTCTGATACCACTAAAGCTGTAACACCCCGAAAACGTGAAATTCAAGGCTAATTTAAAATTTTATCTTATAATTCACTTCTTACTTAAGGTCTATTCCTACTTAGTGTCAATTCACATCTTATCATTTCATTATTAAACTCTTTGTGTTCAATTATACTTCTGTCATTTTCAACGAAAATTCGGCAGCATAACCTTATATATATATATATATATATATATATATATATATATATATATATATATATATATATATATATATATATCCTCTTGCAAATTTTTCAAAGCAAATACAGATATCCATAGCCAGTTGATTTTACTTCCATTTACATATACATACAACCCTGATTACATCCTAAACGTTTACTTATACACAAGTATTTGTACTACATAAATTGTCTGGATACAAAATGAATTATACCTTACACGTGTATAAAAAATAGCTGGGGGAGAGTCTCGTCCACCAGCCTATGTCTCGTATGCAGCAGGCACTAGTAATTACTGTAACTACTGTAAGAATTTTCTCTGTTTTTAGATAATTATCTTTGTTTTATTATTCAAATATGAAAATTAAGATTTTAGTATCGAAGAAATTGAAAGATGGAATTAGCTTGAGGAGTTAGGCTTCCAACATTATTGATCTTGCAAAAATACAATCTCAAACTCTTTAAGGAAGCAAGTTCTCCAAGTGTTCGAAGAAAGTTGGTTTGGAGAAAAGAATCTTCCAACTTCAATTCTTCCAAGTTTCTAAAAATATGCAATTCTTTTCAACAAAAACATTAATGAATCTATATATGTGAAAATGGGAACGACATAATTGCTACAATATATATATATATATATTGTGTAATCATTGTTCCATTAATACTAAATCCTCGCAAGTGAAGAGCCTTCAATGACGATGGAAATTCACCCAATGATTTTGGTGGAAGGTTACAATCTGTACTTTTTAAACCTATGGCTGAAACAATGAGACAAAGACAAACCTTAAAAGAAGTAATTTTTTTTTATATTTAAAGCCTTCAAATATTAACAATAAATAAATAAAAGTGATCCATGCATACAACGTCTTTCAACTAAGATATAAGTTACTATTTAAATAAAGGCAGCTAAGATTGATCAACTTTATTTCGGTTTCATTATCAATAAAAGATTTAGATAAATTACTATCATTTTTTATTATTAATAGTAAAAATTAGATCCATTCATACATATATAAATTACTAGTTAAATAAGGGCAGATTAATATTTCATCAACATAAATATATATTAACGAATCATTGAAATATAATATTGCGTATACTAAAAAAAGCGCAAATGTTTTAGTCAGTTTGAATTTTTATTTCTTAATATTCTTATTAATAAAACTCATTTTATAAGAATTGCTTGCTTGAAGTTCAAAAATGGCCAAATTGAGGATGAAGATGCAAATTTATTTTAGCACTATAATAGCTTATAAATAGTTTCTCTGAGTTGCTCAAAGCATTTATCACTGAGGTGAATCATATATTGAAATATTATTAAATTAAAATAAAACACAATATTACCTTAAAGATGGGTTAGGCTTCCAACTTTATTGATCCCACAGCTATATAATCTCAAACTTTTGTAGGAAAGTAAGTTCTCCAAAGGTTTGAAGAAAGGTGGTTTGGAGAAAAAGACCTTCCAACATCAACTCTTCCAAGTTTCTAAAATTATGCAGTTCTATTCAACAAAAACATTAATGAATCTATATATGTGAAAATGGAAAAGACAAAATTGCTAAAAGAACAATATATTATAGCAGCAAAGGATATTTTGCACATAATCATGATCATAACATACTTTCGGTAGTCATTGTTCCATTAAAACTGAATCCTTCTAAGTAAAGAGTCTTCAATGACGGAAATTTTTCCAATGATTTTGGTGGAAGGCCACAATCCGTACTTCTTAGACCTACAATTAAAAGAATGCAAATATGCTATAGAGACAAATCTTGAAAGCTTTTTTTTTTACATTTAAAATGATCAAAAATTAATTTTTATAAAGAGTTCAGCATTTTTGGAATAGACCACACTCTTTTTTTATTATTATTATATTTAACAATAAAAGTTAGATCCATGCATACAACGTCTTTCAACTTAGATATAAGTTAGTACTACTTAAATAAGGGCAGATTGATATTTTATCAACATAAATATATATTAATGAATTATTAAAATAAGAGATGGCCTATATTGAAGAAAAAAACAAATGCTTCAGTGAGTTTGAAATTTTATTTCTTAATATGTTTATTAAAACTCATTTTATAAGAATTGTTTGTTTAAACATGACCAAACAGAGGATGAGAACACAATTTTGTTTTAGCACTACTACATACCTTCACGAGCACTCAGCTTATAAGCAGTTTCTCCAGTTGCTCAAAGCATTTATCACTGAGATTAATCACAAATTAAAATATAATTAAATTATAATAAAGCACAATACTCTGGGTATCAAACTTTTAATAGAAAATTCATCAACGACTTTAGAGAAAGAAGGAAGGTAGATGAGGTAATTTTACCTGTAAGATCTATTGATCCCTCCAATTTGTTGCCTTTTAAATTCAAAGAATTTAGTTTTGAAAGTCTAGCAAGGGATGGCAATATGCTATTGTTGAAGAGATTCCACTCAAATCAAGAATTTTTAGATTGATCAATCTTTGTTCTGTTTCATTATCTGTAAAAGATTTACAAAAATTACTATTATCTTTATCCTTAATTTGTTAGCAAAAATATTTCTTAATTTTAACATCTTAAAATATCTTTTTGGATTTACTTTAAAGAATATTCTTTTTTGAAAAGAAATTTGTTCACTGAAATAGACTAGTTCATAAATAAGTAAATTATATAGTTTACTTTTCTTTTTTTAGTCAATGTTTTCTAACAATGGATTGCAGGCTGAACAAAGCTAATTTAATTGGTCAATTCAAATTAACATGAATCATCATTATCATCATCATCATCAGATGTAAAACCTAAAATTTTCACATTAGCAAGTAAATGAAATTTTAGAAATAACCAAGTACTCGGAATAATGTTATGCAGACACAAAGTGATTGAAGCGCTCAGGATTATGAACAGGGCTCGGTGGCACAAAAATTGAGGTAAGGCTCTGAACTCGAGAATTCACTTAAGAATGTATGTAAGTTCATAAAATAATGTTAGGAAGTGAAAATTAAAGTAATAGAAGTGAAAAAGCTAATAAAACTCGAGTTTATGATAAATCGAGAAATATGGGCCTAGTTAAGAAATAAATTTGGAATAAATTATAAAAATTCAAGAAAATTATTTTGAGGCCATGAAAAGTTAGTATAAGGTAATATTTACTTGGGGAATTAAAATTAAGGTTTAGATATTTAAATTAATTTTTAAAGTGAACCAAAAGCTTAAAGCCATTTTGCTCGGTATGGACCCAATCGAGTAAAACGAGCTCAATCAGGAAAATTTTCTTAAACAAGTGACCCCAAAAGTTTTATGTGAGATACTAGAGATATAATAGAACAATGAAGAAGTGGAAATATGGAAGAAATTGGGCCATAAATATTTGTTTAGGATTTTACAAAAACAGGACAGAAATCTGTCCAACCCAGTCAACAGACCCACTTGTGTAAACCATTGGATTTGATTAACCACCTCTAATCTGATGGCTCTCATTCACTCCAAATATTAAGTAGACGTAATAAGGATTCCATATCACCTGAAATCACCTCATTATCCCCAAAAAAGCCTTGTCTTCCTCCCTCTTTTATTCCCGAAACGGTACTGTTCACCTAGCATTGAGTGAACTTTTTAGCGGCCTTCGGGCCAGAATCAGGCAACGGCCAAGAAGGACAAAATATTCCCTTATGATTCCAGTTTTGAAAGTAAGCATGCACATTTGAGAAAAGTATATAAATATAATGATCATTTTATTATGTATGGCGAAAAGCCTATGATTATTTTGATATTATACTTTTCACTGCTTGGATGCATTACTTTTGAGCTTGATGAGCTCATCCCCCTTTTCTTTCCCCCTTTCAGATTACTTCCAATGATAGCACTTATATCTGCCGAGTATTAGTTGTGGACGAGCAGACCTGACCCTCTTTTGGATAGCTTTTGTGTAAGTCAGGTATACTATTACTTACTTTCAGACATTAGGTAAAGCATAAACTGCTAATGTAAATGATGATTTTAGGATGTAAGTTAGGTGTAAATGTTGATAAACAAAGTTGTAACTACGTAGTTAATGGGATGTATATAATTTAATATTGTGGATGTTTTTATATGATGATGAGATATGATGATGACTAAGAAAAGATATTAAAATCAACTGGATTGTGGATATAAACTGCGTTTACAGCTTACAGGTTGGGTTAGGTCTAATTGCAGCCGTTATGCTGGCGAAATTTTTATAAAATAAATTGGTTAATTATGTGACACTGATAGGAATGCAACATAAGTAAAAGTTGGAAAAAGTTTAAAACAACTCATATTTTTGTGCTTCTGGGGCATTACATCAGAGCTTTATCCTAATATTGAGGTAGGCTATATAAACTAATATACAAATTTATTCTAAGTCGTCAGCATAAATTCTCCTCCTCCACTCATTTCTATCTAATGCAATGTGTTCTTTCAACTCTCGTTCCGCTATATCTTTCTGGATTACTTTTTTTCAAGTCTTTTTCAGTCTTCCCCTAGCCTTGACCCTTTTTATATCATTTATAGCCTTCACTCTTCTAACTGGAGCATCTACAGATCTAAGTTGTATGTGTCAAATCAATGTAAATGACTTTCACTTATCTTATTTTTGATAGGTGCCACTTCAACCTTTTTTCAAATGTTCTCATTTTTCATTCTATCTTTTCTTGTATATCCATGCATCAATCACAGCATTTGCATTTTCGCTGCACTCATATTTTGTGTATGCACTCCTTTAGTTGCCCAACATTCACTACCATAGAGTAATGTAGGTCTAACTATTATATTGTGAAACTTGTCTTTCAACGCTATAGGAATTCATTTATCATACAACACATCTGTAGCGATTTTTCACTTACTCCAACCAACCAGTATCCTATAGGCCACATCACTATCAATCTCTCCATCTATCTGAACAATCGACCCCAAATATCTAAAACGATATTGTTTAGGGATCGCCACCCCATCCAACATCATTATGTTTCTATATTCCTCTATGTTTGGACTGATTTTACACATTCCATGTCTTCAGACTTTACTCTACTTAATCCGAGTCCTCTTGACTCTAACATCAGTCTCCACAGTTCTAACTTCATATTAATTTCCACTCCAGTCTCAGCACATAATACAATATCATCTGCAAATATCATACACTAAGATACATTATCCTAGATGGTTTTGTCAGCTCGTCAATTACTATAGCGAACAAAAATAAGCTTATCGTCGACCCTTGATGTTGCCCTACTATGATAGCAAATACATTTGTTTGCCCTCTACAAGTCCTCACATGTGTTCTTCTATCTCTATACTTGTCCTTAATTATTTCAATATATTTCACGAGGACGTTTTTCTTCACTAAAGATCACCATAGCACCTCCCTAGGCACTTTATCATTTGCTCTCTCTAAGTCTATAAAGACTATATGAACATCTTTTCCTTGTACTCAAAAATGCTCCATAAGTTGTCTAAGCAAGTGTATCACTTCCATAGTTAACTGGTCAGGCATAAAACTAAATTGGTTTTTCGATATCTATACAATCTTCCTTAATCTTCGTTCTATCACTCTTTCACATAATTTCATTGTATGACTCATTAGTTTTATACCTCGATTATTGGAACAATTTTGAATATCTCCCTTGTTCTTATAAAGAGATACCAATGGACTCTTTCTTCTTTCCTCAAGCATCTTGTTAGTGCGCCAATCTTATTAAAAAGATATTTATAAACTTAAAAAGCAATGTCATCAGGCCTAACAGCTTTTGCATGTATTCATCCTCTTATTCAATTCCAAGAGGCACCAAGATATTGTCCACCCTTGGAGATCGATCTCATAATGTGAATTCTATAAAAACCCCGACAATTTGTGCCTTCTTCATCAGACATTCAAACCTTTCCATTTTAAGTAAAGAAAACCTAGTTTCTCACTCTAGAATACCACCCTTTCCAAAAAGATTTGAGGAAAAGCTATTTGAGCAAGTTTTTACTTAAGATGAGGAGAACAACATAATCGAAAACTAGAAGTCGAGTTGATCTATTGAAGGAGAAAAAGGATTCTTCCCAAATTTGCACCAAAGGAGAAAAGTCAAGCTAGATAAGATTTAAATACACCAACTTCTAGTATGTTAATCTAGACATTTAGATGAGTTGATTTGGTATATACATTGTTGGCAGAAATGTTCATGTACATGCTTAAGTAACCATGACCTAATATGGGCTTAATGAGAGAAAGTTGACATGGCATCGAGTTAATGATGATTATAGCATGTAAAGATGTTATTAAGCATGTATAGATGATTCTAAGATGCTTTTGTGAAATCCATATGTTGGATTAGATGATGATTGAAAATAGGCATAAGAGGTGTTTGATAAATTGCCTTAGTGAGGGAAATGATGAATTTGAGGCATTGTGAGGTTAAGGTCGGTTCAATATGAATCAGTAGACTTGATGAGTCTAAAGGACTCTCGAGAAACAAATAGAACAATTGAAATGGACTTAAGAGAATATAATGTCCAAAAAGATGTAACGAGTCCAAATTTAGTGTAAAATGGCCCAATGCATTGAATTAAAATTCATGAAAATGAGAATTCAGAATATTAAAGTATACTAATGCAAGTAGCAAATGCTTGCAGCTCTTGGAGATAAAATTTGAGCCGATAAAATCGGATCACGAGCATTGGAAATCGAAGGAAAGTGATTCGAGTGTGATTCGAGATAAGGGATGCAACCATTTTTGTGCATATGTATTTCCTTATCGATGAAAATGCTTTGGTAGCATAAAATGATTTTTCTAAACGAGCATATGTTTTAAGAAAAATGTTTAACTAGAGATTTATCACTTGAGTTCATGTTTTGTCGGTTTGAGCTTGGTTTCATGATTTGAATGTTTTGCGAACAAATATACTTTATATTTGAATGAGATTTATAAAGCAAAACTATTATGAGCTCTACATGAAGGCGAAACTATTTTCAGCATAATAATTGCATGTTTTTTAGACTAAGGGCTTGTCATGATAGCTGCACATCGATACCTTCGCTTTGATAGCGTGAGATGCCTCCGTTTTGGTAACGAAAGATGCCTCCGCTTTGGTAGCGTGAGATGCCTCCGTTTTGGTAACGAGAGATGTCTCTGTTTTGGTAAAGAGAGATGCCTCCGTTTTGGTATCGCGAGATGCCTCCGTTTTGGTAACAAGAGATGCCTCCGTTTTGGAAACATGAGATGATTCCGTTTGAGGATGCCCTCCTTGAGTATGATGTGATGTGATGATTTTCTTTCATGACCCTTATAATATGCCTAGTCTCTATAAACTATTTTGAGATATGACGTGTTGTGAAAATGAGATAATGATGTTTTTGATGAATTGTGATTTTAATCACGTTTTCATAATTATGTGAAATTATGTCATTATTACTCTTATGCTTTGATGATGATTTCTAAATCGCATGTGCACTCCTTACTGAGCTAGTTGAAGCTCACCCCCTTTTTTTTCCTCCTCCACAGATTATTTACAGTGAGCACTAGTACCTGCTGCTTACGTGATATAAGTTGATGGGCGAGACTCTCCCTAGGCTATTACTTGTACACGCGAGAGGTATAATTCAATTCATTTTGTATCCAGACAGTGATGTAAAGCAGACACTTGTATTTAAGTAACGTTGGGATGTAATCAGAATGGTACATGTATAATAAGTGGATTTCTTTTGATATCATATTAATTGGTTAAGAAATTGTGGATGTTTGAAAGATCCTCGGGTTATTTGGTTGAAGAGGTTAACTGACACTGTACAGGAATACACCTCGAGTAGAAAGTTTAATTTAAGAAAATTTTAAATTAGCTCTATTTTTCGCACTTCCGGGCTGTCACAAATAACCAGAACCAGCAAATCAAACTCAGTATAGGAATACATAACTGAGATACATAACTACACCTTATCACAAAAAAACAAAAACAAATTACCATATGTGCGAATCAGCCAATCTATAACTGCCACATTCCACCCTAGAAGCTTCCACCAAGCCATAAACAACTCCTCATGATCCACTCCTACTTTAGCATATGAGTTAAAAACATCAGCTCCACACCTTTTCTCGAAAACAACTTCATACCTCGTTAACCAGTTGCAACAACTAGAAAAAAAAAGAACAAAATAACACCAAAGGCTTCTATAACATTTTTAACAGACCTCAAAAAATGTCCTCCTAACATTGGAATAAGATTTGGTCCATTGAAGCTAGTTATCACCAACTGACATCCCACCAACATAAAAGCAATTCCTAAACACTTACATCTTTGACTCCAATTCTTCATTTTAGGGCTTTAATTGCTCCAGAAAACATTCAAGCCAACAAATTTATATTCTAAAATAACAATCTCCTCATCTCTATTCTAAAAGACCTTTTTATTCCAATTTCATAAAAAAAAAATGGTCTTAACTGCTATATTTGTCACGACCCAAACTACCCAAAAATCAGAGTTAATTTTTCGCGTTTTATTATTTACTTAAATTCTTACCTGTCCTCGAATCGTGACCAACACTCCACTAATAATTGGGCTGTGCGTCAATGCCAGTCCCACCACACATTTACCATGTAACTTATTTCTTCTCCAGTCATTTATAATTATTTACATTATTTATACATCCCCTAAAGTTACTTACAAATATGTTACTGTGCTATGCTTATGTAGATACAATATGTACAAGTGTATATACCTTATGTTGATGGGCAGCAGCGGATATCCGGAATGCAGTACTGAGTCATCGCAACTTCAACTGGAGATTATCTGTGGGAGAAAATGAAAGGGGTGAGCACATCAAGCTCAGTAAGGCAATCCTACGAACAAGTAGGTAACCATACTACCTACATGAACGTGGTGCCATGCATAAACCACCCTTTCTCCACACATTTTAAAATAATGATATGCGTTATGATGTTATGTAAAACACATTTGCACGGAAAAATCAACATGCAATTATTACAAATCATTTCTTTCTCAATTAAAATTTTCACAATAAAGTCAGGACTCGACCCCTCCTACGGGTGATCCTGACTCACACAAAACCATGAAAACGGTTTACATCACACGTGGATTTGAAAAGCATGGAAATACCATCATGCAAATTTAGTTTAAAAACCCAGTTTAAATCATCGAAATCGTCGACATGCGAGACGAGGCAATATCTGTATAACGGCAATAACTAGGACTATGGCCATATCTGTCCTCGGGAGTTCCTCAGCTACACGGATCCTAGTGTGCGGGTTCTCACCATGATCGGGAACCGCCCGGGAGGTGGGTCAGTCCATCCCGTCAGTCTTATCCGATCCCCGGCATCCGAAGATGCTGCATCCGGAGATGCCGTATCCGAAGATACCACACGGTACATCGTACTCCATGCTACTTGCACGGTACATCGTACTCCGTGAACCCATATAATATCTCTAGGTACTCCAGCCCAATTGGCCTGCTTCCCACAGAGGTTTGTTTCTCAATACTCATGCCATGTCTCAAAACGCACGTGCGAGCCTATTAAATCGGTGACACACAGTCTACCCGATGCTCCAAGCACGGCTCATCGCATGTTCTCATAAAAGCTGTGCGAGCGATGTTCAGCACTCTCATCAACTCAAATAAAACTAGCAGAGCCCGCTTTACATCCCCACAAGGCCGCCAACCTCATCCCTCACTCTCACCCCACCTAAGAGGTCTCTTGAGCCTGTTGGGCCTTTTGGCTGACTCCAAGGGCAGACAGCGGTACTCCACAAATCCGATAGAACTAGTGCGAGCTAAGCTCAGCACTCTGTATATAAATCTCATGAAAATTTTATAAAATCTGGTGCGGGTTAAACTCCAGCACCCTCTCTCGAAAATCCTGTAAAAATATGGTGCGAGTTAGACTCTAGCACCGTGTCACGAAAGAGCATGTGAAATCTGGTGCGAGTTATACTCTAGCACCTATGCATGTAAAACTCTAGTGCGAGCTCTCGCTCAAGCACTAATGCGTGCATCACACAAATCGACAACATCGTGCGAGCTGAGCTCTAGCACGTCACATGTCAATAAAAACACGTAGGCGGCTCTGTTTCCTCAAAACAGTTTTCACAAAACAATATCACGTTGAAAGTATGCAATGCTGTGCATTTTCTTTCAAGGTGAGCCAGCCTACTCATGCATGCATCAAAACACCTCCAGAATGAGCAGGAACCTTTTGTTCTTGCTCCTCCCAATTTTTCCTAAATTTTTAGATTTTACCCTTAGCAAGGGTATTTTAGTAATTTGCCCATTCGGGGCACTAAAATTATTATTCGACCTCTAGACCCTTCAGATAAATTTTAAAGACTGCATATGAATTTAAAATTTCGTAGAGTTTACCTCTAGCGGTCCGTAGAATTCCCTTACCTTATTTTCCTGTCGAGTCTGACCTTTTCTTTTCCTCTGTTGTCTCGTCGCGCAGTCCGATATGCTCCCAATCAAATACCCGAAACTGCGTATTAATATTCCTCAGGTCAGATATTATACAATTTAATCGTATTTAATACTTTCTGGGCTTAATTTAAATCATTGGGCCCGTTTACCCCTATTGGGCCCGATTGCACCTTAATGGGCCTTAATCGGCCTTAAGCCCATTTACCACTTAATTTTCACTTTATCGAGGCCTATTGGGCCCACCAATAATTTATTGGGACTCGTTCTAATTCTCGAATAGCTAAATTTAATATTTACGACAATTTAACTAATTTTCCATAATTTAATTCAATTTATGCGGAAATTATATCAATATCACGCATAACGAGGTAATTGTCGTAAATAGGGGTCACTTACCCGAGATTCCATGCTAGTCTGTAAATCGAGGCTGTCTCGAGCCCTCGGTGGATGCCAATCATCGAGCTACACAATTAAATATATTTTCCGGGTAAACTTTCAGTCGATAATTAATTAAATAAAATATTCTAAATTTAAATCGGGTCAATTTGACCGCTTATCGACTTACCCGAAGCTCGATCGCATCATAGGAATTTTCCCCAATTTTTTCCTCTTTTTCTTTTTCCCTTTTTCTCCTTTTTTTCCTCCTCTTTTTGGCTGAACCGGTTCAGTCCGGTTCGGACCGGTTCAGACCGTCGGTTCACTCCGGTTCGACCGGTTCACCGTCGGTTCACCACCTTGCCGGCCGGTTCTCTGCCGGCTTCCACCGCCAATCGCTCCGCTGGGTCGTCCGCAGCTCGAATCTGCCCTCGGTTTCACTCAAAGTCGCCGAAAAGTGGCCGGTCCGGCCTGTTCTCCTCGGCGTCGGAACCCATTTTCTTTCTCTTCGTCGTCGCCGACGATTCCCTCCGTTTCGTCCGCTGCTACCCGTCTCAAAACGATCGGCTCTTCTTCCCGATCACGCCGGTGCCCGCCGTTCGTGCCCAGCTGCCGTGGATCGCCGGGACCGACGACGTTTTCCCCGCGGTCTTCTCCTCCTCCGTTCGGCGATCTCCGGCCTCCTGACGGCGCGTCACCGGTGCCCAAAGCTTCGCCGGCCTCTCCTCTTCCTCATCGGCTCGTCGGTGGCGGTCAAGGATCGCCGGTGGTGGCTCGTCGGTCGGCCACGCGCGGTCTCCCTCGGTTTCTCTCTTCTCTTTCTCTCTCCCCGATAGTTTAACAGATTTCACCTTTTTTTTTTCAATTCTCTTTCTTTTTTTTTCTTTTTTTTTTATTATTATTATTTATTTTAATTATTACACTATTCCTTAAAATACTCCATAAAATCCCAAAATATCTACCTTATATTATTTTTTATTCTACTTTAATTAATTTAATTTTATTTAATTTATTTATTATATTTTAACCTCTTTTTCGGGTATAATTTTCTCGTATTTTCGGGATGTTGTCCCGGGTGACTTTTCGGTATATTTTTCGATTATTTTCGGGATTATTTTTCCGAACTAAAAATTCCAATTAATCCCGATTAATTCCAATAAATTAATATCTTGATCAATTTAACCCAAAATAATTTTATTTCATCTTTATTGACCAAGATTTCTCAATGCGTTATTTTTAATTAAATTTTTCTTCTCGAATTTATACCGACCTTCAGTCTTTTGACCGTTTTGCCCTTACACGTGTTCGAGATTAAGTTAACCCAACTTCCTTCATACTTCCTCCATCTTTTCTTATTTAATTTTCGTATTTTAATTAAATTCGGGTCTTACAACTCTCCCCCACTTAAGGAATTTGGTCCTCCAAATTAGAACCAAGTCATATGAGTCCATATACAATTCCGGGTACATCGATCGTATCATACTCTTAAAGTCTTATGTGACCTTCTCCGGAGTGTATTACTACCAAAGGACTTTAATTAGGGAGATTATCTTAAACCCCAATACTTTCTCTTTCCTGTTTAATGCCCGAATCAACTTCTTCAATATACTTGTATTTTCATTAAACTGAACTTTTGGAGTTCTTACCCTATCACCTCTGCTGGATCTGGATAGTATTGCCGAAGCATCAAAAGCTGAGACATTGTGGGTGCCTGTTAATTCAGGTGATAACACCAACCTACAGGTCTTATCTCCCACTTGTCTAATCTCTCAAAATATTCCATCCAGCACAATTCAATTTACTTTCTTCCAAAAATTCGCTATGCCCTTATTCTCTTAGGACAAGAATTATTTCAACCATACTAATTCACCAAGGGTAAATTCCAATACTTATCTATCTGCTCTGAGGTGTTCTTAATCTCTCATCCTTAACTAAACATCCTCAGAGACTTATTATCCAAAGTCGTAAATGATTCTACCTGTCACCCACTTTTTCTTATCCAATTTGGGGAACAACCCCTACAGCCATACACTGCCTCATATCTTGTTATCCCGATACTCAATTGCCAATTGTCGTTATTGGCGACTTCAATTAGAAATCAACTGATCATTCCAGGAGCTTATAAAATTAATGGCACGTGCTTTCATCGGATCCTCCAGAACTTGTACAGTCCTCTCTGACTGACCATCTGTCTGAGGATGGAAAGCTGTGCTTAATACTCAGTCGGGTTCCCATAGCTTCCTAAAAATAATATTCCCTTAAGTAAGAAGTGAAGCGGGAATCCCTATATGATACCATGCTCACTGGAAAGCTACTTAATGTTCCACAATCTTCCTTACACATAAATCCTGATACACACTCCGAGTATCTGGGGATTTCATAACCAAAAGGTGGGTAGACTTAGTCAATTTGGCGACTATCATCCAAATAGCCTCGTAATTCACCTGGGTCCTCTGTAACCCATCACGACATTCATGGAGACTTGCTCTCATTTTTCCGTGCCGTGTCGATATAGGTAGGTGCTGCAATAACTCTGCAGACTTTTAATACTCTACCTTATTCTGTTGACATACCAGGCACTTTTCCACAATCTCTACCATATCTCTTTTCATATCTGACCACCAATACCCTTTTTAAGATTTCAATATATAATCATTACTTTCCGTATGCACTGTATATCCCGAAGAGTGAGCTTCTGACAACATTACTATCTCATCAACTATGGTCCTGGGGAGCACTCATACTGTCTCGGAATCCTCAGTAACTCATCATCACCCACTGTGAACTCTATCACTGTACCCTTCTGAATCTGACCCAAACCATCGACATCCTGCCGATCATCACGCTAAGCCTGGCAAATCCGGGCACTCTCATCCGGTTCTAATCATCAGGCTAGCTGTCACACAATCACTGTCATCATCAGAAGGGATCACATCTATACTGAGGCTCACAACTGCATCTAGCAGCTCACGCTCCCTGACCATCATATGCGGTACCATCCCGAGGCTCTTTCTACTCAAGGCATCAACCTTTACATTAGCCTTTCCTGGGTGGTACAATTTTCACAAATCAACTCTCCCAGAAGCTCTAACCCACTATGTATTCTCATATTCGTCTCTTTCTGTGAAAACAGATACTCGGGCTTTATGATCAGTGCATATCCATAATTTCTCACCATGTACATAATAGTACCATATCCTCGGTACAACTACTGTTACCAACTTTAAATCATGGGTCAGATAGTTTATTTCGTAATCGAGGAGTTGTCTGACTCCATACTTGACTATCTCCCCATTATACATCAATACACAGCTCCTTCATAATTTTGAGGTATCCATACTCACTGAGAACCTCTTGAGCTGTTGGGTATGGTGAAATTAATCACGGTGGTCAGTTCATACTTCATTACACCAAATTCCCGTCACATCTATCATCTTATTTATCATCTCATTCCAAGATCACGTTTTCTTAGTTAAACGTGTCATCAAAGTAGACCCTATTGAGAACTCGCAACAATCCATCTGTAAAAGCCATCTCCAATTATTGCTTACAAATCGTCCTAGACTTTAACTACACCCAACATATCATCGTTAATGATGATTACAAATCGATCTAATCCTTGACTTATTTACGCATAAGCGTATAAGATCCTTCTTAACCGCTTACGTTTTCAGGTACTAACCTGCGCCATTTCCTTTTCCTTACCTTAACGGCACCTATTAAATTTACTATGTTAACCTTTAGGATTTGTCGAATTTTAATATTCTTATCGTCTTAGTAAATGTATCCTAATGCTAAAGATATTTATTACGATGATCGATTTCCCGTTATAAGTTATATATATATATATATATATATATATATATATATCTAGACGCTGTTAAGTCTTCAGGCGGGGAGGTATTTTGAAATACCTTTATTAACCTTCAGACTTAACCACAACTACGTTATATCTCAGTCTATGTGGTCACAATTTATATTCGCTACTAATTGCTTAACCTCAATTACTTGGCATATTAAGGGTATTCCTTACTTAGCATATATCTCTTACTCCAATACATCTTGTATTTATAATCAACATATCTCAAGGATTATCTCCTTCGTATATCAATCATGACGAAACTCTTGTCTTTATTCATTCCGTGAGTACAATCCTTTACTCCTTTAATTTCAACTGTTACACCCCTTTTTGTCAATTAAATCTCGATAACCATATTCCGTTAATTACTCCTCCTCTATTGGGGCACTCATTTATCAGTATTGTGCCCAATGATGCAGGCATTCATGCCTTTTACTAACTTATATGCGAATGAAAGCGGTATGAATAAATGTGTGGCACCAGGATCAATGAACATACGTACTTCATTATTCATAACAAGTGTGGTATCTTACACCACATCCATGAAACATCAATAGTGTCCTGGTCCAAGACATCCTCTCGCCTTCGTCCAACAGCCTACTTTCCTTTTTTTTCTTTTCGGCTATGGCCTCCCTTTTCGTTACAGCTATACCAACGAAATTTTTCTCTGTCTCTTTACCTTTTCTGTGGGGCGATCTCGCTCAACTCTGAGCAATCAAAATCAATGGTCCGTCTTACCACACTTAACGGCCATTTTCATCAATACAGTGTAGGTATAGACCCTCCTTCCGTGGTATCTACCACACATCTCACACTGCTTACAGTGCTCACACTGCTACACTGCTTCGTAGCAGGTCAGGGTCCTCCAGTCACAATGCCCCTCCAGAGTGCCAAAATTGGATGCACTAGGGTCTTACCAATTATCTTACTCCATGACTCGTCAAATTAAATCTTTTACCAATTTCTATTTTCCCATTTTAACATCTTTGACATTTCTCGATTCTCTTTTCTGTCTCTATTTCAGCCCTCACTACCTTTCCCAATCTCAGAGGCGTGCAATTCATGTTCTTATTTACCCAACTGTAAATCTGCGCACTGCCTCGGTATAAGTAATATCTCACGGGCCAATCAGACTCTAATTGGCAATCTGAGCCCTTCCATAAACTTTTAGACATCTCGACAGTCACTGTTCATAGTGCCGAGGTAATATCTACCAAGAATATAATCGAGTCTCCATACTCGTCAATAAATCAAATCCTCTGGTCAAAGCAAGGACTTTAATCCGAAATTTCCTTTAAATCATGTCCGGGATATCCTGTCACCGGAATATATCCAAGATATTTCTCATATCAGCTCTTAAGATGGGTCGAGCGGGTTTCCACCAATGCTCCGCTGCGCCCTCTGATCTCATACATAATCTGAGCAATTTGCTCCTCAAAATAATCTCCACACTCCGCTCCAATCTCGCGAAGCGTGTCTCAATACTATCCGATCTCTCTATCGGATTCAGTGGGGCATGCTCAACATTAGCCTCCATTTCAATCTCATCTTGATTCTCATAAGTCAACTCAGCACGACTTAGCAGACTCAGGTCTATCTCTACGACCTCTGCCTCGTGCACTATCTCATCTAACGCAACTCATATTAAGCATTCCTGCATTCTCAACCATTTTTTAGTCAAAACCCATCTCGATATACACTATTGTATCTAACCAAGCACAGTAACACGGGGATGTAATTTCCTAATTACTGACACTGACACACATCAGACCAATTGTGCTCTGATACCATAATAATTGTCACGACCCAAACTACCCAAAAATCAGAGTTAATTTTTCGCGTTTTATTATTTACTTAAATTCTTACCTGTCCTCGAATCGTGACCAACACTCCAATAATTGGGCTGTGCGTCAATGCCAGTCCCACCACACATTTACCATGTAACTTATTTCTTATCCAGTCATTTATAATTATTTACATTATTTATACATCCCCTAAAGTTACTTACAAATATGTTACTGTGCTATGCTTATGTAGATACAATATATACAAGTGTATATACCTTATGTTGATGGGCAGCAGCGGATATCCGGAATGCAGTACTGAGTCATCGCAACTTCAACTGGAGATTATCTGTGGGAGAAAATGAAAGGGGTGAGCACATCAAGCTCAGTAAGGCAATCCTACGAACAAGTAGGTAACCATACTACCTACATGAACGTGGTGCCATGCATAAACCACCCTTTCTCCACACATTTTAAAACAATGATATGCGTTATGATGTTATGTAAAACACATTTGCACGGAAAAATCAACATGCAATTATTACAAATCATTTCTTTCTCAATTAAAATTTTCACAATAAAGTCAGGACTCGACCCCTCCTGCGGGTGATCCTGACTCACACAAAACCATGAAAACGGTTTACATCACACGTGGATTTGAAAAGCATGGAAATACCATCATGCAAATTTAGTTTAAAAACCCAGTTTAAATCATCGAAATCGTCGACATGCGAGACGAGGCAATATCTGTATAACGGCAATAACTAGGACTATGGCCATATCTGTCCTCGGGAGTTCCTCAGCTACACGGATCCTAGTGTGCGGGTTCTCACCATGATCGAGAACCACCCGGGAGGTGGGTCAGTCCATCCCGTCAGTCTTATCCGATCCCCGGCATCCGAAGATGCTGCATCCGGAGATGCCGTATCCGAAGATACCACACGGTACATCGTACTCCATGCTACTTGCACGGTACATCGTACTCCGTGAACCCATATAATATCTCTAGGTACTCCAGCCCAATTGGCCTGCTTCCCACAGAGGTTTGTTTCTCAATACTCATGCCATGTCTCAAAACGCACGTGCGAGCCTATTAAATCGGTGACACACAGTCTACCCGATGCTCCAAGCACGGCTCATCGCATGTTCTCATAAAAGCTGTGCGAGCGATGCTCAGCACTCTCATCAACTCAAATAAAATTGGCAGAGCCCGCTTTACATCCCCACAAGGCCGCCAACCTCATCCCTCACTCTCACCCCACCTAAGAGGTCTCTTGAGCCTGTTGGGCCTTTTGGCTGACTCCAAGGGCAGACAGCGGTACTCCACAAATCCGGTAGAACTAGTGCGAGCTAAGCTCAGCACTCTGTATATAAATCTCATAAAAATTTTATAAAATCTGGTGCGGGTTAAACTCCAGCACCCTGTCTCAAAAATCCTGTAAAAATATGGTGCGAGTCAGACTCTAGCACCGTGTCACGAAAGAGCATGTGAAATCTGGTGCGAGTTATACTCTAGCACCTATGCATGTAAAACTCTAGTGCGAGCTCTCGCTCCAGCACTAATGCGTGCATCACACAAATCGACAACATCGTGCGAGCTGAGCTCTAGCACGTCACATGTCAATAAAAACACGTAGGCAACTCTGTTTCCTCAAAACAGTTTTCACAAAACAATATCACGTTGAAAGTATGCAATGCTGTGCATTTTCTTTCAAGGTGAGCCAGCCTACTCATGCATGCATCAAAACACCTCCAGAATGAGCAGGAACCTTTTGTTCTTGCTCCTCCCAATTTTTCCTAAATTTTTAGATTTTACCCTTAGCAAGGGTATTTTAGTAATTTGCCCATTCGGGGCACTAAAATTATTATTCGACCTCTAGACCCTTCAGATAAATTTTAAAGACTGCATATGAATTTAAAATTTCGTAGAGTTTACCTCTAGCAGTCCGTAGAATTCCCTTACCTTATTTTCCTGTCGAGTCTGACCTTTTCTTTTCCTCTGTTGTCTCGTCGCGCAGTCCGATATGCTCCCAATCAAATACCCGAAACTGCGTATTAATATTCCTCAGTTCAGATATTATACAATTTAATCGTATTTAATACTTTCTGGGCTTAATTTAAATCATTGGGCCCGTTTACCCCTATTGGGCCCGATTGCACCTTAATGGGCCTTAATCGGCCTTAAGCCCATTTACCACTTAATTTTCACTTTATCGAGGCCTATTGGGCCCACCAATAATTTATTGGGCCTCGTTCTAATTCTCGAATAGCTAAATTTAATATTTACGACAATTTAACTAATTTTCCATAATTTAATTCAATTTATGCGGAAATTAAATCAATATCACGCATAACGAGGTAATTGTCGTAAATAGGGGTCACTTACCCGAGATTCCATGCTAGTCTGTAAATCGAGGCTGTCTCGAGCCCTCGGTGGATGCCAATCGTCGAGCTACACAATTAAATATATTTTCCGGGTAAACTTTCAGTCGATAATTAATTAAATAAAATATTCCAAATTTAAATCGGGTCAATTTGACCGCTTATCGACTTACCCGAAGCTCGATTGCATCATAGGAATTTTCTCCAATTTTTTCCTCTTTTTCTTTTTCCCTTTTTCTCCTTTTTTTCCTCCTCTTTTTGGCTGAACCGGTTCAGTCCGGTTCGGACCGGTTTAGACCGCCGGTTCACTCCGGTTCGACCGGTTCACCGTCGGTTCACCACCTTGCCGGCCGGTTCTCCGCCGGCTTCCACCGCCAATCGCTCCGCTGGGTCGTCCGCAGCTCGAATCTGCCCTCGGTTTCACTCAAAGTCGCCGGAAAGTGGCCGGTCCGGCCTGTTCTCCTCGGCGTCGGAACCCATTTTCTTTCTCTTCGTCGTCGCCGACGATTCCCTCCGTTTCGTCCGCTGCTACCGGTCTCAAAACGACCGGCTCTTCTTCCCGATCACGCCGGTGCCCGCTGTTCGTGCCCAGCTGCCGTGGATCGCCGGGACCGACGACGTTTTCCCCGCGGTCTTCTCCTCCTCCGTTCGGCGATCTCCGGCCTCCTGACTGCGCGTCACCGGTGCCCAAAGCTTCGCCGGCCTCTCCTCTTCCTCATCGGCTCGTCGGTGGCGGTCAAGGATCGCCGGTGGTGGCTCGTCGGTCGGCCACGCGCGGTCTCCCTCGGTTTCTCTCTTCTCTTTCTCTCTCCCCGATAGTTTAACAGATTTCACCTTTTTTTTTTCAATTCTCTTTCTTTTTTTTTTCTTTTTTTTTTATTATTATTATTTATTTTAATTATTACACTATTCCTTAAAATACTCCATAAAATCCCAAAATATCTACCTTATATTATTTTTTATTCTACTTTAATTAATTTAATTTTATTTAATTTATTTATTATATTTTAACCTCTTTTTCGGGTATAATTTTCTCGTATTTTCGGGATGTTGTCCCGAGTGACTTTTCGGTATATTTTTCGATTATTTTCGGGATTATTTTTCCGAACTAAAAATTCCAATTAATCCCGATTAATTCCAATAAATTAATATCTTGATCAATTTAACCCAAAATAATTTTATTTCATCTTTATTGACCAAGATTTCTCAATGCGTTATTTTTAATTAAATTTTTCTTCTCGAATTTATACCGACCTTCAGTCTTTTGACCGTTTTGCCCTTACACGTGTTCAGGATTAAGTTAACCCAACTTCCTTCATACTTCCTCCATCTTTTCTTATTTAATTTTCGTATTTTAATTAAATTCGGGTCTTACAATATTTCAATTACAAGCAATATCTAGCACTCATTTTTACTACAATCAACCCCAATCATCCTTCAATTTCTTTAATTGGATTAAAGTTTAAGTATCAATTATCAAAGAACCTTAAAAGGACCTTAAACCACGAGACAACTTGTAAGCAACATCCTTTCACAGCCAAGAGCGTTCACAATATTTGGTATACTTCATTTGAAAAATTCTGTAATCTTAAACCACAAGAAATCCATTAGCTATGCCTTTAAAGGAAACATAGCCATTCAGATTAACATTTCCCTACCAATTTAGAATATGAAAATCTTCAACAAGTTCCATCTTTGTTTCCTGTAGAACACCATTTAAAGCAAAATTTTTTATAAAAAAATACCCATTCAACTCAAAATCTCCTTTTTGCAACATTATGCATAACAAATAGCTCCACTCTATACCCAAGACTTGCCCAGCTCTTTTCCTAGTCTACTTAATCAATCTCCTTCAATCTATTAATGAAAATTTCATCAACACTCCTTGCGAACCACTAGTCTCCTTCTTTCGTTTAATTATTTCAGACCACAGTATGATTTTTTTTATTTTGCAAGTTTACATGGTGCATAAACATTGAAAACAGTACACTGAAAGTCATGTCTCACCCAAGTCCCTTTTACACAAATCGTATGATTATTTATATGACATTTATCCACCCTAAAGTTGCTTTTATCCCAGAAAACAAGAATTCCACCAGAGTTCTTATTAAAAGCTAAAAAACACCAATCAAGATTGCCATCCGACCAAAATGAGAGTACCATACGTTTCAGCAATCCACTCATTCCCCTTAAATTCGAAGATAGTATTCTCATTCTTACACAAAAATGTATCTCATTCTTGGCCAACAACTTAAACCGCTTTATCTTCACCCTACACCCACTTACTAATTTAGCTCTTTCAATCGTTTATAACTATTTCATTAGAAAAGCTTGCTAATATCCCGAATTTCTTCCTTAGTTCCCATGTTAGTTTTGTTAGGAAATTTCAGATGATATATGGCAACTTGGTTTTGAGGCGTGTAGTATTACACCTTCTTAAGTGTAATATTACTTCACACAGAAGCAAGTTACCCCAAGATACAATAAAGTCTTTAGAGTTTTCTTTGTGGATTGTGAAAGATCAAGAGTAAGTGTTTCTGAAAATCAATCAAGAGTTTATAGGTTCTGAATAGTTGCAAATCAATGGTTGTAATTGTCTGTTAATTAACAACCATTGATTTTCAGACACAACTATTATAAACATAACTGAAAATATGTCTGTTGGAATAGTTAAATGTTTTTTCAAAATTCAATTTTTAAAATTCAAAAATAAATAAATAAAAATAAATATTTCTACAAAAAATATAATATTCAGACCCAAGAGCCCAAGTACCCAAATACCCATCTTTTAACTTTTAAAATTAGTCAAAGTCCCAAGTAAGCCCACAAGCCTTTAGTAATTCAAGTTACACTCTAAATTTGATTTCCTCTTATAAATTCAATCATTGTTTTATCCATAAACAATGTGAGATTGAGTTCTATTACAAGCTATCCAGCAATCCCCCACTAACTTGTAATATAAGTATCTTTCACAACAAATATGACGCATACATGAAGGTATCCTTTCGATTTAAACCTTCAATTAGTGTAAGTACTTTAGGATGCTGACGAAGTACATGGAGTCCTAAGATTAAACTATGACTTCTTACGATTAGGCTCAAAAGTACCACACACATCATATTTGTCTCTTTTACAAAGATCTCTTATTCGCTCCTAACACTATTTCAATGGCCATGTGCTAGCAGTCCAATTTCTGTGAATATTTCAAGAGTAAGACCCCAAAACTCTTGCTAAAGCGGCACCACTTCATATTCACATAGGTGGAGATCCTTTTATTGTCTCTTTTACTTTAAACAATTTCCATGAATGATCTTCATTAAGAGATTAATCTCAACCTCTCAATTGTAACAGTAACACTTTCTTCAATTTAAGTATGAGACTCCCAATATAAGTGCAAAATAGACACTAACCAATAACTTGTTATTACCCATTAAACTTTATTAATTACCGATTTGATAATTCAAAGTTGGGTTACCATTATTGGTGTCTTCGGGGTTATACTTTAATCCCATACTACATGCAGTCCTCCACACTTTATCTCTTAGAAAAGCTTTAGTAAGAGGATCAACTAAGTTTGCTGCAAACTGTACATATATAATTGTAATGGTACCACTTGAAATCAATTCTCTAATGTAGTCATGCCTTAGGTGTCACGCCCTCCTCCCACACGAGACTTAACCAAAACCACAACAAATTTTTCACTTTTTACTTACTTCTATCTCCTTAACAGTTGGGCTGTGAATAGGCATTAGTCTTCTCATCCATACATACCTTACCTGTGAGACCCCGTATGTGTAAAGCTGTATATAGGAACATAGAAATGTAAATGAAATCATGAGTATGATAATACATTCGTAATACAAAGTATATGCAATGTAAGTTCATAAGATTATGTACGAACTTGTAATAAGAACCGTGATTATACGTACAAGTTGAATTATGAATGAGTAGGAAGAAATGAACTTAAACACGAGAAGAATGTGATTGAAATGGAATATGAGTAGTGTAGTAAAATGGAAGGAAAGATTTTTATAAGTTGTATATTTCCATTCGGGTAATACCGTGTATATTTGGTTATACGAAGATTTCCCACAAGTTTTAATTTATACTAAGTGTGATTGGATGGCATTTTTAAGTCTCAAGGAGCGATGAATGAGGAAAGGACTATGAAGGTAAATTGAGGAAGTCTTGAAGGGAGTTATTGCAGAAAAACTACAAGAAATCTGGAATTTGTGAAGGCCAGATCGATCTCATAGGATGAGAGATCGATCTGGGAGAGCCAGAATGCTCTTATGTGAGAAATGGAAGGGAACAGATCGATCTCCTTAGCTCTCGGGTTGGAAGCAGATCGATCTCCCCTAAGACCAGATCGATCTCCTTAAGCTTCTGTTCAACAGCAGATCGATCTCCAGTCTCGACAGATCGATCTCCTGCCTTTAAAATGCCTTAGAAAAGAGGGATTTTTAGAGGACCAGATCGATCTCCACCCAAGGAAGATCGATCTCATCAAGTCAAAACTATAAATAGGAGCAATTGAATCTGCAGATTTTCAGGATAACCATTTCCTTTCACTTCAACTCAAAGAAAACTAGCTTTCTCACTCCTAAATCTAGCCATTTTCAGTAAGATTTGAGGAAGAACTATTAGAGACAAAGTTGTTCACCCCAAAGGGAAGAACAACATAGTCTAGAGGCATTTCCCCATTTGACGGATTGAAGGAATAAAGGGCATTCCTAATTTGGAGCAAAGAGGAAATCCAATGAGGTAAGTTCTAGTGCACAAACCCAAGTACATTGGTCTAGTTAATGATTATGAAGTTAATTGGGTGTGCACATTGTGGGTAAAACTACCTAGGATGGCATGAAATGAATATAACTTAGAAATGGTCTAGTGTGAGAAAGTGGAATGTAGAGGTGTTAATGATGAATGAGATATCTTGAGAGGATGATTATGTTGGGAATGGTTTGGGCATGTTGATATTGGGATAAAATTGTGAGATTTACCAAAAAGGGTAAAATGTGTATTTAAGGCATTGGATAAATGCTTAGTTGAACAAGAGTTAGGAATGTTAACTCGAGTGTTTGATGGATGAATTTCAATTTCGGATGATACGCCGGAGCAAGTCGAGAGGAGAACGCGAGAAGCATAAAGGCGGATAGTTGCACACAAGTAAAGTGAGGTAAGGGACTGTGTGTTAGCTATAGAGATGTTCGTGCATATTTTACAGCAATTTCATAGATATATTGCTAGAACTAGTACGATATTATAATTCTATGAAATGATATGGAAGCATGAAAAGTACTATGATGTATATATGTATTGAGAAATGGGATAGGGTAAGGAAATAGCATGATATGTATGTTTTCAATGTTTTTCTCTAATTTACATTAATCTTGATGATTGAGAAACGTTGATGATAGGTTGGCTAATTTTACATGTTTTAGCATGAAGAGGCATGCTGTATGAATAAACAAGTTTTGAATTTTAAAAAGAGAAAATAGCCATCTATCAGTTTTGAGATGTGATTTGGTGTTGAAGCGCTAGCTCACACCCGTTGTAATGCCTTAATGTACCATGTTGGAGTTTTAACTCGCACGAGGGTTTTGAGAAAGTACGGGAACTTTGCTCGCACCTGTTTTATTAAGTTAAGATAAACCTGGGGGTCTGGGACCCAAGGGGATACCAGCCGACAGCCATTTGAACGGGCTGGGCCTTAACGATAGATCGTACCGCGCTGGAGCTTTGCGTTGACTGTGTGTCACGCTGCTTGCTCGCCTGGTATATGAGACATGGTTAAGGATGAAAAGTCCATCGGAGTTGGAGTATGGACTTGGGTCCACGGTCGTAGTAGAACAGTGTAGTTATCCATTGGTATACTATGTACCGTGCTGGGTGCACGTGGGTACGAGTATCGCGTAGATGACACACGACGTATCTTTACCGTGAGTATACGAGGAGATGAGGTGGATTGAGACGAGCCGGAGGGCAGGATTGACCCATCCCCCTTCAGGCGAAGTGATACCCTGTGCACACCTGATCAGTGAGGCCTGGGATCACTGACTATGGCCATATGTCGTGGATATTTAATTGCCGAAAATTCCATGCCTGTCTCAGAGATTCGAGAAACAGAGACAATCTCAGAAAAGAAAGAGATTTGCAAAAAAAGAGTGATTTGAGAAACGAAAGAGATTTCGTGTTTTTGATAAATCTCTAATTTCACATTCGTGCCGTGAGGGCACTATTTATGAGCATGTTTTAAATGGAAGCTTGATATTTGATTTACACGAAAATGCTATTGAGAAATATATGTTTAAATGCATTTTTCGTATGATATTTCTATTTATAACGAAAACATGGTTTTGGTTTATGCATGCATGGGCTATGTAGGTAGTACGATATCTACCTGCTAGCATACATTTTCTTACTGAGCTGTGGTTTGCTCATCCCACTATTTTCCCCCTCCAGGTACTGAGAAGTAAGAGAGCGGTGATCTCTAGGTCTTTTGTGTTGAACAGCTTCCACAATTCCGTAAAGGTATGAGATTGGTATACACGAATATTTTGTATCTAATATATCGTATCGCACAGTTATATCTTGGAATTGTAAACAGTATTATGGGGATGATATGTAAGTACATGGTATTTATACAATTAATTTTGTATATTTACACACACACCTGGGAGTGTAAATTAAAGTTTTAAATATTCCGCTGTAAATGAATGAATTTTAGTAATTGCATCTTCTCACAGCCCAACCGTAGTAGAGAATGTATGGATAGAAGGGTTCCCAAAAGTGGGGTGTGACATTACTATTCTTTTTCGTATCATACATACATGACATTCATATCATAAGTAAATTCATATACTTAAATATAACTACATCATTACATTTACATCCCCAACATTTAAAACCATGTACATCACTGTGTTTATGCATTGTTCAAATACAAAAGAGTACGCATGTGTATACCTTTCACTAGATGGGGAGTGGCAGCGGATCAAAGGAATGCAATACCCTGGCCGACTCGATCTACTGACGAGAATCTGTAGAGATGGGGGAAAATGAATTGGATGAGCTATCAATGCGCTTAGTAAGGAAATCAGGCAAGCAAGTAGACATCCATACTATCTACTTGAAAATAGTGCTTTGCCTTTCCTTCTCTCAATTCAAAAACATGTTTAAAATATATATAATATAGTACAGATTTAAAATCCCATGTACTAAACACATGCTGGTTTGTCAATCAGAGGCATTCCTGCAAAACAGTGCATATTTAATCATTTAAGAATGCCTTTATATAAAATATGCCATTTACATTCAAAACACAGTAAATATGGCATTTATCATCACAACACAAACAAATCAATCGGGTTTCGACCCATCCCTCAGGCTACCCGTGTCATAAAACATGTGATATATCATGCGAGACTCAGTAGCTAAATGCAATCTCTCCAGACTATGTAAGAGAGCCTCCCCGCCCACTTTGGCTTAAGGATGTTGGGCTTAAGGATCTTACCGTAAGAGAGCATCTCCGGACTATGGCCATATCCTAACAATGGTGATCCCAGGCAACACAGTACTCGGTGTGCGGGGCAATCACTGCTGTAACTGGTAGGGGGTCAGTCCATCACAACCGCCAGCTATCAACACTCTCTTCCACAACTCCACAACACAAAACACGGTACAATGTACTTCATACCACATGCACGATACAACATACACCTGTGGACCCATACATCATGGTCGGGGTACCTACCATAGGTCTTAGCCTCTTATACCATGGAAATACATCATAGTCGGGGTACCTGCCATAGGTCTTAGCCCTCATACTATGGAATCAATGCCACGTCTCTAAATCCACGTGAGAACATCTCAACAGTGTGACACTCAGTCTAAACGGAGGAAATCGTCACGATTTTTCTAACATGTATATATATCACGAAAAACTACAGTGCGCACCTTGAGTATGACACACAGTCAATGCTCTGCCTCAAAACAATGTATATGCATGTCAAAATATTAACACTAGTGCGAGTAAACCTCTAGCACCAGGTCATGCATAGTTCTCATTACAAATCAAGTAAGAGCAAATCGCTCAAGTATGATGTCATGTACAATTCATGAAAAATTGAGTGCGAGCAACGCTCCAGCACTCTGTCATGCATCTCATGTAAAACTCGAGTATGAGCTAATCGCTCCAGCACTCTATCATGCACAAATCACATAAAAACTGAGTACGAGCAACGCTCTAGTACTCTATCATGCATGTCAAATAAATGTAGTGCGAGTAAACCTCCAGCACTAATGTATGTGAAAAACATCTGAAATCAAGTGCGAGTTGTGCTCTAGCACGATTGTTTCCATATAATTCGGTAGATGGCTCTTTAAAAATAGGGATGTTAAAAATCACTAAAATCAACACTATAAAATGTGCTTCGTTTACATCGATCTCAAAACATTAGCCCATCCACCTACTCTTCTGCTACACAGTAGGAAAAACCACCCAAAACATCATTTCCATGCTTTTTGGAACTTTTCCCAAAATTTCACTTTTTGCTTCACTAGGGGCAAAATCGTAATTTACCCATATCGGGTCCCTATAATATTATCGATTTTCTCTGACCCTCAAACAATTCTAGTGTATGTAAAATCCAACGAAAATATGCACAGATATCTCTAGCTACTTGCAAGAGTCCCCTACCTCGGATCACGTCAAGTGACCTCTCTTCCTTTGTGCTGCTCTAATCTGGCAGTCCGATCAACTCTCAATATGACTCTGGAGCTGCATTTAATCATTCACTGAGTTAATTACACTTTTCCTACTGTATTACACATTTAATACAGTTCATTTCACTAAAATGGGCCCGCTTACGCTTAATGGGCCTTAAACACTTTAATTGGGTCTTAATCCGTATTAAGCCCGTTTATCAGGGTCTATTGACTCATTGGGCCTATCAATACCCATTGGGCTTTATTTCAAGCTCTTTGGATAGCCCGTATATCATTTACGACATTTTATTCAATTTTTCGAATATAATTCACTAAATCCGAAATGCGTAAATTAAATCTCAAATACGCATAAATCACATAAATTGTCGTAACTGAGCTTTACTTACCCGAGATTGTGCGATGGTACGCGAATCAAAGTTCGATTGGGCTTCCGTTCGGAATTAATCGTCGAACTGCACAATTTCGTATATTTAACTCTAGGTCAATTTCTGATTAAATATAATTTAAATAAATTTATCAGAAATTAAATTGATCACTTTTGATCTCGTATCGACTTACCCGAAGTCCGGTGGAATCCCAAAAATTTTTCTTTTCCTTTTTCTTTCTTTTTCCTCTTTTTCCCCTTTTCTCCTTGCCTAAACCGGTCCGGTCCGGTTCAGTTTAGAAGGTTCTGCCCTGAACCGCCGATCGGTTCAAGGATGTTTTAGCCGTGCCGGCGTCGTCCGGCCGGTTCCCGACGTCTAACCCCCGCCGTTTGGCTAGCCAAAGCCTGGGGATCGTTCGGCTGGGCTCGATCGCACCCTAGCACCGCCAGTGGCCGTCGAATTCCATTCTCTTCTCCGCGGCCTTCAACTCCGTCGATCTCCCTTTTTCAGCGCCGGTGAGGCGCGTTACTGGTGGCTGGGAGGTCGCGGGGTTACGCTCTTCCTTTTTTGGCCTTTCGCTCGCCGGTGGGGGTTGGTCCGGCGAATCTTCTTCTCGGTCGGTTTGCCTCGGTTTATCGCTCTCTCTCTCCCCGTGTTTCAAATTTCAGATTTTCTCTTCTTCTTTTTTTCAATTTCTTTATAATATATTTTTAATATTATTTTAATCCTTAAAATAATATTAAAAATCCTAAAATATCCCAAAAATATCCTAAAAATTTCTATTAAATTCATTTAGTCCATAAATGAATTTATCAGTCCGATTTTATCTTTTTCGGTATCTTTTTCCACTATTTTTTGACTCATTTTTTGAGACAAAATTTTTAAAAATATTTAATAAATTCATATCTTGATCAATTGGACTCGAAATTCAATATTTTCCTCGTTATTGATCAAGATTTCTCGATTTCATATTTTAATGAAATTTTCTAATCGAATTTATACCGAATTTCAGTCAATCGATCGTTTTACCCCTGTACTTGCTCAAAAATTAATTTAACCCTTATCTCGCTGTTATGTACCTTACATGCATTTTTAATTCTCAATAAATCGATTGCATGATAGTAAATACTCTTCTTATGATTCAACTATGAAATATAATATTCGTACACATAGGAATCATAAGGTACAAGCTACATACGTAAATCAAAAACTCGGGTCTGACATTAGGCTTATATGTCTAGACTTACCATTATAAATATTATTAAAAGCACTAGACATAGCAGCCTCACTATCACAATGTAAGAAAAGTGGTGGCATCGGTTGTGGCCATAACTCAATTTCATACATCATATTTCTTAGCCACTCAGCTTCCCCACCAGCAGCAGCCAAAGCGATAAACTCAGCTTCCATAGTTGAGCTTACAGGACACGTTTGTTTCTTAGATGCCCAAATTATAGCACCACCAGCTACTGTAAATATCCAATCTGTAGTTGAAATATTATCACTAGCTTTTGTTATACAACTTGCATCTGAATAACCTTCTAAAACAGCAGGAAATCCTGTATAACACAACTTTAGTTTAGTAGTTCGTTTTAGGTAGTCAGGTACCCTTCAACTGCCCTCCAATGAGCTCTATTAGGATTACTTGTAAATCTTGACAACTTACAAACAGTAAAAGCAATATCTGGTCTTGTACAATGCATAGCATACATCAAACTTCCTATAACACTAGCATACTTTAATTGCTCTATTGGTCTAGCATCATTCTTGACAAGTTACACTAGAATCATATGGAGTACTATATTCTTTTATCATAAGATATTGATATTTATCTAACAGCTTTTCTATATAATGAGTTTGGTTTAATGCAAATCCACTATCATGCTTTGTAATCTTTATTCCTAATATTATGTCTACTTCATTAAGATCTTTCATCTTAAATGTAGAAGTAAGAAAATTCTTAGTTTCATTTATACCGTGTATGTTAGTACCAAATATAAGCATATCATCAACATACAAACAAACAATCACTCCATAGTCACTAGTAAACTTAGAATAAATACATTTATCATAAGTATTGTGCCTAAAACCAAAGGATAAAATAGCAGAATCAAATTTCTCATGCCATTGTTTTGGAGCTTGCATAAGACCATATAAAGATTTAATAAGCTTACAAAATTTATGTTCATTACCAGGAAGAATAAATCATTCTGGTTGTTCCATATAAACTTTTTCTTTTAAATCACCATTTAAAAATGTTGTTTTAACATTCATTTGGTGAACATGCAACTTATATACAGAAGCTATAGCAAAAAGTATTCTAATGGATGTTATTCTAGCTATTGGAGCATAAGTATCAAAGTAATCTAAGCCTTTCTTTTAAGTGAAACCTTTAGCAACTAATCTTGCTTTAAAGGTTTGTACAGAACCATCAGAATTATACTTTCTCTTGAAAACCCATTTATTATTTATAAGTTTTGATCCTGGAGGCAAATCCACCAAGATCCAAGTATTATTAGACATTATAGAGTCAATTTCATCATTTACTGCTTCTTTCCAGAAAGCTAAATCTCTTGAAGCTAAGGCTTCACTCAAAGTTTTACGCCCATTTTCAATGTTTAATAGTAACTTCATTTTTCTTAAAATTCAGTCTAACTTACCTTCAACTAAAAAGGTAATTTGATTAGGAGACACAAAATCAGAATCAAAATGTTTTTCTTTCTTGTTCTCTGACTTTTTCTTGATTCAGATGGTTTGCTTATTTCTTTCTTTTCAAAAAGAGATTCATAGGCAGTAGTTTTGTTTTGAACCTTTTCTAGTTCATGCACAACTTGATTTTTAATAAACTTATTTTCAAAAAATTCAACATGTATAGATTCTACAATGACATCAGATTGTAAATTTAATAGTCTATACGCCTTTGAATTTTGAGCATAACCTACAAAAACAGATTTAATACCTCTTGAACCTAATTTTGTTCTTTGAGAATCAGGAAGTCTATAATATGCTATACACCCACACACTTTAAAATAACTTAGATTTGGTTTCCTTCCATTTCATACTTCATATGGTGAGATATGAGTCTTCTTTGAAGGAACCCTATTATGTGTGTAACAAACAGTAAGCAAAGCTTCACCACATAAGTTAAATGGTAATCCGGCATTTAAAATCATTGCATTTACCATATCAACTAGGGTCTTATTTTTTCTTTCTACTAAACCATTTTGTTGGGGTGTAAAATGAACTGATTTTTGGTGAATTATTCCATGATCTTCACAGAACTTATCAAATTTTGTTGAGAAGTATTCACCTCCTTTATCACTCTTTATTATCTTTATTTTCCTTTCCTTTTGATTTTCAACTTTAGATTTAAATTCTTTAAATTTATTAAAAGCTTCATCTTTGTTTCTTAGTAAGTAAACACTAGTGTAATGTGAACAATTATCTATAAATGTTATAAAATATCTATTTTCTCCTATTGTTAATTTACCATTCAATTCATAAATATCATAATGAATTAAATCTAATAACTTTGTTTCACGTTCTGCCTTAGGAAATGGTTTTCTAGTTATCTTAGCTTCTACACATATTTCACATTTATCTTGGTTATCATGCTTACAGGATATATAATTGTGTTTTGACATATATTTAAGCATAACATAATTTAAATGTCCTAATCTAGCATGCCATAAAGTAGAAGACTCAATCATATAAGCAGAAGCAACATTATTTATTTTATTAATACTTAGTTTGAACATGCCATCAAGGGAATAACCATTTCCTACAAACACATCATTTTTAGTTATTACAAACTTATCAGATTCTAATGCAATCTTAAAGCCTCTCTTGCAAACAAATTTGCAGAAACCAAGTTCCTCTTAACATCAGGAACATGATGCATATTGATAAGTGTGAGTTTCTATCTCAAAATTCAACATGTATAGATTCTACAATGACATCAGATTGTAAATTTAATAGTCTATACGCCTTTGAATTTTGAGCATAACCTACAAAATAGATTTAATACCTCTTGAACCTAATTTTGTTCTTTGAGAATCAGGAAGTCTATAATATGTTATACACCCACACACTTTAAAATAACTTAGATTTGGTTTCCTTCCATTCCATACTTCATATGGTGTGATATGAGCCTTCTTTGAATGAACCCTATTATGTGTGTAACAAGCAGTAAGCAAAGTTTCACCACATAAGTTGAATGGTAATCCAGCATTTAAAGTCATTGCATTTACCATATCAACTAGGGTCTTATTTTTCCTTTCTGCTAACCATTTTGTTGGGGTGTAAAAAGAGCTTATTTTTGGTGAATTAATTCATGATCTTCACAAAACTTATCAAATTCTGTTGAGAAGTATTCACCTCCTCTATCACTCCTTATTATCTTTATTTTCCTTTCCTTTTGATTTTCAACTTTAGATTTAAATTCCTTAAATTTATTAAAAGCCTCATCTTTGTTTCTTAGTAAGTTAACACTAGTATAACGTGAACAATTATATATAAATGTTATAAAATATCTATTTCCTCCTCTTGTTAATTTATCATTCAATTCACAAATATCAGAATGAATTAAATCTAATAACTTTGTTTCACGTTCTGCCTTAGATGGTTTTCTAGTTATCTTAGCTTCTACACATATTTCACATTTATCTTGATTATCATGCTTACATGATACATAATTGTGTTTTGACATATATTTAAGCATAGCATAATTTAAATGTCCTAATCTAGCACGCCATAAAGTAGAAGACTCAACCATATAAGCAGAAGCAACATTATTTTTTTTATTAATACTTAGTTTGAACATGCCATTAAGGGAATAACCATTTCCTACAAACACAACATTTTTAGTTATTACAAACTTATCATATTCTAATACAATCTTAAAGCCTCTCTTGCACAACAGATTTGCAGAAACCAAGTTCCTCTTAACATCATGAACATGATGCACATTGATAAGTATGAGTTTCTGTCTGGATGTGAAATTGAGTATCACACTCCCTTTTCCCAGCACTTTAACAGGAGCATGGTTTTCCATAAAGACTTCACTTTGTTCTTCAGTATAAGTGTTGAAAAGCTCTCTGTTGTTGCAAACATGTATGGTTGTTGCCATGTTTAGTTCAGTAACCAGGGCCACAAATTCCATGTCATCATCTTTAACAACCATATTGGGTTGATTATATTGTCCAGAACCACTGTCCTTATTCTTCTTGTCTTCTGCAATCTTGACTTTACAATCTTTGATGTAGTGTCCATTCTTTCCACAATGAAAACAGGCCTTGTTCTTCTTTTTGTTGTTGAACTTCTTAAATTCACTAGATTTTTGGACCTTAAGTTTGTTTTGATTCTTAACAAACTTATTTCCAGATTTTCCAGAATTGCTCCTTATGGCATTTACTTGTGAAATTCCATTTGAATTCACACCATTTTCTTTATAGAGCTTTTCATCTCTGACTTGAGTTTCACACTCAATTTGAAGATGAGTTTGGAATTGTTCCAGTGTGAAACTTTCTGGTGATTGTAAGACTTTTTTCCTGTAGTTATTCCATGAATGAGGCAATTTTGACAAAATTGCTCCAATTTGTAAAGTCTCAGGAATAGTCACTTCCAAATCTCTTAATCTGGAAACCAATATTTGTAGTTCATGGACTTGATCCATGATTGGCATGTCATCAGTCATTTTGAAGTCAAAATAATTCAATGCCAAAAAATTATCTGTACCTCTTTTCTCACTTTGGTATTTGGTTTCCAAGGCACTCCAAATCTCCTTAGGTGTTGCATAGTTTGCGTAAAGATCATACAACTGATCTGTCAACAAATTCAAAATATGTCCTCCACACACCAATTCATCATCTGCACGTTTCTTTCTTTCTTCTTTTACTTCATTAGTATCTTCTGGTGTTGGTGCTGGCAAGGGTGGTAGATTCGTATCCAGAACATAGAAGACTTTGAGGGTGGTGAGAAGAAACTTCATCTTGTCCTTCCATCTGGTGAAATTAGTCCCATCGAATTGGTTCAACTTGACAGAATCTTGTTGATTAATGAACATAGGATTAGCAACAAGTGTCATGTTAGATAATATTACACTCAAATTGTTAGGAAATTTTAGATGATATATAGGAACTTGGCTTTGAAGCGTGTAATATTACACTTTCTTGAGTGTAATATTGTTTCACACAGAAACAAGTTACCTCAGGATACAACAAAGCCTTTAGAGTTTTCTTTGTGGATTTTGAAAGATCAAAAGTAAGTGTTTCTATAAATCAATCAAAGATTTATAGGTTTTGAATAGTTGCAAATCAATGGTTGTAATTGTCTATCAATTAACAACCATTGATTTTCAGACACAATTGTTCCAGACATAACTGAAAATATGTCTGTTGGAACAGTTAAACGTTTTTTCAAAATTCAATTTTTAAAATTAAAAATAAATAAATAAATAAATAAATAAAAATAATATTTCTACAAAAAATAGAATATTCAGAACCAAGAGCCCAAGTGCTTAAGTGCCAATCTTTTGACTTTTAAAATTAGTCAAAGTCCCAAGTAAGCCTACAAGCCTTTAGTAATTCAAGATACACTCTAAATTTTATTTCCTCTTATAAAGCAAATCATTACTTTATTCATAAACAATGTGAAATTGAGTTCTATTACAAGCTATCCAACAAGTTTTGCCTCTTATTCATAGAGGATTTTTTTTTTTTGTTGATGAAATCGCCATCTGATAAAGAATTATTTGTTATGACACAGTTCTTTGCTAGGGCTTTAGATAGTCTTTGGCTCTTCCTCAACTTTTTCATTCTTTTCTTTCTTTTACAATCCAGTTTTGAGAGATGGCTTCCTCTATCTCAACAAGACTTTTTTTTGCTTTTCTGAGTTTCCTCTACTTTTTCTCCTGTCTTCATCAGTTTCTTTTTTTTTTCTCAGCCAAAGAGAAATAGATAACATTAAAAAAAACCAAAGTACAGGAAAGGGAGTAGCAAACACCAGATAAAATCTGGATTGCTGAAATACACAAAACATAAGAACACAGCAAACCGAAAAGGCTAATCAGAATAATGCATGAAACATAACGGCACGATTAACTCCCAAATCTGTAAGGGAAGCTGAAAAGGAGTTAAGGCTCCTAGGGATGGCAACAAAAGAGATAACACCGAAGGTACCTCTTAACCGATCAATCTCGTCAAACATGGGGTACTCCTTATGTCACGACCCGAATTACCTAAAAATCAGAGTAAATTTTTCGCTTTTTCATTTATTATTTAATTCTTACCTTTCTCTCGTCGTGACCATCCTACAACACAGTTGGGCTATGATTCGGTGTTAGTCACCTCACACTATTTAACATTTCATTCCCATAATCATATATCAGAGTCTACTATCCTTTTGACTTTAAATAAACACATACCCAATGATATTTACATGACTCTACATCCCCGACATCATATCCATTTACAGTACTGTGCATTACATATTTAGATACAAAATCATACCAATGTGTATACCTGTCTCTCGATGGGTAGCAGCAAGCAGCGGATATCAATACATGCAAGTCCTCAGCCGCTCAATAATTATTACAAGTGCTCTGAAAAGATGGGAAAATAAGGGGGGTGAGCAAACCACACGCTCAGTAAGGCAATTATGCAAGTAAGTAGATAGCTCCACTATCTACATGCTCATAATGCCATGCCCTTAAATCCATTTCTTTTCATTTAAAATTACACGCACAAAGTCATGCATATTCGATGCCATAGTTTATCCAAAACTATTTGTGCATATATAAATCATGTAACTCATGCATTCAAAGCATTTTATGTGACATCATTAAATCAATATTCAGCATAAATTAAATCAAAATCATGCATTACTTCATGCGATATAAAACAAATCGCGGGATATAATCATTTCATGAATTTATCATTTAAGCATGGAAAAGCACATCATGCTACTGCATTTAAATCATTTCATTAAAATTGCAGTAAAAACTAACCCTTCCGGGTCAATCATCTCATAAAATAATTCATTAAAATTCATTATAAAACTCGGTTATAAAACCACCCTTCTTTCAGGGTCACATTTCATAAAATCATAAAATCGTCAAATCGTCAAATCGGGGGCCTGACCCCTCCTTCGGGTCTACCCTGGTCTAATAGACCACAAGTTATATCATGTGAGACAATAAGGTAATTAACAGTAACATCGAGGACTATGGCCATATCCTAGTGATCCCTGGCAACACGGTACCTAGTGTGCGGGGTATCACACCTGAAACGGGAGGTGGGTCGTCCTACCCGCCAGAACAGCATAACACCAGGATTGCGAGGGCAAGGCTTGCTGCCTCGTGGCTAATGCCACTCCACTCCAACAATCCCCACGGTACAGCGTACTCCGCGTGACATACACGGTACAAAGTACTCCGTGAACCCAAGCTCAGTCAGGGGTGCCTGTAATAGGTCTTATCCACCCATATCATCTGTCTCAGAATGCACGTGTGAGCATATCATCTCACTGTGACACACAGTCTACAGGAGGCTCCAACACGGCTATATGCATGTAATATAAATCCCTGTGCGAGCGAAGCTCAAGCACGGCTCCATGCATATTCATGATATCAGAAAACTTCGTGCGAGCGAAGCTCTAACACGGTTTCATAAAAATCAGTAAAATCTGCGTACGAGCAGCGCTCCAATACGACTTAAACTGATTATAATTTCAATTAAAATCCACGTACGAGCAACGCTCTAGTACGGATATGTATAAAAACTCACTGAAAACCTCGTACGAGAAAAACTCCAGTACGATATATTCAAATGAATTATGAAAATTACGTAAAACTTTGTGCGAGCAACGCTCCAGCACAAATGAATGCTCAAGTAAATCAAATCTCGTGCGAGTTACACTCCAGCACGGCTTTATGCATAATTAAATCAAATCTCGTGCGAGATTCACTCCAGCACTGCTTTATGCAATATCAAATCAAAACAGGATGCGAGCTAAGCTCCAGCATCTCTCATGCATGTCAAATCATTAAAAGTAGTGCGAGTAATCGCTCCAGCACTATTTTATGCATACCACGTTAAAACAAATCAAAACATGTCAAAACAGAGTGCGAGCTAGGCTCCAGCAGCTCTCATTTCACAATAATAAAAATCAGTGCGAGCACCATGCTCTAGCACATTTCATGCATATGATGTCACACAAGTCGGTGCGAGCAACTGCTCAAGCACATTTATGCACATTCACAAATGCAGATATAGTGCGAACTACGTGTCGGCACTATCTGTTTCCATATAAACTTGATAGTTGACCTCTTTTCCAAAGAAATTTCATTTAAATATTAATAACACCTACGTAGTGTTATTTTGTGAAATTCATGCATTTACTGGCCAATCTATCGTTTTACTTTGATTAAAATCAAGAAAATTCCTTAATCATAAAAATCCTTAAATCATGCATTCCATGCATGTCATGCTTTCACCATCCTTAGGTGAACTTCCCTCAATAGGGGTAAAATAGACATTTCACCTATTTCGATCCTTAAAATCATTCAAACCATTTTTAGGATCATTATACAATATCCATGTATACATACATACTCAGTGTACAGAAAAACTATTAAAATATGCGTAGCTACCTCTAGCTACTCACACAATTCCCTTACCTCATTTTCTGTACAGTCTGACCTTTCCCACTGACGTCTCGTCACGCAGTCCGATTTGCTCCGAATCCAAATCAAATCTCCGGCACTGCGGATACACATTCATCAGGTCAAATACAATACAATTAATTGTATTTCATAATTTTCTGGGCTTAATTTAAATCATTGGGCCCGTTTACCCATATTGGGCCCGATTGCACCATAATGGGCCTTAATCGGCCTTAAGCCCGTTTACCACACTTTATCGAGGCCTATTGGGCTCTCTGGGCCCATCAGTAATTTATTTAGCCTCGTTCTAAATTCTCTGATATCTCAATTTAATATTTACGACAATTTATCTAATTTTCCAGAATTTAATTCATTTATACGGAAATTAAATCCGTAATTCATGCGTTAAATATCAATCACGCATAACGATATAAAATTGTCGTAAATAAGGGTCACATACCCGTTATTCCATGATCGTACACAAATCGAGGCTGTCTCGAGCTCTCAGTGGATGCCAATTGTCGAGCTACACAATTAAATATATTTTCGGGTAAACTTTCAGTCGATTATTTATCAAATTAAATATTCTAAAAATTAAATCGGTCAATTTGACCGCTTACCGACTTACCCGAAGCTCGATTGCATCACAGGAATTTTCCCCAATTTTTTTTCTTTTTCTTTTTCCCTTTTTCTTCCTTTTTTTTCTTTCTTTTTGGCTGAACCGGTCCGGTCCGGTTCAGACCGCCGGTTCAGTCCGGTTCACCCATCATTTTGCCGTTCCGGCGCCGTCCGGCCGGTTCCCGGTGCGATTTCGGTGCCGTTCGGCGCGCCATGGCCTGGGCTTCCTAAATCGGGCCTCGGCTGGGGTCTAATCGGCGCCGATGGCCGCCGATCGACGTTTCTTCCCCGCGGCATCTCCTTCGCTTTTCGGCGTTTTCCGACGACTCCACGGCGCGTCCTGGCCGCTGGTGGTTCGCCCGAGGTCGACCGACCTTCGCCGACCCTCGTCGGCCCCTCAGCCTCGCCGGTGGTGGCTCGCCGGTGAGTCTCTCTTCTTCCCTCGGTCTCGCTTCTCGCGTTTTCTGTTTCTTTTCGCCACTGTTTCTTCCAGATTTCGTTTCTTTCTTTTTTTTTTTTTTTATTTATTTATAATTTATTTTTAATATTATTTTAATCAATAAAATAATATTAAAATACACAAATATCTTTTAAAAATTTATATTTTATTCATTTAATCTGTAAATAATTTTCTCAGTCCGATTTTACCTTTCCGGTATATTTTTCGATTATTTTCGAGATTATTTTTCGATGCGAAAATCCCGGTTTATTCCAATAAATTCATATCTTGATCAATTTAACCCGAAATTTAATTATTTCTTCGTTATTGATCAAGATTTCTAAATCTCATATTTTTAATTAAATTTCTTGTCCCGATTAATACCGAATTTTGGTCTTTTGACCATTTTACCCTTGCACGTATTCGGGAATACCATTTAAGTCCTTTTGCATTTTTAAATGCACTCGAAAATATCGGGTCTTACAATCTCCCCCACTTAAGAAATTTGGTCCTCCAAATTAGAACCAAGTAATATGAGTTCATAACAACTCCGGGTATGTCTATCGCATCATATACTGTCATCCTCAAGTGACCTTCTCCGGAGTGTAATACTACCATCATACTTAACTAGGGAGATCATCTTAACCCTAAACACTTTCTCTTTCCGTTTAGTGCCCGAATCAATTTCTCCAATCATACGTTATATTTTCATTGAGCTAAACCATTGAAGCTCATATCTGATCACATATACTGGATCCGGATAGTATTTTGAAGCATCATAAGATAGGACACATTGTGGATGCCTGTTTATTCAAGTGGTAATACCAACCTACAGGTCTTACCTTCCACTTTGTCAAATCTCTTATCCGAATATCGTTACGTCCTTATGCTCTTAGGACAAGTAACTATCAACAGTAATGATTCACCCTTGGTGAATTCCAATGATTTCCTGTCTCTTGTCAGCATAGTCTTTTCTATCTGCTCTGAGGTGTTCTTAATCTCTCTCAAATCAACTGAACATACTCAGAGGTTTGTCTTACCAATTCGGAAACAATTTTCTATCTGTCACCCACTTCTCTTATCCAAGTCAGGGAACAACTCCCTACTGTCATACAATGCCACATATAATCTCATCCCGATGCTCAAGTGACAACTGTCATCACTGGCGAATTTGATTAGTAGCAACTGATCATCCCAGGAGCTCATAAAATCAATGGCACACGCTCTCATCACATCCTCCAGAACCTGTACAGTCCTCTCTGACTGACCATCTGTCTGAGGGTGGAAGCTGTGCTAACACATAATCGGGTTCCCATAACTTTCAAAAACAATATTCCCAGAAGTGGGAAGTGAAGCGGGAATCCCCATCTAATATCATGCTCCCTGGAACGCTACATATTGTTCCACAATTTTTTCATACACATAAATCCGCCAACACACTTAGAGTATCTGGGGATTTCATAACCAGAAAGTGGGTAGATTTAATCAATCTATTGACTATCACCTAGATAGCCTCGTGATCCATTAGGGTCCTCTATAACCCATCACGATATCCATGGTAACTCGTTCCCATTTTCGTGTCAATATAGGTAGAGGCTGCAATAACCCTGCAACTTCTTTTACTCTACCTTGCTCTGCTGACATAGGAGACACTTTTTCGCAATTCTCTACAATATCTCTTTTCATATCTGACCACCAATACCCTTTTTCAAAGATTCTGATATCTTTATTACTTCTCGGATGCACTGTATATCCCGAAGAGTGAGCTTCTGCCAATAATATTATCTCATCAACTGTGGTCCTGGGGAGTACTTATACTATCTCTGAACCTCTGTAAGTCATCATCATATACTGTGAACTCTGTCACTATACCCTTCTGAATTTGACCCACACTATCGACACCATGCCGATCATCACGCTAAGCCTGGAAAATTCGGTCACACAAATCCGGTTCTAACCTCAGGCTAGCTGTCACAAAACCACCGTCATCATCAGAAGGATCACATCACTACTGAGGTTCACAACTGCTTTAGCAGCTCTCGCTCCTTGACCATCTTATGTGATACCATCCCGAGGCTCTTTCTGCTCAAGGCATCAACCATTACATTAGCCTTTCCTGGGTGGTACAAAGTTCACAATCATAATCCTTAGAAGCTCTAACCCTCTTGGTTATCTCATATTCTACTCTTTCTGTGAAAACAGATACTCGGGGTTTTTACGATCAGTGCATACCCAAAATTTCTTACCATATAAGTGGTGAAGCCATACTTTTAGTGTAAACGCTACGGCTGCCAACTCTAAATCATGAGTCGGATAGTTTCTCTCAGGGTCCTTGAATTATCTGGATCCATAAACGACTATCTTCCCATTTACATCAATACATAGCTCAATCCTTATTTGGAGGTATCCATACACACTGAAACCTCTTGAGCTGTTAGTTATGGTGAGAATACTTACGGTGGTCAGTTCATACCTTAATATACTAAAACTCATCGAAGCCATTTACATACTTATCATACCACCTGTATGAAATCTTTTTTTTTTTTTTTTTTCCAATTGAGATGTGTCAACTGAGCAGCCCATTTCAAGAAACTCATAACAACTCGTCCGTACGACAGTTTCCTGTTGCTACTCAAGCTCTTCCCTGGACTTCGAATACATCAAAATATCATCACTAAAGAGGACAACCAATCGGTCCAGGTAAGCTTTAAATACCTCATCGTAATTGAGTTCCACTCAATACTTCATTCACTCATATCCTTGACCTATGTACGTATAAACGTATAATGTCATTTCGAAATCGCTTCCGTTCGAGAATACTAACTCGCGTCATTTCCTTTTTCTTATATTAACGGCTTTTATAAAATTTTAAATTTTAAACTTTCATGGTTAATCAAATTTTGTATCTCTTTATCGTACCAGTAAAGGTACCCAAACTTTAATGTATATATTATGACCGTCGAATTCAGTTTATAAGTTATGTGTGCGCTTATCGACGCTGTCAAATATTTAGGCAGAAAAGTATTTTGAAATACCTTTATTAACCCTCAGATTTAACCACATCGACTGGGTGTAGATATATCTACCCCTTATCTTGGTCGCAATCCATATACACTACATATTGCTTAATCCAAATTACTTTGCATATCAATGATATCCTTACCTTGCATATGCCTTTTATTCCAATATATCTCGTATGCAGGATCTATCACATCTCCAATCTTATCTCCTTTCATATATCACTTATGGCAAACTCTTTCCTTACTTGTCAAGTTACAATACACTTTTCAGTGATATTTTCACCCCTATTTTCAACTTACAATCCCTATACCCATATTCAGTTAGTGAAAATCAACTAACTATCATCCTCTTTATGCTTAAAGGTATAGGCTTCACATTTTTCACTAACTTATAAGCAACTGAAGGCGGTATGAATAAATGCGTGGCACCAGGATCAATTAAAATAATTATTTCATTTTTTACAATCAGTGTGGTGTCTTCCACCACATCCGATGAAACATCAATAGTGTCCTGGTCTAAGGAATACACTCGCCCTCGTCCAACATCTTCTTTCCGTGTTATCTACCATACATCTTACACTATTCACACTGCTACTCTGTTACACTGCTCTGTAACAGGTCGAGGTCCTCAAATCACAATACCCCTCAAAAGTATTGAAATTAAATATACTGGGGTTTATCAATCAACTTACCCCGTGATTTATCAACTCTAAGCTTTTACCAAACTATCTTTTCTTGTTCTGACATCTTTGTCATTCTCTTTTCTCTTTTTGTCTCAATTTCGGCCCTCACTACCTTTCTCAATCTCAGAGGCATGCAACTCGTGATCTTATTCATACAACTATAGTCTGCGCACTGCCTCGGTATAGGTAGTGATATCAAACGGGCTAATCGGACTCTAATTGACAATCTGAGCCCTTCCATGAACTTTCAGATATCTCGACTCTCACAGTTCAGTGTTCGAGTCATATCTGCCCAGGAATATAATCTGAGTTTCATACTCGTTAATCAACATGTTCCTCTGGGTCAGAGTAAAGAATGTCATCTGTAATTTCCTTTAAACAATATCCGGGATATTCTGTCATCGGAATACATTTCGAATTATTTTTCATATCCAATCTGGATGTCGAAATCTTCAAATGGGTTGAGCGAACTTTCATCAATGTTCCGACTCGCCCTCAAATACCATACATACCCTGAGCAATTAGCTCGTAAAATATTCCCTACACTCCGCTCCAACCTCGCGAAGCGTATCTCAATACTGTCTGATCTCTCTGTCAGACTCTATCCGATCTCTCTATCGAACTCTGTGGGGCATGATCAACCAGCCTCCACGTCAATCTCATCTCAAGTCTCATGTGGCGACTCAGTACAACTCATGGGCCTACCTCAACGGCCTTGAGCTCGTGTACTCGCCTCTCAACCATAGCGGCTATCAGTCAATGAGTCTATTCTTGCATTTAAAACCAAATTCTTAGCTGAACTTCCATCTCGATATACACAATTGTATCCAAATAATGCACAGTACATGGGGATGTAAACTTCCTTAACCACTAACACCGACTCATATCAGGCCAACTCAAGCTCTGATACCATTAAACCTGTCACGACCCGAATTACCTAAAAATCAGAGTAAATTTTTCGCTTTTTCATTTATTATTTAATTCTTACCTTTCTCTCGTCGTGACCATCCTACAACACAGTTGGGCTATGATTCGGTGTTAGTCACCTCACACTATTTAACATTCCATTCCCATAATCATATATCAGAGTCTACTATCCTTTTGACTTTAAATAAACACATACCCAATGATATTTACATGACTCTACATCCCCGACATCATATCCATTTACAGTACTGTGCATTACATATTTAGATACAAAATCATACCAATGTGTATACCTGTCTCTCGATGGGTAGCAGCAAGCAGCGGATATCAATACATGCAAGTCCTCAGCCGCTCAATAATTATTACAAGTGCTCTGAAAAGATGGGAAAATAAGGGGGGTGAGCAAACCACACGCTCAGTAAGGCAATTATGCAAGTAAGTAGATAGCTCCACTATCTACATGCTCATAATGCCATGCCCTTAAATCCATTTCTTTTCATTTAAAATTACACGCACAAAGTCATGCATATTCGATGCCATAGTTTATCCAAAACTATTTGTGCATATATAAATCATGTAACTCATGCATTCAAAGCATTTTATGTGACATCATTAAATCAATATTCAGCATAAATTAAATCAAAATCATGCATTACTTCATGCGATATAAAACAAATCGCGGGATATAATCATTTCATGAATTTATCATTTAAGCATGGAAAAGCACATCATGCTACTGCATTTAAATCATTTCATTAATATTGCAGTAAAAACTAACCCTTCCGGGTCAATCATCTCATAAAACAATTCATTAAAATTCATTATAAAACTCGGTTATAAAACCACCCTTCTTTCAGGGTCACATTTCATAAAATCATAAAATCGTCAAATCGTCAAATCGGGGGCCTGACCCCTCCTTCGGGTCTACCCTGGTCTAATAGACCACAAGTTATATCATGTGAGACAATAAGGTAATTAACAGTAACATCGAGGACTATGGCCATATCCTAGTGATCCCTGGCAACACGGTACCTAGTGTGCGGGGTATCACACCTGAAACGGGAGGTGGGTCGTCCTACCCGCCAGAACAGCATAACACCAGGATTGCGAGGGCAAGGCTTGCTGCCTCGTGGCTAATGCCACTCCACTCCAACAATCCCCACGGTACAGCGTACTCCGCGTGACATACACGGTACAAAGTACTCCGTGAACCCAAGCTCAGTCAGGGGTGCCTGTAATAGGTCTTATCCACCCATATCATCTGTCTCAGAATGCACGTGTGAGCATATCATCTCACTGTGACACACAGTCTACAGGAGGCTCCAACACGGCTATATGCATGTAATATAAATCCCTGTGCGAGCGAAGCTCAAGCACGGCTCCATGCATATTCATGATATCAGAAAACTTCGTGCGAGCGAAGCTCTAACACGGTTTCATAAAAATCAGTAAAATCTGCGTACGAGCAGCGCTCCAATACGACTTAAACTGATTATAATTTCAATTAAAATCCACGTACGAGCAACGCTCTAGTACGGATATGTATAAAAACTCACTGAAAACCTCGTACGAGAAAAACTCCAGTACGATATATTCAAATGAATTATGAAAATTACGTAAAACTTTGTGCGAGCAACGCTCCAGCACAAATGAATGCTCAAGTAAATCAAATCTCGTGCGAGTTACACTCCAGCACGGCTTTATGCATAATTAAATCAAATCTCGTGCGAGATTCACTCCAGCACTGCTTTATGCAATATCAAATCAAAACAGGATGCGAGCTAAGCTCCAGCATCTCTCATGCATGTCAAATCATTAAAAGTAGTGCGAGTAATCGCTCCAGCACTATTTTATGCATACCACGTTAAAACAAATCAAAACATGTCAAAACAGAGTGCGAGCTAGGCTCCAGCAGCTCTCATTTCACAATAATAAAAATCAGTGCGAGCACCATGCTCTAGCACATTTCATGCATATGATGTCACACAAGTCGGTGCGAGCAACTGCTCAAGCACATTTATGCACATTCACAAATGCAGATATAGTGCGAACTACGTGTCGGCACTATCTGTTTCCATATAAACTTGATAGTTGACCTCTTTTCCAAAGAAATTTCATTTAAATATTAATAACACCTACGTAGTGTTATTTTGTGAAATTCATGCATTTACTGGCCAATCTATCGTTTTACTTTGATTAAAATCAAGAAAATTCCTTAATCATAAAAATCCTTAAATCATGCATTCCATGCATGTCATGCTTTCACCATCCTTAGGTGAACTTCCCTCAATAGGGGTAAAATAGACATTTCACCTATTTCGATCCTTAAAATCATTCAAACCATTTTTAGGATCATTATACAATATCCATGTATACATACATACTCAGTGTACAGAAAAACTATTAAAATATGCGTAGCTACCTCTAGCTACTCACACAATTCCCTTACCTCATTTTCTGTACAGTCTGACCTTTCCCACTGACGTCTCGTCACGCAGTCCGATTTGCTCCGAATCCAAATCAAATCTCCGGCACTGCGGATACACATTCATCAGGTCAAATACAATACAATTAATTGTATTTCATAATTTTCTGGGCTTAATTTAAATCATTGGGCCCGTTTACCCATATTGGGCCCGATTGCACCATAATGGGCCTTAATCGGCCTTAAGCCCGTTTACCACACTTTATCGAGGCCTATTGGGCTCTCTGGGCCCATCAGTAATTTATTTAGCCTCGTTCTAAATTCTCTGATATCTCAATTTAATATTTACGACAATTTATCTAATTTTCCAGAATTTAATTCATTTATACGGAAATTAAATCCGTAATTCATGCGTTAAATATCAATCACGCATAACGATATAAAATTGTCGTAAATAAGGGTCACATACCCGTTATTCCATGATCGTACACAAATCGAGGCTGTCTCGAGCTCTCAGTGGATGCCAATTGTCGAGCTACACAATTAAATATATTTTCGGGTAAACTTTCAGTCGATTATTTATCAAATTAAATATTCTAAAAATTAAATCGGTCAATTTGACCGCTTACCGACTTACCCGAAGCTCGATTGCATCACAGGAATTTTCCCCAATTTTTTTCTCTTTTTCTTTTTCCCTTTTTCTTCCTTTTTTTTCTTTCTTTTTGGCTGAACCGGTCCGGTCCGGTTCAGACCGCCGGTTCAGTCCGGTTCACCCATCATTTTGCCGTTCCGGCGCCGTCCGGCCGGTTCCCGGTGCGATTTCGGTGCCGTTCGGCGCGCCATGGCCTGGGCTTCCTAAATCGGGCCTCGGCTGGGGTCTAATCGGCGCCGATGGCCGCCGATCGACGTTTCTTCCCCGCGGCATCTCCTTCGCTTTTCGGCGTTTTCCGGCGACTCCACGGCGCGTCCTGGCCGCTGGTGGTTCGCCCGAGGTCGGCCGACCTTCGCCGACCCTCGTCGGCCCCTCAGCCTCGCCGGTGGTGGCTCGCCGGTGAGTCTCTCTTCTTCCCTCGGTCTCGCTTCTCGCGTTTTCTGTTTCTTTTCGCCACTGTTTCTTCCAGATTTCGTTTCTTTCTTTTTTTTTTTTTTTTATTTATTTATAATTTATTTTTAATATTATTTTAATCAATAAAATAATATTAAAATACACAAATATCTTTTAAAAATTTATATTTTATTCATTTAATCTGTAAATAATTTTCTCAGTCCGATTTTACCTTTCCGGTATATTTTTCGATTATTTTCGAGATTATTTTTCGATGCGAAAATCCCGGTTTATTCCAATAAATTCATATCTTGATCAATTTAACCCGAAATTTAATTATTTCTTCGTTATTGATCAAGATTTCTAAATCTCATATTTTTAATTAAATTTCTTGTCCCGATTAATACCGAATTTTGGTCTTTTGACCATTTTGCCTTTGCACGTATTCGGGAATACCATTTAAGTCCTTTTGCATTTTTAAATGCACTCGAAAATATCGGGTCTTACACCTTAGCTTGTTGCAGATCAGGATGTAGAATCTTCATGATAACTTCATTAGAGCATAATTCAATCTGAAGAAAGCGACTACTCATCTATGGAGACTTACTGAACAAAATCAAAGCTTCCCTTACTGATGAAACAATGGCCTCACAATGAGAGTGAGCCTGAATGGAACCAAAAAGCAAGCCAGAAATATAATCTGCCCAATCACGTAACACACACCCCACACCTGTAGCGTGCACTGATGTATCAATGGCATCAATATTAAATCTTAGGCCAGTCCTACCATAGAATCCCCAATCAAAACTAGAACCTATACGGGCACAGGCAGAACCAGCCAAAGCAGGTTGAGGAAACGACCACCACAAAGAATCATCAACCGCACCCTCCCCAACTGCTTGAAGCCAAAAAAGAGACCGCATCTTGATAAAAAAAAAAAGTCCTCTGAAGTCCAATTCTTTAGATTAAAACTAGATTCATTCCTGGCAAGCCAAATAGACCACATAGTAGCACCAATAACTGCTAACCAACACTTCTTGATAAAATTTGAGAAACAAACACCTTCATACTATCTCAGACAATTCTCTATGGAATTAGTCATAACCCACTTCAGATTCCACCAATCAAAAACCAACCATGAAAAGAAACATTCACATAGAATGTGAACATATTTTTCCTCTTTTATACCACACCAACTACAAATACATTGACCATGGTCAAAATTCACTCCCCTGGATCTCAAAAAGCACTTTGATGGAATGGAATTATGTACAGCAAGCTATAAAAAACTCTTAACTTTTGGCGGCACAAGAAGATTCCAAATAGATGAAAACCAAACTTTTTTAGTCGGAACCACAAAATGAAACTGTAAAATCTTCACACATTTTTTAACTGAAAAAATTCCTTTCCCACTGAATTTCCATATAAGGCGATCATTAGAACCACACTTTGGCCTGATACCAGAAACCACATCTAATAACTGCTTCAAAGATTCTTCCTCCTACACTCTTAAATTTCTTCTAAAATTCATAATACACTCACCCGTCTCGTTAAAAGCATCCTTAACTTTTGAATCTTTATCACACGATAAAGAGAACAGTCTCGAGAATTTATGTCTCAATGGAGCCTCCTCCACCCACTTATCTAACCAAAAAAAACTGATGCTCCATCACCAAACACCCATTTATAGCCTTCAAAACCCACTAGTAGGTTAACGCCTTCGATACTTGTCACCGACAAAATATTCTTCCATACATGGGATATTTGCACAGAATTAGACCCAGAAGGCAACCAATCCATAAAACCTCTACCATACTTTTCGTAAACTAGCTTTCTCCAAAGGGTATCCTTCTCAGCTCCATATCGCCACCACCATTTACTTAGGAGGGCCAAATTTTTAATCCTTAAGTTAGTAACGCCCAATCCACCCATCACCTTGGGTTTACAAACCATAGCCCATTTCACCTTTGCAATTTTCCTGCTACAATCGGAGCCACCCCAAAGAAAAGACCTTCTCAACTGATCTAATTTCTTGAGCACAACAGAAGGGGCTTTAAAAATCAAGAGATAATAAATTGGTAGAGAGTCTAGAACAGCTTTCACTAGAGTCAACCTCCCTGCAAACGATAACATCTTGTTCTGCCATCCTGTAAGTCGATCTTTAAATTTCTTAATCACTGGTTCCCAAGTGCTCACTCTTCTTGGGTTAGCTCCTAAAGGAATACCCAAATATAAGAAAGGGATGGACTTCATCTCACATCCTATCGAACATGCCATTTGCTGGCCTAGATCATCACTAACCCTGATAGGAAACAGAGAAGACTTTATAAAATTAATTTTAAGGCCTGACATTAACTCAAAACATCTTAAAACTCTGCGAATATTAATAGCTTCATCCTCTCCCACTTCCACAAAAATTTAGTGTCATCTGCAAATTGCAGGTGAGAGATTCTCAACCCAATCTCGAAAACTCTAATTCCTTTGAATAGAGATAACTCCTCAACTCTCACCATAATCAGGTGAAACGCTTCAACCGCTATGATAAATAAGAATGGAGTTAATGGACCCCCCTGCCTTAAACCCCTCCTTATAGCAAATTCAGAGCTAGGAGAGCCGTTCATTAAAACTGATACTCTGACAGTAGAAATACATTCCAACAACCAGCCCCTCCATCTCCTTTCGAATCCTATTCTTTCTATAACCATAGACAGAAAACCCCAATTAAGGTAATCATATGCCTTCTCAAAATCCAGCTTCAAGGCGATACCCCCATTATTCCAAGATCGCTTCTTCATACTATGAATAACCTCGTTAGCAAGAAGGATTCCATCCATAATCTGTCTTCCACCAACAAAAGCTGTTTAATTATTGCTAACAATCGACGAAACCACCTTCTTTAATCTATTAACCAATACTTTACCTAAGATTTTATAAAGTGAATCGATTAAGCTAATCGGACAGAACTCGCTTAAGTGGGTTGGATTCTTCACTTTGGGAATAAGTGCAATAAAAGAGGAATTTAGACCCTTTTCAAGCTGACCATGGCGGTAGAAATCAGCGACGAATTCCATAATCTCATCCTTTAAAACTGGCCAAGAACTTTTGAAAAAAATAAAATTGAAACCATCAGGGCCTGGAGCTTTTGAGCCTTCGCACTCCCAAACCGCTCTCCTTACCTCATCATACGAGAACTCTGCTTCAAGCATGGTCATCTCATCTGCAGAAATAGAACTCTGCTTCAAGCATGATCATCTCATCTACAGAAATCTTCCTAAAATTCAACCCATTCAAACTCGGTTTGGCCCAACTATCCTCACTAAAAACATTTCTAAAATAATCTACAATTGCTGCTTTTACTCTTCTAGGATCGGAGGTCCATACCCCATTGATACTCAAACCACCGATATAGTTTCTGGCCGCTCTAACTTTTGTTTTGCAATGAAAAAATCTGGTGTTGTTATCTCCCTCCTTGAGCCACAATATTCTCGCCTTCTGCCTCTATAACATTCTTTGTTTCTCTTAGCCATCCATAAGTCATGCATCACAACCCTCTTTGCATAAATCTCTTTCTCCGTCAGATTCCTATCATCCCCAATTTGTCTAACTCTTCTAGCTTTTCCTCTAGTTGCCCGATTTTGACGTTAATATCACCAAAAGAACTACGATTCCATTGTTTCAAGAAAACCTTCATTCTTTTAAGCTTCACCTTTAAACGAAAACCTGATTTACCCGAGACCTCCATCAATGTCCATTTTTTACTGACCTTTGAACTAAACTCCTTGCAATTCAGCCAATAGTTCATAAATTTGAAAGGTCTTGGACCCCAATCCACTTTGTCATATGACAATACAATAGGATAATGATCCGAAAGCGACCTCGTTAAAGCTCTTTGGCATAAATTTTTTAACATAATTAACCACGAACTAGATAACAAAAATCTATCCAATCTACTTCTCTTTGACCCCTGTCCATACCATGAAAATTTCCTCTCATTTAAGGGCAAATCCATAAGATCGAAACTATTAATAAAATCATTGAACTCCACAATCCCAGCCCTAATGTTCATGCAACCCCTTCTTTCTTTAGAACCTCTAACAGTATTAAAATCGCCTGCTACACACCGATTGAGACCCTCTCAACCTTTAATCTCCATAAGGTTGTTCTAAAGAGCCATCTTTTCCACAGCTCCAATAGGGGCATAAACGTTAACTATATTACAGTCGAAATCATATAACAGCCACCTTCCTCTGATCCAAATAAATCTATCTGTAATTTTCATCGACTGATTAGAGAAACAATTCCTATCCAACATAATTAGCAAACCTCCTGATCTTCCAGTTACTGGACTAAGGACCCATTCAAATTCGTCTGATGGCCACAACCTGCTAATGTCCCTTCTTTCTAATCTCTCCACCTTTGTTTCTTGGATTAACGCCATTTCAATCCTATTTTACAGATAATCTTCCTTAAGCTACTTTTTTTCACATCTGCTGAAACACCTTTAATATTCCATGACACAATTTGCATACTTATGGAAAAAAACCTTACTGCCCCAGCTCTTTCAGTTCCATGTCCTTCAATTTTTTTAAAATAATCCGTTCATCGCATTGTGGAGCTAAACCAAGCCTCTTCCCAAGATTCCATACTTCTTCGGCTTCTTTCATAAGGATAGCGTTCCTATTCTGAATATCACGTCAGTTAATGAGAGGTTCACAGTTCTGCCATTCTCTGCTATCCTCAAACCACTTTTACTCTTTTTCTTATTTATCTTGTTGCTCTTTTTACCTTTGTTCCTTGGGTTTGCATCCAGTTTTTCTTCAATGTCGACGTAATACATCCATTTTTTCTCCTTTGGAACAGAGAGAGAAACTTGCTCCTCAGACTCAGAAACACAAGAGTCCATACCATTGGTAAAATTTCCTTCAGCATCATTAATATTTCCACCACTCCTGTTTTCCTTTTCAGCTGTTGATACTTCCTTTCCATTATAGTGCAATTAATTAGGTCATTAGACTTCTCGCTAGCCTCGATTCCTTCATCCCCGTCAGCAGCTTTGTTGAGATTATCAATAAATTGAGTGTTCCCCATGTAGTAATCATAGCTAGCGGACAGAGAGTCGTTGCAGACCTGCTTTGGAGAACCAACTTCCCTAGCATGCTCTCTTCTTCCTTCAGTCTCTGCATGTTCATCTTGTCCAACTCTGTCATCACCGTAACCATCACCATCGCTGAAGCTTCCCTGTACACTAGTGTTTTGGACATTAACATACTAGTTTTTCAATACCTGATCTTTGTAACAGCATGGAAAAAGAGACACCATTTCTGGATCCACTTCTGAAACTCTAATGGGAATTTATTTATTTCCCACTCTCAAACAGATAATTTCTTCAATATGATTCACTGATTTGCATACAATTTGCATGGCACCCCTGTTAAAAGAGGTTAACTTAAGCGATTCCCCGTCCATGTAAACAAACTCACCAAACAATTCTGTGATGTGGATAAAAGTAACTAAACACCATGCATGAATTGGAATCCCATAACAAGCTACCCACGTTCTCCTACTCGAAATAACAAGCTCCTCTGACCATTCATGGACATCGTGGAACCATCTGCTTAGCCATGCCCATTTCTCCTCTTTTATTCTAATAAAAAGCTCCTGATCTTGGAAAGTGATGAGGAAAAGTCTGCCTGAAATTCTCCTGATCGATAAACCACAAATTCCTTCTCATCAGATCTGTTCGCTTATCATTCCCGGTTCTGTAAAACCATGGCATGACCCAACCACACTCTTTTCCAGCCAGTGCATAATCTCTGTCTCCACCACACCAGTGCATTCTTTGCCCATTTCATCCTTCTCATATTTCTGACCAGCAGAGGATTTAATACAACTTTCATTTAAAAGACCTTACCGATAGGACCTTTGGAATTGTTGCTCAGAGAAGTTTCTACCAAACATATCACCTTGTGGAAGAACAGAGTCGCTATCCTTATTACTCCTTTGATTTGCCTTGTCGTCCGACGTAATAGAGCTATCTCGGATTAATGGTAGACTTTGAGCTTTCTTTTTCCTCCAAAAGTTACTCCTTGGTGAAAATCTTATCATTTTAACCCTTATCTTATGATTAATAAGCCAAACTCCATTTAAGTGCCAGACAACTCTTCTCGCTTCCTCCATGGAACTGAACCTGACAAACTCGATTTTCTTACCTATTTTATTTCTCTTCTTCGAAATAAAAACATCCACAACTTTACCAAATTTTTCAAAGATCTTTTTCAGTCATCGCCAGAAAATCTTTTGAGGAAGATTATCAACAATAACAGAAACCACCATCATGACAGGTTCATCATGAATTATCAGTTTCTTAAACAGTTTGCTTAAAGTTGATGAACTTTTGGGAAGCTTCTGAAGCAACATGATAACTTTTATCACCTTGGCCAATCACTTGCTGCTGAAGTTTTCACGTTACACTGACATTTCTTGAGTCTTCAAATGTTTCTTCTTGCACCTATGGACTTAAATTATTTGTAGCTACATTAAAGGCTTACTCAGATAAGAGATAAGGCACCAGGGTTAGATACATCCGATGGGATGCCAGATCAGGGAGGTAAACCAAAAGAATCCGATTTAGCGACTGAGCGAAGGAGACTGGGATGCGGGAATGGAAGCTACCCTGGTAAGACCAACTACAGGAGGTTCAGACCCATGGGAGAAAAGAGAAGGGATGTAAGGCTGATCGAAGAGAAGAGGATGGAGTAGAGAACCTACCTCGGAGAAGGAGGCAAGTGGATTCCCCCTTGGGGCTACGAAACTAGGCTATTCAAACCAATCCACCCAATCTAGTCTAGCCAAGCCTTTAAAACCAAGGAAAGCAGTCAAGTCAAGCAAGGTAGCTTTAGTTTATAAAGAGCCTAGTCGTAGAAGGTCAAAGGAGAGATGTCGATAAGCAAGGTAGAACTGAAAAGTTATGGTTTTCAGATAGGGGACGACTCTTACACCGGTTGAGGGGACCAACCTAAGCTCGTATGATAACGAAAGATCGTTTAGCCAGATAGAAAGAAAAGGGGAAAGCAAGGCTTTTAGGATAGACAGTTACAAGGGGAGATCGAGTCTAAGTCCTAGGTGGGGAGTTTCTTAACCAATAGCGATAGGGAACGACTTATATACAAGGAGCTTTGACAGTAAAGTTGAGGGTCCCGTAAGGTGCTCTACTAAGAAGGAAGGATCGATGAAATTGAGAGAAAGCAATAGGGCACCGAGCTGCATACTTTGTGTGAGAGGGAATGAGTTGGGGAGATAGGTGAGAAGAAAGGCGGTAGGCTGAAGAACCGTTGAACGCTTCAACTTGGCCACTGAAGAAAGCTAACAGCTGGCTGATTCGATGGGATTCGGTACTAACTTGCAAGGAAGATGCCCCATCGATAGCTATCTGTGAACTTTCTAATTAAAACATCTACACCGGTAATGTCGTATCCACGCGGTAACATAAGAGCCTCCCAGAGAGAGTGCTTGTCATGGTCACTTGGCTTCTGTAGTTGATTTAGGCCCGACACATCTATCATCCCATTGTACGAGTCCTTTCGTTTAGGGTTGTTTTAGGTTACTATGGGTCAGTCTCCTAGTTCATTGCCCTGCCCTTAATAAGGGAATCGTGTTCTCGTTGAAACTCTTACTAAAAAAACTTCCGCCTCTTCGTTTAGTTAATTCGTCGTGGTACTAAGAAGATGATTGGCGAAGATTGTAATTAGAATGATAAAGAAATCGTCTGACAGAATAGAATTAGAATAGAGAACATCTGAACTCGGTAAAGAGTTGGTGACCAATCAAGTAACACACCTATAGTAGTGGACCAGTATTCTCTCGCATCGGACATGTTGAGTTGGACACTTTCCCAGTGGATGCACCCCACTTACTGGATAAGGTGCTTACCGATCGCTACCACACAGGCAGTCATCTCACTTGTACGAGCAAGGTTCACGGCACTATTTTTAATCCGTCCTTCTATCAATCGATAAAAGAACTTTTTCAAAGCCCGTTGGGAAAATGTTCACTCGATGCTGGTCACCTTCATTCATGTCAGAGCTTCTGCAACTCGGCATAGGCTTAGAAAGCGTCTCCCTCTTTAGGCACAGATATACGTGCATCCATACTAAAAAAAAAAAGAGAACGGATCGGGTGGCTTGAAGCATTCCATATGAATGAGCTCCTCAGAAAGATCCGTTTCGCGGAAGGGGCAACGAAACTAGGCATTCTATTCGTTATTAACATAAAAAATGATAAGAGAAAGAGGATGCTTGTTAGGAGTAGGAGTAGAGGGACTTGTCCTCATGGTCTCCTAAGGGTCTTGCCCTAGGCATAACCAATAGACAAAGAGTTCCAACTATCGAATCAAAGCAAAGAGGAACGGAGCCGCTTTCCCCAGTTGACGAGAGAAAGAAAGGAAATGAGCCCATTGATTCACCTATCTGAAGCTGGAGGAATGAAAGCATTAGAGTCTTGATCCCCTGCTTAACCTGAAACCTCTCAAGCCAGGGAAAGATTGACCATCGGGTTCATTTTCGAGTCAGGACAGAAAGAGGCCAAGAGTGACTACTCGATAGAAAAGGACCCTATGAATAAGGGAAGTGACTAGCCTTCTTTCTTAGGCCAAGGAAGGAAAGCACAACACAGTAGAACTAGCGTAGCGGGACATGACAGCGGTTGGGGAAAGGGAAAAGCTATCAGACATCAATCCAATGAACAGACAAAGCGACTTGGCCGAAGGGTCAGGAAGAGATAACGACTCTACTTTCTGAGTTAGAACATTAGGAACCTTACACCCATATGAAAGAAAGCAGCCAAAACAGTAGAGAAGATCAGAGACGGGTTTAGCGAGAAAAGTCTTTAGCTCACACCTATCTTTGATGAAATAAGCCAAAAAGCAAGTTTAGGTAGAAAGAACAGCCAGTGTCAGAGAGATGACTTCTGTTGAACTCTTCCTTATACATGAAGGGAATGAATGCCTTAATGGAATGGAATCCGGGATCCAAGTAGATTAGGTTAAGTTAAGGCAAGCATGAGTTCAACCCTTTTCTCATCTGGCCAGGATCGATAGCCGTTCGACCTAAGGGAAGTACGGTCAGATTCAGAATCAAAAATGTCTTGGTCTTGACCTTCGCTTCGAGGGACAAGCACCTCATCTAGGTAAGCGGCATCTAATTTAATTGATTCACCGGATCTTTCATCTACGAAAATGGAAGAGATGTCTGTTAAGGTCGGCTTCATGAAAGCAAGAAAGCAAGCAAGTTTCGCGAAAATAGAGATGGAAAGAGATGGATTTTGCCCAGCCGTTGTCAGATCAATTCCCATTCATTCTTTAATGGAATAGGAAATGGGCAGAGCTGCGGCTATCAGGAATGGGCGATAGCCTATGACTAAAAGTGTCGACTATCTATGAATGACCAGGATCGGAATGCCAATCGACGAGATGAGCCTACGAAAGATTTCAAGTTCAGACTATGATGACTGGAATCCTCACTTACGCAACGAAATTACGAATCCACCGATCATAATCGGAAAGGGAAAGGTTAGCCTCATACCTTTTCTTTAGAGGTGAAAGACTCACCAGGATACATGATCCTAGGCGAAAACATTAAAGATGAGCCAATCATCTCATAAGCGGCACCATCATTTCCTCCATAACGCAATAAACCAACAACTCATGTTGAAATGAGTAAACTGCTAATGGACCACATAGTTTCTTCTTACCTGCGGAACAGAAGGCTCTGAAAGAGATTTCCAAACCATACCCTTAACCAAAGGAAAGGGATGAGCCGAAAATCTGATACATACATTTCCATCAACCCTACTTTTCTCTTTAAATTACATTGGCATATGCCTCTGTCCTCTGAGCCTTCTCGGATCGGTAAAGAAAAAGCAGCTTAGTTAGAGTCTTAGGTAGGCACCTACTTTAGGCGCCAAGATAATTAGTTTGTTAACACCAAAAAGGAAAAGTCAAACAGGTTGGATTACTTTAGTGTAAAAAGGTTTATCCCTGGGATTATAGACTAGACCTATACTAGTGGGCAAGCAGACTTAGGCTCTAGGGCCACAGATCATTAGGTTCAGTCCCTGGTGATCGAACCATTACTATAAGGTGACTCTGTCCCTCTTTCTTACGATACAGTTTAGTCCGTCCCTTGACACCATTATCAAGTTGGAGTCTTTACTAAGTGCTTCTCTTCTCGGGCTCGGGAAAGCTATTCAGGCAAGTTAATTTGCAAGCCTTTAGCCGAATAAAGCTATCAGCAAAACGGGCACCTCACTTTTGTCTGGCCCAAAAGCAAGGAACTTCAATTCGATCCAAGGCAGAATCTTTCTAAAGAGAAAACTTTCACGCAAAATATAGATATAAAATAGAAACATTTGGTTTATGCAAATTAGATAGTTATCCTATTCCAAAGTTACACCCTTGGACACGACAGCTCTGCTATCAAGTCTCAATCAATTTTCTTCTGACTCGAAAACGGAAACCACTATCAACAATAACGGAAACCACCATCATGATAGGTTCATCATGAATTATCAGTTTCTTAAACAATTTGCTTAAAGTTGATGAACTTTTGGGAAGCTTCTGAAGCAACATGATAACTTTTATCACCTTGGCCAATCACTTGCTGCTGAAGTTTCCACGTTACACTGACATTTCTTGAGTCTTCAAATGTTTCTTCTTGCACCTATGGACTTAAATTATTTGTAGCTACATTAAAGGCTAAAGGATCACTTATCCTAACATTTGGTTTATGCAAATTAGATAGTTGTCCTATTCCAAAGTTACACCCTCGGACACGACAGCTCTGCTATCAAGTCTCAATCAATTTTCTTCTGACTCGAAAACCCTTTCAGCGTTTATTTCATTAAATATATTTCCTGGGTAGTCATCTTCATTTAATTTAGTAGATTGTTTATCTTCTAGTCCATGACTTTCTCTAAGATCATAGTTCATTCCATATGAACTAGACTCAGAGTGGTAACGACTTACATTTGGAATATCCTGTGCTTCTTTGGCCTTTCGACAACAGTGGAAGAAATACACAAACTCATCTTTAGCTTCATTGGCTCGTAGAAGATAAGAGTGACCACCACAGTTAAGTAAAACTACTTCTTCAATTTTGTCCAAGCAATCTGTCGAAATAGACATAGCTCCTCCAGTAAAGTCTTAATATATGAGAGTTTTGCCATCCATGCTTAAAAAATCCCCTCATATGCTTGCAATATTGGGGAAGGTGGAATAGTTCCATGCGTGAAGTGGAACTCTATAGCATGTTAACCATGCTACCCTTTGCTTGAGACAACTTTTCTGACCAATCCGCAACATTTGCAAACCACTCCTTAAGCCAAGTCTAATTATAATTACGTATGATTTCCATTGTTTCATGATCCTCAAACTCAATTAAAAACTGCCTCTCGGATAATTTCTTAACGGATATATCAAAGACCCCATTGATCTTGAAGTTTTCTATTAATGTATATGCCTTATAATATCACATGTCTTCATTTTTTCCAGCTTAGCCATCCTGAGAGCCATCAACATAGTACCGGAATAGCAGAAGTTGTTATTCTGCTCTAAAGCATGTAAGTAGGTTTTCTTCTTTATGTCTGAACTAGAATCCCCAATGCCAACATTGCACCTGTTATCATCAACCATAATTCCTGAACCACTCAACTTAGCTCCTTTGGGAAGTTTTTCCTTTGATTTCTAGCTGGCTATATTTTTCTCCAAAACGAGGATCTTTCAGTGAATCTTGCGACATTAACACCAATGCAAAAACCAAGCAACCATGCACCATTGAGCCTTTCAGAGGCTTGTTTTGCTCCAGCCTTGTGCTTATACCACACAAATCTAAATTTCTTCCCCCTCTAAATCACTTATTTGGTATGAATACATCTACTACAGCACCATGATTTTGGAAGATGTTTCTTAGCCATCTCTAATCGACTTATGAAGGTAAATTATGACAAAAATAATATTAATCTCCATTAAAACGCTAAAAATTTGTCATGGCTAAATATCAAAATGAGTGATTCAGGAGAATATTATTGTGGCATATGTGAAGAAGAAAGAGATGCAAAAGATTGTGTGTACTATTTTGAGGAATGTCGTGGCTTATTCATTGCTCATGTCAAATTTGTGCTTTACAAGGTGAGTCTGTCCTTTTTTCTTCGTTTCTCTTTTCCTCCCAGTGAATAATGTTTTTTTTCTTTCTAGGTGGAGTTGGCTACTCTAAACAGAAAACAAGCTGCTGCTAAGGATGAATTCTTCTTAGTTGTTTAGGATTTAGTGAGTTAGGGTTTGGATAAGGTTTTGAGGTTAAAAAAAAGGCTTTAGGGTTAAAATGGATTTTAGTGTTTTAAGGTTAGGGTAGGTTTAGGGTTACTCTAAGCTTTAGATTTAACGTACGTATAGGGTTAAGTTTTAAGCTTAAGTTTTAGGCTTAAGTTACAATTTAGGGTGCATGTGGTTTTAGTGTTGCGTTACATTTAAGGTTTAAGTGGTTTTTTTTAATTTTTAGGTGGACTTTAGGGTTTTAGTGTGTTTCAAGGTTTAAGTGGGTTTTAGGATTTAGGTGGATTAGGGTTGGCCAAAAGTTTGACTTAGGTGAAAAGAGTTTGACTCGAGTTTTGACTCAATTTCCCTAACTTGAGATATAAAAATTAATTTCACAATTAATTAAAAAGAACTCATTATAATTTTTTAAATTAATTATTGAGCTAATTATGACTTTTAAAATTGAGTCATTTTCACATAAAAAAGTAATTAGAATATAAGAGTCTCATCTAAACAAAAACTACTATTTTTGAGTCTTCAAATCGAACCCGTACAAAATTGGGTGTCTACAGTAACCATTCAAGAGGTTTTCGGTTTCCATAAAGTAGTCCTTCCTATTAGATATCTGGTAGTTCCATTTATGACCAGAAGACTAACAATAAAAGATTGTACTCGACTTGTGGATAAGATTACTAGCAGGATCAATAGTTGTAATTATAAGTATCTCTCTTTTGCTGAGAGACTATAGTTAATCTAGTCTGTATTATTTAGCCTTCAAAATTTCTGACGTAGCATATTTTTTCGTTTTCAATTAAAGTTGTAAAGGTTACTTAATTTTGTTTTGCCTTTTTTGGAAGAGTAAAGTAAATTGGAACCTTATTTGTCACCCCAAATTAAAATGAGGGCTTGGACTCAAAAGTATATTAGTTTGGAACCAAACGTATATTCTCAAACAAAATTGTTTCCTTCCATCGCAATCTAAATCCTTTAAAGGGAAATGTTTTTAGCAAATTCAACAGCATTCTTCCTGTAGTTGGGCTTGAAAAAAGCCCTCGAAGCTTAGAGGTTTCGCTGCTTTATTTTCTGTTTTCAAATTGTAGGGGGTCAAGGAAAATAGTGTACCTCCTCCAAATCAGGTGGTTTCAATGCTACTAATACTTTTCACTCTTTGCAACATAAACTATCTAAGGTTTATTGGTACAGATTATTGTCGTTCTTGTATAATATCCCCAAGCAGAGCTTTTGCTAGGATGGCTATCTTTGATAACCTCCCAACATTACAAAAGACTTCCAACAAAGAAGTGGCTATTGAAACCACTTATGTTTTGTGTGGACATGCCGTAGAAAATAAAAATCATCTATTATTTTAGTGTAGCTATTCTAAGCTTTTATAGAGCGATAGCATTAGCAAGTATGTTAATGATTGGAATGGGAAATTTTCTTGAATGAGTCACTTAGAGGAAAATCTCTAAAAATATCGATCTTCAAAATTATTTAGTGTACCCACATTTATTTTTATATAGATTGAACGTAACGCCAAAAAAAGGTAGGGATTAAGGAAATGAAATGCTAAAAATGTGTTTAATTGTATTCAAAAGAATGTTAAATTTCGATTAAATGGTTTGATTTCAGTGGATGTTACTACAAATGCAAATTTATATCAAAACTAGAACATTATTTTGATATACAATTGATGAATGTAATTTGTAAAGTCTTTTAGTAGCAGGTTTCTTTTTTTCCTGCTTCTTGAATAAAAAAAATTTCCATTTATCAAAAAAGATTTATCTAAGTAGTTTTACTGGATAAGATACTCGGTATTCAACCAGCCATGGCCACATATTATGAAGTTTTGCAACATATGAGATGACAAGGGCTCGTTTTGGCTTAGCTATGGCCACTTGGGAACCATGCATGTGCTTAACACGTTATCCATTTGGAGTTAGTCTACATACGACAAGATAGTTCGTTTTATTTGTATTCTTTACTGGTGAAATATCTTTTTGTTTGCATTTTGGAACCACCATACCCTAAACTTTTCTATTTCTAACCCAAATGCACTTTCATTTTTCTTCACTGATAACTCGATAAATTGGCTTGTTCTTCCAGATATTATAATCATATTTGAGACCAAAGAGCATTCCATCAATTAAAACTTGAGATTTTATTTTTGAAAATTGTGGATTCAAAAGAAAGATTTGATGGATGAGATTATAGATGTGCTCTATTTGCGTGTATGAATATGTTTTATTTGTTTTTTTTAACGAGATTTGCTGTCTGAATTTTGACTTCAAAGTAAAAGAAAAGGGAAAAGAGAAAACCAAGGGAAGTCTTCATGGTGATGATGTATCCTTAATAGCAAAACTTGGGTTCTAGACCAAACTTTATCATGCAAAAATTGCCCGCTCTTAAATTATGTTCTCTCTCTCTTGGATAATATTTTGCTGTTTGATTATAATGGGACAATGAGGTATCCCGAAAAACTGTGAACACTTTCACTCGACTCTCCAAGAATGACCAACCCCCACAAAGCGTAACACAGATCACGCTAGGCGCTAACGTCACATCATTGAAAAATCCAAGCTTCACAACTTCTGTAAGTCCGCATTCCAATATGTTACCTTCATTTAAACCACCTGAAATCTGAAAGTAGCGTTAAAATGACCCAAAAGGCAAAACGGCTAAGCAAGAGTTGCACCTCGTGAAGGGAAAAAGAATATGTTGGAAATGAAAATGGTATATTACACGTTTCAGAATGATTGACAACTTAGAAAATGACAGAGAAAACTACTAAGTGTTTGTTTTATGATAATAATAACAATAATAAAATGGGGACAGCTTTTGTTCCAAGGGTGTGCCCGAAATCTAAGGCATGAATGAAGTTTAGTCGGGAATAAAATAAAAGAAGGAAATGTGAGAACTGAGATAGATGTATCAGTGGACTTGTTTCGTTCGTTGTTTTCTTCCTTTCACAAATGAATCTGCTCTCTCTCTCTCTCTCTCTCAACAACTGCCTATTTTTTAATGTGTATGAAGGATGATTTGTGCTCACTGAAGCTTTAAAAATATTGGATTACACCCTGTTCTTCGGGTTTAAGAAAAAAAAAAAGAGCATGCTTAACAACAAAAGAAATGAGTCAAACATCAACATTGCTACGCTAATTATAGAAAGAAAAATGAAATTTTGATGAAAATGGGATCATGCTTTCTGTGCATGGAATTGATTCATACAATGTTAGTGTCCAGTTTCTTGTTTTTAATTTGTCTCTCTTGTAAAAAGAGTACCATACGTATATTCTAAGAAACTATAATATCAAACAATATAATTATTGCTATCATTACTATTTTATTTATTACCGAAATAATAGTTCATTAAAAAATTGGTATTTCAAGATGTTACTGTTATGGAAAATATTTCTTCTTCATGTGTAGTGTAATATATAACTTTAGGTACGTGTAATCAGAAAAAAAAAAAAAATACAACTTGTGAGATATTGATGGCTAATTAATTTTTTGATTAATGCAAAGTCAAAATGAATTTATCTAAGCTTTATTAGGAGGTTTATTATTCCACAAACACATTTGTTTTTTCTCGAAGAGAATACATTATTTGTTCATTCAATCCAAAAATTTACGTAAATTACACTCTTCGTTTGGTTAAAAGGGCAAATTAATCATATTAAAACTTTACCGACACAAGAAAGCAAAACAAACAACTTTTTTTCCCATAAAATGCAAAGCAAAGCAAAGCTTCTCCTTGGCAGAAGACCATTAAAATCTTAACCTCTAAAAGGAATGAAAAAGCAGTTCACTTTCGAGTTTTAATTATATGCATTTAAGAAAATAAAAATGTAATCACCCTGTAAAAAATTAAAATAAAAAATAAAAATGTATGGGTATTTCGGTCAAAAAACAAAAAGTACGGACAACATATAGAAAGGGACCCACCACGTTGTAATCAATCTTCTTCTTTTTTTCTCTCCTAACCGTTAAAGCTTGCAATGCTGTGCTCCCTCTATCTTCCTCTCTCTCAAAAAGAAAAACCTGAGAAGGAAGAAGAGAGAACAGAAACAGAGAAGAAAAACAACGCAAGTAAAAAAAATAATGTTATGCTTAAGGTCAAACCCTTATGCATTGTTTCTTCTTTCCTTCTACTCTTTGTTTCTTTTCAGATATGAAGTAGTTTCTGAAGCCTCAAATGTTCAAACTTTACACATCCCAGGTATTAATTTTTTATTTTTTTAAGGAAAGTTTTGGTTTTTATTTCTGGGGTTTTTGTTGGTTTGACTCTTTCCTTAATTCTATTTGATAGTGTATTATAAAAGTTTTGTCTTTGGGGAGAGAGAGCACAGGGAAGTTTTACCATGGAGGAAGATAGAAAGGAGGAACCTTGCAGAGGGAAGTGAAGGAGGCAACTCGTCTTTGATTTTGGCTGAAAAGAGGACTCATCGGAGAGACCCTCTTGATCATTTGAAGAAGTACACTGGTGGCTGGAATATCAGCAATGAACACTATTGGGCTGTTAGTTTCTTCTCTTCTTCACTTATTAATGTCATTTTTTTTTTTAATTTCTTACTGTATGCTTTTTAATTTTTTCAGTTTTTTATGCATTTTGATTGTTTTTGAAAAATTTAGTATTTAGCCAGGAGTCATGAATTTTCTATGTACTTGTTGGCTGGTTTGCATGTGTTCGTTTACTTAATGGTTTTTTTATTTTTTCTTTTTCAGAAAAAAAGGAATGAATGACACTTTTGTTCCCGTATAGAGGCCCTGAATTACTACATTTTTTAGCTGATTTTCTTATTTGTATGTTATGATTTGTCATGGACGTCTTTATACTTCCATGTCTTCGTAATTGGTTTTGATGTTTGAGAAAAATTAATTCTAGCCTATTGAGTCCTGTATTCCCTATTATTTTCCTAGGTTCTTCCCTCATATTTAATTTAATTCTGTTGTCTTATTGTTGCTAACGTAATCTGGATTAAGAAATCTTCTCTTGAATTGAATTATCGTGCCAGTCATTTGTACTTCAACTTAAAGCTTTCCTTACTATTTCATTCTTTGTTTTCAAGTTTTCACATGTCTTACTTATAAAGTAGAATCTTTCATTTTTTTTTTTTTGGTTTTTTATTTAATATCCCTTATTATGGCTTATAATGCAGTCTGCAGGTTTTACAACGGCTGTTTTCTTTATCATAGCTGCTGTCTGGTTTGTGATATTCGCAGTATGCTTGATCATCATATGTATCCGTCATTGTTGTTGTCGACTAGATAATTATGGCTACTCTCGGACGGCTTATGCCCTCTCTCTTATTTTCCTCATACTCTTCACCATTGCTGCAATGTAATTCTACTCCCTCTCTCTTTCTGAACTTTCAAGATATGTATGTTTAAATAACCATATGATTACTCACTCAATATCTAACTTTGTGTTGCAGTGTTGGTTGTGTTGTGCTATACACTGGTCAGGGAAAATTTCATAGCAGTACAACAAACACACTGGATTATGTTGTGCATAGGGCAGATGTTACTTCAGAAAACCTCAGGAATGTTTCAGATTATCTTTCTGCAGCTAAGAAAATTAGCGTGGATGCAGTTATTCTGTCACCAGATGTTCAAAAAAGCATTGATGATGTTGAAAAGAAGATCAACTCTTCTGCTTCTACTCTTTCCAGTCAAACAGATGATAATAAAATCAAAATTCAGCATGGCTTGGACAGCATGTAAGTTGAATCTTTTAGAATCTTGAAATGAAAATAATCCTGGAGTGATCATCAAACTGATCTCATGCTAAATTCTGCAGGAGATTGGCTCTTGTCATTGTTGCCGCTGTGATGCTCTTTTTGGCATTTCTTGGATTCTGTAAGTTAAATTGTGGTTCTGATCATTGATCCATGATTCTTTGTGATTAGATTGTTATATTATCATCTAAACTTTATGCTATTATTGTGATGAGCGGCTCCAGTATTCTCCATTCTTGGATTGCAGTGTCTGGTGTACACGTAAGTGAAGTATCATTAACATTTATTATGCTTCATAATAAATGGTATAACTCTTGAAGTGAACCTATGTTACTTAATTGTACATCGCTTATCAAACACTTCCATAATTAATGAATGCAGGCTGGTGATCCTTGGATGGATTCTTGTTGCTGGCACATTTATTTTGTGTGGAGTATTTCATCTCCTCCACAAGTATGTTCTACTCTATTTCTTCGTAATCTCTTGTTTTTACTTTTACCTTTCAACAACTTTATCAACTTAAATTGCATCTTTCTTAGTAATTGCACCTATGTTTACTCATGTTTAAGGTCCTACTTTTACTCTAGCTTGCTCTTTTATTTTTCAAATCAGTTTTCAAATTTAAGCTATATGTCACCTTTCACGAATAACTAAATAAATAAATAAGGAAATAAAATACCCAAGAATTAACCAACTCATGCAAGATATGTATCTGCAGTTTAATCCAAATGACTCATAAGAAATCAGCTTTAAGATATAAGTAGAAACAAACAGGCTGCTTTAGTACTTTTCTATGGTTTTTGGCTGAATTTTCTTCCTTGTATAGCAGTTTTCTTTTAGGTATCAACTTGTTTTAGTCCCATTATTGGCATAATATTCATCACTAAGTATTTGCTAGAGCATTATCTTGGTACCAAACTTATATTGGCCACTCTCTTTAATCTCGTATAAGAATTATTCATATATGTACTTTATACACTGATAGAAGTGCCACAACCTGCTGACTAGAGAAAATTTTTCTCACAGCCATTTTCATGATAGAAGTTGATAATGCTTTGCCTACTCTGGTCTGTGATACACAAATCTCTGGAGTTAAATTTTTACGACCAAATTTCCTTTCTATCTTAATGCTTTGACTTTCTTCCCATCCCTGTTTACTAGATTACTTGCTCTCGGTAAAATTTTAGATTTCTTTTTTATATCTAACATTCTTCTAGGATTGATTTAAAAGACATGTTGCCTGTCTTTGTGTTTTTTTTTGTCTTTCTGAGACTAAGGTTTTCCTGTTATCAACCTATTAATATATGATTGATAAAGAATCATGGGAACCCAATGCACTGATCATTCAATAACATTTCTCTCAAAAAAAAAAAAATTACTTTCTCAATATCTTTCTTGACCTCTTTCCGATTTGCTCGAATGCGATGCATATCTTTGTTCTGTTCCTTAGATTGGCAACTTTCTGACATACTCTGATTTATGAACATGTTAATGGGGAAATAGCTTGATTAAGATTTAATATATAGGCTGATGTATGTGCTCTGGACTGTTTTCATGCTAGGCCACAAAAAAAAAATTAAAAATGTTGTTATATATTTCTTTAATATGATATACTCACTAAATTAAAATTGTCTCCCATGCTTCACATGCAGTGTAGCTGGAGATGCATGTGTTGCGATGGATGAATGGGTCCAGAATCCCACTGCTCACACGGCATTAGATGACATTCTGCCATGTGTGGACAATGCAACAGCCCAAGAGACCTTGTTACAAACCAAGAATGTGACTTACCAACTTGTAAATGTGGTGAATGGTGTCATCAATACTGTTGTCAACCGAAATTTCCAACCCGCATTGGCACCTTTATATTACAATCAATCTGGTCCATTGGTGCCAGTTCTCTGCAACCCATTTCATTCTGATCTCACAGAGCGGCGGTGTGCTTCTGGTGAAGTTGGCTTGGACAATTCCTCAGAGGTAATTAACAATAGCCTTTCCAAATAGAAGTGGAAATTGCTTGGCCATAGATAATTAGGCATGCATCATATTGAAAGTGCACACACATGTAGCGTGTCCATGTTGGAACCAAATGCTTAAATAAATGGATTGTCTCAAATACCATCGAGCATCAACCAAAATTGTTCTTTCCTGGGTTCAATTGCCTTAATTCTCTGCCCAAGTTCAAAGTATGCTGTTGATAGCTTTTAAGTCATCCAGAGGACTGAATTTTCATCCCAAAGATTGAACTGTAAGTTAATAAACAAGTTCTGAACACAAAGACAATCCTAAGCTGATAGACTTACTAGGGCTATTTACATTCATTATTGCATCCTTTACAATTTTATGCATGTGGTCCTCTTTTAACTGCATGATACTTTCAGGACTTCTTACCCATTCAAATATATTGCTTCATTTCACTGCTCAACTATGCAGATTGCAGAATTATTTATAAAATATTGTAGATTGCAAATTTTGTCATTTAAGGTGTATAGCTGTGCATGCTGGCTTTGTTTGGAGGGGTTTTATGATAACCTTATATTAGGATAAAAAGACCTAAATTCTTTTTAAGTTTCTAAGCCCATTTTTCTCCATGTCATTTTCAATTTTCTCCTAAATGTAAAGAAATAAATCAAAAGAAACTCATGACTGTATATCTGTTTCAAACAGGTGTGGAAGAACTATACCTGTCAGGTTTCATCCTTTGGGATTTGTTCTACGCCTGGGCGACTGACCCCTCAATTTTATACTCAGATGTTAGCTGCAGTGAATGTCAGTTATGCTTTGTATCACTATGGTCCATTCCTGGTTAATTTGCAGGACTGCACTTTTGTGCGTGATACATTCACTGATATCAGTCATGATTATTGTCCTGGTCTGCGGCGCTATAGTAAATGGATCTACATTGGATTAGTAATGGTATCTGCTGCTGTAATGCTGTCATTGATCTTCTGGGTGATCTATGCAAGGGAAAGACGGCACCGTGTTTATACTAAGCAGTATGATGCTAGATCCGAAGGCTACAAGGGTCAGTAGGACTCAAAGCCTGATTAGCAGGTTGTTAATTTGGTTGTATATTTTGAGTAACATGCATTGCGAAATTTTGTATGTTATGCTTGTTATCCTTAGGCTTGAATCATGTGCAATGCAGCCTATAGCCATGCACGGAATAAGTTAGTATTTGGACTTTGGAAGCCTCCTCTGGCAGGAATGACTTTCTTTTCCTTGCTAATTTTCTCCGAGCAGAATGCATCTCTCTCTCTCTTCTAGTGCATGAACTGTTCCATGTATTTTTTTTTTTTTATCATGCGTTCAAGACTCGAGAGTATTATCTGAGTGTTCTTAAAAAAAAAAAAACTTTGGTTGATAAGGAAAGTTTCTTTTCTTGCCGACTGAACTAACTTTTGTGGCTAGAAACTTGTGGGTTTCACTTTTGTGTCCTTATCTGTTTGGTTGCATTTTCTTTTTTGTTATATGTAGAACTGCATGGAGATCAAATAACCTTAGCTTTTAGCTGTAAAGCAATAAGATTTTGAACAAATTGGCTAGGCTGTTCCATGTCAAGGCCCAAAGAGACCCAGAACCCTGTTGATTCCTTGGGTGAAAAATTATGCACGTAATTGGATTAAGTTAAATTATTCAAGTTTAATTAAATAATTATTTGAATATAATTTATTTAATTTTTAATTAATTTTGAATTATTAGAGTAATGAAATAAATTGAATTTAATTATTTTAATATTCAAATTCAACTATTCATTTTTAATTGAGTATTTTTTAAAATATATTTTTAATATTTTATTATTAATTTATCATTTTACTTAAAAATATGATTAAAATTAATAAATCAAATTTATTAAACTTAAACTTATCAAATTAAATTCAGATAATTTAAATATTTTATTAAATTAAATTTAAATTTTAAAAATTAATTTTTTTTTCTAATTTACATTAAATTTTAAATTTTTAAATAAAACCAATCAACTTTGAGTACACCACCCATGTAAAAATATCTGTCTCGATTACACACTCTCGTGGAAAACACCGCCCATCTTATCTGAGTTGTGATAGATAAGGCTTTAAAGAATTTGGCGCAGTTCTGAGTAGGGGTGTAATCGAGTCGATACGGTGAGATGCGCGAGTTTGAGATCGACTCGAAATTTGGTGCTCGATACTCGACTCGAACTCGATCGAGTCTTATTTTTTAAGCTCGAGCTCGGCTCGAGATCGAATTCGAGCTACTCGAGCTCGCTCGATTAGGCTCAATTATATAAGTTCGATATTTTGCTCGAACTCGATTAAACTCGATTAACCTCGATTAGGCTCGATTAAACTCGATTAGACTCGAATCATTATATAAATATTATTATATTATTAAAATATATAAAAATTCGATGCTCGATTAGGTTCGCGAGCTACTCGAGCCGAGTATTTAAGTGCTTGAATTCGACACGCTCGATAGCTCGAGTAGCTCGAGCTCGACTCGACTAAAATCGAGTTGAATTTAAATTTTGTTCGAATCAAACTTAAATAATTTGTGAATATCATTATATCGTTTACACCCCTAATTTTGAGGTTGCGCGGGGGCTGAAACCAGGAGGAAACATCTTTTCCTGTAGTATCCGCCAGTTTGGATTCCTGATGTTCGGTGAGGATTGTAACAATTCAAGGATCTGATTGAAAGTTTTAACTCTTATTGCAACTTGATTTTGTTTATAAAAATAAAAGACTTCCCAATGCAAAAGTTATAATCATATTCCAAGTTTCCAAGTAATTACAGGAGAACGAGGGAGCAGGATTATTTATGAATCATCAAATCAATTAATTTAGCCACACCTAGACTTCCATTCTTGACCGACATAAGTTATTTATAATTAAAAATAATTTAGATAAATGATAAAATTAATTTAAATAAGATGAGATTGATTATTAAAAAAAGAAAATAATCATTAAATATATATATATATATATATTTTATAATAAAATAATTAAAAATTAAAATAATAAATCATTCGATCAAAAATAAATAAATAAATTAAGAAATTAAATTAAATTCGATTAAAAAAAAATAAAGCAACAAGAAACCTTAAGATATACTTGGCTTATAGACTTCGTATGAGATGTCTTGCCATCAATCAACATCAGTAAAAGAAAATTTGATGTACTGCCCATTCACTTTCTCTCTACACAACCCAATATATGCCTCTTTGAGTGAAGGTAAAATTTAGGCTCTTTTTCAAGCTAAGACAATGTCGTAGGAGGTGACATTTTTTGTCCACCATTATTTTTAAATAAATATAAAAACTAATGACCAAGAAAAGAAAAAATAAAATGTCTGTAAAATTAATTAATTTATGGATAAACTTCATTTACATTGAGATTTTAGCTTTTTTCTCGTATAGTTTCTTTTGAATTTTTTTATAGAAAGGTAGGAAAAAAAATTCAAATTTTAAATATAAGTTTTTTGTTGTTTAATTTTATTTAATTAGCATATAGTTATTTAGGTTTTTTAAGAAGATTATCTATATTTTTAATAGTATATTTTTATTTAAAATTATAATAATAATTAATATATTACATACTATAAATTGAACTAGTAACTCCATAAAGTTGTAAATACTTTTAATTCAAAAATTATCTTATTTATTTTGGATGGAAAATTTTGAATTTGAAGTTTTGTTTTTAAATGAAGGCATTTGAAAATTCATCAATTCAAAAATTTAACATTTATAATATAATTTAACATTTATTAATAGTTTTAAAATTTTTTATGTCACTTATAATATATATACATTTATAAATTTAATTACATTCATATTACATATCGTATATTTTTTAGATATTTTTTCTCCATCATTTCTCTATTATAATTACTGTTTATCTCATCAATTTTTTTAGATTAATATTTATCAAAACAATATAATTATAAATATTAATATTTTGACTTGATGCATTTTAATATATTCTTATCTTAAAATATTTCAAAATTTTAAAATTTCTAATCCAAAATCTCCTTTAATTTATTTACTATATGTCACATAACATTACTTGTCCTGAATTTCAAACGAAAATTTCAACTTGTCTTTGCGGTGCTCAATCCATGAATCCATGTCAATGGTAGAAGACATGATAAAAACCCATGACCAAATACTATGAAATGATCACTTTATATCGTGAACAAGTTTAAGTGACACTCATCGACATTTTCCTTTATAAGTTGTCCCAAAAACCAAAATTGTCTACAAAAGTTGGTAATAGGTCTTTATCATTGTGCTTAGGGACCCTTCAATTGTGGATTTTAATATGCCAGTCCTTCAAGCTGTATCCTCTAGCCCCCACACAACCGACCTCAAAGATGAGCAAATCATCCAAGTTTAACTCAATTTGCTAATCTTTGTGAATCTAATCTAAATCCATCTTAGAAATTTGATGTTGAGCATGACAGAACAGGCAATAAATACTAAAACAAAGTTTTATGTAATTCAATCAATAAAATCACATTCTATACTACATTTTGATAAACTTAAATTTTTGTTATAAATAAAAAATTACAATTAAAGTCACAGTCAAGTATTATAATTTGAAAAAACAAACAAACCAACGTATAAATAGACAAATTAAATTAATTCAAGAATAATGAAATTTGAATATGAAATTTTAAAAATACGCTCTTAAATCCTTTTTATTGAGACACAATATCGAGCATTATATTTCAAATTAACCTAAACCAAATCCTTTTCACTTGACTCATGTTCTGTGAAAAAAATTAAAGTCTATTTACTTTTAGGTTTATAAGAGAAAATTAAAATTCAAGGCAGATTATTAGGCAATCCTTTCATTCAATGAAATCCTCAACTATCCTAAAATTTCAAGTCTTTCAAGTTATACTAATCTAATAATATCCCTTTTTTCTTAAGTAAAATGTTGTCATAATTGTTAGAAGACCTTTTCTTTGGTAACCCTTCAACAATTCCAAGAGATATTTTTTTTTAGCTTCTTTTAAAATATTTGAAGCAATGTCATGAACAAGAGTAGGACACTTGACCTGGTCCCGTCATACTATTTCGCTCCATGAGACCACAATTCAAGGCTTTCTTTTTGCTAAGGTCTATATGCCTCTTACAAGATTTTTAAGTTTGATTTTCAGTGAAGATTACAGTCCAGGCCATTAATGGGCTTCAAATATCAAAATGATAAATGCAGGAATGAAACTGTAAGAAAGGAGCCCAAAAATTACCCTGGGATAAAAGATTAAATGACATTGGAATTGGATCATTAATTGAATTTGTTGGTAAACAAATGTTATTTTATATGTTAGTTATTGTATAAATTTTTTTAAATACATCAAATCAATAAGAAAAATGTATTTTTAAGATTGTCCGAAAAGATATTAATTTCAAGGGAATACAAGTTGATCCAAAAAATAAAAATAAAAATGGACCTCCGTAGGATAGGAATGAATTTTAGGAGTCATCTTTTTATTATAATAGCTGGAAATTGGAATAAGAGTCTCTCACCTTCATCGTCAGGCATTTAGCTGTCGCCTTTGAACAGACCCTACTTATTTCCAACTGAACTGTCGCTATACATTTGAAAGGGCAAAAGAAATTAATCATTGAGGTAATTCCTGGTCTACCCTCCGCTCCAAAAGTTGCATTAAAAAACCCAAATGGTCAAAAGCTGTAAAACAGGTATTCCGCTTAACCAATTTTCTGTTTCTTATTACCCTAAATACCTTAAAGATCATGCGATGCGGTTAATTAAAATTTCATGAAACCAAAAGTAAGTTAAACAGCTATAAAACTCCCCAATATCCTCCAACTTCCCATTAGTTGCCACACAAACAAGAGAATTTATCAACATCTAGATCCCCTTTCCTCATTCTGATCAAAGCTTTTGAACCATTCCCAATCCCATGGCCTCAAAAAATACATCATCAAACTCCAAGTCACACACCCGTACATGCCTATGTTCCCCAACCAGTCACCCCGGATCCTTCAGGTGCAGCCTGCACAGGAATTTCAACAAGCCACCCGGTCGTCGAACAAAGGTGGTTCGTGTCTCATCAAATCATTGGGAATTATCTCTGGTTGCCAAAGCAAACTCCATCAAGGCAATTCTGCTCCAAATCATTAAGCCATCGAGCCATGACATGCAAAGGAGGAGGAATTTCCAGCCTAGACCTTCCAGGTTTTGTTTATTGAATGGCAACAGAAATGGGATTGGGGTTGCAGTTTCCTGATCGTTTGTTGGCGGTTTAGTTGAAGAATTTGCCCTCGATGTCTTTTTTCATGGCTTCTTTGATCATTGATAGGTTAATTAGAAACTTCAAGTTTTGAAGTTAAATGTAAATATACGAGGAATTCATATGTACATGAAGACATATGGGAATGGTAGTGAAAAGCAAAGGAAGGCTTCTACTTCTTTTTATTTATCATGTTCCTGATAACATACAGCTTAGAATTCACTGGCAGTCGGTAGAGTAACATATGATTGCAGCGTGATTCTTTCTTTTCATCTTGTGTGTATTTGAATTATAACTATAGACATATAGTGTTTCAGACTTGAGATTTGAGTGATTCATTCCTTTTATTGTTCTTTATATCTTTGATTCTTATATATATAAAAAAAATGATGGGTTGGAAATTAAGATTAAGAAATTGCATGATCTGGAAACAAATAATCCTTTTATGTTATATAGAGAACATAATGATAGCTAAATTATGCAATTTCAAGATTAGATAATCGTAAGCGGTAACCTTTTGATTGGAATAAAGTTGAGCAGCAACAGCGATGGAGTTGAATGCATAATAAGAGGATATTAAGTACAGTTAGTGAGACTGAAATTTCTTATTTTCTTACAATCCTGAAATGTTGAGAAGTTCCAACACCCAAAGATGGATTATACCAAGTAGAAAAATTAAAGTAAAATATATATGCACGGCTAGTGCTCGGGATGATCTCACCCCCATCTTGTTGAAGAAACGTATATATCAGCTTAGTAACAAAATAGTGTTTCTAAATTATTACGAGTCCATGGGAAGAATCAAAATAATAAAACATTATTATCTCATACTCTAATTATGAAATTTTTTAATTTTATAAACAAGTTAAAATAATGATATATATTTTTTTAAAATATTAAAAATATATAAAAATTTAATTAAAAAATTAAATTATATATCACTCTCTTAATTTTATATTTGAATTAAAAAATTTATTTGTCATTATATAAAATATAATAGTGATTCAATAATAAAACCACTTGTTATTGTGTATTGCAAAAGAAATTAAAAAGAATTTTTTTTTTCTTTTCACCATGTTTGATGCTAATAAGAGCGAGTATAGTTGGTACTTGGTAATTTGCCAAAACCTCAGTTGGACAGGATCAGATCAATGAATCTATACTCAAGTACTAAATATTTAATACCCTTTACTCAGTCAATGCGGCAGGCATAAAGTTGGGTATCGTACAGTCCAACTCAACTCACCCTGGTAAGAAATCTTGTGCTTAAGCCTTAAAAGGGGTCAAAAGTCAAAACCAAAGCTTGACTTTTGACCGGCAGAACAGAATCAAGAAAACTTCAAACCGGTTGGCCCTGACCACTTACCTCTTAGCTTCCAAAATGTGTGGGCTTCCACACCGTGTAGAGAGTGAATAAAGACTGTGTCAATTCCTCCATTAATTTCATTTTAGGTTTTCCTTTAATGTGAAATTTTGAGAGCGATTACTACTTCCCCAAGGCATGCACTTTTCTTATCTTCGACCAAAGAAAGGACCATAACCACTAAGCCATTTGCGTAGAAGCATAACTATCTTAATTGCCATATATAAACAAAACATAAGTCTTTGAACATTGCACAAGGAGTTTATATATTAAATATATGGGTATTATTCATGTAATTGAGTATACAGCTATTTTCCCTTAGCTATTGTTCATGTACTTTGAGAGGGAAAGCCCTCTCTTTTGGATTTTTTTAAGTGCTAAAGAAAAGTTAACTTCTATCACTAATGTCTTTATAATTTTGTCTTCATTATCAAATTTTTTATCTCTCAGTTGGAGAATGGAATTTCATGAAAAATAATTTTTCAAAAATTAACTGAATTTTCCCAGTTCTTCTAGTTCAATCCAATAATAAAAATGAAGGGTTTAAGAAAAATTCAAAATCAAAAGAGCTGACAACTAAACATATCCAATGAACGAGCTGTAACAAGTTTTTTCAGAATTCAAACCAGATTGAGATATTATTTATTTCGCAAAAATAGTCTTTAATTTAATTTAATTTTAACATGTTAGATATTAACTCAAATTTTATTAAAACTTGGTTTGAATTTTACAGAAATTCTATTGGTAAGAGAAAAACTTGATAATTAAGTTTATTTAGTGATAAATATACTTGATTGATATGGATTCTTGGTGATCAAATAATTTAGTTTTATAAATATAGAATGAGTTTTAACCTTTAGAATGTGTCTTGTACTTTAAGAGACAGATATAAGTTCCGTTTGGTTAATTTAAAATGACTTTTTGAAATATTATTTTTGAAAAATATTTACAATTTTGAAAGATTAAATAATTTTTGTTGCTGGGATGAATCAACGAAAAATATTTTCTATTGTTTGGTTTTTTTTAAACATTTATTTTCTTTTTTCAAAAGATATTAATATAACTAATAAAATATTAAAAATTATTTATTATTTACTAATTAATTATTAATATTAAAATATAATTACATTTTGAAAAAATATTTAATAGTAAAATATTTTATTTTTAAACATTTAAAAAAAACTATTTATTGTTACTTATGTTATTATTTTTAAAATTTGAAGAATATTACTATTTTATTATATATAATATTAATAATATATTAATATTAATTTTTGAAATATGAAAAATATTTATACTATTAAAATAGGAAAGTATTTATTAATAAAAGCATAATAAAAGTATAATTTACTTATATTTTTATTAAAATATTAATATAATATTTTTTACTATTGAAATATTAAAAATATTAAGATTAATAATATACAAAATAAAAGATTTAAACTTAAAATATCAAAAGATTTTTATTTTAATATTTTAACATTTAAATTTTTAATCTAATTAAATAAAAAAATTATTAATATAATAATATTTTATGTAAGGTTAAATTAAATTAAAGATTAAAAAATCATACCTAAGGTCAAACTTGAGTAGAATTTTATTCACGAATTTGGTAAATAACTTTACACATATGCAGTTATTTTTTTTTAAATGTCTTCCTCGTTTTAAAAGTTAAGACAATTTTCAAAAAAAAAAGTCTAATTTTTCGTCGACAAAGAAGTCATTTTTTGCTGAACAATTAATTTTCTTCCAACCAAATACCAAAAAATATTGAAATCATTTTTTGAAAATCATTTTCGTAATTTCTATTTTATTTCCATGCGGGAGATTTGTATATAGGGATGTTGGAAAATGTTTTATTTATACACCTAGACACCAACTAACAAGCTAGTTTGTTTAAGGTTTGAGATTTAATGTTTTTCCAATTTCAGTTTAGTGTTTATTTTGAGATTTCAATTTATAACGCCTCGAAAGCGTAAAAAATAAGGGCTAATTTTTTTCTACTTAGATTGTATTCTTGTACAGTGTAGGATACTTCTTTCTTTCTTTCTTTATTTTCTAGTTTTCGTACATTCCAACTGCCACATGCGTTAAATAGTAAGTATCATCAACATATTAATTGTTTCTTAAACGTTTACATACTAATCCATAATAACAGTAATAACATCTCGTAATAATTATACAACCATGTATCTGTACTGTTGGCTCTACCGAGAGGGGGGTGAATCGGTTTTCTAATGTTAATGGCAAATTTTAAATTAATCCTAATTTAATCAGCAAATGATAATGAGCAATATAATGAAATTAAACAAATTAAAGCAAGATAGGGAAGAGAGTAACAAACACAATCGTTTATAGAGGTTCGGCCAATCTCTTGCCTACGTCCTCTCTCCTTGACCTTCTTGTCAAGTGCTTTCTTTCTCACTTTCAATAGAAGTTACAATGTTCCTTTTTCAGGTTAAGGAATAACCTCTCTACCCTTTGCAATACAAAGATGTATTCACCCTTTTTACAATTTTTATCTCACTGAGGAACAATCCTCTTCTCTCTTAAGGTAAGGATGAATACAAAATCAAGCTTTTAATGTGGGTAGGACAATTACAGCTTTTGCACTTAAGCTTATACACACACTCAATAAATGAGGAATGAAGACAAAAGGAATGAAAGAATTAAACTCTTAAGAATGTAAGAAATGTGCAGCAATGGTGTCTCTTTGCTCATTGTCTTCAATGCTTGGTTAAATACTGAAGGATTGATAGTTGGAGCATTAAATGCTGTTTTTCCCGTTGAGATTTTTGCAGAACTAGCCGTTGGGTACCTCCAGTAGGATGCCAGATCGATCTGCCATCTTGGCCAGATCGATCTCTTAGTTATAAATCCTGCAAGATCAAAGCAAAATAACACAAGGAGATCGATCTCATATATGAGCAGATCGATCTTACAATTTGAACATGTTAGGGGAGATCGATCTGTCGAATAGGCAGATCGATCTTCCAATTTCTCTGTTTGAGGCAAGATCGATCTAGAGATCGATCTGTCATGTATTCTCGTAGTGGGGAGATCGATCTCTCATTAACCCAGATCGATCTCCTTAGCTCTCTGACTTTAAGGAGATCGATCTCTTCCTATACTAGATCGATCTCATGAGTTCTCTGTTTGAGTATAGATCGACCTTATAGATCGATCTACTGTCTTTACTTTAGGGGAGATCAATCTCATCCTAGATCAGATCGATCTCCTCAACTCTAGTTTTAGGCAGATCGATCTCATAACCCTTATAGATCGATCTCAATCTTCCTTAATACCTTTGTACAGGTTTAAGGCTTAGCAGATCGATCTCATGTCTTCATGAGATCGATCTCTCATCCAATAAAACCGAGGAGATCGATCTCTCATAACCCAAATCGATCTCTCATCTACAGAAACTCAAGTTCTAGTACTAATAACCTCTAAATATGTTTTTATATCATCTTTATACTATTGAATTTACTTGTTTTGTCATTTCAAAATATATTATCACAACAATCTCCCCCCTTTTGATATGACAAAACCTATTCAATCAACATGTTTAGTTAATTTGCAAAAGCTCCCCCTTTTTATAAGCTCCCCCTTTCTTTTAGCTTTTGACCTCATGACTTTCTTAACTCCCTCTCATTTTAATCATTCCTTTAAACCTTTAGACATGTTTCTTAAAGCCATTTTCACATCTTTTAATTAACCCACATGTTCTCTTTTCTTCTCCCCCTTTTTGTCATATCAATGACGCTAAAGGTTAAGGAAACAGTCCAACTGTAAACACATTGTGCATTTCAAAATAGTAAATCATTTGAGCAGATGGCAATAATAACTAATATTTCATTCAAGCAAATGCAGTTTCAAAAACAACAAGAAGTACACATGAAAACTAACTAATCTTATCCTAATATTCATATCCTACGGTGGAGGAACTCGATCCATAAGATCCTCAATATGAGTGCGAGCGACCTGAAGCTCATCATACATCGCCTCCTGAGTAGCATGAAGATTTGCAAAGCCTTCATCGACTTTGCGGTTCAGTTCCACGAACAGCCGCTGCTGGGTTGCATGAAGGTTTGTAAAACCCTCATCGATCTTCCGGTTGAGCTCACTCATCATGGTCACTATGGACTCCATGCCAGCAGGTGAGGGAACCGGTGCAGTGGGCGGAGGAGTCGAGGACGATGGACCCGCAGTCGGTGCAGCAGGTGGATCCATAGGCTCATCGGAGGGATCTTCCTTCATAGTTGCTGCAAATTGCTGTTCCCGCTTCTTCCAGTCGCCCCGAAAGTCCTTGTAGTAGCCCATGTGGTGGAGTGTCCCGATGTTGAGGACGCTCTTTGGAGAAGGCACTTCACACGTTTCGCAACTGCTGTCCACTCCAAGTCGTTGGAGAAAATACGCCAATGGTTGCGGAAACACTATCGTTGTGGCTTGGAGATAATCTTCAACCAGTCTTGATAGATAAAGTGGACAAGGTTGGGTTTTTGACTGGTGGAGTGTATGTGGTGGATCCAAAAGCGATCTAGCCTCCTAACGGTGGAATGACGGGTACCGAAAGGATGAAGATTCCATGAAATGATGAGGTGGAGTAACCGTGGGTGCATTGGGAGGTCACTCGCCTTATCCCCGGGAAGGTCAAAGTCCAAGGGGACTTCCTCATTGTCATGCCCCGTTTTCGGGAACCCTTCTATCCATACAATCTCTACTACGGTTGGGCTGTGAGAAGATGCAATTACTAAAAATTTATTTATTTACAGCGGAATATTTAAAACTTTAATTCACACTCCCAGGTGTGTGTGTAAATACACAAAATTAATTGTATAAATACCAAGTGTTTACATATCATCCCCATAATACTGATTACAATTCCAAGATATAACTGTGCGATACAATATATTAGATACAAAATACTCGTGTATACAAATCTTATACCTTTGCGGATTGTGGGAGCTGTTCAACACAAAAGACTTAGAGACCACCGCTCTCTTACTTCTTAGTACCTGGAGGGGGAAAAATAGTGGGATGAGCAAACCACGGCTCAGTAAGGAAATGTATGCTAGCAGGTAGATATCGTACTACCTACATAGCCCATGCATGCATAAACCAAAACCATGTTTTCGTTATAAATGGAAATATCATACGAACAATGCATTTAAACACATCTTTCTCAATAGCATTTTCGTGTAAATCAAATGTCAAACTTCCATTTAAAACATGCTCATAAATAGTGCCCTCATGGCACGTATGTGAAATCGGAGATTTATTAAAACACGAAATCTCTTTCACTTCTCAAATCATTCTCTTTCACAAATCTCTTTCTTTTTCTGAGATTGTCTCTGTTTCTCGATTCTCTGAGACAGGCATGGAATTTTAGGCAATCAAATATCCACGACTTATGGCCACAGTCAGTGATCCCAGGCCTCACTGATCGGGTGTGCACAGGGTATCACTTCGCCTGAAGGGGGATGGGTCAGTCCTACCCTCCGGCTCATTTCAATCCACCTCATCTCCTCGTATACTCACGGTGAAGATACGTCGTGTGTCATCTACGCGATACTCGTACTCACGTGCACCCAGCACGGTACATAGTATACCAACGGGTGACTACACTGTTCTACGTACAACCGTGGACCCAAGTCCATACTCCAACTCCGATGGACTTTTTATCCTTAAACCATGTCTCATATACCAGGCGAGCAAGCAGCGTGACACACAGTCAACGCAAAGCTCCAGCGCGGTACGATCTATCGTTAAGGCCCAGCCCGTTCAATTGGCCGTCGGCTGGTATCCCCTTGGGTCCCAGACCCCCAGGTTTACCTTAACTCAACAAAACAGGTACGAGCATAGTTCTCGCACTTTCTCAAAACCTCCGTGCGAGTTAAAACTCCCGCACGATACATCCAGGCTTTAAACCGGGTGTGAGCTAACGCTTCAACACCAAATCTCATCTCAAAACTGATAGATGGCTATTTTCTCTTTTTAAAACTCAAAACATGTTTATTCATACAGCATGCTTCTTCATGCTAAAACATGTAAAATTAGCCAACCTATCATCAACATTTCTCAATCATCAATAACAATATAAAATTGAGAATTTCATTGAAAACATGCATATCATGCTATTTCCTTACCCTATCCCATTTCTCAATACATATATACATCATAGTACTTTTCATATTTCCACATCATTTCATAAACTTATACTATCGTACTAGTCCTAGCAATATATCTACGAAATTACTGTAATTACGTACGAACATCTCTATAGCTAACACACAGTCCCTTACCTCGTTTTACTTGTGTGCAACTATCCGCCTTTACGCTTCTTGCGTTCTCATCTCGACTTGCTCCGGCGTATCATCCGAAACTGAAATTCATCCACCAACATTTGAGTTAATGTTTCTAACTCTTATTCAACTAAGCATTTATCCAATGCCTTAATTACACATTTTTACCCTTTGTGGTAAATCTCCCAATTTATCCTAATATCAACATTTCCAAACCATTTCCACAACATACTCATCCACTCAAGATATCTCATTCATCAAAAACACTCCCACACTCCACTTTCTCACACTTGACTATTTCTAAGTTATATGCATTTCATACCATCCTAGGTAGTTCTATCCACCATATGCACACCCAAATATCTTTATAAGCATTAACTAAACCAATGTACTTGGATTTGTGCATTAGAACTTACCTCATTGGATTTCCTCTTGCTCCAATTAGGATTGCCCTCTATTTCTTCAATCCATCAAATGGGGAAATGCCTCTAGACTATGTTGTTCTTCTCTTTGATGTGAACAACTTTGTCTCTAATAGCCTCTCCTTAAATCTCACTGAAAATGGCTGGATTTAGGAGTGAGAAACTAGATTTCTTTGAGTTGAAGTGAAATGGAAATGTTTTCCCCGAAATTCTGATGATCCAACTGCTCCCATTTATAGTTTTGACTTGATGAGATCGATCTTCCTTGGGTGGAGATCGATCTGTTCCTCAAAAATCCCTCTTTTCTGAGACGTTTTAAAGGTAGGAGATCGATCTGTCGAGGCTGGAGATCGATCTGCTGTCAAACAGAAGCTTAAGGAGATCGATCTGGTCTTATGGGAGATCGATCTGCTTCCAACCCGAGACCTAGAGAGATCGATCTGGTCTTAGGGGAGATCGATCTACTTTCAACCCGAGAGCTAAGGAGATCGATCTGCTTCCTTTGGAGATCGATCTGTTCCCTTCCAATTCTCACATAAGGGCATTCTGGTTCTCCCAGATCGATCTCTCATCCTATGAGATCGATCTGGCCTTCACAAATTCCAGATTTCCTGCAGTTTTTCTGCAACAACTCTTACTAAACACCCTTAATTTGCTACCATGATCATTTCATCATTCATTCATCTTTGAGACTTGAAAATGGGATCCATCCTCACTACATACACATTAAAACTTGTGTAGAATCTTTGTAATGTCCAAATATATACGATATTACTCGAATGGAAATATACACTTATGTAAATATTTCCTTCCATTTTACTATACTTCTCATATTCCATTTCGATCACATTCTTCCCGTTTTAAGTTCATTTCCTCCTACTCACTCATAATGCAACTTGTACGTATAATCACAATTCTTACTACAAGTGCGTACATAATCTTATGAACTTACATTGCATACACTTCACATTACAATACATCATCTTACTTATGATTTTATTTACATTCCCATGTTCCTATATACATAGTTATACATGTACGGGGTCTCACACTCATCTTCATTTGTCAAGCCGTCATTGCTTATGTGGAAAGCTTTGGCTAAGACTTCAGGGTCTATGGCAATTGACTTACCCATGACATAGGTTCTAAACCCTAGAATTTTGCAGGTATCAGCGGGGTCATAGGTGAGTTCGGCATTGGAAAAGAATGCCCTGATGATATTTGGGGGTACGGGAGTGTTTATTTTAAGAAACGGAATCCAACCAAATTCTTCAAATTTGGTTAGATAGGGAAAATCAATGCGGTTTAAGAAAGAGAAATCGATTGTTCGCCAATGTTTAATTGGCATGGTGGAGAAATATTCTTCATATCGCTTCCTTTTTGCAGGTGTTTTAAAACACCTGTTAAAGGTAGTGACTGAAAGGGGTGGATTGGTTTGGGAAGAAAACCCTTGATCGACACTAGGTCGAGGAGGTTTTTGGCCTACTCTCTTAAGTCTGGGCATGATTCTAGACACTTGAAGACCTCTAGATAATCTTAAGGCTAGTTCACTAACAACCTAACCAATGGAACAGTAGCTAGATTTGACCTAGTGAGAAATTGAGCACAAAACTTAAGAAATTTTTGAGAAAAAATCAAGAATGTAGGTTACTATACCAGTAAACGAAGGAGAGATGTGACGATGACCGTACCGAGATCGATCTGAGGAGGAATCGAGAGAGGAGGTGCGAGGGAAGTTAGGGATTTGAGATTTTGGGGATTTGAAATTTGGGAATTTTTCGTCAGTTTTTATAGTCCAGGGCACAAGAGATTGATCTGTCGAGACGACAGATCGATCTGTCATTTCCAGAAGCTTAAGGAGATTGATCTGTGGTACCACAAGATCGATCCCCACAATACAGAAACTTAAGGAGATCGATCTGTCGTATGCACAGATCGATTTGCTGTCTGACAGAGGCTTAGGGAGATCGATCTGCTAAATGCATAGATCGATCTTCAAAATACAGAGGCTTGAGGAGATCGATCTGTCGTATGCACAGATCGATCTATTGTTTAACAGAGGCTTAAGGAGATCGATCTTATGAATAGAAGATCGATCTGCCTAGCTTAACTTTAATGCTTTAGGCTTATTTGGAGTATGGAGATCGATCTATATAGATAGGAGATCGATCTCTCATACTCTTTGCCTAGAAAAATCATTGAAAAACACTTTTAAGACCAATTTGAAATCAAGATTTTGAAGCACAAACATCTTAGGGAACATTCATGAGCCCTAATTCACCTCTAAGAACACAAAACCTATCTCTATCAAGGGGTTTGGTGAATATATCAGCTATTTGATGTAAAGTGTCAATAGACTCTAGAATTATATCCCCCTTTTGAACATGGTCTCTAAGAAAATGGTGCCTAATTTCAATGTGCCTAGTTCTAGAGTGTTGAATAGGATTTTTAGAAAGGTTGATAGCACTGGTATTGTCACATTTAATAGAGACTTGTTTCATGTCAATACCATAGTCTTTCATTTGTTGTTTAATCCACAACACTTGAGCACTACAACTACCTGCTGCTATGTATTCAGCTTCAGTTGTGGACTGAGCCACACTATTTTGTTTCTTAGAGAACCAGGAGATTAATCTATTCCCTAAGAATTGGCAAGTACCTGAAGTACTTTTCCTATCTATTTTGCATCCCCAAAATCTGCATCTGAAAATGCATGAAGTGTAAAGGTGGAGTCCTTGGGGTACCAAAGTCCTAGAGAGGGAGTGTCCTTGAGGTATCTAAAGATCCTTTTAGTTGCTAATAAGTGTGATTCCCTAGGAGAGGATTGAAATCTAGCACAAAGGCATACACTAAACAAAATATCTGGTCTACTTGCAGTTAAATAGAGCAATGAGCCAATCATAGACCTATAGAGTTTAGTGTCTACACACTTACCACTTTCATCTTTATCAAGCTTGATGTTGGTGCCCATTGGAGTTGCTTGAGGTTTGTAATTGTCCATTCCAAATCGCTTGAGCAAGTCCTTAGTATATTTTGCTTGATTGATGAAGGTTCCATCCTTTGTTTACTTCACTTGAAGTCCCAAGAAGAAAGTGAGCTCTCCCATCATGCTCATTTCAAACTCACATTGCATGATCTTAGCAAATTCTTGGCATAAAGATTCATTAGTTGATCCAAAAATAATATCATCTATATACACTTGTACAACTAGTAAATCCTTATTTTTATTTTTGATGAATAAAGTGGTATCCACTTTTCCTCTTGAAAATCCTTTTTCTATTAAGAATTTTGACAATCTTTCATACCATGCTCTAGGAGCTTGTTTCAAACCATAAAGTGCCTTAGATAGTTTGAAAACATGTTCAAGAAATTCATGATTTTCAAAGCCGGGAGGTTGCTCAACATAGACTTCTTCATTAATGAAATCATTTAAGAATGCACTCTTTACATCCATTTGATATAGTTTGAAGTTTTTATAACATGCAAAGGCAAGTAGCATTCTTATTGCCTCTAGTCTAGCTACCGGTGCATAGGTTTCATCATAATCTATACCTTCTTCTTGTCTATAGCCTTGTGCAACTAACCTAGCCTTGTTCCTTATGATCACACTATTTTCATCCATCTTGTTCTTGAATATCCATTTTGTTCCAATTATAGAGTGATCACTAGGCCTAGGAACTAGTTTCCATACTTTGCTTCTCTCAAATTGATTTAATTCTTCTTGCATTGCTAGGAACCAATTATTGTCATCTAAGGCTTCATTGACATTTCTAGGTTCTATTTGAGATACAAAGGCTATATATTGACACATATTCCTTAGAGATGATCTAGTTTTAACTCCAAGAGTTGGATCTCCTACTATTTCACAATCTTTTACATATCCTAACTCTCTTGGTGCTATAGACTCTCTCTCTAATATCTCTATTTCTTCTTCATCTTCTTTATTTAAGTCAAGTTTTTCTAATAAATCATCTTCCAAATTTGGAGTTTCCTCAAATATTCCAACATCCTCATTATTGGTTGAATCTTTAACTACATCATTTGACTCATCAAATATAACATGAATAGATTCTTTAACCATCAATGTTCTTTTGTTATATACTCTATAAGCCTTTGAATTCAAGGAGTACCCTAGAAAGATTCCCTCATCACTCTTGGCATCAAATTTTCCTAGGTTATCTTTTCCATTATTTAAGACAAAACATTTGCAGCCAAAAGGATGGAAGTAACTAATGTTAGGCTTCTTACCTTTGTAAAGCTCATAAGGAGTTTTCTTTAGCATAGGTCTAATCATAGCTCTATTAATTATATAGCAAGATGTGTTTATAGCTTCAGCCCAAAAATACTTTGGTAAATTATTCTCACACAACATGGTTCTAGCCATTTCTTCCAATGTTCTATTTCTTCTCTCAACTACACCATTTTGTTGTGGTGTCCTAAGGGCTGAAAAATTATGGCTAATTCCTTGATCATTGCAATACTCATCAAATCTTATATTTTCAAATTCCTTGCCATGATCACTTTTAATACTAGTTATTGTGTATCCCTTTTCATTTTGAATCACTTTTGTATAGGCTATGAATTTTTCTAAGGCTTCATTTTTTACTCTCAAAAAGAACACCCAAGTGAACCTAGTGTAATCATCAACTATTACAAATCCATAGTGTTTCCCACCAAGGCTTGTTGTTTTAGTTGGTCCAAATAAATCTAGGTGGAGTAATTGAAGAGGCCTAGAGGTGGATACACTATTCTTAGGCTTAAATGTTATCCTTTTATGTTTTCCTTTAACACATGCTTCACATATTTTTTCATAATCAAAGGACATCTTAGGCAATCCTATAACTAGATTCTTTCTAGCTAACTTAGAAAGTACATGCATGCTAGCATGACCTAGTCTTCTATGCCATAACCAAGATTCCTTTTCTTTGTCTACCATTAGGCATATGTTTTCATTCTTAAGTTCATTAAGATAGACAATGTATATATTATCTTGTCTATGCCCTAAGAAAAGAACTCTATTTGACTTAGGATCTATAACATGACATTTCATACAATCAAAAGTTACTTTGTAACCTTTGTCACAAAGTTGACTTATGCTTAGTAAGTTATGCTTTAGGCCCCTAACTAACAATACTTTTTCTAAAGAAAAGTAGTCATTACCTATTGAGCCACTCCCTTCAACTTGGCCTTTGGAGTTGTCCCCAAATGTGACTTCTCCACCAACATTTGATTTAAATGAATTGAAGTGGCTTCTATCACCCGTCATGTGCCTTGAGCATCCAGTATCTAAGTACCAAGCTTCCTTTATCTTAGCTTTGTGGCACTGCTCAATCACCTACAAAAAGATTCAAACTTAAGTCTTAGGTACCCAAATTCTCTTGGGTCCTTTGAGGTTAGTGAATGCAATTCTTGATCCCTTTGGGATCCATTTTGCTAATGCATTAACATCCTTTGAGTTAATTACTTCTTTTAGAACCCATATCCTTTTTACTATTTTTCCTTTAAGAGTGGTCATCTTCATATTGCAATTATATGATGCATGTCCCTTTCTATCACAATATGAGCAAATAATTGAAGGTTTATGCAAACTCTTTCTAGCAATGAAGCTCTTGAGATGAGTCTCTCTACTTTCTCCATTATATTCTAACCCATTTTTATCAAAGAATGCCCTTTGGGTTTCTAGCATGTTATCTAGCTTTTGTTGCCCCATATAAAACCTATTAAAGGAATTATGTAAATTATTATTCTTTTCTTTTAGATCAAAAATTTCAAGATTAGTAATTTCTAGTTTCTTTTCACATTCTAATTTGTCCTCTAGAATTAACTCATTTTCTTTCTTCAATTTAGATATTATTTTCTTATATTTCATACTCATGCATTCATATTCCAATGCAAGATCATCAAATGCATCTTGCAATTCATCAAAAGAATATTCATTGAGGTTTGAAGTTACCTTTTCATCCTCAATTGCCATGAAGCACAAGTTGGCAATGTCCTCATTTGAGTCATCATCGGAGCAGTCACTATCGCTCCATGTTGCCACCATTGCCTTCTTTTTGTGGAACATATCATTGGACCTTTTAAGAAGAGGGCAGTTAAATTTTATGTGTCCTGGTTTTTTACATTCATAGCACACAATTGTATCTTTTCTTCCTACCTCTTCTTGATCTCTCTTATTGTTTCTCCTATTACTACCACTAGCTCTCATTCTCATGAACTTGTTAAATCTTTTGGCAAACATTGCCATCTCAAGATCCTCTTCACTACCACTTTCATTCTTAATCTCCTCTTAAGCAGTAGATTTTAGAGCAACTCCCACTTTCTTGGGTGGCTCTTCATTTCTTCTCAACTTCATCTCATAAGTGAGTAGTGATCCTATTAATTCATCTAAAGACAATGTGTGAGGATCCTTAGATTCCTCAATTGCAGTCACTTTAGCTTCCCATGATTTAGGTAAGCTATTTAATATTTTCTTGACCATTTCAATATTAGAGTAAATTTTTCCTTAGGACTTTAATCTATTAATTACATCCGTGAATCTAGTGAACATATCACTAATTGATTCTCCTTCCTTCATCCTAAAAAGCTCATAGTCATGTGTGAGCATTCCTACCTTAGTCTCCTTTACTTGGGTTGTACCCTCATGAGTTATTGCCAATTTGTCCTAAATTTGTTTGGCATTGTCACATCCGGAGACTCTATTGTATTCATTTGGCCCTAAAGCACAAAAGAGAGTGTGCATGGCCTTAGCATTTAGTTGGGCACATTTAACATCATTTGAGTCCCATTCTTCTTCTTCCTTAGGGATATCTCTTCCCTCTATTCTTTTTGTGGGGATTTGAGGTCCTTTAGTTATAATCCTCCACACCTCATAATCATTTGCTTGAATGAATAACATCATCATAGTCTTCCAATAGGCATAATGTTCTCCATTGAACATAGGAGGCCTAACCGTAGAATGCCCCTCTCCTACCAAACTAGTTGCTACATTGTTGTGAGCCATTTGATCGTTTCTAACTCTTAAGAAGTTGTTCCTATATGATTAAAGAGTCTTAGCTCTGATACCAATTGTTGGCTCTACCGAGAGGGGGGTGAATCGGTTTTCTAATGTTAATGGTAAATTTTAAATTAATCCTAATTTAATCAGCAAATGATAATGAGCAATATAATGAAATTAAACAAATTAAAGCAAGATAGGGAAGAGAGTAACAAACACAATCGTTTATAGAGGTTCGGCCAATCTCTTGCCTACGTCCTCTCTCTTTGACCTTCTTGTCAAGTGCTTTCTTTCTCACTTTCAACAGAAGTTACAATGTTCCTTTTTCAGGTGAAGGAATAACCTCTCTACCCTTTGCAATACAAAGATGTATTCACCCTTTTTACAATTTTTATCTCACTGAGGAACAATCCTCTTCTCTCTTAAGGTAAGGATGAATACAAAATCAAGCTTTTAATGTGGGTAGGACAATTACAGTTTTTGCACTTAATCTTATACACACATTCAATACATGAGGAATGAAGACAAAAGGAATGAAAGAATTAAACTCTTAAGAATGTAAGAAATGTGCAGCAATGGTGTCTCTTTGCTCATTGTCTTCAATGCTTGGTTAAATACTGAAGGATTGGTAGTTGGAGCATTAAATGCTGTTTTTCCCGTTGAGATTTTTGCAGAACTAGCGGTTGGGTACCTCCAGTAGGATGCCAGATCGATCTGCCATCTTGGCCAGATCGATCTCTTAGTTATAAATCCTGCAAGATCAAAGCAAAATAACACAAGGAGATCGATCTCATATATGAGCAGATCGATCTTACAATTTGAACATGTTGGGGGAGATCGATTTGTCGAATAGGCAGATCGATCTTTCAATTTCTCTGTTTGAGGCAAGATCGATCTAGAGATCGATCTGTCATGTATTCTCGTAGTGGGGAGATCGATCTCTCATTAACCCAGATCGATCCCCTTAGCTCTCTGACTTTGCGGAGATCGATCTCTTCCTATACTAGATCGATCTCATGAGTTCTCTGTTTGAGTATAGATCGATCTACTGTCTTTACTTTAGGGATCGATCGATCTCATCCTAGATCAGATCGATCTCCTCAACTCTAGTTTTAGGCAGATCGATCTCATAACCCTTATAGATCGATCTCAATCTTCCTTAATACCTTTGTACAGGTTCAAGGCTTAGCAGATCGATCTCATGTCTTCATGAGATCGATCTCTTATCCAATAAAACCCAGGAGATCGATCTCTCATAACCCAGATCGATCTCTCATCTACAGAAACTCAAGTTCTGGTACTAATAACCGCTAAACATGTTTTTATATCATCTTTATACTATTGAATTTACTTGTTTTGTCATTTCAAAATATATTATCACAACATGTACATTATACATGTCTGAAAATAAACATCTGTTATTATACCTGAACAAGTACTTCATAAATAGCTGCACAACACTTACTGCAAGAAATCTGAAATGGAGAAAAAGGGGGTGAGCTTCTGGAGAAAAACTCAGTAAGGAATACGTTTAAAATAATTCTGACTATATAAAGCATACGAAAAATCATGAAATCAAACATTCATACATTTATACTTATGAAAACTGAATTGTGAATTAACTTGAAAAATAATCATTCAAACGTACGTATAAACTTTATTTCTTACGTAAAACATTCATACAGGAAAATATCATATATGTGTATACTTTCCTTTTTAGTTCCATGAATTTCTTTTCATTTAAAAACATAAAACATGCTTCCTTTCATGAAAACATCATCATACATAGTTTTCTTTCGTGAAACATTCATCATGCATAATTCATTTCGTAAAATCATCATCATTCATAATTCATTTCGTGAAATCATCATCATTCATAATTCATCATTAAAATTATCATCATTCATATTTCATCATCACTAAAACGTGGAGACTAGGCTATATCTAAGTCATGCATCATACGTCATCCTTCATAGACGGTCATAATCATATTGATGGCCATGGTGAGAGCTGTAGACTGGATCAGGGTCGTACAACAAATCATAAACATAGGTAGTATCGAATCATCATAATTTACACTAGCACATAGTTAGGGCACGGGCACCAATGACACTCACGTGCGGGAGACATACATGCGTGCTACGCGAGCAGGAGATACTACTAGAAATCCCCATCATATACCACAAGTAGCGAGTCAACCACCACACAGGTGAAGACAAGCACTACAAAGGTCCAACGTATCGGGCAACACAAGTGGTGGAGTCGGAGCACTACAAGTAGCGGTCATGCATATAAGCCTTCTAGTCTCAACTCTCTTTTTCTTTTCTTAAATACTTTCGAAAAATATCAAAGTTTCCTTTGAAACATGAATATAAAGACATATAAAAAACTATAAAATATTCATGTGTTTCATACTCTATAATCATTTCATAAAATATAATATACTTCGTAAATCATTTCATCAACATAATTATGCTTTACAAATCATTTCATGAACGTAAATAGGTCAGACCTAAGCTAAATTACACCCTTTACCTCGTAGATATTGGGGCGGCACATAATCGACGGGTGTCGAGATTACCTCGATTTGCGTGTCAAAATCCTGAGCTGCCCAAAACAATACCAATTTATCATATATTAATCAATTTCACCTTAACATACTTACTTATGTATTTATCTTTTCGAAGTTTGACCAATTTTGACTTTTTCGTCAACTTTTTTGGTTTTCTCGGTTTTACCGATTTAAGTATCGTTTTGGAAAATTTCATTATTCTAATTTCTCACTTCATTACTTCCTTAATCTTATGACTCATTCAAGTTCATAAACCTTGCTGGTCACTTTGCCAAATTTTCAATTCTCTCATTTTTCGGTTTTACACTAAGTTAAGCTATAAACTGAACTTTTTCGATATAACTTTAACCGTTAACAAGCTTAGGTCCATCCAAATTTCACCACAAACACATCAACATCATGCTGTCCAAACCTCAAATCATCCATAGAAATTAAATAATCCAATTCCACTTAACCAAAAACCTTCCAAAAACACCAAACAGCAACATCGATGAACTTCATCATCATCCATCAACCTTACCTCAGGTTTGACCAAGGTTGACCAAGTTTTTTTTCCTCCACATTGATCCTCAACTTAAATCCAACATGTATATAGCTTAAAACCATGAAAAACTAGCTCAAAAACCGACTAAAGAATAAAAATCTCAAGTTTTTCACTTACCAAAAACAGGGCAGATCTGGCCTCTGTTTTTTTTTTTTAAAGTTTTTCACCTAGCAAATGAATTTCATTGTGACTGAATTTTTTATATGTTATAGAAGACTTGAAGGGAAAGATTCCATCCTTCTTTACTAATGCTTGAATCTGGCCGGAAGGCCGTCGAAAAAATTGTACAAGGAGAGGAAGAGAGTGACGCCTGCAGTAAAAAGGGGAGGCTGGTTCTCTCGGCTAGAAAGTCAGTTGAGGTTGAATGTTAAGGCTCCTGAAAGCTTATTAAGTCTATTTTCAGATTGAAAAATTTGGGGTCAAGTGGATTCCCCTAAAGTCTCCAAATTTGACAAATTTGGATGGTTGGTCGGAAATCTGAAGCAGGACAGATTTTTGTTCTACTTTTGAAAATTCTAAAAAAATAATTCTAGTCCAATTTTCCCCAAATTTCCACTTCTCAAGTGTTATAATATGTCCCTAGTATGCTTCATAAAAATTTTGGGGTCACTTGTTTAAGAAAAATTTCTCAATTAAGCTCAATTTGCACAATTTGGTCAATACCGAGCAAAATGGCTTAAAGTTTTCGATTTACCTTAAAAATTAATTTGATCCCGAAACCTCCATATTTCCATTTGATTTTGATTTTGATTTCGCAAGTCAATTTCACCTTGTATTAATTTTCTATGGCATCAGAATAATTTTCGTGAATTTTTTTGAATTTAATCCGAATTTATTTCTATTTTCGAGCTCATTTGCTCGGTTTAGTGCAAACTCGAGTCTTACTAACTTTTTTCACTTTCAATACCTTAGTTTTCATGTCTAAACATCATTTCATGACCATACATGAAATTCTTAAGAAATTCTCAAGAAATTCTCGGGCTTAAGGTCTTACCTCGGTTTTCGTGCTGTTGGGTCCCACACCATTAGCCCGAGTGATTTGATGGTTTCGGACCTGCATAACATTATTTCGAGTACTTAATTATTTCTTCGCTTCCAATTGTGTAATAAAAATAAAAATTTCAAGTTTCACACAATTTGTTTTGTACTTAACTCTTATAGTGGTATCTCAATTTCTGAATATAAGCATTTAAGCATAATAATGTTAAATATTATTTTTTATGTATATGATTTAATCACACATTGATCTCATTATGAAATACATTTTTACTTTAAAAACAAAATTCCAATTGAGCACAATATTGGTATCTTGAATGTTAAGTCATAACATTATGATAAAAACATAAAGAAACAAACAAAAAGAATAAAAATTATTTAATATTTTATTTGGGTTCGCCAAGACATGATCTAGATATATGCTAGATAAAAAATGCATTATTTGGCTTAATATGGCAACAGCTCGGGTCGATTTTTTTTTCTAAAAATGACACTAGATTTTAAAAAATTAAAAACCAAAAAAAAAATCCTTTTAGGATTTCTCAAACATAACTCTATGTCCATACAATAAAATTTCAAACAATTTATTTGTTTCCTTGAAATAGTTTGGAATTTGTTATTAGTAAAAGTAGATGAATGATCACAACTCTTGAAGTTAATTGCAATGCTTCATGAAACAATATATCTTTAGAAAATAAAATTCAAATTAAAATCTAAACTTGAAAAGCTATAATGATTCAAATTTGCATTTGAACATAAAGTTGTGATGGTTCAAATATGAAAAAGTGTGATGGTTCTTAAAAGATATAATTTCAAGAAATGTGTGTTATGGTTTGTGATGTTTTTAAGAGTCATAATCCCAAAATATGATTCTTTGGTTTTCTATAAATATGACCAAATCACACATGAGAAATAAAACCAAAACAAAAACAACTACTTATTTTATGCTTTTACACAATTAATGTGAAATTTTAAGAAAGAAATCAAATAATTATCGAACTTAGTTCTCTTAAGCTTTGGTGTATATATACTAGGTGTTTTAAGTTAAACCTTGCAACATCAATAGTATAGGCAAATAACACTTTAAGGACAATGATCTTCATCACGTATCAAAATATTGAAGAGTTGTTCGTTTCTTCTTCGTCAAACAAATTTCATAACAATCTTAAGGTGTTATTTCATGGAGATCGAGATAGCAACTAAATCAAGTGTTTGGAACCTTGATAGATTGAAAATTGATCTTTAGGATGGGAAAAAAAATTTCATTGGAAATACGATATGATCTTATTTTTATTTGAACTTTGTATCTTCTACATTTTGGATTCCAATTTGTGTACTGTTGTGGGTAACGCAACTTGGTTAAACTTTAACACCAAAAAAAAAAAAAAACCCCACATGTAATCGGCATGCACCATATGGCACAAGCAAGACGCGCCACGTGACGCCCATGCAGGAGGGATCACCCCTTGCATGTATTTGGGAGGCACCTCCCGCCTCAATTGTGGGTGCGCCACGTGGCGCACTCTCATGCGTGCTTGAGTCTATTACTCTCGCATATACGTGGAAGAGTCTAAATTACCTAGACGAGAGCGTTACACATGGAAAAACCACGCTCTTAAGGGCTCATACATTGAAATTTATTCGGATGATTTTATCCTTAAATACCTTTGATTACACAAGACCCGTAAAACAGTAAGAGACACTTAATTAGAGGACAAATATGTAATTAAAACTGGAATTAATCCCTATAAATAGGGGGCAAGTATGATTCGTCAAACAAAGGCTCTCTTTTTTTACAGAAAAACTCTGCAAAACTCTCTCTTTCTGACTTAAGTATCGGAGTGCTTACGCAAGAAAAAACATTTGTGTCTCTCTGATTATTCTTTTTCTTGCAAAACTTTTCAAGTAGGTGGCACGAAGATCAAGGCTTTGACGTCAGCACTACATCGTTGTTAATCCGGTAATAACAATTGACGTCGTCTGCATGAATTTGAAAAAAAAAGCCTTCTGCTCTATAAAAAATGGTGAGGACACAATCAGCAACAATGAGGAGTGATGGAAATGAAGATACTATGAGTTCTCCAATTCGTAACTCGAGCCATGAAGCTCAAGGGGAGAGAGAGACACTTGTGAACATTGTATTTGTGATAGAATTTGAAGCTATGAAGAAACATGGTGAAGAGATAACCCAAGTACTGCGAGTTATGGTTGACTTGTTTAGGGGCGCATTCCCACAAATGAACTTGCCTCCAATTGTGCAAAACTTGGTGGGCGAAGGAAGCCAAAGGAGACATATAGCGAATGCTGAACGCCAAGGTGCAGGAGAGCCTTGACGTCAGGCTATGGGAGACCCTGTACATGAGACTGCGACAGACTTGAGACATCGAGGTGTCGACGAGCCATGGTGCCAGGGTGCGTGAGACCCTGTATGTGAGATTGCAGAGGGCCTGAGACGCCAAGGTGTGGGAGATCTTGGGAGTCAGGGTGTGAAAGATCCTGGACATTTAAATGTCGGAGACCCTTGGCTCTAGAATGCTAATGATCTGCCCAAGAATAGTATATGGGGTGTTGGGATGATAGGGTCGTATACTTGGAAGACAGGCTCAGAAATGGATCCAACTTGGGACCCTGAAATGGAAAGGGTAGATTTTTCACCCCATACTCATCAAAGGTCAACCCATATCCCACAAAGGAAGGAGGTGGTTGATTGTGATCAGGCTTATTCATGTAACACTGAAAAAGTGCAAAATTGACTACACCTGTGGCACAAGAGGCTACAGATATGAAGAAAATAGTGGAACAAATCTTGGAAGAAAAAAGGTTAGTTCCGGCTGAAGAAAACTAGGGGAGAAGAATATCGTTCAGTGCAGCGATCATGGGAAATCCCTGCCCCGAAATTCAAGATGTCACTGATAACGACATATACTGGGAAGATTGACCCTTATAACCGCATTCAGAATTATAATTCATTAGTGCTCTTGCATGGAAGGGAGGATGAAATTATGTGTCGGGCATTCTCGTTAACTTTAACTAGTTATGCGCTGAAGTGGTTCAATAGTTTGGCGGAAAGGTCCATTTCATTTGTTGATCAATTAAGGAGTGAGTTTTTAAAGGCCTTCGTAATAAATAGCCAGAAGAAGAAGGAAGCCACTTATCTGCTTACCTTAAGACAAGAGAATAAAGAATCATTGAAAAACTATGTAGATCGGTTCCATGATGCTATTCTTGAAATGCGTGATCTATAAGCAGGAATAGCTGTGACAGCTATACTACAAGGGACAAAGTCTGAAAAGTTGTAAGAGTCGTTATCGTTGGATCAGCCAGCAACGATTTTAGACTTGTTGTCTAGAGCAAACAAGTATATCGCTCAAGAAGAAGTGATGAAAATGATACAGAAGCGTGACCCTAAGGGATGAAGGAAGCGAGAGAGAGAACCTGATGATAAAAACATAGAAGATCAAATAAATCATGTAAAGCTTTAAAGTTGAAGTATGCTAATTACACATAGTTTACCGAGCCACATGCTTCAGTCTTAGCTACAATTGAGAGAACTTGAATGCTTCAATTCCCTAAAAAAGGTGAGGAAAATTTAGGACGAGATCTTAGGTCCTATTGTAGTTTTCACTCTGCCTTTGGCCATCCAACTGAAAAATGTCGGGATCTAATGCGGTAGGGTACCCTCCCGCCTACATGTGGGTGCACTACGTGGCACACCCACATGCAAGCGGGTGCACCACGTGGCACACCCACATGCAAGCGGGAGAGTTATCCCTCCCATCATAGGGGGGAAGCTACCTTCCCGCCTTAATTGTGGGTGCGCCACGTGGCACACTCCAATGAGTGCGTGAGTCTATTACTCTCACATACACGTGGAAAAGTCTGAACTGCCTGTACGAAAGCGTTATGCGTGGAAAAACCACGCGCTCAAGGGCTCATACATTGAAATATATTCTAACGATTTTATCCTTAAATACCTTTGATTACGCAGGACCCACAAAATAGTAAGAGACATTTAATTAGCAGACACATATTTAATTAAAAGTGAAATCAATCCCTATAAATAGGGGGCCGGTATGATTCATCAAACGACGACACTCTTTGTTTTACAGAAAAACTCTGCAAAACTCTCTCCTTCTGACTTAAGCATCGGAGTGCTTAAGCAGGAAAAAACCTCTGCGTCTCTCTGATTATTCTTTTCCTTGCAAAACTTTTCAAGTAGGTGGCATGAAGATCAAGGCTTTGACGTCAGCAATACATGATTGTTAATCCAGTAACAACAATTGGTGTCTTGTGTGGAAATCTGAAAAAAATGCCTTCTGTTCTATAAAAAATGGTGAGGACACGATCAACAGTAATGAGGAGTGATGGAAATAAATATACTGTGAGTTCCCTAGTTTGTTTGAGCCATGAAGCTCAAGGGGAGAGAAAGACACTTGTGAACACAGTCTCTGTGGTAGAATTTGAAAGCTATGAAGAAGTAGGGTGTAGAGACAGCCCAAGCATTGCGGGTTATGGTTGACTTGTTTAGGGGCGCATTCCTTCAATTGAGCCCATGACACAAGAGGCTACAAATATTAAGAAAATGGTGGAACAAATCTTGGAAGAAAAAAGGTTAGTTCCGGCTGAAGAAAGTCAGAGGAGAAGAATCACGTTCAGCACGACAATCATGGGGAAACCCTAGCCCCCGAAATTCAAGATCTCACAGATAACGACATATATTGGGAAGACTGACCTTTAAGATCACAGTTAAAATTATGAGTCATTAATGCTCTTGCATGGATGAGAGGATGAAATTATGTGTAGGGCCTTCTCGCTAATTTTAACTGGTCATGCGCTGAAGTGGTTCAATAGTTTGGCGAAATGGTCCATTTTATCTTTTGATCAATTAAGGAGTGAGTTTCTAAAGGTCTTCGTGATAAATAGTCAAAAGAAGAAAAATGTCACTTATCTGCTTTCCTTGAGACAAGGAAATAAAGAATAACTGAAAAGCTATATAGATTGGTTCCATAATGCTACTCTTGAAGTAAGTGATCTACAGTCCAGAATAGCTGTAACAGCTATGCTACAAGGGACAAAGTTTGGAAAGTTACAAGAGTCGCTATCATTGGATCAGCCAACAACGATTTTAGACCTATTTTCTAGAGCAAACTAGTATATCGCTCAAGAAGAAGTGATCAAAATGATACAGACGCATGACCTTAAGGAAGGAAGGAAGAGAGAAAGAGAACTGATAATAAAAACATAAAAAGATCAGATAAACCAGGTAAAGCTCCAAAGTTGAAGTATGCTAATTACACATAGTTTATCAAGCCACATGTTTCAATCTTATCTTCAATCGAGAGAACTGAAATGCTTTAATTCCCTAGAAAATGTGAGGGAAATTTAGGATGAGACCTTGGGTCATATTGTAGTTTCCACTTTGCCTTTGGCCATACAACTGAAAAATGTCAAACTCTAAAAAAGGAGTTAAATAAGGGGATAGTAGGCGCAACATTAAATTTATGACACATGATTGTGAACTCGATCAATTACGCTCATCCATGAGGATGAAGTTGGGCAAGAACTATATCATAGTGTTAAAGGAAAGCAATTCCAAAGTCAGATAACGAAAAGCGAAATCCAAATTCTAATGAGGCTTAATGTACAAGAACACCACTACTAACAACTTGAGGAGTGCTTCTGCATTAGTTAGGAGCCTATAAGAGTAACTTTCAGGAAGAGGAAAAATATTACGAATAGACCGAATGTCAAATTCCTTAAACCTGGAAGAGAGACCTAAATATATTTGTTTTTCACTACCTTGTTTGGCCATTAGGAGCAAGCAATAAAATCAGTTATTAGAAAATATGAAAAATCGAGCAGATACCTTCAGTCGAAGAGTTTGGCGTAAGAATTTGACTTCAGAGTTTGACGTGAGAATTTAACTTCAGATTTTGGCATAAGAATTTGACTTCAGAGTTTGATGTGAGAATTTGACTTCAGAGTTTGACATGAGAATTTAACTTGAGACTATGGCGAGAACATATGAATGAATGACAAAAGCAATAGACTCAACATATATATAGTTGTAAAAGGGTGCGCACGCAAAACTCCTGTAAAAAGAATAACACCTTAGATCACGGAATAATATAGTGGAAGATAACATGAACAGTCGATATATTAAAGAAAATATATATACTCTTCTGCAAGGTTATACAGAGCGAAAGAGTGGGGAGCAATTGTTGTGGGTAATGAAACTTGATTAAACTTTAACGCCAAAAAAAAAAATTTAACCCCACATGCAATCGGGATGCGTCACATGGCGCGAGCAAAACGAGCCACGTGGTCCCATGCAGGAGGGATCACCCTCTGCATATATTTGGGAGGCACCTCCCGCCTCAATTGTGGGTGTGCCACATGGCGCACTCTCATGTGTGTGTGAGTTTATTACTCTTGCATAAACGTGAAAGAATCTGAATTACCTATATGACAGTGTTACGCGTGGAAAACCACATGCTTAAGGGCCCATACATTGAAATTTATTCAGACGATTTTATCCTTAAATACGTTTGATTATGCAAGACCCGTAAAATAGTAAGAGACACTTAATTAGCATACAAATATATAATTAAAAGTGGAATCAATCCCTATAAAACGGCTCTTTTTGTTTTACAGAAAAACTCTGCAAAACACTCTCCATCTGACTTAAGCATCAGAGTGCTTACGCAAGGAAAAACTCATGCGTCTCTCTTATTATTCTTTTCCTTGCAAAACTTTCAAGTATGTGGCACGAAAATCAAGGCTTTGACGTCAGCAATACATCATTGTTAATCTGGTAACAATGTCTGCTATTTCTACACCAAAGGATAATTATTCTAGAAAGGTTTTAAGGAGAACTTGTAATAGTGTTTGGTTTGTAGAATACTGCTTTAGAGTCGATTGATAAGATAACAAGTTGTTATAATCGAATCCCTTAAAGATACTTATGTATATTGGTAGTAAACATAAGTGATCGAGCAATTTCTAGTATGATCGCCTATAAAAGTAATGAACCATCATTTACCATTTTTTTTAAATCTTAAAAGGACCCTATATATCACTATGAATCTATTGGGAAAAATGTCTCAATCTAAACACTCACAGAAATTGAATAAAGTTGAAACAAAGACAATAACTTTTAATATGGTTTAGCCCAAGTAGAGTGGCCTATAACCACCAAATCAAACTAATAATCAATCAAAATTACAATTGTGAAACTTTTAAAAGAGAAAAATTGCAAACTCTTTACAAGCTGAAGGCCCAACTACCTAAAGAACCCAACTACACTCTTTATAATAACCTAAACACTAACTATTTTATTGGTGTTTAGAACTCTTTAGATGCCTAACAAAATAAGCCTAACACATTATTTATAAGAGAAAAGCCCTTATAACTTCTCTTATACTTTCGATGTGAGATTCAAGGCAATCCTTAACAACCTTTCGATGTGGAATTCAAGGCAATCCCTAACAAAATCAAGGCAAAACGTTTAAATGGTTGATGTGAATTTGAAGGATAAGATAAACGATAATGTTTAGCAATTTGGTAAATTTCACATTGAAACATATCATTAGAAAAAAGAAAAAGGAACAATTGTTTCAAATAGCCAAAACTAGGATGTCCTAAACGAAAATGCCATAATAAAATTTATTTTTCGGGAGTCATGGAAATAGATGCACATTTAATTGAAAACACTTGTTTATTCAGACAAAATTAGACCTAAAATAGTAAAGACCATCATGTTCCTCAACACTGTCAATCTTTATCCCCGAAGTCAAGTCTAGAAAATAACATAGCGAGGGTGAGAATTGAACAAGGCAATTTAAGTTTTTAGTTAACTTACTTAGGACAATAAATTGTTAGATAATCTGGGTACATGAAGAACAGTCCTCAAACAAATTGTTAGGCTCAAATATATAGTACTGATGCCAACAACTATAGCTAAGGTACCATATGCAATTTCAACCTTTAAATTACTAGTTTTAGGTTTGTAGGTGGAGAAAAGTGTAGTTGTATCTATCCTATGATTAGTGGCACCAGGATCAGCTACCCAAGTACCTAATTAGGTAGTGTGATTAGATAGGGTTGTTGAGAAAGTACCTTTTCTAGCTAAAACAGATGTATTCAACTGTGTTGGAGTTGTTGCAAAATTAGTTTTGAATAATTGTATAACTGTTCAAGTTGTTGCTTAGTGGAGGGGCTATTGGGGTTGTCGTGACCCGAATTCCTTACATTTATATCAATAATTTCCACATATCACGACTACACATACAGACAGTTGGGCTATGAATCGATGTCAGTCGATCACTCCCATATTCTTTAATTCATTCACTTCTCATGCATCCATAATAAGAAATTGTACTTATAATAATTTACAGTACTTTTACGTTCGTTTACATTGGTTTACATCCCAGTATTAATATAAATACATAACTGTACCATGTCATATTTAGATACAAAAGATTTCAAAAGTGTGTATACCTTTCGCAATGTGATAACAGCTGCTAGCGGAAGGAAAATACAAAAATCTGCCACAGAGCTCTCAGAAGCACTAAGGCTAATCTGTGGAGAGATGAAAAAGGGGTGAGCTAACGCGCTCAGTAAGGAATAAATGAAAGCAGGTAGATAACCGTACTATCTACGATGCTTATAATGCATGGTTTATGCTGAAAATTCGTAGCATTCACAAAACCATTATTGTTAAAACACATAGCAATTTACTGCCCAAAAATCAAATGTCAAAACTCGTTCAGAGTAAAATGTCTGTATTTAGTATTGAAACTCGCATTTAAAACATGTTCTCATTTCAAATGCTTTTCATCACAGAAATCAAATCACAATTAGTTTCGTTATAGAAACCAATAAAATCGGATGAGACTAGGCAGGGATCCACAGAAATCCATAAGACATTTGGCCAAAGTCCCGAGACCCCGAGCTATCACTAGCTAGGTGTGCAAGGGTATCTCAGAGTCCGAGGAGGGGATTAGTCTATCCATCGGCTCCTATCTAAGGACTATCACAAAACAGAGCAATGACAAAGCATGCCCGAGTCCAAAGACGCAATCCTCACAACCCATAGTTGCACGGTACAGTGTACTCCATGTTGTCTACACGGTACGACGTACTCCGTGAACCAGAGTAATATTACCACATAGTTGTAGGTGCCTGAGTCAACAGCTCACCACCCCAACCAAATAAATTATCAACCATAGCCTGTCGTCTCAGATCTAGTGCGAGCAAGTCAGTGTGACACACAGTCAACACGAGGGCTCCAACACTATCTCAATCACAAATCACAAAAAAATCAAGTGCGAGCGGATCTGGATAAATCAACAGACCTCATAGCTCCAACATGATTTCACACACACAAATAGACAGTTGGCTCTATTTTCTACAACAGTGGTACTCAAAACCGAGTGTGATACGCAAAACGGTGCAAACACACGTTTCATAAAAACATGCAATTTAATGCATACTGTCAAATCGTGAGCCAGTCTATCATTTTGGTTTCACAAAACCTCTTTTCCACATGTAAAACATCATGCTCATGCACTTTATGCATTTCCAAATTTTTTCCCGGGTCTAGGGGTATTTTCGTAATTTTTCCATATTTGGGTATTATCCCGAAATTTCATATTCATACTCTATAAGGAATTTAAGTGTATGTAAACGACGATAAAAATACATACAGCTATCTCTAAGAGCTCACAAAGATCCCTTACCTCGGATCACGTAGTGTGACCTCTCTTCCTCCGTGCTGTCCAAATCTCGCAGTCCAGTCAACTCTCAATATGACTCTGGAGCTGCATTTAACCACTCACTGAATTAATTACACGTTTCCTACTGTATTACACATTTAATACAGTTCATTTCACTTAAATAGGCCCGTTTACTTTTAATGGGCCTTAACACTTTAATTGGGCCTTAATCCGTATTAAGCCCGTTTTTCCCGTATTAATTCCCTTCATTAGGGTCTATCGACTCATTGGGCCTATCAATACCCATTGGGCTTTATTCCAAACTCTTTGGATAGCCCGTATATCATTTACGACAATTTATTCGAAAATTCGAATATAATTCACTAAATCCGAAATTTAATCCGAATTGCGTATAATAAATCTTAAATACGCGTTAATCACTTAAATTGTCGTAAATGAGCTTTACTTACCCGAGATTATGCGATGGTACGCGAATCGGAGTTCAATCGGGCTTCCGTTCGGAATTAATCGTCGAACTGCACAATTTTGTATATTTAACTCCGGGTCAATTTTCGATTAAAAATAATTTAAATAAATTTATCGAAAATTAAATCGGTCACTTTTGACCTTGTATCGACTTACCCGAAGTCCAGTGAATTCCCAATTTTTTTTTTTTTTTTTTTTTTTTACTTTCTAGTATATTTTTATTATTATTTTATTATTATTTTAATAATAAAATAATAATAAAATACCAAAATATCCCATAAATATCTCAAAAATCATATTAAATTCATTTAATCCGTAAATGAATTTATCAGTCCGATTTTGCCTCTTCGATATATTTTTCTACTATTTTCGAGCTCGTTTTTCGAGACAAAAATTCCAAAAATATTAAATAAATTCGGATCTTGATTAATTTGATTCGTAATTCAATATTTACCCCGTTTTTCATCAAAATTCCTCGATTTCATATTTTAATGAAATTGTCCCATCGGATTTATACCGAATTTTGATCAATTGACCGTTTTACCCCTGTACTTGCTCGAGAATCATTTTAACCTTATCTTGCTGTTATATTGCTCACATGCAATTTTTTTTTCTCAATTAATCGATTGCATGTAGTAAATACTCATCTTATGATTCAACTATGAAAATATAATGTTCGTACACATAGGAATCATAAGGTACAAGCTACATACGTAAATCGAAAAATTTCGGGTCTGACAGGGGTTGTCATCAAGTTTCACTATTTCAGGCAAATTGATAACCTTTACTTCACTGTTGTGGTCTGTCCTTCCAATCAATGGGCTTTTCGTCTAGTTTCCAACATTTTTCTTGTGTATAATTCATTTTTTAACAATGATCACAACAATGATTACCAAGACAGCTATTGTTGCGTTGTTTTCAACGGTTATTTTCAGTCTTACTGATTGCAAGAGTAAAAGATCCAGTCAATGCAGGACTTGTAATTTGACCTATCATGACCCATTTCCTGGATTCCTCTCAATGAACTTTAGCAAAGATATCTTCAATGCACAACAAGGATTTCAGACCAAGCAATCATTCCCTAACTTCATCAAGATCTCGTCAATTGGCTTGATATTTATTTACATTATCAGAGGTCTCCATTATACAATTATTTGAAATATCAATTTCCTACCAGATTTTAGTTAGAGAAGTATAACATGATGTAATATCTCACTCACCTTGAACCAAATTTCTGGTTTGATTACATAACTCAAAAACTTAAGAGGAAGTTTCTAAATCTAAATAAAAAAAATTCAGATAATCCCACAACTTTTTTTGTTAAAGAAAAGTAAAGGCAATTGTTTTGGATCTTTGTTGTCATGGAATTGACGAGCCATGACATAACTATATTGTTGTTGGCGTCCCCATGCTTCAAACTTATGATCTATCTCTTTTAACTGGATAGCAACATCGTTAATGTAGCTAAGCTTTTCCCTTCCTTGGATAACCATGAGAACAACTCTAGACCATTGGAGAAAAAATTTTTATGGAGTTTTTCAAAGGTGATTTGGAAAGAGAACTCGTGAAAGAGAATGGAGGAAAGACAATTTTAAAAGGCGATTGGTAGGTTTTTAATGAATCAGTCGAGTCAAACACCTCTGTTAGTCTCTATCATGCTATTTTGATGATAAATATTTTCTTAACTTAGAACTACTCGTAGCTCTGATTCCATAAAGACAACAAAAAAGAAAATATCACATTGTTTTTCATTATTAAAAATGTACAAAATGTTTTACTCTTATAGTTGAATAAATCTTTAAAAAGTAAGAAGAGATAAAACAAAAAATAAAGAGATTTTCATCTAGATCCTTAAAGTTTGACTTTAATCTAACTTTAGTCCATTAGTGTAAAAAATAGAAATTCTGCCATAAACTTTTCTATTTTGCAGGACAAGTTAGTCTTTTTGTTAGTTAATCATTAAGTCAACTGTTAAAAACTTAATTTTGAGACAATTTTACTTCTTAAACCATTTGGAGTGCTTTAAATACTCAAGCTAATCAATAATTAATAAGAAAATACTAAGAGCTACTAGGTTTTAAAAGGTTAGTTTTCTTTTTAATTTATTTTTATTTTTTATTTACTTATTACCTATTATTTATTGTTTATTGTTTTTATTTATTATTTATTATTTTTATTTATTTATTAGGCATTGTACAAAATAGTACATTGTTATTATTTTTTATCCATAAAAACATTATTAATTAGTTAGTACAGTATGCTACTTAGTACAATACCTAATAAACTATAAATAATAAGATAAATAAATAAATAAATAATAAATTAAAAAAAACTAATCATGCAAAACTTAATAGCTCTTAGTATATCCTTATTATTATTGATTGATTCAAATATTTAAAGCACTCTAAATAATTTAAGGGGTAAAATATTCTTAAAATTAAGTTTTAAACCATTAACTTAACTGTTGATTTACGGAAAGATCAACTTATCCTGCAATGTGAAAAAGTTTGGGTCGAAGTGTCAAATTTTTATACTAAAAGACTAAAGTTGGATTAGGATCAACCTTAGGAACCTAGATGGAATTTATCTAAAAACAAAACATATTCTTGAATATCTTGAATACAAACTATCAACCTAAATATAAGGATTTAACCAAATCTAAATAACATAAAGTTTAAATAATATAACAATATATAAATTAAGCCAAAAACTTATCTTCGATTTGCAACAATATGAATATATATATATATATATAAATATATATATAAAAGGAAGTGAGTTTGGAAGTGGAAGTCAATTTAAACTAAAATCGACCTTTATAAAAGATTGAATTAATGTCAACTCACCAATTTAACGTCATACCATTTATTTTCTTTTAATTTTTGTAGAAAAACTAGGGTTATGATCTCTCTAAACTCTAAAGCTGTCCAATTCATTAGGTTTGTTTTAAATTAAATTTAAAAGAAACAGCATAAATATGTACATCCCGGAATTGTTTGATTGTCTCCCTATTGATTCATATGTGAACAGGAACAGGTTTTTGTAAGTGACGAAACAGAAGCGGAAACAAACAAACAAATAAACAAACAATGTAACGAGAAGATAATTAAATAAACTATGATAGACATGACGACAATCAAAGTAATTTTGTTTTCAAATTTTATTAAAGTAATAGTCTATGACATAAGAATCTTCCAATTCTGTATATTTTCAACGCGTTTGGCTTAAATTTCTGGTATTTGGAGCTGAATTTGAGAGGGAAAGGAAATTAAACTAGGAAGGAGGAAAAGGAAGAAGATGGGAAACTAGAAAGAACGAGAGTTTGAAATGGTTGACCCGATTTTCTAATTGGTAACATAATTTATTGAGTGTTCTCGAAAAATGAGTCCAATGTGGATGGCTAGCAAGTTGGGGACTGTGGCCTCATTGGCCAATTCCACAGCACTCTCTGATTCCTTTGAAATTTCAGCCTTCATTCATGGGTCAAGGTCGTTACAACTTTTCTTTATATGGAATCTAACAACTTGGAAATGAAATTCAAGGAAGTGGAGCCCTTTTATGTACATAATCATACTTGGTAATTTAGTTGAGAGTTATTTTCAAATTTTCATTTTATTTTTTAGAAAAGTAAAAAAGAAATATCCCTGCTGGTTAAATATTCATTTGTAAGAATTTCCTAAATTCTTACATTTATACTTTGCGTGGTATAAAAAATAAATGAAAATGAAAAAAAATAATTTAATGATTACATTTTGTGGTTTAACTATGAAATTAAACACTTTTCTATCTTTGCCCTTGTTTATTCCTTTTCAACAAAATTAAATCCTTAAATTCTAAAACAAATTTAAAAATAAAATGTCACTTGACAACTTATTTACCATTTAAATGCCAACTTATATAGCCAACACCATTATTGTGGAAAACAAGGGTCACTTTGACAACCACATAAAAAGAATAAAAAAAAAATTATTGAAGGAGACCATTTCAACAATAGGATCTTTCTTCACCCATTTCTATAGATACATCTAATTATAAATATTAAAAGGAAAACGAAAACGAAAAAGTATAATTGACTCATTCACCATGATTTAACTTTTAATATATAACTTCATTAAAATGCAATCAAAATTTTCATTTCACTGTGTCTGATTGAAAACAGTGCAACAACAGATTGGGGACCTAAAAAGAATAAAAAGTGAAAACTGTGCAATGGGGAGAGAAAATTATGAAGATTTCGTTGAAGATTGGGGGATGCATCACCATCAATACTCGTGAAGATAGAGGTCCCCACGGCAAAAGATGCATTTTTCTGGGATACTTGCTTGCAATTTCCATTTTGTTTTTTCGGACAAAACGATTTCGTTTATCTTACTAAAGGACATGTCTAATGCCTAATGTCTTTGCATAAAGTAAAAGCCAAATTTCTTTTACAGAGAGAGAATGAGATATAATCCAAAAGTTGCATTTCTTTTTAGGCCCCTTCGATTTCCTTGACAATTCTTTCGAGGCAATAAAGAAAAAGAAAAATAAAGAAAGATATAATCTCTTCCAATTCATAAAAAATAGTTTTCAAAGAAAAGATAAACTAATCCATCCAAGGTACTTTTTCAAGTTGTTATGGTAAGGAATCAAGATATAGGTGTTAATTGGTTAGATTTGATTTAGGGAGGGTATTAAGCGAATTCAAGCTCAATTCAACCCAAATGTTATGGTTTAATTTTTTTTTTTTTTGTTTAAGTCCATTTTTATATGCAACAAGTAAGTTCAAACTCATCCAAATTCATTCAAATTTTATTATTTTTTATAAAAATAAAATAAATTTTAAAATCATAAAATGCACATAATAATTAATAAATATAATAAAATAAATTTAAATAATTTTTTATAAAAATACTACAAAAACACGTAAATCTAAATCAAAATATAAAAAATAACGCAAGTTTGAATTAAATTGTAAAATAAAATTTAAAGTAATTAAAAATACATTATAATGGTTTCGATAGCTTCTTTACTTAATATTTCTTCAAAAATGTTTTAAAATTTACAAATATAATTTCATATTTTAATCAAATATTTAATTAACTAAATTATTAAAAAAAGTATAACCAATGGTTTGTTCTTAAACTAAATGGTAAGTTCAAACTCAATCTGATTTTTTATCAAATTTTAATTTTTAAATCCAAGCTGATCTAATAGTTTCAATATTTTTATCCGAACTTATAAAAAAAAAAAAAACTAAATTTCAAGTTTAAAAAAGCCATCCAACTCAGCTACAAGTTTAGTCAGGACTGCACTTCTAGTTTTTATCTTTTTATTTAAGATTCAATTTTTTCCGTTCAAACGAAGACCCTTCTATTTATAAAGTAAATGTTGGAAAAAAAAAAAAAAGGGTGAGAGAGATTATTAGCAGTGTTCACCTGACATCCACTTACTTTCCCTTTTTTTTATATTTTTTTCTTTTATCTTTTCTTTTTTTAAAATTTTTTAAATATTATATTTTTATTTTTATCTAATAAATAAGAATATTTTTTATTTTTTTAATCATTAAAAATATTCATATTTCGATTTTAATTAAATTAATTGATCGAATTGATTTAATTTGATCAATTAATTAATTGTCGATTTAATTTCAGTTGGTTATGAAAATGATTTTGAAACATTTTGATTTTCAACTAATTTAATATTTATTGAATTAACCGTACTTTTTAATTTTAGTCAATATTAGTAATTTAAATTGTTACCTATGATTTACCGATTAAAAATTGTGTCTAACGTCTACATTAATTAAGTTGTGCAGCGACTTTTTTTTTTGCCTGATTAATGATGAAGGTGCATTCATAATATAGGATTATTATAGCTCGGGGAGCAAGATTTATAATGATTTATGATCTTTAGACATTTTACGAAGCAGACAAAGTCTCCTCTGACATACACAGAACCTAAGCTTAAGGATTGTTCCCCTAACGTTAATATAATGCACATTTCTTGGACATCAAATCTCCCTCCCTTGGATTGGACCTTCCTTTCTACTTCATTGTAATTACATCGGCAATTGCCAACTAGGCCCCTCCTTTTGCCTTGTAAAACCAATCATCCATTGGATTACAGTCTAGTTCCTATTCTTTGTACATATGAACATGTTTAAAGGAAAGATCCAAAATTAGAATTTCCAACATTAGATCTTAACCTTCTTAAACGAAGCTACAATGATCATAGTTAATTGTAATTCGATATTAATTCTACATTCAATATGGTATAAAGATAGTTTGTAATTTAAAACAAAAAAAATAATCATCATTAATTATAATTTGGGTAGCAAAGGATCAACGAATAACTCGAATGGGTGGCTTAGATTTCAATCATGAACCCAAAAAATATTTTCAAATGGGTGGTTTAGGTTTCAATCATGCACCCAAAAATTATTGTCATTCTATGGTCGGTTCAATTCAATAGGGAAAGAAAAACATGCAGCTGCATTAATTTTTTCACAAAATCGGGATTTTGTTTGTAGACTTTTTTTATTCATTTAATTTGTTAACAAACGAACAAAAAAACAAAATATATATTAAGCAGAGCCTAAGAAATTATTTGAAATTATAATGTTGTTTCAGTTCAGCTGGTCTCAAAAGGCCAAAAGAAAAACGGATTAGCAGCTATTAAGACTTCTTGAACATCATTTCTTTTTTATGTAATTATAATGAATGAGACCAAACTAATTTAAATCTTCTCAATTCGATGCTTTCAAATAATTGTTGATAGTGTGGTGTGGGTTGGAACATTTTGTCATGGTTTAGGGCAGCCAAGAAAAAAGATATGCCCAATCTCTTGTCATTTAATTTATTTTAATTTCTTTGTCTTTAATTAGATTTCCTTTTAGGTCATATCTCTTACTTTTCTCTTTTCTTTTATAGTTCTTTGATGCTTTGGAATATAGCCACGGCTTTGAACACAGAAAAAGGCTAGGAAGCTTGTGGTACTTTTACCTAGATGTTGTCATATACAATATACTCCTTCCTTGTCAAGGAGTCTTCAATTAAAATAAAGGATTGTAAATGTAAGAGATTCGGCCGATAGTCTCTCGAAACAAATTCGAACTACACCTCTTTCTTTACCAATTTGAAGAAAAGGATTTAATGCAAATTATATTGCAAACCTATATACTTTATACAATTATATGTGTGGGTTACTGTTTTGTTAATTTGATTTGTCTGTTGACTTTTTTAATGTATATTAAAAATTTAATGGATTTTAAATATAAATTTTCTTTTTACAAAAAAAAATATTTAATAACAATGGATAAAAGTTGAATTGTTTAGATTTGAACTTAAATTTTATAATATGTCACAATTTTTTTTAACCGTTTGATTAAAATGTTGTTGATATAATTATAATTATTTTTATTGCATCTAATTTTTATTTTTTAAAAAAAAAAACTAAAATGAAAAGAAGAAAAGAGTTCTATAGCACACTATTTAATTTCATTATTTCTCTCACTCCATTTTCTAACAATGCGTGCTTTTAATTTTTGTGATTGGACTAATTAAGAAAGGCAGTATTAAATAAAAACACATGAATTCGTTGGAAATTAAACTTGAATACTTGATGGACAAATTCAAATAACTCTACACGAAAGTATACCGCCCACCTTTTCCAATTGATTAGATTTAAGGAATCAATTAGGAGGAAAAATTAATGTGTACTAATTAATCAATTAATTACTAATTAGTTAAAAAATAAAACCTTGTAAAGAGCTAAAACTTGCCGCCAGAATAAGAATAAAATTATTCTAAAACCCAACAGTGTACCTAACACGTTTTTGCATTCCTTATAATTTATTATTTATGAATATAATAAAGCATCAATACTATATGAATTAATTAATTAATTAAGATGAGTATATAATGTTTAATTGATCTGGTTCCCTTCCCCTTACCGCTTCTTTTATAATTTCATTTCCACACGATGGCTATGTGTCTATCAACATATGGTTTTGCTGAAAAGCTGAGAATCTTCAGAGTTATTGATGAAAAGCTCGAATTGCCTGCAAATGGCTTTGAGAAAGTGCTTTCGGTGCGTAAGTAGAGCAGGCGTTCGTTTTTTGTTTTATAAATTCGTGAAGTATCAAGTATAATAATAATAATAATAATAATAATAATAATAATAATAAATTTCCATTCCCCATGCCTCAGCGTAAAACTGTGCGCCTCATTTTTGAACTTTTAGCCCAACACCGTAACCTATGATGTGTTCTCTTTTTGGCAATTCTTCATGGCCAAAAAAATATATTATATAATTATTAAGTAATTGGAATAAATATTCTATTCATTCATTGGCTCATTAAAAAAAATGTACAAGAGTGTTATATTTATATATAAAATTAAAAGACTCTTACCAAGTAAAAAGATAATAAGTCCATAACTACATAACTTTGGATATGATTTTAATTATAAAATCGTAATATCTTATATTATGTTTGATTATTTAATTATACAATATTACATTAACAATCCATTCAAATTTAAGATTGTATTTTGATACCACTTTGAGTTTGTAACTAAGTCACAAAATTGATTTGAAAAAATGTATTTTGATAAATATATCAATAATTTGTTCTTAAGAAGACACTGAAATTATAAAAAAAAAAATCCCTTGTGCAACATAATGACGCACAAAATGATCAATTTCAATATATTTGGTGCATTTATGACATATCATTATAAGCAATCTAAATAGCATTATGATTATCTCAATGAGATTTGGTGGTGGAGGATGATGGGATACCTATATCCTTTAGTGAGCGTCGAAGCCAAAATAGTTCTTAAGTGGCATCAACTGGAGCATGGTTTTTTTATTCAGAGTTAGATCGAGCAACTACAGTTTGTTTCTTGCTTTGCTATAAAATAAATGAATCTAAAAAAAAAAACTAAGTGTAAAATACTGATTTGTAGGATCTCCTACCTAGTAAACATCAAACTACGCTAGTAAAATCCAAGAAGTATACACAAGAAAATGAAGTCCATGAAACAATGTGCCATTAACATAGCAAAGAATCTAAAGAATTGCCAAAAAAAAATTACTTTAATGAGAACAACCATGAATGAGCCAACTAGTTGAACAACATAAGCAATATCAAGCTTAGTTACTGTGAGATAAACCCTAGTGCGAACAAGTTGGTGTGTAGGATCAGTGAGCAGCAACCATCGATTATAAAAAGTTTAACATTTGGTTCCAAAGAAGTAGAGATAGTTTACTATTAGTAAGACTAGCTCGAGAAAGTAAATTGGATGCATATTTGACTTGAGAAAGATAATAGCCATCAAATGTAGAAGACTCTTCAAGTCCCCAAAAATATTTAAAGTCTTAGGTCCTTCATTCCAATTTGCTAGTAAAAAAAATTGTTGTAGTTCAATAATGCAAGATAGATCATCGATAGTGATAATCATATCATCCACATATAGAAGAAGAAGAAGAATGCCTTGATTAGTATGTCAAACAAATAAAGTTAAATCATAAGGGCAGGAAGTAAAACCAAGCTAAGCATTAGCAAAACTAAATTTGGAAAACCAAGTTCTAGGTGCTTACTTCAAATCACAAAAAACTCGCTATAGTTTACAAACCTTACGACGAGAATGAAAGTAACCGGGTAGAGGTGACATGCAACTAGAAAAAGAAAAGCTGGAATGAGACCAAGATCGCATAATTAACATATAGAAATCAAGTTGAGGGTTGATATGTAAATTAGAAACATTACCAATTTGAGCAATATATATTTTTGTATGAATATAAGGAAGACAGGATGTGGTTAGAACAAGAAAAATCAATAAGCAAAGAAGAATTATTCTGAGTAACAAATAATGTAGTGGAAAAAAAAGATTTGAAAGAAATCATTATTTTTAGAAGAACCCCGAAATCATTAACAGTGAGAATAGTATTTCCCTTAGAGATTGTAGTAACAATAGATGAAGATCTAAATCTAGAAAACTTTCCTTTAAATTTAGAGAAGTTTCCCTTTTAGTTCTAAAGATATCAACTTTCTCCATTTCAAAGGAGAATTGACAAAAACAAAGGTAAAAAATAGAATTATGACATCAATTATAGTAAAAAGTGATCTTATTGAAAATGCTGACATGGTAAAAGTAAGGTGATGTGGCACCAGCACGTGGTAAAGGGGGTTGATGTGGCACTGACACATGGCATGAGCAAGATGATGTGGCTTCAACATGTGGTAAAAGAGGGTTGATGAGTCAGTGACACGTGATAGGAATAAAAGGACGTGGTACTAACATGTGTTAAAAGAAAGATGTGACACTAACACAAGGCAAGAGCAACATGATGTGGAATTGACACATGGCAAGAGCAAGATGATGTGATGTGGCATTGACATGTGGCAGGAACAAGATAATGTAGACGTGGTGTGAGCAAATGATGTGGCAAGAAAAAAATGACATGATGGGAACCAATGATGTGGTAGTGACACGCGGCATGTCGATGTTGAAGTAACTATGACACATGGTAGTCAGTGTTGATGTTGTAGTGACACGTGGTATGTTTAAGCTGACATCGCAGGTTTGATAGACAAGGTTTGGTGAAGCCCCCACGTGGAAGAGGCGAAGACATTGGCAATACATGTAGGGTTTGATGATGACACATTAAGAAGCATTAAGAAGGTTGGAGAATAAGGAAATTGTTAGTGGCAACAATGTCACTATTTGATGGATTAAAAAGTTATATATTTTTAACGAAATTCAAGAAGGTGGATTGGAGAGTGTTACATTTTTCATAGGTTTTTCGTGATGAAAATTTGATCAGTAGGTTCGTATACAGATAAGCAAAGTTTTTGTCAGATGATGTTGGTGTTTATGTAAAGTTTGAAAAAAATATTAGACACAAGTCTCTAAAGAAGATTTTAAACAAAAATGAGACAGAGTTGATCAATACCATGTTAAAGGAAATCTTTTATTCATTGTCTTTAATAAAAAAACTATACAAAAATGTTCTATTATATAGAAAAACTCTCATTAACTAGAAAGAGAATCAACTTATAGTTACGTACTCTTAAATATTGTTCTAATACAAAATCATAATTTCTTAAATTATTTTTAAATACATAATTGCAGAATGTTACATTAAGAAGTACTAGCATTTCTTTAACTAATAGAAATATGATAATCACTTTCGATTCAGGTCTATTTCTTTTTTCTTTTGTGGTAACAATATTCTCTTCTATTTCATCACAACATTTAATATGAGAATTTCATTAATTATTAAGATAAAAATATGTGATCCTAAAATACTTATTTTACACAAAGTATTAAATGTTGAAAAAAAAGATATGAAGTACTATTTTATTTGTTGAATTTAATTTATAGTGATGAAAGTGTAAGGCTTGAAATTTGTATTATTCCATTGTCAATATATAATTGTAAATATATATTTGTGATATATTGATTTATAAAGAAGGAATGATACAATGTTAAGTTCATTTGAATTAAGAAAATAAATCTAAGCGCTTTAAATTGAGAAATAAGAGTTTCGGTGAACTCGGGACAAACCGAACGAAATTTGATTAAACCAACTGAAAATATAGTCATAGGACGTCAAAATATAGGGAGTCCAAGAAGGAAAATTGGTCCGGATTTGTCAAACCCGAAATTTTCCCAAATTGAAAATTTATCTCGAAAATATGGAAAAATTATTCTCGAAAAATAATAATAAGGGAAAAATATATTTTTGGAGGAAAAAATTAAAAATAAAATAGGAGATACATATATATTGGGCGAAATGAAGTAAATAATATATATGTACATGTGTGCAGATATTAATGTACAAATACATTATGATAACAAAATATTATTATAATAATATAAAACTACTTTGGTGTAGTATTTTATTATTATTACAATAATCTTACAATTTTAAGATATTTGTGTAACAACCGTGTGACACTTTGTTCCCTCAAGATTCAAGAGGTGATTCCCATAGTCTTATTCATTCGTATTGTCCACTTTGGAAACCCCACAGGCCCCTCACAGTTTTATCGAGATAAATACCTCAATTTGCATCCCCATGGTTTCGAACCTTGGAACCCTTAGGTATCCAGGCCTTACTACAATGGTACCAATTGTTCCAACTTGGATCAATTGATACCATTGTGGTAAGGCCTAGATACCTAAGGGTTCTAAGGTTCGAGCCCATGGGGATGCGAGGTATTTACCTTTATAAAATCGTGAGGGGCCTGTGGAGCTTCCAAAGCGGACAGTACGGATGAGTAAGACTGTGGGGGCCACCTCTTGAATCATGTCGGAACAAAGTGTCACACAGTCGTTACAATAAAACGCGCGTTTTATTGTGACAACTGTGTGACACTTTGTTCCCGCAGGATTCAAGAGGTGGCCCCCTCAGTCTCACTCAACGTATTGTCCTCTTTAATTGCGCAGCGAAAGCCTCAAGGTTTTGTTCCCTCAAGACGCGTCCCCATGGGTTCAAACCTTGGAACCCTTAGGTATCCAAGCCTTACCACAATGGTACCAATTGTTTGGAACAATTGGTACCATTGTGATAAGGCTTGGATACCTAAGGGTTCCAAGGTTTGAACCCATGGGGACGTGTCCTAAGGGAACAAAACCTTGAGGCTTTCGTTACGTAATCAATGCTGATAATACGTTGAGTGAACAACTGGTACCATTGTGGTAAGGCTTGGATACCTAAAGGTTCCGAGGTTCGAACCCATGGGGACACAAATTGGGATTTTTACCTCGAGAAAACGCGCGTTTATTGTGACGACTGTGTGACACTTTGTTCCCGCAGGATTCAAGAGGTGACCCCTACAGTCTCACTCAAACGAAACATCCTTGCGTATCAGCTTAGTCAGTGGAGCGGCAATCTTGGAGAAACCTTTAACAAACCTCCTGTAATACTCTGTTAGTCCCAAAAAACTCCTAATTTCTGTAACATTTTTTTGCCTCTCCCACTTGAATACTGCATCAACCTTAGACGGATCAACTAACACTCCATCACTCGAAACAATATGACCAAGAAAAGCTATCTGCTCCAACCAAAAACCACACCTATCCAACTTCTTATATAGTTACTTCTCTCGGAGAGTTTGGAGCACTATCCTTAAATGCTGTTCATACTCCTCTCGGGACTTTGAGTAGATCAGGATATCGTCGATAAAGACTATGACAAACCGATCCAGATATTCTCAGAATATCTCATTCATCTCTGAAACTAGTCGGGAAAGTCCAAGTATACAAAACATACCAGTGGTATACGAATTTTCTGATATATTTCTCGATGAATTACCGGGACTACCACCGGAGAGAGAGTTAGAGTTTACTATAGACTTAGTACCAGAAAATAAGCCAATCTCGAAATCTCCTTACCGGATGGCCCTTGTTGAGCTTGAGGAATTGAAAAAGCAGTTGCAAGAGCTGTTAGACAAGGGGTTCATTAGGCCAAATGTATCCCCGTGGGGAGCTCCGGTATTATTTGTGTGGAAGAAGGACGGTAGTCTCAGGTTATGCATAGATTATAGGCTGTTGAACAAGGTCACAATCAAGAACAAGTATCCCCTGCCCAGAATAGATGACTTGTTTGACCAACTAAGGGGGGCTATGGTGTTTTCTAAAATTGACCCGAGATCGGGCTATCACCAATTGAGAATCAGGAAGGAGGATGTTCCGAAGACGGCCTTCAGGATAAGATACGACCACTATGAATTCCTTGTGATGCCCTTTGGTCTAACTAATATCCCTGTTGCATTAATGAGCCTGATGAATGTGGTATTCCAGGAATATCTGTATCGATTTTTCATAGTCTTTATTGACGATATCCTGATCTACTCAAAGTCCCGAGAGGAGCATGAGCAGCATTTGAGGATAGTGTTACAAACTCTCCGAGAGAAGCAGCTATATGGGAAGTTGGATAAGTGTGATTTTTAGTTGGAACAAATAACTTTTATTGGCCATATTGTTTCGAGGGACGGGGTGTCAATTGATCCGTCTAAGGTTGAGGCAGTACTCAAGTGCGAGAGGCCGAAAAATGTTACAGAAATTTGAAATTTTTTGGGACTAACAGGGTATTACAAGAGGTTTATTGAAGGTTTCTCCAAGATTGCCGCTCCACTGACTAAGCTGATACGCAAGGATGTTCCGTTTGAGTGAGACTGTGGGGGCCACCTCTTGAATCCTGCGGGAACAAAGTGTCACACAATCGTCACAATAAAAGTGGAACAATTGGTACCATTGTGGTAAGGCTTGGATACCTAAGGGTTCCAAGGTTCGAATCTATGAGGACGAGAATTGGGGTATTTACCACTATAAAATCGTGAGAGACCTATGGGGCTTTCAAAACAGATAATATGGATGAGTAAAGATGTCAACAGCAGTCGATGTCACAGTAGTCGATGTTGTGGGCCCAAGAGAGGTGGCCATGGCCGGTTGGGCTGGTCCGACTCATTACAATAAAACACGTGTTTTATTGTAACGACCGTGTGACACTTTGTTCTCACAGGATTCAAGAGGTGGTCCCCACAGTCTTACTCACCCGTACTGTCCGCTTTGGAAACGCCACAGACCCCTCACGATTTTATCGAGGTAAATACCCTAATTCGCGTCCCTATGGGTTCGAACCTTGGAACCCTTAGGTATCCAAGCCTTACTACAATGGTACCAATTGATCCAAGTGGAACAATTGGTACCATTTTGCTAAGGTTTGGATACCTAAGGGTTCCAAGGTTCGAACCCATTGAGACGCGAATTTAGGTATTTATCTCGATAAAACCGTGAGAGACTTGTGGGACTTCCAAAGCGGACAGTACGGGTGAGTAAGACTGTGGGGGTCACCTCTTGAATCCTGTAGGAACAAAGTGTCACACGGTCATTACAATTTGTTATAAGAAATTTATGTGTATATATATTGTAATATATTAAAGATTAATATCTTATATTATATATATAAATAAAAAAAAGGAAAAACAAAAAAAAAAAGAAACAGAAGCAGAATCGCGCGACAGGGAGGGGATTGGAAAACCCGATCCTCCCTGTTTCCTTTCACCGGTGGCGATACAGAGGAAGAGAGCGCGAGAGGTGGCTGGCGAAGTGAAGACCGACACGGTTGGAGTGCTTGAGCGCCACCACGCGAGCTGGATCGTCGGACAGAGGGAGATCGGAGAACGAGAAGGCCGAAAGGGAGAAGAGGATATCAGGCAGAATCCGATGCCGATTTGCGTCAGCCCAGGCCAACCGAAGGCTCCTCTCCACTGTGTGGCATCGCTAGACGAAAATGGAGCCGAGAACCGGTAGGAAAGACGCTTGAACGACGATTTGGCCCCTGAACCGGTTAGGACCGGTTCAGTGTGAAAAGGGCTGAACCGGTTTGAATCGGTTCAACCAGGAGAGAGAAAAAAGAAGAAAAAAATTTAAGAGAAAAATTCGGTGATGCTTCGGTTCAACGGTAGACCGGTAAGTGATCGAAATTGACTGTTTTAATTTTTGAAAGATTTAATTGAGTTTATATTTGACCGAAATTGACCCGGTTCAAATATATAAATGTGTAGCGCGACAATAGGCGACGAACGTGAGTTCAATCGAGCCTCGATTAACGTGCCATCACGAAATCTCAGGTAAGTGAATCTCCCTTACTATAACTTGTATAGTTATATGAATTAGAAATTAATCGCATAAGTTGCGAATGTATTTCGAATGAATGTTTTATGTTCGGGAATTGAAAATGACTGTTGAAAATAATTTTATGGGCTATTCGAATAGACTAGAAAGGGCTTACGACGACCTAATAAGTGTAAATGGGCCTATTGAGCTAAATGAGTTTATAATAGAGTTGGGTCCAATAAAGAGCAATAAGGCACAATAACAGTAAACGGGTCTAGTATTTTAATTTGAATATACTGAAAGTGAGAAATAAGTATATCGAATTATGTTGATATGATTGGTAACTATCTGCAGCCCCCAAAGATATACACAAAGCCGAATAGACTGAATTACGCGAAGTGAGAAAATGAGGAAAAATACCTTCAACGTGATTCGAGGTAAGGGAACTGTGTGGACTATAGAGATAGCTACACGTATTTTCATCGCCATTTACAGTCACTTAAAATTTGTGTAGAGTCTAGATATGAGGATTCTAGATTTCTCCCGAGTAGGGATAAAATTACCAAAATACCCCTAGTTATGAAAAAAATTCTAAAACATCTAAAAATGCATGAAATAGCATATCTCACTATTTTCTTGGTGAAAAAGTGATTTTTGATGATTAAAATAATAGACGGGATCTAGATTTGACTAATTGCATTAAATTGCATATTTTCTTGCGTGATGAGTGATTTGATGGGAAATGGTCCCTCTCACTCCGTTTTGCGTCGTTTTGTGTGAAACTCGATTTTGGGGTACCGATCCACCAGAAATGAGCCATCTATTGATTTTATATGTGAAATCGTGCTGAAGTCTTGCTCGCACTTGATTTATACGATTTATACATGACATGGTGCTGGAGCATTGCTCACACTTGATTTATAAGATTTATGCATGAAAATAGTGTTGGAACCTTACTCGTACTCGATTTTATATGATATACATAAAATCGTGTTGGAGCCGTCGGGTTTACTATGTGTTACGCCGACCTTCTCGCACCGAATTTTGAGACAGATGACGATTGATGATCCAAGTTGGGGCGGCAAGTTCCTGTGGCAGGCACCCCCAGATTTGTTATTTTTAAATCGGGGTTGACGGAGTACGTTGTACCGTGTAAGTAACACGGAGTACGTTGTACCGTTGCTGAGAGTCGTTGGACGACTGATTAACCGGCGGGTAGCATTTTACCTCCTCTTGGGGCAACGAGACACTCTTACACACCTAACTAGTGATACTTGGGGTCCCAACTATGGCCATAAGTCCATTATTCATTGGGACATCCCTACCTAGTCTCTGATATGGTTGATTTTATGTACCTGGAGGGTACCGGTGAGTGAATAGTATTTTATCACACCGAATTGAAACTTATTTTATATCGGTGAGTGAATAAGGTTTTACTATACTGAGTTAGAAACCTGTTTTGATTTTTTACAAGGTAAAGTTTTATGCATAGCGGTGGTCGCTATTAATTTTACTGTTTTAGGTGCAGTGTGTAAATCGAAAACAATTTTTACACGGATGTGTTATATATATATATATATATATGTATATATATAGCGAATGTTGCTATCTACTTATATTATAATTTTGTTTTCGACAGAAATGTTTTCTACATAATGCATAACATTATATTCATGTAGATAGTGGGGTTATCTACTGCGTGCATACTTTCCTTACTGAGCGCATTTGCTCTTCGGTCTAAGATGATTCCTCTAGTTAAGATTCTCTGGTAATACCACACTTCTGAGGGAGCTACATGGGCATTGGAGAATCTGATACGTGAGAGGCATCCACACTTATTCGAGGGCTAACTTAGTTCTAATTTGGAGAACCAAATTTCTTAAGGGATGGATGAAATGTAAGACCTGAAATTTGTATTATTCAATTGTCAATATATCATTGTAAATATACATTTGTGATATATTGATTTATAAAGAAGGAATGATACAATGTTAAGTTCATTTGAATTAAGAAAATAAAACTAAGTGCTTTAAATTGAGAAATAAGAGCTTCGGTGAGTTCGGGACAAACCGAACAAAATTTGGTTAAACCGACTAAAAATATGATCTTAGGACGTCAAAATATAGGGAGTCCAAGAAGGGAAATTGGTCCGAATTTTTAAGACCCGAAATTTTCCCAAATCGAGAATTTATCTCGAAAATATGAAAAAAGTATTCCCGAAAAATAATAATAAGGAAAAAATATATTTTCGGAGAAAAAATTAAAAATAAAATAGGAGGTACATATATATTGGGCGAAAGGAAGTAAATAATATATATGTACATATGTGCAGATATTAATGTACAAATACATTATGATAACAAAATATTATTATAATAATATAAAACTACTTTGGTGTAGTATTTTATTATTATTATTATTATTATTATTATTATTATTATTATAATAATATTAAAATTTTAAGATATTTGTTATAAGATATTTATGTATATATATATAAAAATTAAAAAAGGGAAAAACGAAAAAAAAAAGAAACAGAAGTAGAATCACACGACAGGGAAGGGATCGAAAAACCTGATCCTCCCTGTTTTCTTTCACCGACGGTGATACAGAGGGAGAGAGCGCGAGGTGTGGCTGGCGAAGCGAAGACCGACACGGTGGGAGTGCTAGAGCCCCACCACGCGCTTTGGATCGTCGGGCAGAGGGAGATCGAGAACAAGAAGGCCGAAAAGGAGAAGAGGAAATCGGGCGAAATCAGGCACCAATTTGCCTCAGCCCAGGCCAACCGAAGGTTCCTCTCCACCATGCGGCATCGTTGGACGAAACGGAGCCGAGAACCGGTTGAAAAGACGCTTGAACAATGATTTGGACCCTGAACCATTTCGGATCGGTTCAGTGTGAAAGGGGCTGAACCAGTCCGAACCGGTTCAGCCAGGAGAGAGAAAAAAAAGAAGAAAAAAATTTGGGAGAAAAATTAGAGTCTTACAAATCTGGACCAATTTCCCTTCTTGGACTCCTATATTTTGATGTCCTAATGTAACAACCCGAAACTGCTTATTTTAATTAATTTATTGCGGAAGTAGGAAAATTTTAGGCTAAATTTTTTAATTTTTCTTTCCATATATGTTTGTCATGTGAGTACAGTCGTATTTATTTCTAGTTATCAAAATTACCTAGTCTAGTTTAAGGTTATGAACCTAAGGTCCCAGCCTAACTTCTTATTAGCTTTTGTAATCATTTCTTAATTTAATACACATCCCGACACATGCACTGAAATGTAACTGTCTGAAAATTAAATCAGTATAAACAAATATACCGCTATAAGCTGCTAGATCTCGAAACGCTTATTTAGAAGCCGATACTGATAATGATGCCAGTGTGCCTTTAATCTGCACCTATGATGGAAAGAAGAAAAGGGTGAGCTTTGGGAAGCTCAGTAAGCAAACCACACAAGTACCGAGGAATTAACTTACATGATACTGAATTTCTAATGCATTTCTATTCTATCATTCTTTCTTATCACTTATCTAAACTTATCATATTCTGAAACATGTCTTATTCCACAACATACTTTACAATTGAAACTTATCGAAATGTCACAATTCTCTTGGGTTTATGGACTAGGGTATGTTCTAGACGCTGTCAAGTTTTTTAGGAGGTGAGATATTTTGAAATACCTTAATTAGCCATCAAACTTGACCACCCGGACTGAACATAGCCATAGGGATTTAAAATTCTAACATAGTCAAATATATCAAACCAAAATTTATTAACATCCTCATTCATCTTTCAAACACAACTGTACAGGAAATGATATCATACATCAAGAATATTCATATACCGAAAATAATCGTACTTCGAAACATCACTTACTCATACATCACTCGTATTCGAAGCTTATCATACTTTAAACTTATCTTAATTCACGTCATCATCTATATCTAAACATTTACCTTGTTTGGGATTGGTTTTACATCCAAAACATATTCCTATTTGAAATGTGATCCTTATATTCGAAACATTCTTCATATTCTAAACTCTCTTCGTTCTCGAAATATGGTTCTTATTCTGAAACATATATTGAAATTCGAAGTGTATCTCGTACTATCTTTTGCTAACTATTTTAACCCGTTAGCAGTGACACCACTGATCATTATATTCCCTCAGTTGGGACTCTATTACTAACTATTTCTTCTCCGTTAGCGGAGGCAACAACATACTTATTCCACATCGTCAGGATATGTTCTGTGAACCATGCTTATGTTCATAAAACTATTTTTCGAAAATATACTTCATACTTCAAAACATTTTCACGATTTAAAATACTTTTCATAATTTAAAGCACCTTTAAAACATAGTTCGAAATCCGAAACATCTTTCATCAAATTACTTGCTTATCGAAGCAAAACATAAAACAATATTTACTTATATACCTTGAAATGAAACATTCGTACATACATACTTAAATCAAACTTACATACTTACTTACTAACTTTGAAATAAAACATACATACTTTTTTTTATCAAAGTATGTATACTTACTTACTTTCGTAATTCAAATCATTCGTATACTGAAACGTGGAGACGAGGCTACATCTGAATTGTTATCATGCAAATATACTTCATCCTCAAAAGAAGGCATCCTCCAAAGAGGGAATATCATACCTGTTGAGTTAATGTATTTTGAAATGACAAAACAAGTTAATACAATAATGTTAAGATGGTATACAAACATGTTTAGAAGATATCAGGACCAGAACTTAGAGTTCTGCTGATGAGAGATCGATCTGAGGTGTGAGAGATCGATCTCTTGGGTTTATACTTGATGAGAGATCGATCTCATAATGGAAGAGATCGATCTGGCAAGCCTTAAAACGTTGTAAAGGGATTAAGGTAAAGAGAGATCGATCTGCAAGGGTTAAGAGATCGATCTGCTCTAAGTCAGAGAACTTAGGAGATCGATCTGGTAAGGAAGAGATCGATCTGTTCAAAGTCAGTGAGCTTAAGAGATCGATCTGGTGTATTGAGAGATCGATCTTGCCTCAAACAGAGAGGATAGGAGATCGATCTGCCTATTCGACAGATCGATCTGCCTCTGCCTATTCAAACTAACAGATCGATCTGGTAATGTATGAGATCGATCTCCCTGTGTATTTGTGCTTTGTCATTGCAGGATTTAAAACTAGGAGATCGATCTGGCCAAGATAGGAGATCGATCTGTCTGACCACTGGAGGTTCCCAACGGCTATTTTCTTCAAATCTCAACGGGAAAAAACTGCATTTAATGCTCCAACTACCCAACCTTCAGTATATAACCAAGCATTGAAGACAAAGCAAGAAGAGAGACTATCACTGCACATTCTCAATATTCTGAAGCTTTAATTCTTTTATTCCTTGTGTCTCTATTGCTCATTAATTGAGATTTATTGTACAAGCTTAAGTACTACAAGCTGTGTTAGTCCTACCCACTGAAAAGCCTTATTCTGTATTCATCCTCACCTTAAAAGAAAAGAGGATTGTTCCTCAGTGAGAGTTATTGTAAAAGGGTGAATACATTTTCTGTATTGCTAAGGGTAGAGAGGTTATTCCTTGACCTGTAAAAGGAACTTTGTAAACTCTATTGAAAGAGAGAAAGAAACCACTTGACAAGAAAGTCAAGGAGAGAGGACGTAGGCAAGAGTTGGCCGAACCTCTATAAGTTGCTGTGTTTGTTTCTCTTTCCCTCTCTTTGCATTAAATTGTTATATTGCACTGTTTTATTCATTATCATTTGTGTTTAAATTGCGATTAATTTTAAATCTGCCATAATTGTTAGAAAACCGATTCACCCCCCCCTCTCGGTAGAGCCAACAATTGGTATCAGAGTTAGGACTCTCTAATCACATAGGAATAACTTCCTAAGAGTTAGAAACGATCATATGGCTCTTAACAATGTAGTAGCTAGTTTGGTAGGAGAGGGGCACTCTACGGTGAGACCCCCCATGTTCAATGGTGAACATTATTCGTATTGGAGGACTAGGATGATGCTATTCATTCAAGCAAACGATTATGAAGTATGGAGAATTATAGTTAAGGGACCTCAAATCCCTACGAAGAAAATAGAGGGAAGAGATATTCCCAAAGAAGAAGATGAATGGGATTCTAATGACATTAAATGTGCACAGCTAAATGCTAAAGCTATGCACACATTATTTTGTGCTTTAGGTCCTAATGAATATAATAGAGTCTCCGGGTGTGATAATGCCAAGCAAATATGGGATAAATTGGCAATAACTCATGAGGGTACAACCCAAGTGAAGGAGACAAAAGTAGGTATGCTCACACATGATTATGAGCTCTTTAGGATGAAGGAAGAAGAATCCATTAGTGATATGTTCACTAGGTTTACAGATATAATTAATGGATTAAAATCTTTTGGAAAAATATATTCTAACATTGAAATGGTAAAGAAAATTTTAAATAGCTTACCTAAGTCATGGGAAGCTAAAGTAACAGCAATAGAGGAATCTAAGGATCCACACACATTGTCCTTAGATGAATTAATAGGTTCCTTGCTAACTTATGAGATGAAGCTTAAAAGAAATGAAGAGCCACCCAAGAAAGTGGGTGTTGCTCTAAAATCCACTGCTGAAAAGGAAATTAAAAATGAGAGTGGCAGTGATGAGGATATTGAGATGGCAATGTTTGCCAAAAGATTTAATAAATTCATGAGGATGAGAGCTAGCAATAGCAATAGGAGAAACAATAGGAGAGAACAAGAGGAAGTAGGTAGAAAAGACTCTATTGTGTGTTATGAATGTAAAAAACCTGGACACATAAAATTTAACTGCCCTCTTCTCAAAAGATCTAATGATAGGTTTCATAAAAAGAAGGCAATGGTCGCAACATGGAGTGACAGTGACTGCTCCGATGATGAATCAAATGAGGACATTGCCAACCTATGCTTCATGGCTATTGATGATGATGAAAAGGTAACTTCTAATATCAATGAATACTCTTTTGATGAACTGCAAGATGCATTTGATGATTTAGCATTAGAGTATGAATCTATGAGCATGAAGTATAAAAAGTTAATATCGAAATTAAAAAGGGAAAATGAGATAATGCTACAAGATAAATTGGAATGTGAGGAGAAACTAGAGATTGCAAATCTAGAAATTGGTGATCTTAAGGAGAAAAATAGCAATTTACATAACTCCTTTAATAGATTTCACATGGGGCAACAAAAGCTAGATAGCATGTTAGAAACCCAAAGGGCATTTTTTGACAAAAATGGCTTAGGGTATAATGCACAAAGTAGGGAAACCCATCTTAAGAGTTTTATTGCTAGGAAGAGCATGAATAAACCTGCAATTACTTGTTCATATTGTAATAAGAAGGGACATAAGTCACATTATTGCAATATAAAGATGAGGAATCTTAAAGGAAAAATTGTAAAAAGGATATGGATTCCAAAAGAGGTAATTCATTCCAAGGACTGCAATGCATTAGCAAAATGGATCCCAATGGGATCAAGAATTGCATTTACTAACCTTCAAGGACCCAAGAGAATTTGGGTACCTAAGACTTGAGTGGGTTTATTTTTTTTTTTTGTAGGTGATTGAGCATAGCCACAAAGCTAAAACAAAAGAAGCTTGGTACTTAGATAGTGGATGCTCAAGGCACATGACGGGTGATAAAAGCCATTTCAATTCCTTCAAATCGAAAATTGGTGGAGAAGTCACTTTTGGGGACAACTCCAAAGGCCAAGTGGAAGGAAGTGGCTCAATAGGTAATAATCATTTCTCTTTAGAAAAAGTATTACTTGTTAGGGGTCTAAAGCATAACTTGCTAAGCATTAGTCAACTTTGTGACAAAGGTTACAAAGTAATTTTTGATTGCATGAAATGTAATGTTATAGATCCTAAGTCAAATAAAATTCTTCTTCTAGGTCATAGGCAAGGTAACATATATATAGTCTACCTTAATGAACTCAAAAACGAAAACTTATGCTTAATGGTAGATAACAAAAAGGAATCTTGGTTATGGCATAGAAGACTAGGTCATGCTAGCATGCATGTGCTATCCAAATTAGCTAGAAAGGATCTAGTTATAGGCTTACCCAAAATATCCTTTGATCATGAAGAAATATGTGAAGCTTGTGTTAAAGGAAAACACAAGAGAACAACCTTTAAGCCTAAGAATAGTGTATCCACCACTAGGCCTCTTCAATTACTGCATTTAGACTTATTTGGACCAACTAGAACCACTAGCCTAGGTGGGAAACACTATGGTTTTGTAATAGTTGATGATTACACTAGGTACACTTGGGTGTTCTTTTTGAGAGTAAAAAATGAAGCCTTAGAGAAATTCATAACTTACTCAAAGGTGACTCAAAATGAAAAAGGATATACAATAACAAGCATTAGAAGTGATCATGGCAAAGAATTTGAAAATATAGGATTTGATGAGTATTGCAATGATCAAGGAATTAGCCATAATTTTTCAGCCCCTAGGACACCGCAACAAAATGGTGTAGTTGAGAGAAGAAATAGAACTTTGGAAGAGATGGCTAGGACCATGTTATGTGAAAATAACTTGCCAAAGTAATTTTGGGCTGAAGCTATAAACACATCATGTTATATAATTAATAGAGCAATGATAAGACCCATGCTAAAGAAAACTCCTTATGAGCTCTACAAAGGTAAGAAGCCTAATATTAGTTACTTCCATCCTTTTGGCTGCAAATGCTTTGTTCTAAATAATGGAAAAGATAATTTAGGAAAATTTGATGCCAAAAGTGATGAGGGAATATTTCTAGGATATTCATTGAATTCAAAGGCTTATAGAATTTATAACAAAAGAACATTAATGGTTGAAGAATCTATTCATGTTGTATTTGATGAATCAAATAATATATCTAAAGATTCAACCAACAATGATGAAAATGTTGAGATATTTGATGAAGGCTTAGAAGATGACTTTCTAGAAAAGCTTGATTTGAATAAAGAAGATGAAGAAGAAATAGAAGTTTTAGAAAGAGAACCTAGAGCACCAAGAGAGTTAGGATATGTAAAAGATTGTGAAATAGTAGGAGATCCAACTCTTGGAGTTAGAACTAGGTCATCCTTAAGGAATATGTGCCAATATATAGCCTTTGTATCTCAAATAGAGCCTAGGAATGTCAATGAAGCCTTAGAGGATAATAATTGGTTCCTAGCAATGCAAGAAGAGTTAAATCAATTTGAGAGAAGCAAAGTATGGAAACTAGTTCCAAGGCCTAGTGATCACTCTATAATTGGAACTAAATGGATATTCAAGAACAAAATGGATGAAAATAGTGTGATCATAAGGAATAAGGCTAGGCTAGTTGCTCAAGACTATAGACAAGAGGAAGGCATAGACTATGATGAAACATATGCACCGGTAGCTAGATTAGAGGCAATAAGAATGTTACTTGCCTTTGCATGTTATAAAGATTTCAAGTTATATCAAATGGATGTAAAGAGTGCATTCTTGAATGGTTTCATTAATGAAGAAGTCTATGTAGAGCAACCTCCCGGATTTGAAAATCATGAATTTCCTGAACATGTTTTCAAATTGTCTAAGGCACTTTATGGGTTAAAACAAGCTCCTAGAGCTTGGTATGAAAGGTTGTCAAAGTTCTTAATAGAAAAAGGATTCTCAAGAGGAAAGGTAGACACCACATTATTCATCAAAAATAAAAATAAGGACTTACTAGTTGTACAAGTATATGTAGATGATATTATTTTTGGTTCAACTAATGAGTCTTTATGTCAAGAGTTTGCTAAGATCATGCAAGGGGAATTTGAGATGAGCATGATGGGAGAACTCACATTCTTCTTGGGACTTCAAGTGAAGCAAACAAAGGATGGAACTTTCATCAATCAAGCAAAGTACACCAAGGACCTGCTCAAGCGATTTGGAATGGAGAGTTGCAAACCTCAAGCCACTCCAATGGGCACCAACATCAAGCTTGACAAAGATGAAGGTGGTAAGTGTGTAGACACTAAACTCTATAGGTCTATGATTGGATCATTGCTTTATTTAACTGCAAGTAGACCAGATATATTGTTTAGTGTATGCCTTTGTGCTAGATTTCAATCCTCTCCTAGGGAATCACACCTATTGGCAACTAAGAGAATTTTTAGATACCTCAAAGATACTCCCTCACTAGGACTTTGGTACCCCAAGGACTCCACTTTTGCCCTACATGCATTTTCAGATGCTGATTTTGGAGGATGCAAAATAGATAGGAAAAGTACTTCAGGTACTTGCCAATTCCTAGGAAATAGGTTAATTTCTTGGTTCTCCAAGAAACAAAACAGTGTAGCTCAGTCCACAACTGAAGCTGAATATATAGCAGCTGGTAGTTGTAGTGCTCAAGTGTTGTGGATTAAACAACAAATGAGAGATTATGGTATTGACATGAAACAAGTGTCTATTAAATGTGATAATACCAGTGCCATTAATCTGTCTAAGAATCCTATTCAACACTCCAGAACCAAGCACATAGAAATTAGACATCACTTCCTTAGAGATCATGTACAAAAAGGGGATATAATCTTAGAGTATATTGATACTACACATCAAATAGCTGATATATTCACCAAACCTCTTAATAGAGATAGGTTCTGTATCCTTAGAGGTGAATTAGGACTCATGAATATGCCTTAGGACTTTCATGTTGTAAAAATCTTGATTTCAAGTTGATTTTTAAAGAGTTTTTGCAAAAATTTTCTGGTAAAGAGGATGAGAGATCGATCTCCTTGTGATATAGATCGATCTCCATGCTTCTATCAAGCCTAAATTATCAAGGTTAAGCTAAGCAGATCGATCTTCTAACCATAAGATCGATCTCCTTACGTCTCTGTTTAGAGACAGATCGATCTGTCCACACGACAGATCGATCTCATCAAGCTTCCGCATTCTACAGATCGATCTATGCATGTACCAGATCGATCTCCTTAAGCCTCTGTTTGCGACCAGATCGATCTGTACCTACGACAGATCGATCTCTCTTCGCTTCTGGGAGTACCAGATCGATCTGTCGCCTCGACAGATCGATCTCCTATGCCTTGGAGTATAAATACCCGCGAAAAATCCCCAAATCTCCCAAAACCTAAAATTCAAATTCTCCAATTCCCTCGCATCCTCTTCTTCAATTCCTCCTCAGATCGATCCTCGTACGGTCTTCCTTGCGTCTCGGTGTCACATTCCGGTATAGTAACCTACATTTCTCACTGATTTTCTCAAAATCCTTCTTCGATTTGTGTTTGTTTTGCGTCTAGGGCAAACCTAGGTACTGTTTCATTGCCTTTCTTTTTGTTGAATTTAGTTATCAAATCTTTAAGGTCTAGAATAATGCTTAGGCTTAAGAGAGCAGGAACCAAACCACCTAGACCCAATGTAGAGGCAGGTTCTTCCTCCCAACCCACTCCACCTCCACTCGCTTCTTTCAATCGGTATTTTAGAACACCAGCCAAAAGAAAGCGGTATGAGGAATTTTTCTCAACTATGCCAATCAAGCATTGGCGTCCTATCGATTTTTCCTTCCTCAATCACATAGACTTTCCATACCTATCAAAATTTGAGGAATTTGGTTGGGCGAAATTCTTGAAAATCAACACTCCTGTCCCTCCAAATCTCTTTCGTGCATTCTTTTCAAATGCCGAACTCGTTAATGACCCCGATGACACCTGCAAAATCTTTGCCTTCAGAACCTTCGTCATGGGTCAATCCATTTTAATTGATTCTGAAGTTATAGCCAAAGTATTTGATATACGCGATGAAGGCTTAACTAATGAGGATGAGGAAGTCCCCTTTGCGTTTGAACTCCCCGGGGACAAGGCGAGTAACCTTCCAATGCACCTTCGGTTACTCCACCTCATAATCTCGTGGAATCTCCGCCCTTACGGTACCCGTCACTCTACCGTTAGGCGTCTAGACCGTTTTTGGCTTCATCACATTCACACCACAAGCCAAAAGCCTAACCTCCCTCATTTCATATACGAAGACTGGCTGAAGATTGTGCGTGGACAAGCTACCACAATCGTTTTTCCACAACCGGTAGCCTATCTTCTCCGTCGCCTTGGCATCGACTGCAGCGGCGAAACTGGCGAACTTCCATCTCCTAAAAGCGAGCTTAACATTGGGACCCTACATCATATGGGGTACTACAAAGATTTCCGGGGAGAGTGGACGAAAAAGCAAGAACAGCAACCTGCTGAGGCTGAGGATGACCACACTGCTGAACCAGCACCCCCACCTGCAGCACCCGCTCCAGAACCGTCGTCCTCCACGGCTGCGCCAACTGCACAAACATCGTCTCCTGCTGACTTGGAGCTGATCGTGAAGATGATAAGCGACCTCAGTCAGAGGATCGATGAAGGACATACCACTCAGCAGCGTATGTTTGCCGAATTGACTCAACGAGTGGATCACCTTCAAGACACTCAAAAGGCGATGTTCGATAAATTTCAAGAAACTCAAGAGGCAATGTTCGATGAACTTCAAGTGACGCGCACGCATGTTGAGGAGCTTTTGGATCGTGATCCTCCCTCACATTAGGCTTTAGGTGTATGGTTTAGTTCAGTTATATCATTCCGCACTGCACTTTGTACTGAATTTGCTTGAATGCAATATAAATTGATTGTTTATGAAAATGTGGCATTTTGTGAGTCAATGTTGATTTTGAACTGCCATGGTTTTGACAAAGTTGCATTTTGTGAGTTAATGACTATGTGTGATTGATATGACAAAAAGGGGGAGAAGAAACATAAGAAACATCATAAGAAACAACATGATAAGAAACATGCATGTTGTTGTGATTTATGTTAAATGTTTAAAAGGATGATAGGATGATTTAATTGAGGGGGAGTTAGGATGATTTAATTGAGGGGGAGTTAAGAGCTAGAGCTAACTAAGGGGGAGTTAAGATTTAACTAAGGATGAGTTAAATCTTTAAAGTCAAAAGCTCACAAAAAGGGGAATTTTGCAAATTCACTAAACATGTTTATTGGATGAGTTTTGTCATATCAAAAAGGGGGAGATTGTTGAGTTAATGTATTTTGAAATGACAAAACAAGTTAATACAATAATGTTAAGATGGTATACAAACATGTTTAGAAGATATCAGGACCAGAACTTAGAGTTCTGCTGATGAGAGATCGATCTGAGGTGTGAGAGATCGATCTCCTGGGTTTATACTTGATGAGAGATCGATCTCATAATGGAAGAGATCGATCTGGCAAGCCTTAAAACGTTGTAAAGGGATTAAGGTAAAGAGAGATCGATCTGCAAGGGTTAAGAGATCGATCTGCTCTAAGTCAGAGAACTTAGGAGATCGATCTGGTAAGGAAGAGATCGATCTGTTCAAAGTCAGTGAGCTTAAGAGATCGATCTGGTGTATTGAGAGATCGATCTTGCCTCAAACAGAGAGGATAGGAGATCGATCTGCCTATTCGACAGATCGATCTGCCTCTGCCTATTCAAACTAACAGATCGATCTGGTAATGTATGAGATCGATCTCCCTGTGTATTTGTGCTTTGTCATTGCAGGATTTAAAACTAGGAGATCGATCTGGCCAAGATAGGAGATCGATCTGTCTGACCACTGGAGGTTCCCAACGGCTATTTTCTTCAAATCTCAACGGGAAAAAACTGCATTTAATGCTCCAACTACCCAACCTTCAGTATATAACCAAGCATTGAAGACAAAGCAAGAAGAGAGACTATCACTGCACATTCTCAATATTCTGAAGCTTTAATTCTTTTATTCCTTGTGTCTCTATTGCTCATTAATTGAGATTTATTGTACAAGCTTAAGTACTACAAGCTGTGTTAGTCCTACCCACTGAAAAGCCTTATTCTGTATTCATCCTCACCTTAAAAGAAAAGAGGATTGTTCCTCAGTGAGAGTTATTGTAAAAGGGTGAATACATTTTCTGTATTGCTAAGGGTAGAGAGGTTATTCCTTGACCTGTAAAAGGAACTTTGTAAACTCTATTGAAAGAGAGAAAGAAACCACTTGACAAGAAAGTCAAGGAGAGAGGACGTAGGCAAGAGTTGGCCGAACCTCTATAAGTTGCTGTGTTTGTTTCTCTTTCCCTCTCTTTGCATTAAATTGTTATATTGCACTGTTTTATTCATTATCATTTGTGTTTAAATTGCGATTAATTTTAAATCTGCCATAATTGTTAGAAAACCGATTCACCCCCCCCTCTCGGTAGAGCCAACAATACCCCTGGCCATGGGGACTGTAGATTGGGCCCGAGTCATATAGCAATTCTAATATAGTATCTAATCATATAGCTAGCACATCGCCAGGGCACGAGCACCATTGGCACTCATCGTGCGAGTGATGGAATACTACGGAAATAAACACCACGTGTAGTGAAAACAAACACCACTAAGGCGAAAAAGACACTACACAGGTGAATCTAAACTAACACTATAGGTGGTGGAGCCGGACACCACAAGTAGCGAGCATAATTATGCACTCAGCATATACTAATAGTAGCCTGTCGTCTCAAAGTCTTTACTTCTTTATCATACTGAAATTATTTTCAAATGTTTTTGTACAAAAGCTTACGAAAATCGTGTTTCGAAAAACACAAATATACATAAACCTCGTTTCATAAACTTTCATTTTCGCGTAGCAAATTACATTTCAAAACATTTTACAAAAACCATGAATCCGTAGATAACCAAACATGGGCTACCTTTCATTTTGAAATTGGCGCTAATCATGGTGTAGATAAAAGCTGAGTTAACTTAAATCCAAAACACAGAGACGTATGTCTCACATACTCTCAAAACATATTGTAAGTGGGATTTTAAAGCTTCTTTAGTGCAGATATAAATAAATACAAACTTTCTAAATCTCACAAAATCATATTATAGATTAAGATGTAAAGTGTAATGTAAAACAAGGTTCACATAAGAACATATCCTTTTTCGATAATTTTATCATCGATGTTTCCACATACTTGTAACATTTAGGATCCTCGAACATCATTCTGTTCTTACTCTAAGACCCGATAATCAGTATGATGCTTCCTTGCATCAACGGAAACTAATTTATACCTTAAGAGGCTACCTTGTATCCCAATGATCACTTTTCCACCACTCATACCAATTACATCTAGTCCTTAAAACATCCTTCAATATATGTTTTAGGACTCATTTCATTCCATATGATGTTATCATGCATCTACGGAATTAGCTTGTACTTCATGGTGCTGCTTCGCACCTAAATGAACACTGATCGATTTTTTATTCTCATTAATATTCCAATCACATATTCTTTCACACTTATAATTCTCAACCATTATCTAATTTCTATTCGAGAATTCAATTTACTTCATATAATGTTGCCTTGCAGCTATAAATTTAACTTAGAATTTTTTAAGTTCAGAATTATCTCATATGATGCTTCTTTGCATCCTAAAGGGGAATTATTATCCCAATATCTCGTTCATAGAATTTGATAATTCGATCTTATGAATATAAGCGGCATCCGCAATTATATTCCGATAAAGACTTTCTCATTGTAGCTGTCTGTGATTCGACATTACGCTAAAGACTAGGGTGTTACCCTTAGTCACAAATCCGAAAATTTTTACAAATTCTATCGGAAATAACTTAATTGGAACGTCCGTAACGTGATATGTTCAAAAAATGTGTTTCCCGAAATTATATTGTGATTGGGATAGAAAGCAGTTTATGCTTAATTTCGAAGCATTGAACATAAGCTAAATACATTGTCTATTCCAATTTGTCCAACTCAATTAAATGAGCTTATATAGATAAAATCCATACAACTTTTAAATTTCCCACAATTTACCATACAATGATTTTAAGGTGTAAAAATCATCATCACATTCAAAACGTGTCAAAACGAGTCGAAATCGCATTTTCGATGGTATAGGGGTCTTAATTCGAAATGCCGATAATTTACAAAAATTTCAGAAATAATATCGGTATCATTTGCCCATTACCCAGCCTACAAAGTAGCAAATATTTTATATTCTCAATCCAATTGATTTATCACTTTTTCGTCTTTCAAATCGTTTTAACGATTCACATATGCCTTCGCGAAGTTTAAATAATTATTTACAACAACAATTATTTTATTCCAAAGCATAACGCAATTTATACAGAATTTACCTGAAACTTATAAGATTAATTGAATCGGCTTAATAATACAAGTGGTAGCAAGTGGAGTTCACTTACCTGAGATTCCGTATTGTCACGTAAATCGAGGCTGAGCTCGTTCGTCGCCTATTATCGCGCTATACATTTATATAATTAATCCGGGTCAAATTCGATCAATTATATATATAAATAAATTTTTCAAAATTTAAAACGGTCAAATTCGACCGCTTACCGGCTTATCCTTGAACTCGGGACATCATCAAATTTTTCTCCTCTTTTTCTTTTTCTTTTCTTTTTCTTTTCTTGGCCGAACCGATTCGGACTGATTCACACCACCCTCTTCAGCTGAACCGGTCCGAACCGGTTCAGCACCGTTTTGCCCAAGTTCGACGTCGACGACTGGTTCTTCACCGGTTTCCGCCTCCAGTGAGTCCGCGAGGCTGCGCGATGCGTGGATCTGGTGACAGTTACGCCTGCGCTCGCCGAAAAGTGACCGGTTCAGCCTCTTTCCCTCTCGCCGACGCTGTCCTCTCTTCTCCTTCGTCGATCTTCGCTTTTCGTCGACTTTCTCTCAGTTGGCCGGTGCCAACTCCCTCTGGTCGACGTCCTCCCTCGCTCTCGGCCTCTCTTCCTCTCTTTCTCTCCCCTTTTTCTCTTCTCCCTCTTTTCTTCTCTGCTTCGTTCTCTTCGTTTCTTTTTTCTTTTTGTTCTCTCCTCTGTTAACAGATGAGAGAAATGAAGGGGTCGAGCTCCTGCCCCAACTCCTTTCCCCCTTTTTTTTCGTTTTATTTTTTTATTTAATATATATAATATTATATTATATATATTTAAATATAAAATATTATAAAATAAAATATCTTTAAATAAAATACACTGTTATAATATTTTATATTAAAACATCTACATGCATATATATATTTATTTTATTTATTTCTGCATATATATTTATTTTGTTTTACATATAATATACTATATTTATATCATATATTAATATAATATATTATTTAATTTATTTCTATATATATTTTATTTAATATATACATATAGACATTTTTTTTGAAAATATTATCCCGTAATTTCGAAATAAATTTCGGAAGTGGGAAACAAGTTATCGCACCTAAGACCATATTTTCAGTTGGTTTAACCAAATTTTGTTCGGTTTGTCTCGAGCTCATCGAACCTCTTATTTCTCAATTTAAAGCACTTAACTTTATTTTCTTAATTCAAATGAACTTAACATTGTATCATTCTTTCTTTATAAATCAATATATCACAAATGTACAATTACAATGATATATTGATAATGAAATAATACAAATTTCAGGTCTTATAGAAAGTTTTAACAAATATTATAAATTTAAACTACATTTTAAAGGTAAGCCTCTTATTTATTATTTGATCTCCATCACGGTTGAATTCATACTTAGGTAAATGTCATGTTATGTGTAGTTAAATTAAAAATGTGTAATGCTATTTTTAGATATTTATGTCATGTTTGATGCATAAAATGGACGATAAAATATGATAATTATAATCTTATCATATATTTGATACACACATAAAATGAGGAATTGCAAAAATTATTTGTCATCCTATTAATATAGGATAACTCAATCTTCTACCTAAAGAAAAGATTACTATTCATTTTGGCTTAGTTTGACTACCGTCGAACCCCGAGTATGGTCCGGAGGCAGCCTAATTAATGATAAAAGCCAAAAAAGAAGGGTAAATTTACCCCTTGTCCATGCTTTATAATTTATTTTTGTTATTTTATTAAAATTTAATGGTCATTTCATTTTTTTCAATCTCACTAGAGTTAATTTCACCTCACCGGAACCTATCTCACCGTCTATCTAAACTAGTCTTTCATGTGATTAGTTAATAAATGCTTATATTTTCTCCCTAATTTTTTGTATTTAAAAATTAACTTAAATGTTTGATAAGATAACAAAAGTCATTGTTCAATCACTTAATCCAAATTATTTTTTCTTTTTCCTTCTTTTCTTTCTTTTTTCTTTTTTGAATAAATAAAAAACTTAGTTTTGGTAAAAAAAAAAATTTGAACAATTAATTTTTTTCATTTTTGGAAAATAATAAATGATTTAAAATAATCATTTAAAAAAAGATATTTCTTTAGCTTAAAAATTTTTATGATTTATAATTTTTAATTTATAAATTTGAATTATTAAATTTAGCTAATAATTTTTTCTTTTGTTAAATTTTTTCGTTTTGCTTTACTTTGTTTTTTTAGATTTTTTTTTTGTCGATAGGAGAGAAAAGAAGATGAAGAAAAAAAATAATTTTATGAAAAATCGAGGCAATTTTTAAAAACAATCAACTTATTTTTTTCAAAAATAAATATATTTTCTAAAATCATAAAAGAAATTAAAAAAAATAAAAAATAGAGGAAAATATTTTTAATAAAAAGTAATTTGTTATTGTTGTGCATGATAAAAGAATAATAAAATTGCACCACGTGGTGCACGAAGGAAACATAGGAAAAATTATACAAGCCCTGAGTAAAATAAAAAGGGTTAAAATGTAATTAATGACAGAGTAAATCCCTATAAATAGGGGTCAAGTACGATTCGTTAACCTAAGTCTCTATTTCCTCTACTGAAACTCTGCCCAATTCTCTGGCTGACTTAAGTATCGGAGTGCCAACGCATGGAACAACCCCTGCGTCTCTTTGATCATTCTTTTTTCTTGTAGAGTTTTCGGTAACACGTGGCAGAAAGATCGAGGCGAAGACGTCAGCGATTCGTCACCATTGTTTCAGGCAACAACAATTGGCGCCGTCTGTGGGAAACGAAGAAAAAATCATTCTGAAAAGATGGTACGGACACGTTCAGCAGCAGTCAGACGTGAGGATAGTGAAGACATAGCGAGTTCTCCCATGACTGAGTTCGGAGAAGGAGCGATGATGCCGAGAGGAGTGAATATGATGGAGATTCCCGTCGCTGAATTGGAAGCTATGCGGAAGCAAGGGGGAGAGACCGTCCAAACTTTGCGAACATTGGTGGACCTATTCAAGGGTGTGTTCCCGCTTGTGTATTTGCCGCGAACCCTTCCCGGTATGGAGAACTCTGAAGGCATGCCGCGAACCCTATCAGGCATGGCGAACACTGGAGACATGCCGCGAACCCTTCCCGGCATGGAAACTGATGGAGTGTCGCGATACCTTCCCGGCATGGTGAATCCTGATGGAATGCCGCGATCCCTACCAGGCATGGCGAACACTGGAGACATGTCACCATCCCTCCCCGCCATGGTGAACGCTGGCGGCATGCCGCAAACCCTGCCTACCATGGTGAACACTGAAGGCATGCCACGATCCCTCCCCCCATGGCGAACGTTGGAGGCATGCCGCGAACCCTTCCCGGCATGGACACTGATAGAGTGTCGCGATACCTTCCCAGCATGGTGAATCCTGATGTAATGCTGCGATCCCTACTAGGCATGGCGAACACTAGAGACATGCCGCGAACCATTCCCGGCATGGACACTGATGGAGTACCGCGATACCTTCCCAGCATAATGAATCCTGATGGAATGTCGCGATCCCTACCTGGCATGGCGAACACTAGAGACATGTCGCGAACCCTTTCCGGCATGGGAGACATTCGCGGCATGGGTGACATTGGCGGCATGGGAGACCACGGCGCCATGCCACGAAACCTTCATGGCATGGGGGATACTGGCAGTACTGAGCAAGACCCCCCGTTTTCTTCGTGCACTCATAACGCGAGGATGCCAGCTCACGCGAGACCCTCACGACATGGCCACACGAGACCCTATATGTGAGACCGAAGAAGACATTAGGTGTCAGAGTATGGGAGACCCTGTGTGTGAGGCCTCGAAAGGCCTACGGTGCCAAGCTATGGAAGACCCCATGCGCAAGACTCCAATGAACTGGAGACATCAGGGTGTCAGAAAACTACGACATCATGGTACAAGGAATTCAACACGGGACATTGTTGGTGGCCGGAGACGCCAAAGTACTATAAACCTTAAGGGTCCGGCTATAGTAGATTCTGGATATTTGGGTGCGAAAGATCCTTGGCCCCAGAACACAAATGGCTCGTCAAACAATGGAATCAAAGGTGTGGGAATGACAGGGTCTCATGTTGGGAGAGACTCGAAAATAGATCCAACACGAAACCTTGAAACTAGAATGACAAACTTTTAACCTCAGACTCGTCAAAACCGAACTCAGGGTAACGGGAAAGAAGCTATGGACTGCAACCAAGTTGATTCATATGATGCAAAAAAAGTGCAAAACAGACTTGCGTCCAAGGCTCAAGTCGCCACAGACATGAAAAGAATGGTGGAACGAATCTTAGAAGAGAAAAGGTTGGTTCCAGCTGAAGAAAACCAGAGGAGGAGAATCTCATTCAGTACAACGATCATGAAAAAATCATCGCCCCCAAAATTCAAGATGCCGCAAATGACGGCGTATAAGGGAAAGACCGACCCTTATGACCACATTCAGAACTATGAGTCATTAATGCTATTACATGGCTGAGAGGATGAGATTATGTGTAGAGCATTCCCCTTAACTTTAACTAATCACGCACTAAAGTGGTTTAACAGTTTGCCGGAGGGGTCTATTTCGTCTTTCAATCAATTAAGAAACGAATTCTTGAAGGCTTTTGTGATAAAAAGCTAGAAAATGAATGAGGTCACCTATCTGCTTACCTTGAGGCAGGGGAGCAAGGAATCATTCTAGAGCTATGTGGATCGGTTCCGTAATGCTACTTTTGAAGTACATGATCTACAAGCTGGAATAGCTATGACAGCTATGCTACAAGGGACAAGGTCTGAAAAGTTGCAAGAGTCGCTATTTTTAGATCAACCGACGACGATCTCGGACTTGTTCTCTAGAGCGGATAAGTATATCACTCAAGAAGTCATGAAAATGATACCGACGCTGAACTACATATAAGGAAGTTTAGAGAAAAGAAACCCCTACCATCGCCGGGCTGTCTAAGCCATCACCAATGCCTTGAAAGAATATGAAAAGTTCACAAGGCAAGAGGATAGTAAAAACGCGGAATACCAACCACTTGCAGCTACACTGGCAGTGAGACTTTATTTCTTTTAATGTTATTTTTTATTCAACTATGAGTTGAAATTTAATTTTTTGAATTATGATTTATACCATATTAATATTTTATTGTCTGTTAAGATTTTCACATAATTCATAGATGACTGATCGCACCAACTACACAAGTGTAAGGGCTTGAAGTGAAAAATGCGCGAGGTAAGCCATGAAAATAATGTGCAAGGGCTTGAAGCGAAAAATGCGCGAGGTAAGCCACGCACCCAAGAAAAGGGCTTGAAACGAAAAGTGCGCGATGTAAGCTACGAAGAAAATGTGCAAGAGCTTGAAGCGAAAAATGTGCGAGGTAAGCTAAGCACTCAAATAAAAGGTTTGAAGCGAAAAGTGCGCGATTTAAGCCATGGAGAAAATGTCCAAGAGCTTGAAACGAAAAATGCGCGAGGTAAGCTAAAAACTCAAATAAAGGCTTGAAGCAAAAATACGCGAGGTAAGCCACGCACTCAACAAACAAATGGTTTGAAGCGAAAAATGCGCGATGTAAGCCATGAAGAGCAAAGTGCAAGAGCTTGAAGCGAAAAATGCGCGATGTAAGCTAAGCACTCAACCAAAGACTTGAAGCGAAAAATGCGCGATGTAAGCCATGAAGAAAATGTGCAAGAGCTTGAACCGAAAAATGCACGAGGTAAGCTAAGCACTCAAATAAAGGGCTTGAAGCGAAAAATGCGCGAGGTAAGCCACGCACTCAAACCAGAGCTTGAGAATTAGACGACCAAAGAATTTGACTTCAGAATTTAATGTAAGGACTTGACCTGAGGCTATAATGAGAAAATATGTACTCTTCCGCAAGGTTATACCTAGCAAAAGAGTGTGGAGCAATTGTTGTGCATGATAAAAGAATAATAAAATTGCACCACATGGTGCACGAAGGAAACATAGAAAAAATTATACAAGCCCTGAGTAAAATAAAAAGGGTAAAAATGTAATTAATGACAAAGTAAATCCCCATAAATAGGGGTCAGGTACGATTCGTTAACCTAAGTCTCTATTTCCCTTACTGAAACTCAACCCAATTTTTTGACTGACTTAAGCATCGGAGTGCCAACGCATGGAACAACCCTTGCGTCTCTCTGATCATTCTTTTTTTTTTGTAGAATTTTCGGTAACACGTGATAGAAAGATTGAGACGAAGACGTCAGCGATTCGTCACCATTGTTTCAGGTAACAACAGTTATCAAAATCAATTTTTTAGTTAAGTAATCTTTAAATTATATTTTCAAGAAAAAATATAAATTTATATTATATTTATTTTAAATAATATTTTTTTTAGAAAGTATAAAGCTAAAAAAAAAAAATCGAACTTTACACTTAATTCTTCTTAAAAAAGAATAAAAATTATTAAATTAAATTTTGATTGTTTATTTAAAGAACATTTTATCTATAAGAAAATTTTTTTGATTTACATTTAATTTTACTCATAATAAACAAATATGATAAAGATATATAAAAATTATCTTATTTTACACATAATCATTATATATAAAAAATAAAATAAAAAATAATTTTATATTATTTTATTTTTTCATAATTTTATGGACTACTAGACATATTTATTATTAAGTGAAATGCCATTTTCTATATCATTGTACGAAGCGGTCATTTTTGGAACTCCCTCACAATTAAGGGGGGGGAAAAAAACGGAACTGAAGAAAAAGGTTTGAGGAGCATGAGCCCCCATGTGGAGCCATCATCATCAAAATGAAGATGACATTATCATCCGGACCAACATCATGTCGCTAGAATTTACCACAGATGAATTTTTTTTTTCTTAAAACAAAAGGCATCGGTAGGGACTAGATGGAAAAGTTTAAAAAATTGGGTGTCATAAAGCTGGGCTCCATACGTGGCGCTAAACTCCCAAAACTTGTCAGCTTCCTTTTCTTTTTCCCTTTATTATATTCCAAAATTATCAAATAGTTGGAACAATGGTGATACCAGTGACGGTGAGAGCAGAGGCAGAGCCCATAGCTTTTTCCCAAATCCGTTGGTTGCTTCGGATTCAAAGCCGAAAACCACGTCTCTTAACCGGCATTAACTAACCCCACCCCACCCCTTCTATGGTTAGGTCCCAGGTCTTTAACACTGTTGCCACACTCTTCTTTCACTTTTGCACTTCTGTCCTTCCACTTTCTCTTTTCTCATTTCGCACCTTGCCACGCTCCACCTCCTGTATTTCTTTCGAGTTGGATTTTTTTTTTATAAAAAAAATGGATACACAAATACGGCTCTTTCTTGTATTTGAAAAAAAAAATTATTTAAAAAAGTAAAATTTATGCCATTTTTAAATGAATAAAATTGCTTCATTAGGTCACAATAAATGATGGCAGCCCTAACCTAATATGTCCTCGCTCACAGAAAGAAAGATTAATGTAATTAAAAAAAGGACTCATATAAATGATTAGTAAATTATTCAGAAATGTTTTAACCAAAATAAAAAAATATTCAGAAATGTTACGATTGTGAAATAAGAATTATTATTTTTGTGCAATGTTTACATTTATCTTTGTATTCATAGAAATTTAAAATATTTTGGACCATTGCAAATTCATTTAATTTTATGAAATATTTTCATGTTTTAATAATTTCTAAAATCTGGGTTCTAAATTCTTATTAAGCAAAAAAAAAATTAAAAATATAAAAAATAAGCAATGGGAAAATAAGAAAAGCATCTGTGACGTGTACAGCCACAAACAGTAACGACAACGACATGAAAAATAAATAAACAAAATGTTTAGGGGCACAAAAGCAAAACCCAAAAACAAGATATACCAACTTTGAAAATATCACGAGATTTTCAAACCCCTAACCCCTCCCTTACCCTATAAATACATGGCTCGAGTGAAGTTAGGTTTGCCAAACTGAACAGCCTGGCAAGGCCTCTAAGAAATTCAAAAAAAGAAAAAAGGTTCTCTCGTTGCTCTCTTAGCAAAGTTTCTCTCTCTCTCTCTCTCTCTCTCTCTCTCTCTCTTGTACTGTACCATAAAAAATGGCGGCATCTTCTAGAAGATCGAGCGGTCCTGTTCTCCGATCCCATTCCTCATCAGACCGGTTATGTACTCACTACTCTACGCGGTCTCCATCTTCTTCTTCCTCAGCTTTCGCTTATTCGACTTCAAGCTTCTCATCACGCTCCTCGACGTTCTTTAATCAACACAGATCTATCTCTCCGCCACGTGTTAATCTCTACAACCACTCTCCATCAGCGCCGTCTGTGCGATTCTCGCTCGATAACCGTCCGGTCTCGCCGAACCGTTCGATTTCTGCCGTGCGTAGAAACAACACCGAGGCGTTGAAGAATTTACAGAGCAAACAGCCGAAGCGAACGTGCATGTGTTCTCCTACGACGCATCCAGGATCGTTCCGTTGCAGTCTTCATAAAAGTTTCAATAACTCGCACGCGGTGGCAACTTACGCGCCGAGTAATAGGCTCAACGCGCGTAGATCTGCGATGACGAACTCGCTGGTAAGAATCGGAGGTGTCGAAGGAGATCTAGTTAAGAGAGCTTTGTCGGCTTTAATCAGACCTTCGTCTCACCAGCAGCGTCGCCGCGCAGCGTTCCAGCCGAGGCCGAGCCGACTCTCCGTGATGTCAAAGGCAGAGGATTTATGAAGATCCCTTTTGCGGTATGTGTAATCTTCTAACGCTTTTTGGTTCATTCTCCGAGTTTTTCCGGTGATTGGAGATCGAGCTCGGCGGTGAAGTCAGATCCCGGCGAAGAGGTTGGAGATCTGAGAGCGAAGGATTCGGGACGGATGAAGCTTTTATTGTACTCCGGGTGATCGAAACCGAAAATTCCGTGAACAAATTATCATATACTTTGTTGGTGTAAATACACATTTGCAGCGAATGGCAAACTTGAGGAGCTTTTGGACCAAAAAAAAAAACTCTTTAAATCTCTTAAAAAGAACTAATCGAATATTAACTAATCGAAATCTATAAATCACGGGCCCGGATTACAGCTTTGATTGGTTTAAAGTTTTATTCCTTCCACCATTTGATTTGGTCTCCAAATACCCCATTCATTCGACAGCAGGTTAACCTTTTCGGGATCCGTTAGGTTTGACGTTTTCCGTTATACGTTCCCGTTTCCTATGTCCGAAATTTTCTCCGTCTGTCCTTTTTTTCCTTATTTCTTTGCACTCTCCCGTCCGTTCATCGTTTTCGAATGTCCTGTGGCTGTATGTTTTCTCTCATTTCTTTTCTTTTTCTTTAATTTCTTTTTTTATATTTTTTTTAATTTTCAGTTTTATTTTAATTTTTTCTGTTTCTTGTTTTGCAGGTATTGGAATTGGACAAGTTGTGGGCGGAATTTACATAACTGGGATATACTTTTTCCCACACGAAAAAGAGAATTTAACCGAACTGAATTAGACGTTGGAGAAGAAAATGAAATGAAATATTAATTAATAACTAACTCAAATCACTTGGACGGACCCTCTCTGAATTTGAATAAATTTTAAGCGAAAAAATAACTAACAATCAAATTCATAAGAAAAAAGAAAAAACGTAATATTACATTTATTAAATCGAAGATACCTTTAACTGAGATTTTTGGCAATACTTATTTCTCTAAAAACCGAGATGATTACAACTAGTCAAAGAGCGGAGGAACTTAAACAGATGCGCTCTGAGCCCTCGATTAAGAAAAGGTCAAAGGTGGATTCACTTGCAAGGGAAGCAGCAGAAAACTTGTTAGTTACGGAGCAAAAGAGAAAGGGGTGGGAAAGAAACTACAAGGAACCAACCATTATTATATCTTAAGTTTCTCATTTCTGCCTTCGTCTTATTATTTAAAACAAAGAAACACAATTATTTTGTCAATTATAATAAAAGAAAATGAAGTGACAACTAGAAGATTATTACATCCCAATCAAATTTTGGGTATGGCTGGTCAAATCATGGTTTCTCATTAATAAGATGAACAAACATTGCCTTGGTACAGCTCTTTACATTCGAGCATGGTAATGTTACCTTAATATCAATATTTTCTTTGGATTCGATTAAACAAGATGAAAATATTTTACAATAAATTTGAGTAAGATTTAAATAATAAAATTATTATTCATTGAAGCTAAAAATTTATATGATAATTTAAAAATTTTATTAAGCGAATTCAATTATAAGGAATAATTGTTTAATAAGATGTATATTAATAATAATTTTTAATATAATATTTAATTAATTTAATTTATTAAATATATTTTTAAATTTTACTTTATTAATTTATTTTTAAATTATATGTTTTAAAATTAATTTTGAATTTAAATTTAAAAATCAAATATTAACATTTTCAGTAACTAATGAGTATTTGAGATTAGAATAATGATATATATTTTATTTTATTTATTTTTTATTTACTTAATATTTTTAAACGATATATGTCATTATTTTAATATTTTTTATATGTTATATTATAAAGTTAGGGATAGAAAAAAAAAAGAAAAAAGAGAGAGATAATTGATTAGATACTCTCTTCATTGCCAACCCTAGTTTACATTCCTCATAAATGCTTCTAATTTTTAAATTTTATCTAAACATCGATAACATTAAAGAAAATAAATATTTTCACTCCATTTTTACCTCACTTTAGCTTATAAAAAAGTGACTAATTGTTAATGAAGTCTTAATTTAACGGTAAGGAAGAAGTTTTTATACTTTAATATCTTAAGTTCGAAATTCATAATATGTGTATTTAAATTTTAAAATGTATGAGTTTAGTTAATAATATAATATGTTAATTATAATAAAAATACTATTAAGAAAAGGAAGAGCGAGTAATCATAATGTTTTAATTTTTTGGTAAAATTTATTTCTATTTCTCACACAAAATTTTTAATATTTCATCTATAATTTTTGAATTTATTCAAAATTCAGTTATCACATAACATAAAATTAAAATGTCTGAACAAACTTTATTACATTTATATCCATCAAAATAACAAATTGCATCTATTCAAATTTTAATAAGATGTGGACAGATAATTTTTTTTTTAAATAACGAAAATATTCATAATTATAATTTACTAAAAAAGAGCAATAAATTAAACTAGCTCTTCCAAAGGCGAATCTTATGACACTCAATTATTGTTTTAAGGAAAAAAAAATCTGAATTAGGGTATATGTTCTTCACCAACAAAATTGGGAAAGAATGAAATGTTTCAATGAATGGTCTCTATCTGCAACCAAATGAAAGAGGTTCCATTCTCATCAACTTTGTTATTGAAGCCTAAAAATAAACTTCCTGCATTTTGAAGATAAGGTTTTCGAAAGCGAAAGATGTGTCAGGAAACAGAATTAAAGAAAAGGGACGGTAGCGCCATTCTTGGGTTTTCTCATTGTCATTGCACTCGACTTCACCGGGTCAAACCTAAACCGGATTCCACTTGCCCACTCCTTTCTCAAGTGGGCAAGAAGAAAAAGAATCATTACCCAAGACAAGAAATATATAATACTTTTTGTCTTTTCTAATTTTAAAGTCAATATCATCTGCAGCTTATCACATCTTAAAGTCTTATTAATTAAGCAAAATTCTTATGAAGTTCTTAATGATGAAATTGGTGTTTTATTTTTTCTTAATCATTATAACCTCAATTTTAACACTAAAATATTATATTTATTACATTATTAATGTATAAATCTCATTTATTGTTAGTGAATCATAATATATCATCTCATTAATTTATAAATTTTTTATTAAATTTATTAATTAATAAAATATCATGATATAATTCAATCATAATGTATAAAATTTATATATGAAATATGTATTAGATATAAACTCAAATATATGTGTATTTCATTCATTGTTAATTTGTTATTGTAGATGTCTATAAATTAGCAGCAACAATTAAGAAAAGAAAAAGAAGAATAATAACGGTAAGAAATGGAGAAAAAGAAATAAATAAACTAGGAAACTACCAGGATTCTTTCTTTCATTTTGATTTTGGCGGCAATTAATCAGGACAAATGGGGTCCAGAAAACTGGAAGCTTTCAAATCATGAAAGGGAAAATAACCCCCATCCCACATGAGAAGCAAAGTAGATAAATTGGTTCATAGCTGTGAGGGTGGATTGCTCACAGCAGGAGCCAGGCAGCATATGGGACCATTCATTTCTACTTTGCATGGTAAATTTTTCCAAGTGATTTTACTAACATTATCTTTTGCCTGTTGGCTGTTGAGAAGAGAAGGTCCATATTACCTGTCAGATTCTCACCCAAAGCCAAAAAGAAGATCAAATTTCCCTATGATGTAAGCACCAAATCACCAAATATTTTTCTTTTCCACCCAAGTGGGAATCTAGTCATCATCATCATTTCACAACATAGAAAGTATGGAAATCTGACTCAGAAAATGGTGCTTGTTTCACAACTTTTTTTTTTTTTTTTTGAAAAATGGAAAATCTTGGGCTGATCTGATCAGACCAGCTGGTCGATGCTGATATGTTAAATGTTGCAACTGTAGTTTAATAGTTTCATAGTATCAGGTGGACTCTCCAATGCGAGTAAAATTTAATTTTCAAGTTTTTTTTTCATTCTATTTTTGAGGGTCATGACAACTGACAAGCCTCAAGTGCGTAAACCAGCCACGTGGGATGTTTAATTATAATTGGTTCGGTTGGTTTGTTCCTTGTCTTTCTTGATAATTCGATAAGGATGGATTGGAAATGGAGTTGTTAAAATTTTGAATGCCCGTTCTTGTTTCATAATTGTTACGAAACGATAGTGTCTATGTGTATGAGTTGGCAAATGGCAAATGGCAAATGGCAAATGGCAACTGGCATATTTCAACCATATTGTTTGTCATTTTGTGAAGAAACTGAGATTTTAAGATATCTACTCTTATCTTCTTCATTTTTTGTTTTAATCTGAACTATTGGATAATATAAAATGAAGTTGGTCAGTTCAGACGACGTTGAAACCTGTAAAACTTTTTTTTTTTTTTTTTTAAGTCATATTGATGATTTGTGTATTTTCTTCAACGGGCCTACTGTTATTCTCAAAAACTAGAAGCGGTAAGAGGAATCGGGTGACGCGAATGGTTTGTAAATTGTAATTATTGCAAATGGTTAAAGCAGCCACTCTTCATGGTGTGGTACCACTCCAAGAAAAAGAAAAAGATAACGTTGCTTTGCTTGCCATGTTGGGGTTCTTTGTTTCTGTGTATTTCTTTTAATTTCATTGAATTTGGTCTTGTTGTCTGCCTAACTCAAATGTGAAAGGCGGCCAAGATGATAGCGTATGTGATTTCCATGTTAGAATTTTGAGTGCAAACAATTTCTTTGTCAGCAAGAGCAGCTCAAATTTTTCATGATTATCATTGCATTATATTATATATATGCATACATAAATACATGTATATATATATATATATATATATAAATATGCAACTATAATTAGTGGTTTTAATGATTCTTGCTCAGCTAATGTAGTGAACAGCATGGTTCTACTTCTTTTTGGTCCATTCATAACTCTATTTTTATGATAATTTAAACAATCAAATATTAAACACTTTATACTTAAGCATTTGGCTCAAATGATTGATTAATAATTCTTAACTTAAACTAAAAAATTATGGTTTAACTTTTTTTTTTCGAATAATATATATATATTATTCAAAATCTTGAAGAAAATATGGACACTAACTTTCATTAATTTTGAAAATTATGCACAAAATATAATATAATATAATATAACAATGACTCCATGTCTAACAGCTTGATTTTTCATTTTATAATTAGAGAATAGAAATCGAATCCAACCTTTATATCATGTCATAATTTTCGGCACTTAAAGAATAATAATTAGTTGAGGAAAATGGCACAATTATAGGGTAACTGAACCTCTGTTTTGGAGTTCTAGCCGGGCTTTAGTGCTTTAGCATTTGGACTTCAGATTGGGCAAGGTCACCTTTGGTTAGCCCTGTGCACTCCCACCCAACACAGTCCACAATAAAGAGAATTTGGAAGCTTAGGTAATTTGGGCCATTCAACTTTTCATGATTCTTTAATCCTTTTGGTAATAAATTAGTGGTAGATTAAACAGTAAACAGTAAAAGCAATACTGTAGTAGTCAACCTAAATTATCCTAGCACAGTGTAGTTTCAACAATATTACAACATAAAATAGTCATTCAAGAAAGGAGCTTGATTCAACTTAATATATATGGATTATATTGAATCGCTTTGTTATTGTTCAAAATAACAATGATGTGATGTTAAAATAAGAATCTTGATATTCGTGTTTTTTTATTAAAAACTCTAAAAAAAATTAGATAGACATAAGGGAGTGATTTTCTACGTGCACTATCTGATACTTAAATCAATCGACAGGGTTTTAATAAAAAAAATAATTACTTGAGTTTAGAATAAACTTGTGGATATTTATAGAGATTAATCGATGTCCAGTTAATTGTATCGTCACTGTGTGAGTCCTATGTAGTTGGAGTTTATTGTGTAAGCATTTGTAGTGACTTTTGGACTTGTGTTTGGACCAAAGGTCTTAGGTCCACAAAAGCCTCAATGTTAAGCTAAATCAAATTTGGGCCTGATGGTTGACTTAGCTATCGGGCTAGTATATGCCTGGCGGTAGGTTTAGCCACTAAGTTGCATGACTCAACGACTGGGTTAGTCGCTCGATCTTTGTCATGTGTTACGTGGGCTGACACGTGTTTAGCCATGTGGGGTCCATTACTTCGGATGCGTTGCCCCTTCTCACTAAGCCACGTGTCCACTGCTTTAGGTATTTACCCCTTCAGTAGAGTTCAATTTGTATTCAGATATGTTTACACTGGTATCACACATTTCTTTTGTAAGAAGATTTAAACCCCCCCCCCCCTTTTTTTTTTTTTTTTTTTTTTTAAATTAGGAAATTTTCTAATGTGGCCTGCAATCATCAATTAGAACCTCAAGTTTAACTTTTTAAGTTCTCCAGTCCTCTATTGAATAGCAAACTCCATTATTTAACTGTGAACCTTCTTTTAATTTCTGAAGTTTATTTTTTTATGCTTTAAAGTTTTCTTTCAAAAATATTCTTTATCTTGCAAACCACAAATGAGTACCTTTAACCCTTTAAGATTCTTAAATACACACACATATACATATACATATACATATACATATACATATACATATATGCCGTTAAAGTCATGGCTTTGCTTTAGAATAAAACCAGTCTTTTATAATTAGTAGCTATTCTAAAAAAAAAAAAAGTAGTGAAGACATATAAGAAGAATAAAGATTCTAAAGCACAAAAACGCATTAATACAGCCTTGTGCATAACATGTAAGTAGGTAAAGAAGAGGGCACCAGGCAAGGCATCCTTTTTCTTTTTCTTCCTTTTGAAGTAATGATGGCTTTTGAAGATTTTATAAGCTAAAGTAGGTGTCGGTGGAGCATCCATAAATGGGCTACACATCACAACTCTCCACTCCACAGAAACATGGGCATGCAATTCCAACTAGTCCATATGCCTAATCCTTTCTGTTGCCTTTTTTTTTTCCCTTTATATATGTATGTTTATGGATTTCAACCTGCTGATGCAACAATCTGTACTCCTTTCACAAGAATGAACATCGATTTCATGAGAAAGAAGATCACTGGGATTTGCCTTTCTTTTTCGGTCTTCGATTTGGCCAACAATTGAGGGCATAACAAATGAGTACAGCAATATTTTATTGAACATAGCCCTTCAATGATCCATCTTAGAAAACTTTGGGGCCTATAATCACTTTTGGCTTCTGCAAATCAAAATTTATTCTAGTGTGTTCTTTTTCTTTCGCTTTTAATATAATTTTTTTAAAGATTTTGAATAATGATAACAAACTCTGGTTTTCAAGTTTTTTAAAAGCAAACCAACTTCAAGTAATTTATATATATTCGTTAGTGTTACAAAATTTATTTTTTTATTAAAAAAAGAGATTCAATCTTATTTTTCCAACAAGTGATCTTGCATTTATTTTTAAAACAACTGTTTGAATATTTACTTAAACAATTAATTGTGTAACTTTTATTTTATTTTTGCAACATTTAAGTTTATTGATTTTTTTGGTGTCTAGTTAGTATAAATTATATAATTCTTAGTAATTTTAATGAGATTGAAAATAGTGATAATGTTGAAATTAGTTATTGAAATAGTAAGATTGAATACTGTAATTATAAAATTGAAATCAATATTAATATATGTATTTAGATGTAAACATAAAGGTACGAGATGAGTTAAAGTATAATACAAAGATAAAGTAATTATCAACGTCATTAAATTAAAATTTGTGTAAAATAAAATTCATAAATTAATAAGTAATTAAAATTACTAAATTTTTTTATATAAACAACATTTTTGTTAATAAATTAAAAATTATTAAAATTATTTTTATATCAAATAATTCTTTTATAATTAAATATTTAGAAATTATTTTATGTATATTTTAATTTTATTTCATATTTAAAACTTTAAGTAATAAATAATTTAATAATTATATATCATATATATAAAATAATATTTATTAATAATTTATATATATTATAGTATTAAAAATATCAAATAATTTAAAAATAAAAAAGAAACTAAATGGGGAAAAAAAAAACTGGAGATGGGAGGAGGGGGCAAACCAGTACTAGCGGCTCACTGGATCCCAAGCCCCAACCGTGCCACATCCCTTCTCTTCCAAACTAGTTTCTGTGGCTGTCTGCTGCCCCAACCGCATCCTGAGCTCCCTCTGATTTCAATGGGGCCTAAGCCTATATGATTATATGTGGGTGTAGATTGGTTTTTATATCAAATTATCAATACACGTGCATGTATTATTATTGAGTTGAGATGATAATTATAATAAATTTTTATGTAAAAACTAATAAAAAAGCCTTTTTTAATCAAATAAAAGATGCCCTTGAAGATAATCATATAAGGTAAGAATAATTGAATATATAATCCATAGCTTTTATCGGAACAACTTCAAGGGCATACTTTAATTTACTTATATGATACTCTATTATTATCATAGTTTAATCTAAATTTTACCCACACGCGATAAAGCTACACATATAGAAACGATTTTTTTCTTTTAATAAATCTTTTTTCGTTCATGTTAAGATTGAAATCCATGATTTATAAAATGAAAATTTAAATACTAACATTAAAGTGTTTATTCGGAAACTTTAGCTTTAAATTTTTTGTCATAAGAAAAAATAATTAACATACATTCAAATGAGATCTTCATTTTAATGATTAAATAATTAATTGAAGTTGAAAGGATCCAACTAGGTAATGGCCTGAAGTGTTTATTGAACTAGAACACAAGCAATGAACAGAAGGGAACATAAGATTAATTTTCAGGTCTTGGAAAAGTGGGTCTAGAAAACTGAAAAGGCACCCAAAACCTAGTGATTTGCAGTAATGGATGACTATGGGCTATGGCTTATCCGTAATGATTTGAGCCTAAAAGTTGCAAACAACATTTGCTGATATTTTCCTCCGATTTTGAGCGTCGAGAGACTTGGAGCTAGCTGATCCTCCCATTATTAATCCTCAACGAATGGAATCCTCAATGAATGGCAATGCCATGTTTTGAAGTTTCTGTCTTTTTTCTCAAGGGAGTAGGAGCAAAACTGATAGTTTGTCTTTAGTTACACACTTGTCGGAGTATTGAGGGCTTAAAAACCTCATCTGACATATCCACTACACCACAAAATTGAGGGAATGCAACCCTTATGGGAAGGATAATTTTAAAGTTAGGAGAGCTTTCCTGTAAATTCAGCAAGGAATCACCTCTCTACTTTCCAAGAGACAATTGCTACCTAAGTTTTCTTAATATAATAATAAAGCCTGTCCAAGAGACTCCATAAGATTTAAGGCTGAGATACAGCAATATGTAAACCAGAAGGAACTTGGTTAATCTTCTGTGGTTGCCCATTTGCTGCTCTATTAATGGTTGACTGTGCAATTTATGTTTAATTGAAACAACCGTTAATCATAAACATTTTGGAAACAACTATTCTGTTTGGTTGTGCAGTTGATTGTTCCCATCAAGATAAGATAATCAGACAAGTGACATACAATCTAGAATGGCGATTCGAGGCTTTGAGGCAATTACATTTCACGCCAAAAAGCGCCCACAAAGCAGAATTGATCGTCACAAGCACAGTCCAACCTTTCGATTTGGTCATATCAAACCATTGTTTCACAATTTCCAGATATTTCAACATGGCCCAGACGCTAGACAGGCAACAACGCCATCTAATGATTCATAGTCAGCCGATTAGATCTGATCTGACCTCGGATTTTGCGTGTGCTTTAGTTTTGAATCTCGACGAACCCCACCAAAGGTCCTTTGTCTGACAAGAAGTATCATGTGACATAAGTGTGGACATGTTCCATTGTTAAACTTAATGGTGGAGGACTTCTCGCACTTTGTCTGTCAGTAAGCAAAACTTTGCCCACATGACATTTTCTTAAACCAAAAGAGATTATTAGGCTTTTTCTCAACCATTATTTTAGCTTCAAAATATGTCAGTTTAAAAATGTATCCATACGATTTTTTATTTTATTTTTTTCAATTGCAAATTAGATATGTAGCTTTAATTTAATGTATGATGGCAATTGATTGATAAGCAATTGCATACAATACAAAAATTATAATAATATTTCCCTGTCCTCACTGTGTGGTTTTTTCTTGAAGAAATATATATATATATATATATATATATATATGTATTGATTAAACCCAATAAACAGACATCCCTTATGTTAAAAAGGAAATCGTTAATTCCTGATCTGGAGAAAGAATCAACCACTTGTTCGAAATCCTAGTTTTAGTATTTACCAAATTTTAGGACAAAAAACGAAAAAGAAATGGACAGAACCTCCAGCCGACATGGAAATATGGACATGTAATGCAGCTGCAAACTTGTCCAAATGTCATGTCATCGCATTCTCAGACAAGACCTTAACCTTTCCTCCACTTTCCTTCAAGATGCTCTTCTGGCCTTCTTAAAATTGATTTCTTGTCAAGACAAAGAACTCCCAAATTCTGTTGTGTTTTCAAGTAGCATCTAGCTATGGCGAGCCTGAAAGCAGGGACCAGGCCACCATGGCTTAGTCTTGGGGCTGCAGTTTGGGTGCAAATAGCATCTGGGAATGCGTACAACTTCCCTCTCTATTCCCATTCGTTGAAATCTGTTCTGGGGTTTAACCAACATCAGCTGACAATGCTCGGTGTTGCTAATGATATTGGTGAAAACGTTGGACTCCTTCCTGGTATTGCTTGTAACAAGTTCCCACCTTGGATTGTTCTTTCGGTTGGAGCTTTTGCTTGCTTCTTGGGTTATGGTGTTCTTTGGCTTGCTGTTAGCGGAACTGTTCTGTATATGCCTTATTGGCTAGTGAGTTTATTGTTTTACTGAGGTTCTTTCATTTAATTGCTTCTGATTCTTTTACTGGGTTCATACTATTAGATTCTTTCCTTAGTTTTTGAGTGATTGGATTGGTTTCGACTCAAGATTAAGTCCTTATTCATCTGCACTTTCAGTTGGATTTTAGATCAGATTGTCAATGATTTTTGTTGATTTACATGCTTTTACACATTAAATGGTGCTTGTGAATTAAAACTACTTTCTGAAGTCATTTGTCTTTTTTTCCCCCTATTTTTGTTGGTTCAATCATGTCCTTTTCTGCTAAAATGATTGACACAAGCTAGTCAAGTTGGTTTAATCTGGCCTTACTTGTTGCTTTCAAATATTAGGAAATTTCTTCTCTTTCCTATTTAAGCAATGTGCTTTTAGTAATTCCATGCTTAAGTTGAGCTTTATCTGGCGTTGCTTGATACTTTAAACTAGTAGGAAATTTCGTTGAAGCTTGATGAAAGAGTGGTCTGATACATTCAAGAAGTGGAATTGACAATAGCATGAAGTTGAAAAGTAGTTTTCCAACATTTTTGTTGCACTAAAAGGGACAGTAAAGCAAGTTACAACAATGGTGCTAAGGACTAAGGCGATATTTGGCTGAATAGTAATTGAAGTACTTTAATTATGGAGAAGTATACCTTCCAGTTTCTACCTAGCCCATCTTCCATGTGCAGAAACAGAAAGCTGAGGTGAAGGACTAATGGCTAAGGGCATTAACATCTGGACCTAGAATGGAAGTGCTTGCTCAATAAGGATTACTGGGCATTGCACAAACACTCAGTATGAAGAAAGCATAGGGTGAAGGATTAGTGAAATGTGGTCTGCGAAAGAGAGGTTCCTGAGATTAGAGTACAAGACGCTTTTATATCATGTTCAAGAGATAGTTTAAATTAATGGGCTACCAAAAGGAATAAAATAGACAAATTTAATTTTCAATATCTTTATCATTCATACTAGCATATAGTGAGCATTTTTGATAGTCAGAATCATTTAGCCATGCTAGCTAGTGATTTTATCATCTCATATTCTGCAAATAAACTCGACTTTTAGCCACTCAGACAATGAAAGGTCTCTTATGAACTTTTCACCTGTTCCTAAGGCTTGTAAAACCCGCTTTTTCTAGTGCTTAATTGCCTCTAATTATGTTCATTAATGATAACTTGAACTAGAGTGATATTTGTCCAATAAATTTTGATTTCTATTCATCCCTTGTTTTATTCTTGCTCTGATTTTCTCGTGGTTCTTTCGTTCAACTAAGAATGTGGACGCTATGGCTGAGGGCTCTAGCCCTCCAGCCCTAGCGTATATGCCATATTTTTCTCCTAGAATTGCTTAAGGGCATAAGGGAACTCAAAATATACTTGAATACAAGCTAATGCATACAATTGAAAATATAATGCTGTTTTTAATTTTGTTTCTCTATTTTATGTGACATTTAAAAAGATTAACTGCTACATTTGACTTCTGAGCTGCTAGGGTGAGCATTGGCTGAGTTGAATTTGCTTGAATTTCCACTCTAGGCATTTACTAGAGCTCATAGTTGATAGTTCTCAAGGCAAATAAGAGTAGGTAGTGAGTCTAACTGATTAGTTTACTAGTAGCTTGCTCACACCTACGCATGCAACCAAAAGTATTAGTTTAATTAGGATTTGAAAACCAATTCTTTAGCTGGTGTAATCAGTACAGTTACCTTATAATCTTTTTATTCAAGATCTAAAAATTTTATTAAGATACTCATATTTGAACAGAGTATGTACTTTCTTTATCATTGTTTGCACAAAACAGCACTTTTGCGGATGTTTATGGATATGTAAGAGTTCTAGATTAGATGTATACGTTCTGCCATCTCTTGGAAATTTCTATCAGCGACTGCCTAACGATTACCATCTTCATTTTCTGTGATTTTGCAGTTATGGCTTGCACTTTGTGTAGCCACCAATAGTAGTGCTTGGTTGAGCACTGCTGTGCTTGTCACTAATATGAGAAATTTCCCTGTCAGTAGAGGCACAGTTGCTGGTATTCTCAAGGGCTATGCTGGGCTTGGTGCTGCAGTATTTACAGAAATTTACGGCACCATACTTCGAAAGTCCTCTTCTAACCTTTTGATGTTTCTTTCTTTTGGTGTCCCTATTCTTTGCTTTGTCATGATGTATTTTGTTAGGGCTTGTATTCCTGCTTCTGGTGAAGATTCTGCAGAGCATGGCCATTTTCTTTTTATCCAAGTAGCTAGTGTGGTCCTAGGCTTGTATGTTTTAACGACCACAATATTTGATCATTTGCTTCATTTTAGTGCTGAGATTTCTTATGCCATTCTTGCTGTTATGGTTGTCCTTCTCATGGCACCCCTTGCAATTCCGGTAAAGATGACTATTTGTCCCACAAGGATCAACAAACCAGGGTTGCCTGACAAACCAGTTGCATCTTCAGATGAAATGCTTCAAGGAGAAGGTAATGCTGACAAAACAGAACCACTGTTGAAGCCATCTGAATCAGCAACATATCTGGGAAGCTTTCGTGAAGGTGATGAGGCATCAGAGGTGGCCATGCTTCTTGCTGTGGGTGAGGGGGCAATTAAGAAGAAAAGGAGGCCTAAAAGGGGAGAGGATTTCAACTTTAGTGAGGCTATAATCAAAGCTGATTTCTGGCTTCTTTTCTTGGTTTACTTTGTTGGTGTTGGATCTGGTGTGACTGTTCTCAACAATCTGGCCCAAATAGGGATTGCACAGGGTGTACAGAACACGACAATACTGTTGTCTCTTTTCAGTTTTTGCAACTTTGTTGGCCGTCTCAGTGGTGGTGCTGTTTCGGAACATTTAGTCAGGTAAGTAATGCCTAAGGAAGGAGAAAATATGTGATAAATAATCATTTAATTAGTGTACCATTTTCCATATGGTTTAGAGCTTTGACTAATTTAGACCAGTTTTTTGGGTTCTAGGCAATGAACTCTCTGAGCATATAGTAAATTAGGCATGCAGCAATTTAACTTCAAGACAGAGGCATAAACATGTGAAATAATCAGTTTAATTATTCCAGAATGTTCTCTAATCGTCTGTTATTATAGCTACTACATTGAAAGTAAGCACTACATTTGTCATTTATCTGCTAAATAGAACATTGTGGGCATACAAAAACAAATTCCACTTTCTTAAGAGATTTATTTTGAAAATCATCTTGATATGATTGAATTGCAGCTGCAAGCATACTACAATATGTATAGTTCATATTCTTCAAGAATTTGTGTTATACTCCTAATGCCAAAAGTATTTTTCTCTTCAACTCTTTTATCTGGCATATACTTGTAGCCTTAACCATTAGGTTATGATTGTTGGTTAGATGTATAGGTACCAAAATAGCATTTTATTCTACATTTTCTTATTTTCTTACCTAGGTTCACCATAATATAAGACTCTTCTGTTGTTTGCAGGTCAAAAACAGTTCCCCGCACCATTTGGATGACCCTCACCCAAATTATCATGATTATTACCTACCTCCTTTTTGCATCAGCTATTAATGGTACCTTGTATGCTGCAACTGCATTACTTGGAATATGCTATGGGGTTCAATTCTCCATCATGATCCCCACTGTCTCAGAGCTTTTTGGTTTGAAGCATTTTGGTATATTTTACAATTTCATGTCACTAGGAAATCCTCTTGGAGCATTTCTCTTCTCAGGGCTCCTAGCAGGGTATATATATGATACTGAAGTTGCAAAGCAGCATGGACTCGATCCGGTCAGTTCAAGCGTTTCATGCATTGGTCCAAACTGCTTTAGGCTCACTTTCCTGGTTCTTGCTGGTTTCTGTGGCGTGGGGTCGGTGGCAAGCATCATTCTGACTAAGAGGATATGGCCTGTTTACCAAATGCTGTATGGCGGGGGTTCTTATAGGCTGCCACAGACCTCAAATCACTGAGATTGTTGGAATGAAGTGTGGATTCCGCAGCATACTTTTGAGGCACATGTTAGACTAGGTATTTCTTCTACACTATTCAAATTCTAATGAAATGTAGCTCATGTTTTGATTTATGTGCAGTAGCTTACATTCATTTCTCTTTTACCTGACTTATAATTGAAAATATCTTCATTTTGCTTGCCTATGAGCAGTAAGGAAATGGTTAAAAATGACATCTTCATGGATCTACTTAGAATAAATCACTTTTTTTTTTTTTTTTTTTTTAAATTTTCTCATTTCTTATTCTACTAGTCTTTTTTGCTATATGTGTATTTGCACATGAAAGATTAACATAATTTTTTGAAGTTAAATAAAAGATTAACTTCTTGGTTAATAGTGTTCATAAGTTCAAATTAACTTAATTTTTGAAGTTAAATAAAAGATCTTGTCCTTCTATACTCAAGAAAACTTGTCAAATTTGTACAATTCAATGTTTATAATAATATAGCTAAAATAAAAATTATACTTAGTTCAATTTATTATCTAAGTTTCAATAGTATTATTTTCACATATGTTCACGTAAATATCATATATAACTATAATAATAAAAATAATAAGTTTATGACCGTGATTGGATCAATCTTCAATTAATTAACAATTAAAGTACAAAGAAATATAATATATACAAATTTAAAAAATCAATAAGTTTATTGTAGTGATATTGTAATTGGAATAAAATAAACATTTAATTAATTTTCAAAGTTTTTATTTTGCTATATTGAACTTTTCATTTATTTTAAAGTATGTATACATACATATTAATTGACCGGTTTCATTATATGTAAAAAAAACTATAATTAATTTCTACTTGAAAAAATTATGTAATAAAATTTAAAAAGTAACAAAGAAATAAATAAAAATTACTCTATATTTAATTTATTAAGAAATTACAATGACTTAAAAGGAAATATTTTACTTTAACAAAAACTTCAATGTTAATAAGTAAATAGTAAAAATAAATAAATTAGTCAATATTTTAATCTAATAAAAAAATTTAAATAAAGATAGAATAATTAATTAAATAAATGATCAAGAATATAAATACCGTTCAGTTATTGTATTTTTGGAACTCTTCCCTTTATTTATAGCATAGGTGTAGAAGAATAGAAAATACTTAAAAATAGGCAATAGCTCATTCCACTTGGATTGTTATGTTGGTTCATAAAGATTATTTGTTCATTATCATCACTAAATTCTAACCTCTGGAGATTAGTTGCTGATATCTCAATTGCTGAGCCACTCTTGCAGCAATCTAAAGACTCCACATCCAATAACACTTCCTTGAGATCTACCGTGCCCATATCCTAGACCTAGAGCAAAAGGCAAAGAGAAATTCTAAATGGAGCTAACTTTTTACTCAATACACCCATTTCTCTTTATATTTTTACTGCTCAATGTGAAGAGAATGGCTGTACTCAGCGTTTGTTGGGCTCCCTATAGAATTTCTCAGAGGCAAATGCCATGGAAATAATAATTCGTAATGTTCCTCAACTTTTGCCAGGAACTACCACAACTCTTAATCATTGCAAAACAAGCAAGGTGCAGCCTTTAATTTTGCCCCTGCTTTGTATTTGTAGACAAGAATTTAAAGAATGTGGATGCTGTGGGCTATGCAATCAATATATATATATATGTAGTTAATATGAATAAGAGAGGATGGATGGAATTCATTGCAACTTTGAAGACACGGGCAGTCTGGCAGGCAGGCGTTAGAGAATTTGGCTAATTGCTAAGCCATGTCGACCACGTTGCAATGGAAGATGATGAAAACAGTCTTAAATCTAATTTTCCTACTTTTGAAGCAGCTAGTTAATTTCTAAACCTCCAAACATTACTGCCGACCTGAAACTTTATTGCACAATATTGAAGATATGAAACCATCCTTTCTGGTTCTACCTCTTTAGATCAAGCAGAATGTGTACTTGACTAATCTTCATTTCCGGACCATAGCAGAGCAAATCAGCTGTTGGAGCAAAGATGGGTTCCAGGCTATTGCAAACTCTAAATTGAAAGATATATCAGGTCTTTAATTCGTCAGCAGCTTTATCCCTTTCATTCAACACAAAAGTTCTAGGAAAGCTCGCAGCACACGTTAATCCATAGATTATTTTTTCATTACAAGGCATGAAGGTTTTCCGATATGAAGATCTCACAACTGAAGAAGATCCAAGCAAACCATATATCTTAAAGCAAAAATAATTCTTGAAAATTTAAATTACATGAACTCAAAATGAATATAAACTATGGCATCCGTGTTGATGATAGAATAACTGTCCAACACTACTTCAGTTGCTAACGTGGGGGCACCTTAACTTTATATCAGATTCACATGCAGAAATATGCAAATGTACCAGACAGAGAAAGCTTGTTCCTCTGATTGATTGGAAGACAACATTTGAATGACCATATTTCACATCTCACCTTTCCAGACAAAACTAAGAAAGGATTATGTTCTAGTCAAGTGGGTTTCATGTCCTGAAATAATGCTGCCCATAACGTATGATCACCATAGTCTCCACCTGTCTTTTCATTGCTGTAGTCACCATGAACCTTTGGGCTTGGAGGTCTTACGTAATTGAGAGGTCCAGAAATTTTTGGACTCCTATTTGCGAGCATCAGCCTCTCTTGCGCCATTGTAATATCAATAGGACCAGATGCAATCGGGCTCCTATAATTCAACACTAATTTCTCCTGCATTTTTCTATCCAGGGGCCCGGATAATTTTAAGCACCTAGGAGGGACCAACAACTTCTCTTGACCTCGATGATCCAGGGGACCCGATTTTGCAATCTTCCTGCTTCTCAGCACAGGCTGCTCTATCTTCAGCTCCTTCTCACTCTTGCACTTCCTTGTCAATGCCCCTTTCCACATATCTCTATAACGAACCGGCTCCGGCAGTGGCTTAACCGCGTTATTCTCATGGTGAACTAACTTGTTAACATACTTGTTGAAGCACTTTCTGGTTTTGTTGATTGCCATAATGAGCTTGGACAGGCTATTTGGAGTTTCTCTAACTTCTTTCCTAGCAAGCTTTAGAATTTCCAGCCTATGCTTGGCAACCGAAATGCCCATGCTCTGAAGAAACTCATGGTTGAAGTATGCTAAATCCTCCTTTTGGAGCTCATTGCGAGAAAAGGCCAGGCCATACTCATAGATAAGTGAAGACTCAAGAGCAGTTTTTGACAACCAAGAGTACCAGTCCATGGCGCTGGTGCTTGGCTTATGCCATAGGATGCTCAAAAAATTGGAGGTTTTGTGGCGTTATAAGATAGCTGCATGTGAGTGGTCCTAGCCTCCAAGGGGTATCCGTATATATAACAAGTAGATAAGAAAGGTGAAGAGTAAGTAAATGTGGTGGGTGCGTGGGGATGTATAGTGCACATATCACCCTTACTCTAATTGAAATTTGGATGGTAGTTGAAATTGGGAGGGACACCAATCGAAATTGTGGAATATGAGCTTAGGAACTTACCCAACATGTATTTTTATTGTAAGGTTTCCCTTGGGCATTATCTTCAACTTTTGTCCTTTGTTTTCGGTTGCACTATGGGCGCATGTGCTAGTTCATCCTCAAACAGGAGTATGATACCTACCACCAATATCTTCAATAAAACAAAAAAGAATATCACTTGGATTTTAGGCTTCTAATAGTTTTGGCTTTTTTATATGCTTGGAAATTGTTCATTTCATCACCCTCTTCTTCTCATGTAAATTTCATTATTACATGGGCAAATTAAGTATATACAACAAAGATCCACCCTTAGGAATTGTGTTGGGAACCTTGCAAAATGTACGCTACATATTCAACAAAGGGATTAATCATGTGGGCTTGCCTTTCCCCTTTTTGCTATAAATTGTTGATTAATGGCCTAATGGGTGTTTAAATATGGCCACCATAAGCGCTTTTCTGGTAAAAATCAATCTTTGCTATAGCTACCAGATAATTTAGCCTGATTACTCTTTCATGCTTTTCCAAGATCCGCACCTTCGACATAACTTTAGGTTAAATGGGGTTTAAATAGTCAAAAATATTATAAAGAAATTAACCATTCCTAGCTCAGAACATCTTAAAGTCTGTGGGGTGGCGGCAAAATTATTTATATTAAGATCGATTCGACTCTGCAAAGTGCAACCTAACGCCTTGAAAGTTCTGGGGTTTGTAGTGGTACCATTTCCATTATGTCACTTCAAGTTAGAGGGTGAAAATGATCTGGTAATTACAATCTGTACACCATGGAACTTAAAAGCTACCAAGGAGCAACAAAAATGGTGACATTGAAGCATATTAAATTGTATAACCTACTGAAAATGCTGAGTCAATCATCATCATATAAAAGTCTGAACAGATAAAGTACAGATAAAGTCATATTTCTCTCTGTATTTGTGTAAGAACATTATTTTTAGTGGGCAGGTGTGAATGGATTGCGGTGAAAAGGGCCTAAAGTCAGAGAGAGGTTTGAAAATGGAGGCCTTCATATGCATAAGAAACGCTACCCACTAGCATTGTGTATCAATTCATCTAATCAAAGCTTTAGATATTTTGGTTGAAGTATCACTTTTTTCACTAGTTGACCGCGTTACTGCCATAAGAATCATAATCAGGCAGGTAGGAAGGCACAGTTCATCAGGATCACAAAAGGAATTAAAAAATGTATTGGGTGGATGAAAGCATATCAGATTTTATGTCTCCGGGTACCTCTGTTTTTTACTGTTTTCTCACATTTCCAAGTTCCAATTTGGTCAGTCACAATGCATTGGATACATTAATGTTAGTGCACTTTATACCTAGCCTGTCTTTTTGTGGAAAAGGCAAGTTTGTGGTGAGTGGGGAAAGGCAGAATATAAGGAAGGAAAGGAAATTCAGCAGGCATTTAACTATAACACCATTATCTTTTGTATAGAATGATCAATATCTAAAATCTAATTGTTAACTGAAAGCTAGATAGTCAAACAAATAAAACAAGAATCCTTCCAATATATTAATTTACAAAGTCAATATCATGATATTGGAGGAGCCAAAAGCAATGCCAATTGTGATTTATACTATATAGTAGCATAAAATAATAATAATAATAATAATAATAATAATAATAATAATAATAATAATAATAAAGAAAACACTAAAGGTATGCCACTGAACAAAATTAAGTAATGGAGCATTGTCAATGTGGAAACCATAATACATACAGACGCAATTTTTGAAGTGATGTTGCTGGAAAAAGCAAAGTTTGCAGCATTAAAGGGAGCTGCAATTATTTCTTCTTTTATTTTGATTTGAGAATTGACGATATAGATATTACCTAACGTGATTTAGCAAACTTGATCTGACCTATTCTGTCTTTGAAAAAAGAGGAGAGAGGTATATCTAACTCTTTTACGGCTTAATTATAAGTATCTTTCAATCTAAATTAATTCTTTACCATTATATGTACTTGTAATTTCCAAGTTACAGTCTTTACTAAGCACATCAAGCAGTTTACCTGCAAATTGTAATCGTCTTGATTAAAAGTCGTATTTAAGTTGAATGATTTTGAGATGAATATATAAATTTTTTATAAAAAATTTAAAAAAAAATTTGAATTTTAAATTTAATTTTTCTTAAAAAAAAAATATCCATTAAATTAAAATTTGGTTGTGGAATATATAGAGGTTTGGTCACCAGGATGGGTAGAAGTTGACAATATTTGCAAATTGTCATAGGTCCAAACGAACATGTGCTGATCAATTCATGAATAAATTAGGCCTTCCCCACCCGAGGCAAACGAGAATTAGCGTTTATCAACTGTAGCGTCTGCTAAACAACTAATTAGGCCTATTACTGTTGAAAAATATATACCAATAATAAATAGGGCTTCCCTACCACATGGCGCACCTAAAGAATGAATGTGTTGATAGAAGTATTCAGTCACGGAATAATATTGTACTCACATGGAAGTCAAATCTTAGAACATGAATATGATTTGCTGTGCTTGTATGTTTGTCCCCTACTTTTGGTTGAAAGTGTCTCCATTCTTTGTTACTATTCTTGTTCACGTGGTAATGCTACTTCTTTTTTTTTTTTTTCATTTATTTCAACACTTGCATATATGAAATTTTATTTCGTTCAGTTGCAAAATTAGAATCTAGACATTCCGAGATGAAATCTTCAAGTTTTGACTATTAGAGAATATTTTCTTAAAGAAGTAAGATGTTCAGTTTTGAATTATATAAGAGAAAGTAATCCATAATTATCTTCCTTTATAATTCAACATATCGGTTCTGAGTTATGTGACTTAAACGAAATGCTCCGATTAATTTCTCACAAATATGGGCAAAAATTATAATGAGTTGCTGTCCAAACTCACAGATCCGAAATTAGGCTCAACGAAATGTTCAGCCCCTATTTGTCCATATGCTTGGACTTTAGGCCCTTATGGTTGTAGGTCCGTTCATGGTTTTGGGTAAGGCATTTGCCCAAAAGAGTGTTCCTTTTTTTGGAAAGTGCTCAAAATAGTGTTAAACATGGTAATTAGGACCATCATAAAGTCTGAGGTAACTTGATGATTAATTTTCATAGAAGAAATTGAAAACGAAAAAAAAAAAAAGGAAAAATTTTAAGGCATGCACAAGTATTAGTTTGGAGATCTATTTTAATGAAACTTGACTAATGTTGGGGTTTGAAATATGTGATTATGGGATGCTCATATTCAGCCTTTGGCCCAACGTAAAAATCATATGACTTGAATTGTTTAAAACATCATTTCTTATTTTTCAAAAAGAAAAAAAAAAACCCTCATTTTGTAATTTGCTTATTGCTTTGGAATATTTTTACATACTTTCCAGCTCTAGTTTGAATGTTAAATTATGATTAAATTACATGATTTTTTTAATGTTTACTATAAATGCATATATATATATATATATATATGTATGTGTGTGTATATATATACACATATCCTTTGTTTGAGTATATATATACACATATATATTATAAATGCATATAATGTTTTGCTAGTACACGCAGGAAGTATTTTTTTGACATATTTACTAAAACTTCAGCTATAATCTTATATATAACACTGCAAAAGCGAATTGGATGAAATTGGGTGATTTTTCTAGGTTTTTTTTGGGGATCAAAATAATATGAGTTTGATTTGCATTACCTACACTCTTCCACCATTTAAAACATCTAGAAAAAAGCTAATAACATCCACTCTCACTATATGCCATAAATTTTGAAAATAAAAAAGGTGCAAGCATACTTTCAGGACCTAATCTTTTGGTTGGGTGAATTTGTTTTAAAGGCATCTCAATCTCCTCTGCCATCAATTCTGCAAGAAGGAATTTGTTCGTCTTGTTTAAAACTTGATTTTCAACCATCTCAAGGATATTACCATGCAAGTGAATCTTTGTGACAGGAGTATAATTTTGAAGTAATCAATGGTGATCTTGTGGATCTCAAATTCTTCCTGGCTTCAGTCCCTATTTTCAATCTTTATGCCTCTTGCAATAATTCTTTTTAAGCCAATTGACTTGGATCTTTGTATCCAAAACATTTATTTCTTTTCCAACTGCTGCTTTAGCTTTTCCTTTAAAACTCTCTCATTTTCCAAGTTATTGTCATCAATTGAGCCCCTATAGATTTATGTAAGTCCTCACGGAGTGAGTCTATCTTCTTCCTTGCCTCTTTAAAGTAAGCATGTTAACTATTATACCATTTTGAAACAAACTGGTTTCTAGATAACGTGTAGTGATGTTCGCACTTGGCAGAAAGGATTGGAAGGACTCATGAGTTTTTTCATGTCTCCAAGCATATAACCTCATTAATGTTCAAAAGCTGTATAATAAGTTTCATTTTATATTATTCGGGTATGATGGTGGTGGTGGCGGTGGAGAGATTGGTTTAAGATTGTGTCTTCTTTGGGTTAAGTCAAGTCTCTTAATATTTTAAGTTCAATTGTGGTAATCTTTGTTATGATTTTTGGCACTTGCACAATGCGCTAGTCTTAAGAAGAAAAAATTGAGAATTTTTTGTGTTTCAAATGAGATTCTCAAACAAAATAATTGATAAAATCTACTATAGACACAAAATTTTATCCGATTAGTTGAAATAATTCAAATTTCATTCTCAATTTTAACATGTCCAATTAGGACCCATTTTAACATTTTAATAGAATTTATCTTTTATCTCGATGGGAGCCTACTGTTTAACTTAGATTGTGTGTATATATATATAAATATATAAATATATATTTATATTTATATTTATATTTATATCAAATGGGTTTAGAAGCCCAAATCTTATTCCCAAAGAGCCAAAGCCCCATTTTCCAAATCAAAGCTTAAACAAAAGCCCATGATTCAAATGGCCCAAACCCCTTTTGTTTTTGTTTTTTTATTTTTATTTTTATTTTTTAATAATAATAATAATAATAATAATAATAATAAGGGAATATGTGTGCAAACTCCAAACAAACCATCCCTTCTGTCCCTTCCATTTTCGGCTCACACTAACTCAATTTACTATCCCATGGACCCATGCCAACTTTCACAGTCTGCATCAATCCATCCATTAGCAATTTCACCCTTTTGGTAAAATCAGACAATATAAACTCAGCAAGGATGATCTTCCCCAAGCTCTGTTTTTCACCCTATGACTTTCCCATTATCCTAAAACTTGTAGCGATTGCTGTAATGAAATCCTAAAACACCTCTGCAATCAGATTCGAAAATCAACCAGACATTCAACTCCGAGTATAAAACTCTTCAAGAAAACAGAACAAGGGGATGATGGACCTTTGAGAATTCCCCAAATGCAGAAAAGACTACACAAAAAAAAAAAAAAAAATCCCAAGACCACTTTGCCCCAACACCCAATCAGCCCTTTCATACAATCACCCTTCACCAACACTGTCAAGTAAGCTCCCAAATAGCTGAAGCTAGGGGCGAAGCCCAAATTTTTTTAAAAAATAAATTTATTTAAACAAATTTTATATTATACAAAATTTGTGAAATGTTTGGTAGATGAAACTCAATTTTGTATGCTCTAGCAATGAGTTTTATTCGATTTTACTATCAGAATATTTAAAACTGAAAATAATAAAGAGTATCATTAATTTATTTATTATTGATATTAACATTGATTCTATCTATGGTTACTTTCAATTAAAATAATGCATTTCCAACAATTAATGAATATGTTGAACATTTATTTTCATAATTGAGTTATAAATTAATGGTTGAATAAAAATTTAGTTGTGTATTTTAAAAAATATGTGTTTCAAAATACTGATAACTAAATTATTATGCATTGTTTAGAATTGTGTAAAAAATAATTGAATTTTTTTAACAATTATAATTAGATACAATAATTTTTTTTATTATCATTATTTTCATTATTGTCGTTTTTAAAAAATTAATTTTCTGGCTCTACCACTAGCTGAAACTAAGAGGTACCAAGATCATCCAATCACCTGAAAGCCTAGCCTAGCACTACCTTGCCTACTCAAGACTCCAACATCAGCTTAAAACTATAACCATAGTAAAGGAAACAAACATAGCAAACCCCAAATAAAATCATACAAACAATCCACAAACAAAAAGAAAAAAAAAAAAGGAAGCTTGAAAGAGACAATGGAAGATGTTCGGTGCCATCAACAAGGAGGAGAGGAGTTTTGCTGGCTGGCGGCTTGAGGTGTGGTTGAAGAAGGAGCTGTAACGATGTTTGATGGGGGAGAAGGCTTGGGTCTGGCAAATTAAGGGAGGAAGCAAATAGTCAACAAATAAAAAAAATAAGGGAAGCATTTTTGGCTTGGCGACTAAGTAATCGAACACCGTGAGGCTCATTTTAGCCTTTGCTTTCATTAGTATCAACGTTTGACTGCCGACTCTACTAAAATATATAGTGTTTGTTTCAATTTCTTCCACATGGGGGTGATTTAGTTGGGCTTTTCATGGATGAGGCACAGTATATATCTATAGAGGACGGATTTGGTTCAGTTTGTATTTATATTCGGATCATTTTGACTTCGAATTTTTTTTTGTTTAGATTTGTTCAGATTTAAATTTTTTCGGGTTCAAGTTACTTTGATTTCGATTATTTTTAGGATTGGTCCCGATTCGAGTCAAACATGTTTAATATGCCGATTTCAAATTATTTTGAAATTTTATAAGTTATGAACTTTTTTAAATTTTGAATGTGGTAATTAATTTAATTTTTATATAATTTTAAAATTTAATAAATATTTGTATAAATACAAATTTTCACATTTTAATATTCATTATTTGACAAAAAATATTTACTTTTTTAGTTTCTTATAATATTTGCTATAAAATAGTAAATATAATTATATTCATCAATTGCAAAATATATTATATATAGATATTATGAAAAGAAAAATATCTTTATTAGAAAAAACTTAATATGAATAATTGATCAACTAATTAACTCAATTTTATTTCTAGTTTTTTTTTTTTTAATTTGTAGATAAATCATAATATTAACATCACTGCATTAAATATAATCGTATACATTAATTAATCAAATAGCACATTAAAATTTAGAATGTTGAATTAAAAAAGTTACATACACCAATTAACATTATATTTTTTTAACGTTGTATTTTTGACATTTGATATAATCATATCATATATAATTATACACCAAATGATTACAAATTTAATCATGTTGATATTAACAATAATAACATTAGATATACACCAATTAATCGCATGTCCAATTAGAATGGTAAATAGTACAGAGACAAAAAGAATGTTAAATAGTAGATTAATTAATATAATGCTAATTACTTAAATATAATTAATCTTATCGTGTATGAGTTTGAGACGTGTTTGCCACTACTAAACACGTGTAAGACACAAAGACACGTTTAAGAAAATTATGTTATGGGAATACACGGTTAACACGTATACTACACGAGAAACACATTTAAATAAATTGCGTTACACAGATATATGTGCAAAACACGATAACCATGTATGCTTTTATGGAGAATTGTACCTTGGCGAAAAAGTAGATAATTGTCTTACCAAATGAGCTATTACTTTGTATTAATATAATATATCATGAAAATTAATTTATATTTTAAAACAAATTAATGCCTTAATAAATTTTGCAAGAAAATAAATTAATAATATTAAATAAGAAATTAAATTAGTTAATTATGTTTAAGATAATAAAATTTTTAAATTGTGACAATAATGTATTGAAATTAAGAAAAAATTAACGTAAGTTAAGATACAATTGACAATTCTTTATATATATGATACTATAATAATATTGTATAAATATATATGATATTTTATTATAATATATAAAACATAAATCTTGTTTATATTATCATATTTTAAGAGATTGTATAATTAATTAATTATCTTATATCACTAACACTGTATCATTGATAAGAGTTTATACTTTATAATTTACACTGCACTAAAATATTTCATATTTTATTTTATATCAATTATCACATTATAAGATATTAAAATAATATAATATTAATATACAAATTATTATAATAAGAATAAGATATACTTATTATTGATTTATTTATCTATTTGATTTTAAACCAAATGATGACAAATGAATTAATGATAGGATGCTTGAACTTAATCTTAAAGTTAAGATTATATTTTTGAAATTTATAACAAAACATTTTTTTTAAATAACTTGTATAACACCAAACTATAAAATTAATTTAAATTTAAAAAAGTATATGATTTGTTTTAAATCATATTATATTATAAACATGAATTAGTTTAAATAAACATAGCATAGATCATTTTATTTAAGGTAATAATTATTAATATACTTGTAATGATTTATTTTATATACATGATTTTAAATCATATGATAACATTTAGAGATGAATTGATGATATAATAGGACTAGGAAACTTAGACTTGAAGTTAAGATTGTAGTTTTAAAATTTATAATAAAACATTTATTATTTGTTATTATAAATACAATAGGTATGATATTAAAAATTATTTAATATTCATATATATATATATATATATCATGTTTTAAAGTAATTTTATTTAATAATTGAATTTAAATATTTAATATTTTTTGTTGATAATACATTATTGATATAATTGTATAATAAATAATAGTTATTTTTAAAGTTTTATAAATTTTAATTAAAAAAGCTTATAATTATTTATTTATTTATTTATTTTATTTTTAATAAAATAATCATATAATTATAATTCGGGTTTTTTTCAAATTAGAAATTTTGTTTTTTATAATTTTCTGATCGGGTCAGTCTCGAGTTCGGATCGTATCAGACTCAAGTTTCGTTAGGTTCAAGTTGTGTCGAGTTTGGTCTTTTTCATGTTTAGTCTTTTTCGAATTCAAATTTTTTCGGATCATATATTTTTTAAAGTTTTGGACTTTGATTTTTTTTTGTCAATTCATGTTGATCTGGGTTCGATGTCGAGTGAATTTGGGTGAATTTCCAAGTTCGGATCAACTTTTATTAGCTCTATATATCTAAGTTTTGGCATGATTGATCAATAATTATATATATACAGATTTATATTTGGGCTTCCTGCATGATGGCCATGATTTGAATCAACTTTTCTTTTCTTTTTTTTTTATTAATCTAGTTTGCTTGTATAATTATTTATGCATTCTCACACCCCCACTTGCTTTTTTCTTTTTTGTCTTTCTTTGAAACAAATTTTAATTATTTGTCATGTCATAATCAGAAAAATTGGCTTTAAGATAAGATTTGTGATTACGAAATTTAATCTAATTTATGAAAAAAAATTTGTAAAATTGACTTGCAAGGTAGTGATTTGTGTGAGGACTCGAGTACACTGGGGTGTACCAGCATTGGCTGGCCACCGCTCCGCCTCACTCAATTGTACTGTCCTCTTTAGCTGCGCAGCGGAAACCTCAAGATTTTATGTAAGACCCGATTTTTTTTCGTAAGAGCAAATGGAATAAATAGAAAGTTTCGACTGCATTTAAAAATGCAAAAAATGATTTAAATGGTATTCCCGAACACGTGAAGGGTGAAACGGTCAAAAGATCAAAATTCGATATTTATCGTGACAAGAAAATTTAATTAAAAATATGAGATTGAGAAATCTTGATCAATAATGAAGAAATAAATAAATTTCGGGTTAAATTGATCAAGATATGAATTTATTGGAATAAATCGAAATTTTCACTTCAAAAAATAATCCCGAAAGTAATCGAAAAATATACCGAAAAGGTAAAATTGGACTGAGAAATTCATTTACAGATTAAATGAATTTAATATGAATTTTTAGGATATTATTGAGATTTTTATTATTATTTTAATGAATAAAATAATAATAAAAATATTTTATAAATAATAGTAAATTAAAAAAAAAAACTGAAACTGATTTTTTTTTTGCGAAACATAAGAGTGAAAATGAAACATGGCAAAACGAAGACCGACGGAACTGAAGGAGTCGGTTTCCCCTGCTCCGACGGCCACCGGCGAGGGCTGACGAAGGCAGCTCGACATCGGGCGACCCACTAGGCACCGGCGACACGCCCCACCAGGAGTCGGAGAGAGCAGATCGAAGGAGGAATAGCCGCGGGAGAGAAGCTTCGATCGGCGGCTATCGACGCCGATTCGACCGACCCCGAGGCCCGGTAATGGAAACCTAGGCTGTGACGCGCCAATTGGTGCTGGAATCACGCCGAGAACCGACCAGACGGCGTTGAAACGGCGAAATGGAACCTGAACCGGTACAGCCGGTTCAGCGCAGTGAGAGTATGCTGAACAGGATCGGACCGGTTCAACCAAAAAGAAAAGGAAAAAAAAGAGAAAAAATTGGAGAAAATTTCAGTGATGCAATCGAGCTACGAGTAAGTCGGTAAGTGGTCGAATTGACCGATTTAAATTTCGAAATATTTAATTTGATAAATAATCGATTGAAAGTTTACGCGGAAAAGTATTTAATTTTGTAACTCGACAATTGGCATCCACCGAGAGCTCGAGACAGTTTTGATTTGCGTACTATCATGGAATTACGGGTAAGTAACTCTTATTTACGACAATTTTGCATCGTTATGCGTATTAGATAATTTACGAATTTAATTTTCGAATAAAATGGATTAAATTCGAGAAATTGGGATAAATTGTTGTAAATAATTCATAAGGTATTCAAGAGTTTAGAACGAGGTTCAATAATTACTGATGGGCCCAGTGAGCCCAATAGGCCTCGATAATGTGAATAGTAAGTGGGAAAACGGGCTTAAGGCCGATTAAGGCTCATTAAGGTGCAATCGGGCCCAATGATTTAAATTAATCCAAAAAAATTATGAAATACAATTAAATTGTATTGTATTTAACCTGATGAATGTGTATCCGCAGTTCCGGAGATTGGATTGGAAGCAAATCGGACTGCGCGACGAGTCATCAGTGGAAATGTCAGACTGTACAGAAAAATGAGGTAAGGGAATTGTGTGAGTAGCTAGAGGTAGCTAAGCGTATTTTAATAGTTTTTGTATACACTGAATATGTATGTATACATTGATATTGTATAAAGGTTAAAAAAAATGGTTTAAAGATTTTAAGGACTCGGAATAGGTAAAAGTTTATTTTACCCCTATTGAGGGAAATTCACCTAAAGATGGTGAAAGCATGACATGCATGAAATGCATGATTTAAGTAATTTCAGATTTAAAGAATTTTATTGGTTTTTAAGCAAAGCAAATGGATAGATTGGTCAGTAACTGCATAAATTTCACAATATAACACTATATAAGTGTTATTAAGATTTAAATGAAAATCCTTTGAAAAATGGGCCAACTATCAGGTTTATGTGGAAACAGATAGTGCCGGCACATAGCCCGCACTATATTTGCGTTTGTGAGTGTGCATAAAACGTACTTGAGCAGTTGCTCGCACCGACTTTGTGTGACATCATATGCATGAAATGTGCTAAAGCGGTTGCTCGCACTGATTTTTATTCTTGTGAAATGCATGAGAAGTGCTGGAGCCTAGCTTGCACTCTATTTTGACATGTTTTGACCTGATATGCATAAAAAGGTGTTGGAGCGATTGCTCGCACTAGTTTTTATGACTTGACATGTATGAGAGGTGATGGAGCTTAGCTCGCATCCTGTTTTGATAGGATAATTGCATAAAAGCCGTGCTGGAGTGTAACTCACAAGAGATTTGATTTATTTATGCATAAAGTCGTGCTGGAGTGTAACTCGCACGAGATTTGATTTATTGATGCATAACACCGTGCTGGAGCTTGCTCGCACGAAGTTTTATATGGTTTTATAACTCATTTTAAAGTCGTACTGGAGTTTTTTTCGTACGAGATTTTCACTGAGTTTTTATACATATCCGTACTAGAGTATTGCTCGTACGTGGATTTTACTTGAATTTATAATTATTTTAAGTCGTACTGGAGCGCTATTCATATGCAGATTTCATTGATTTTTATGACACCGTGCTAGAGCTTTGCTCGCATGAGATTTTTTGATATCATGAATATGCATGGAGCCGTGCTTAAGCTTCGCTCGCACAAGGATTTATATGACATGCATATAGCCGTGTTGGAGCCTCCTGTAGACTATGTGTCACAGTGAGATGATATGCTCACACGTGCATATTGAGACAGAGATGATATGGGTGGATAAGACCTATTTTAGGCACCCCTTACTGAGTTTGGGTTCACGTAGTATGTTGTATCGTGTATGTCACGCAGAGTACGCTGTACCGTGGTGATTGTTGGAGTGGAGTGACATTAGCCACGAGGCAGCAAGCCTTGCCCTCGCAATCCTGATGTTATGCTGTTCTGGCGGGTAGGACGACCCACCTCCCGTTTCAGGTGTGATACCCCGCACACTAGGTACCGTGTTGTCAGGGATCATGAGGTTATGGCCATAGTCCTATGTTGTTACTGATAATCACCTACATGTATCACATGATATAACTATTGATCGATAGACCAGGGTAGACCCGAGGGAGGGGTCAGGCCCCCGATTTTATGATTTTTACTATGCTAATTTATGTTTTAAAGGATTTTATGATACGTGACCCTGAAAGAAGGGAGGTTTTATAACCGAAGTTTTATAATGAATTGTTTCATGAGATTATTGATCCGGAAGGGTTAGTTTATACAACAGTTTTAATGAATTGATTTAAATGCAGTAGCATGATGATGTTTTCCATGCTTTCATTTCAAAATTCATGATTTGTCTTACATGACATGAAAGAATGCATGATCTGGATTTACTTCATGCTCATTATGATTTAATGATGTCACATAAAATACCTTTGATGCATGAATTATATGATTTCTATATGCACAAATAGTTTTTATAAACTATGGCATTGAAATATGCATGATTTTGTGCATGAAATTTTAAATGAAAAGAAATGGATTTAAGGGCATGACATTATGAGCATGTAGATAGTGGAGCTATCTACTTACTTGTATAATTGTCTTACTGAGCATGTGGTTTGCTCACCCCCTTATTTTTCCATCTTTTAAGAGCACTCGCAGTAGTTAGTGAGCGACTGATGAGTGGTATTCGCTGCTTCCCATCGAGAGACAGGTATACACATTTGTATAGTTTACTATCTAAATATGTAATGCACAGTACTGTAAACGGATATGATGTCGGGGATATAGAGTTATAAATACTAATGTGTATGTATTTAATTAAAGTCAAAAGATAGTAAACTCTGATATATGAATGTGATTATGGAAATGGATTGGTAATAGTGTGAGGTGACTAACACCGAATCATAGCCCAACTGTTTGTAGGATGGTCACGATGAGAGAAAGGTAAGAATTAAATAATAAATGAAAAAGTAAAAAATTTACTCTGATTTTTAGACAATTTTGGTCATGACATTTTATCGTGGAGGGGGTGTCCATGGGGCCACCGTTCCACAATTCGCTTCACCCACGTGGTTCGAACCATGAACCCTTAAATCCATTTATCTTACACACATGGTACCATTTATCTTACAAAATGTACAGAGGGATTGATCTCCTAAGCTATGGGATCAATCCCCTCAAGCCAAATTCTATAAATAGGCCGTGAAAATTCTGGAAATTAGGAGAAAAAGAGAAACTCTGCCCCTTATTTTTCTTCTTCCATTTTTTTTATCTATTTCCAGTGTTTCTAGCCATCTTTTGCTTTCAAATCCTTCTGTAAACTTGCTTTGCTCTACCTCTTCTATAATATACTAGAAAATGGAGGTCGGATTCAAAGGAACGAGCAAGAAAAGCCCAAGGAAAGTAAAAATGGGTAATTTTCAATTTCTCTCAGATTTGTAGAGATTTAGTTTCTATCAATCTTTGATTCTTATATATAAGAATCAAAGATTGATAGAAACTAAATCTCTACAAATCTGAGAGAAATTGAAAATTACCCATTTTTACTTTCCTTGGGCTTTTCTTGCTCGTTCCTTTGAATCCGACCTCCATTTTCTAGTATATTATAGAAGAGGTAGAGTAAAGCAAGTTTACAGAAGGATTTTGGAGCATATCTATGCTTTCAGATCTGAGCAAAACGGCCTCCAAGCTTATCTTCCATAAGGCCAAATTGGGTTTAAAAAGGGTAAGCTTGGTTCTGTTTAGTTTTAATGTTCCAAATTGATATATGTGAATATACAAGACTCATAGAGATGATATATGGAGTTTGTTTGAAGTAAATGTCCATATATCATGTTTAATCAAATGTGGTACTTAGAGTTTTACAAAAGAAGTAGTAGAATTCTAAGGGATTCTTGTGTTATGACCTAGAATTTATGTCATTGGATAAGAAATAAGTGGAATTGTGAAAGAAAATTCGGTCATATTGGGTGTGTAAGAAAAGATATGCCTTGAGTCAAGTGAGGGGTAAAATGGTAATTTTTTTCATAAATGTAAATTGTTATTGAACAAGTGTGATGCATATGTAAGTGTGTCTAGTGTGATTGAAATGATCGAAAAGTAATAAATTGTGACCATCGTCACTTTATTAATAGTGTGGTTTAAGGTAGAGTCTATTAAAAGTAAACTGTAAACACAGTAAAATTTTCTGTACTTAATTAAACAATAAAATAAAATAATCATGGTGATTATAAGAAAAAATATAATAAAAACGTGAAATATAAAATTTAAGAAAAAAATTAGATAATTTGGTAACAAAATGCAAATTATTTGCATGTATAAAGGTATAATTATCTAGGTATTAAAAAAATTAATTAAATAAATAAATAAAGTAAAAAAGAAAAGAAAAAGAAAAGGGTGTGTCGCGCAATTCTGTATCGCGCGACACAGGATGCAAGTTAGGGAATCGGGGTTCCCTTCTTCCCCGATTTCTCCTCACAAACCGAGAGGAGGACGAAGGAAGGAGACAAGCGAGAGGTCGAGAGGCGGAGAAGACCACCGTGACGTTGACCCCGTCGAAATCCGACGAGGAAACGACGATCGATGAGAGAAAGAGAGAGACGAAACTAAGAGAGAAAGGAGGAGAAAAGGGAAGAGAAAGAGGAAGCAGTGGCTGAAGAGGGGAATCTCACGTCGTCGCCGGCCAGAGGGAGGCTGAGGAGTCGACGGCGGCATGAGGAAAGAAGCGGATTGGCGGAAGGAAAGAGAAGCAGCGATGCCGAAGGGAAAAGAGGCCGGACCTGTCACACCCCGACTCCGGGTGCCCTTTATCCATGCATACTCTACTACGGTTGGGTTGTGAGACGATACAATTACTAAATTCCAAAAATTTACAGTGAAAATTTTAAAACTTTAATTCACACTCCCAGATGTGTGTAGATGCACAAAATCAATTGTTTAATATAATAGCTTTACATAACATCCCCATACAACTGTTTACAATTTCAATTCATGACTGTGCGATACCTTATAATAGATACAAAATACTCTTGTGTATACTAATCTTATACCTTTGTCAACTGGTGGGAGCTGTCCAATACAAAAAGAGATCTGGAGACCACCGCACTGTCTTACTTCTCAATATCAGGAGGGGGAAAAGAGTGGGATGAGCAAACCATAGCTCAGTGAGGAAATGAATACTAACAGGTAGATACTGTACTATCTACATAGCCCATGCATGCATATACAAATCATGTTTCAATATAACAGGAAATATTACTGGAAAATGCTTTAAACATTTCTTTCTCATATACATTTTCATGTAAATTCATATGCAATACTTCCAATTAAAACATGTCATAAACAGTGCCATCATAGCACAAATATTCAAATCAAGAGATTTGTTCAAGCACAATCTCTCTTTCTTTTTCTCAAATCATTTCTTTTTTGAGTTTCTCAATTTCTCTTATCTCTGAGACATGCATGGAATTCTCGACAATCTAATATCCATGACATATGACCATAGTCAGTGATCCCAGGCTTCACTGATCAGGTGTGCACAGGGTATCACTTTGCCTGAAGGGGGATGGATCAGTCCTACCCTCCGGCTCATCTCAATCAACTCCATCTCCTCATATCATATGTACTCACGGTACAATGTATGCTATGTACCATCTACGCGATACTCGAACTCACGTGCACCCAGCACGGTATATAATATACCAACGGACAACTACACAGTACTACGTACGACCGTGGACCTAGTCCATACTCCAACTCTGATGGACTTATTATCCTAAACCATGTCTCTTATACCAGGTGAGCAATCAGCGTGACGCACAGTCATCGGAAGGCTCCAGCGCGATATTTCTCAGTGCGAGCAACAGCTTCTAACACTGTATCGTCTCAAACTCAACAAAACTAGTGCGAGCAATGCTCCAACACTTTTCTCAAATCCATCGTGCGACACGAACTCTAGCACGACATATCAAAGCCTATAGACATATGCGAGTGGAACTCCAAAATTGTCAAAACCATTAAAACGGGTGCGAGCTGGAGCTCAAACATCAATTCACATCTCAAATCCGATAGGTGGCTATTTTCTCTTTTAAAAACTCAAAACATGTTTATTTACGTAGCATGTCATTCCATGCTAAACATGTAAAACTAGCCAACCTATCCATCACCATTTCTCAATTTCAAAAATAATATATAGTTGAGAAAACATTGAAAACATGCATGTCATGCTATTTCCTTACCACATCCCATTTTCACAATGCATGTATATCTTATAGTACATTTCATGATTTCATATCATTTCATAGTTCCATAGCTAAACGTAGTAGCTCTAACGTCATAACTACTAAAATCGCAGTAAAATACGTATGAAAATCTCTATCGCTAACATACAGTCCCTTACCTCGGATCGCGTTCATATTTCCTCCACCTTGTTTGCTTCGTCCGCAAATCCGGATTAATCGTATTCCACGTATTTCAATCTACACGTATAAATCATTATGTTATTTTCTTTTCCCTCCACCAATCACACACATTGTCTTCTATTTATCTATTCATACTTCCCAATCCTTAAATCACATTTCACTCTTCCACTAATATCATTTTATTAACTCTTAAACTTTCCATCACTTTTTCATGGATTTCCTCTTTACAAATCTCTCTTAATATTATTCACCCATCGCTACATTCATCATTTCTATCCATATTCCACATATTATCCAACTCACAAATGTCTAGAAAGCCATATTTAAAGCTTGAAGGTTGAAGAGTTTACCCCTTTACTTAGCCAAAATTGTGGTAGCCAAAACTCCTCGTCTTGGTCACACCAATGTGTGATTTTTGGGTATGTTGTTTTTCTTGCTTCAAGGAACAACTTTTCCTTCTTGAGTTTCTTCTAAAACTGGCTAGAATGTAGTGATTTTTAGAGTGAGAAAGCTTGGTTTCTTGAGAGAAAATGGTAGGTACGAGTTTGGTGGGAGAAATATGAGTTTTCAGTCTAAATCCCATGCCCTTTTTATAGATGCAGAGACATGAGATCGATCTCTGCAAGGTTTGGTAGTCATTTTTACCAAACGCAACTACTACCAGATCGATCTTCTTCCATGATGAAATCGATCTATTTGTAGGAAAATTCCTTCTTAGAGATCGATCTGCCTCTTGTAGGAGATCGATCTTCTCTTTACAAAACCTTAAGGAGATCGATCTGTCGAGGCTTGAGATCGATCTGTCTCAAACAGAGAGTTAAGGAGATCGATCTGTCTTCCTATGAGATCGATCTTCCTAGTTCCATTCGACAATTTCTGGGCATTTCATGAGGGGTGATCGATCTCTCCTTCATATAAGATCGATCTCTCAGCCCCTGCACCTTCATTTTCTGCAGTTTTCTGCAGATTTTGCCTACACACTTATCCAAATTTGCTGCATACCTCAATTTGCATTTCGTGCACACTTAACACACAATGGCATCCATCCCACATAGTTCATAGTTAATGAAACTTGTGCATATAACTTAAAATCATGGATGTTTCATTAAATTTCCAATATCCTTACATTCCTTTTATCACTTATACACATGTAAAAATACATATACACGCATCATAGTTTCTCAAGCTATTCTTGTAACAATGTACATATACATCATACTTCATAACATATGTATGTATGGAGTTACGAGTATTACAAGACCGGCCACTTTTCGGCCAGTCCTGGCAAAATCGACACCAGATCTGTGCATTAGACGACCCCGCGGACCTGTCAGAGGAGGAAACAGGCGAAGAACAGGCCGACGAAGCTCCAAATGGCGAAGGAGAGAATCAAATCGGATTAAACCGAGCTGACCGGTCTGAACCGGTTCAGCCAAAAAAAAAGAAGAAAAAGAAAAGAAAAAGAAAAAGAAAAAAAGGGGAAAAGGGAGAGGAAAATTTCAAAGATACTTTAGTTTGACGGTAGACTGGTAAGCGGTTGAAATTGACTATTTAAATTTTTACAAAAATTATTTAAATTTATATCTGAACGAAATTGACCTGGTTTGAAAATATGTATGTGTAGCATGACAATGAACGACGAACAGAGATCGATACAACCTCGATTTACGTGCCATTACGAAATCTTGGGTAAACGAATCTCACTTGCTACCACTTGTATAAATACACGAGTTAAAAATTAATCGCATAATTTTCAGATTAATTTCATATAAATTACATTATAATTGGAATGAGAAAACCAATTATCGCAAACGATATTATGAACTATCCAAAAAAATTAGAAAAAGTTTAAAATGACGTGTTGGTGATCGTAGGCCATGTAGTCAGCTAAACGTTTATAATGGGCCCAGCTTATGTAACAATCGGCCTAAACTCGTTAATGACCTAATGATGGCCCATAAATTGTAATTGAGTCTAAATAATTAAATGGATTTTAAGGATTGAATAAGAGAGTTGAAACAGGCTTGGATAGAGGTAGGCACATTAAGGAACTATAAGGCCTAATAAAAATAATTGGGTCCAAAATTTTATCTGAAGTGAAATTACACTGCATACGTGTTTATAAGAAATAATAATAATTTAATAATTGGGTCCAAAATTTTATCTGAAGTGTTTCTCACTCCCTACATTCCTAAAACAAAAGAGAACTCCACAATTTAAATTCCGATATAACATAAGCAACGAGACATTCAGAATAAGAAAATTGGGGTCTTACACAGCTATTGATTTTCAGATACAACTGTTCCAGACATAACTGAAAATATGTCTGTTGGAACAGTTAAACAAATTTTTAAAATTCAATTTTTAAAATTCAAATAATAATAATAATAAATAAAAATAAAAATAAAAATAAATATTTTATAAAAAATAGAATATTCAGAACCAAGAATCTAAATGATCCAAATGTCCATATTTTAACTTTTAAAATTAGTTAAAGTCCTAAGTAAACCCACAAACCTTTAATAATTTAAGTTATACTCTAAAATTAATTTTTTTATAAAATTAATTATTACTTTATCTATAAATAATATGAAATTGATTTCTATTACAAATTATACTACAGTTCTCATCTCTTTTGTGTGTTTAGATAATGATAGAGTGACAGTAACAGTCGGATGGATAGTCAATTTTGAAGTTAAAAAGCCTTTGCTCGTATGCAAATATTGGCCACTTCTGTAAGTTCTGAGTAGTAACAATTAAGACAGCAAAGGGCTTGAAGAGATTTTATGTAATCTTGGCCAGGCTCAGCCATAAACGTATAAGTACGTCGCTGTCTGAATGCATTCATAAGTCAAAACCGGTCGCTACTAATTAGCTGTCTCCAGTTGATCCTTTTTAGGCCGACGAGTGGGATTACATCAATTTTTTGAGTCTGCTTTTTCATCTTCAAAATTGTGAGAAAAAACCAGTTAAAGCGAGCCAAGAGTATCCATTTCAAAGCTATGGAACTGCAGATACCAAAGCTAGGTAGTTCTCTTTTGGTGCCTTGTGTCCAAGAGCTGGCAAAGGAGCCACTGTTTAAACTTCCACCCCGATACGTGCGTACTGATGAAGATCCTCTCTTACCGAACGCCGGCCCTTTGCCCCAGGTGCCTGTCGTTGACATGCACAAGTTAGTTTCCAAAGATCTCAAAGTGAAAGGTTTTGAGCTGAATCAGTTACACAATTCATGCAAAAATTGGGGTTTCTTCCAGGTACTTTATTTTGTTATATTCCCTATGGCTATCTGGCGGCCTGAATATTTATGTTTAGAATCTACTAAATGATAGAATATCCATTAATTATTTAGGTATCATTTAATAATTGAAAATCTCTCGGGTCCAAGCATAACTAAGCATGAACCCTTGTATACATTTTTAGTTTAACTTATATTAAGATCATATTAAAATGAGAGATTTTAGGTACTAATAAAAAATTAATACATAATCATTTTTTAAATATATATAATTAGTACTCTACATTTTCAAATGTCAAAAAAATCATTTTTATTCTAAATTTAATAAAAAAATTCTTTATTGATCACTTGTTCTGAATAATTTTTTTTTATCAAAATTTATATTCTTTCTTCTTTGATAGGTTTTTTTTGGGTTACAATTTCTTGAAAGATTTATTTTTTTGTTGGAAATTTAGTTTTAAAAGTTTATTTTAAACTCAAGTTGAAAATAAAATTGCTTATATAGAGATTGTTTGCTTATTTTTTAAAATATTTTCAAGATAATATTTAATTTTTATCATGCATTTTTTTATAAGTCAATTATTCATTTTAATGATAATAACAATAATATCAATAATAATAATAATAATTAATGAGAAATAATAGAGTTAATGATAATTGATTTAACGAGAATAAATTTGTGATACTAATTATATGTATTTGTAACAATACGAAGTGATATTATTTAATTAGTGCTTAAAAATTTACTTTTTATAATGATTCTAAGATAAATTACTCTCATAAATTTTATATATTGGTCTCATTTATACTTTTTTTTTTTTTTGCAAATTAATGAGATTTTTAAATTCTACAAATAAAATTAAAGAATTGTTATATTTTTATTAAGTTATATTTGGAACAATATATATATGATAAATAAAAAAATGTGTCGATTTTTTAATTTGCTTGTTTAAAAATTGGGTAAAGCACCCATTTAAGGTCTAACAGGCCTGTCCTTTCTCTTCTTAAAAGTTGTGAGTTTGTGTAGGGAAATTGAAAAACATTGGTTAAGGCTTAGAAGTTTTGTCCTCAAAAAGATATGGCTTTTGATTGGACTTTGGTGGAATCTTTGTGTTTGAACCAATATGTAAATGTGTTGCAGTTAAAAAATCATGAAGTGAGCACCACTTTGCTGGAAAAAATGAAGTTAGAGATGCAAGAGTTGTTCAATCTCCCAATGGAAGAGAAGAAGAAGTTTTGGCAAACATCCGATGACATTGAGGGTTTTGGGCAAGCATTTGTTGTGTCTGAGGAACAGAAGCTTAACTGGGGAGACATGTTTTATATGAGCACCCTTCCAACTCAATTGAGAAAACCTCACTTATTCCCTAAGCTGCCTCTCTCACTCAGGTTCTCTCTCTCTCAACATTTGATTGGTATTTAAATCCCATAATGGAGCAATAAAAAAAAGCATGTACAATTGAGGTTAATTTATTAGGAGTTTTAATATTTGCGTGGCGTGAAATTGGGACTGAGCATGATATTTCAGATAAAATAATTATTGTTATATTGATTAATAGTAACATATATTTATTTAACTTCAATTTTAAAATATTAATATAACATTTTTTTAGTATTTTATAATAAACTAAAATAAATGAGTGCAGGTTAACTGGGTTGGGCTTAAATTTTAAGTTTTTCAAGTGTCAATCGTATCCAACCTAACAAGATGATATGGATCGTAAACCTTTTAAGATGCCAAGGAACAAGAAGAATGATGTTGCGAAATGTTTTTCGGAGGCAAAGGAATCTCTCCTTTATTCGTTAGCAACTTACCATCTCAAATAAATTGGAGGTGGTTATGGAGTGTTTTTGAGGTTCATGGGAAGGTAGTAGATGTTTTCATACTGCAAAATAAGACTAAGGTGATGAGGAGATTTTGTTTGTTCGATTTGCTTATCTTGTTGGCGCAAATAGATATGTGAATAGACTAATTTGGGCGTGGCTAATGGACTTTCATATTGGAGTAAACTTTTCTAGATTTGATGGGAGATTTGAAAAGTTCCTCATTTTGGTTCTCAGGGAAAGAGAACTAGTGGTGTTTAGGGGTGCAATTATAAGTCAAGCTGTGATGGAGACACTGGTGACAGATGAAAAACTTATGGCCAAGTTGTAGTTGAAGGTAAGAATAATATTATCGATGTTAAGAGGGATTTAAAAAATGATTGTTTAAAGACAGCCTTTGTGTGCATGAGCAAACATGAGATTAAGGTGTGTAAAGGGGTTGTGGAGGATGAAGTAAATAAAAAATTCAAAAGGTGTCTAGTAAGGACTGCAAGAAGAGAATATGATGCAGATATACTACAGGAGAACTTCAAAAAACTTGAGGTTGTGAGATTATAGTGAAAAGACTTTCTGCAACACAATTTCTTATCAAATATGAAGGAAAATATTGGAATTCACAAATGGTCATGGTTGAATGATTGGTTTGTGAATATTGAAGATTAGTCTAATCATATTCATACTTCAAATAGGATTGCATGTTTATACTGTTATGGGATGCCTCTTCAAGCTTGGAATTATTTAACTTTTAAGAATGTAGCCAATGTTTGGGATGAACTAATAAGCTTGGAAGAGAAAACTTCGAATTTTCAAGATTTGGGGAAAAGATTCATGTCAATTTTAACTTCAAAGTTGGAAAAAATTAATGAAATGATTTAGATTGAATGTGGAAATAAATTGTTTCCAGTTAGAGTTATGGAGATGGGGGTTGATGGTTTCTCTTCAGTTCATTTTTGTGGTTGCGTGAACAAGACGACTATTGTTAAGGATTGTACCGATTGTCATTCGAAATCTAGACCAGAGAAAGAAGCAGTGGAAGAGGACTGACAAGTTGACTGGTTAAAGGAAGTAGAGGAAAATGATAGGAAAGAAGAAGTAATTAATGAAATTGATGATGGAGGATAAAAGTCAAAAGGTCGTGCCTGGGTAGAGTAAATAGGGAGTGCATGATAAATTTTGATCTTGATGGTAATGCTTGTAGAGACAGCGATAAGAGTATTTGTTAGAGGTCAACTTTTGAATGTGACATACCAGTGACATTTTTGCTGATAAACATGCCTTGCTGTATTAACTTATTCTGTCATAGTTGGTAGATTAGTTGAAATTAGATTATTGCTTGTTACGTTAAACATGTTAGGTAGACAATTTTTTGTTTTATCTGCTGAAGTTCCTTTTTTGTAATGTGATATAAGTTAAAAAGAAATGAAATGAGTAAAAATGTAATATGATATAACTTAAAAAGAAATTAAATGAGAAAATGTATTACTCTTCTTCTAGCTATCTCTTTTTCTGCCTATCCAAAGACTCCTCTATTTATAAACCTTTTCATGATATTAAAGCTTAAAAAAGTGATCATTGAGTTGCTTTAAAGAGTGAAAACAAACAAGAATACCTCCATTAAAAAACCTTCCTGTAATCTTGTAAGCATAGTATGGCTTCCCATAATTTCTCTCCTCTGCCTCCTCCTGTTCTTACAGGAGAAAATTATCCAATATGGATACTGAAAATGAAGATATATACCTCAAGGCACTTGATTTATGGGAGGTTGTTGAGACTGGTAGAGAACCTTCTCCACTAAGAGCAAACCCCATCATAGCTCAAATGAGCAGCATAGTGAAGACTATGCAAAGAAATACAAAGCTAGGTCTTCTATTCAGTCAGCTGTGACAGATGCAATTTTCACAATAATTATAGCTTGTGAGACTGCAAAAGAAGCTTGAGACAAGCTAAAGGAGGAGTTCCAAGGCAATGATAAGACCATATAAATGTAAGTCATCAATCTTAAAAGGGAGTTTGAAGTCTTGAAAATAGAGGATGATGAAATTGTCAAGCAATATTTGACAGGCTAATGAAGGTGGTAAACTAGATAAGACTGCTTGGACAAGAGCTCACGGGCAAGAGGATTGTCGAAAAAAAAGCTAGTGAGTTTACCCGAGAAGTTTGAGTCCAAAATTTCTTCATGGGAAGACTCAAGAGACATCATCAGTATGTCCTTGACAGAACTTGTCAATGCTCTGTAAGCTCTTAAACAAAGAAGAACATCAGGGAAAAATAAACCACTGAAGGAGCTTTTATGGTTAAACAGAAAGGGATAGTATCAAGCAGTGGGGGATACAAGCAAATCAATGAAAGAAAAGAGAAGGATAAAGAAAGAGACTCAAGGCAACAAAGGTGGTGGCAGAAAAGGAAGTATCCTTCTTGTGCACACTGCAAAAAGATGAATCAAACAGAAAATTTCTGTTGGTTCAGACCTGGGGTGTAATGTAAAGCATGTAAGCAGTTTGACCATATAGAAAAAGTGTGTAAAAACAAAAGTGATCAACCAAACCAGCAAGCTTAAGTTTTTAAAAATCAGCAGCAACAACAAGAGTAGCTGTTTGTTGCTTCATGCTACGCAGGAAGTATTAACTCTGAGTCTTATCTGATGGACAGTGGCTGCAACAACCATATGTGTCCAAATGAAGGTTGGTTTAAGAAGCTGGACAGAACTTACAACTCAAGGGTGAGGATAGGCAATGGTGAGTTTTTGGAAGTGAAAAGAAGAGGAGTGGTTGCTGTTAAATCTCCAACGGGTATAAAGTTTATATCAGATTTTTTTTTTTTGTACCTGATATCAACCAAAACCTGCTTAGTGTGGGACAAATGCTTAAGAAAAATTATTTCTTACATTTCCAGAATATGTCATGTACCATTGTTGATCATGTTGGCTGCAAATTAATGACAGTAGAGATGAGAGATAAAAGCTTTCCTATCAAATGGAATAAACCAAAAATTAATGCTCATGAAGCATCAGTTAATCAGTCTGTTCTATGGCATAAATGATTTAGCCACTTTAACTATTCTTCCTTGAAAAATATTTCCTGCAAGAATTTAACACAGCATCTACCAGTCTTAGAAGCCAGAAGTGAAGTGTGTGAAGTGTGTCAGTTTGGAAAGCAAAAAAGGCTTCCGTTTCCTGTAAATAATAAATCTTGAAAAGCTTTTAGAAGGCTACAATTAATTCACACTGATGTGTGCGGGCCTCAGAAGACTCAATACTTGAATGGCAGCAGGTACTTCATTCTCTTGATTGATGATTTTACAAGAATGTATTAGGTGTATTTTTTGAAGCTCAAGTTTGAGGTTGCTAGTGTTTTTTACAAGTTTAAAGCCTTGGTTGAGAACTAAGTTGAGTGCAAGATCAAAGTGTTGAGATCGGACAATAGGACTAAGTATACCTCAGATCAGTTTGAAAAATTCTGCATTGAAGTTGGGATAGAACACCAGTTTACAGTTGCTTACACTCCTCAGCAAAATGGAGAGAGTGAAAGAAAAAATAGAACTGTTATGGAAACGACAAGATGTTTGCTATTTGAAAAGAAACTTCCCAAGAGTTTTTGGGCAGAAGCTGTCTACACTTCAGTCTATCTTCTCAATAGGCTCCCTACTAAGGCTTTGAAAGATAAAACTCCATTTGAGGCCTGGCATGGAGTTAAACTAGCAGTGGACCATCTTAGAACCTTTGGCTGTATATGCTACTCTCATGTTCCAGAAGTGAAGAGGGATAAGCTAGATCAAAAGGCTGATGTTGGAATCTTTCTTGGGTATAGTAGTAGTGTTAAAGCCTACAGGGTGTTCAATTTGAAAACCAAGAAGATTCAGGTTAGCAGAAATGTAAAGTTTGGTGAAGCAGGCCGATGGAATTGGGACAAACTTAAAGTTGAATCTTTGAATGATATTCCACTTGAAGTCAGTCAATACGATGGGCAAAATACTTTTGAAACAGAACACGACTCTGATGAAGATACTGAGATAGCAATTAGAGGCACGAGACCCTTGTCTAACATTTACGAAAGGTGTAATGCAGCCCTTCTTGAGCCTGCAAATTATACTGAAGCAACAGGTTCTGATTGTTGGAGAAAAGAAATGAAGGGGGAGCTACATATGATTGAGAAAAATGAAACTTGGGAGTTGGTGGCGAGGCCAAGCAATCCAAAAGTCATTGGAGTGAAATGAGTATATAGAACAAAGCTAAATCCTGATTGTTCTGTCAACAGGTACAAAGCCAGGCTTGTGGTTAAAGGGTACTCTTTAACAGTATGGAGTTGATTGTTTAAAAACATTTGCACCAATTGCAAGGGATGATACCATAAGGTTGTTGATAGCCTTAGCAGCATAAAATGGTTGAAAAATATTCCAACTTGATGTATACCTCAAGGAACTTGATTTATGGGCTGATTTACTTAATATGAAATCAAGTTTTAAGAGGAAATTTAGAAGAGTTTAGTCTCTAAAAGATATTTAAGATGACATCTTAAGGTTATGCATAAAGAAAAAAAAAAGGGACTTGTGGAAAAAAAATTCACAGAAAGATCAATAAAAGTGAGAGCAATAAGGTTGCAAAAAACTCGCCAGATGGGGACTTTCAAAATAGATACAAGTTTATCCTTAAAGAAATAGAAGAGACGTGGAAAGTGGGAAAGCTTTTAGGTCTGTCTGCTAATTGTGATGATGAGATAGCGGTAGAAAGATTGAAGGAAATTATAGCAAAAGAATGAAAATTTCATATGATGTTTTTTAGGAATGAGTAAGGAGTCTTTGGATTTTCAAATTATTCAAATTATGTTATATGATCAGGTGTTAGAATGAGATTTATGTGCACTGTGTTTGATCACCAAGAAATGTTTCTTTTTTAGGTATTTTCTTTGTTAGTATGGTGGATGTAGTCCTGCTTTCAATGTTGGGACTTGATAGATTTTGCGGGTTGGTTGCCTGGTGGTGAATCAATTGGAGTTTGGTTTTATATCGTGTTGGTTTTCCTTGTTTTGAGATATAATTGAAGTTAGAATTGGATGAGTGAAAGCTGGTTGATGCTGTTTGGGGCTGGTTGTGGTGCTTTGTTGCGTTTCAATACGAGTGGTTTATCTGTTAAGGGGAGTTTCAAAATACTATATGTTGGTGGTTGTGGTCTGAATTTTTTATGTGTTGATGATTTTATATGTTAATGTAATGCATGTGTATGTTTGAAGCAGGATGTGGCTTGAGGGGTGTTTTGTGGCTGTTTGCTGGGATGTATAGCTAGTTTGGTGTCTGAAGGATATGGGTCCAGTTTGTTTTGTTTAATTGTCTACAAAGTGTATTGCTTTGTGACTTTGGGAATGATTTATTGAGTGTTATTTTCATGATTTTTCTGTTTTTTTGTGTGTTGAGGTTCAGTTTTTTATGACGATGTATTGTATGCAATTTATCTAGTTATCTTTATTTTAATAAATTTATTAGCTTAGCCAAAAAGAAAAAAAAAGTATTCAACCTTGCATGACTTCTCTACTCTACAATAAAAATTTGCATTTTGTTT